>OX637533.1:1735000-2935000 GCA_951800035.1 Linnaemya tessellans | reverse complement strand
CGCACTCGTGTGTTGTGGTGTTCCCACGTATGCCATTATAATATTTATTTGCTCATCGAACTTCCTGCATAATGCTTTGCTTTAATGAAAAGCTGGCAGATGGACGGTGGCATGTGGTTGCAGTGTATTGAAAAATTGTTTTCACTCAGTTGCTGGGACACAGTGTCACCATTAGCTATGATTGTTTAATTAATTATTTATTAATTAAAAGCATTTCACCATTTTATTTCCTTTGTATTAAATTAGAAGTTAAAGATGTAACTTTTACTCTTGTTTTTTATGGCCTTTAGCAGAAGCAAAAACTTACTTTTTATACAAAAAAAAAAATGATCTGCATAATATCCTAAGTTCAGATGTGCATCATCATAACAATACATTAAGAAGCAGACCACCCAATGCACTGGGAATGCACTCGGAATGCAATCACTGTAAATAAAACCACAAACACTTTATATGCAATTTGTTATAATTAACAGCTACAATATAAAAATAATTGCAATAAAGTACATATAAAAAATGTTAAATATATTACATTAACAATATTTGACTTAATATCCGGCAATTAATTTATAGCGCATTAAAAAATTTGCTGACTCTTAAAAACGCTTAAGGATGGATAAATATAATTAATGGTACTGATAAGGACGAAGCAAAAAAAAATATACATATAGTTAAAATGGATTAAATATGAGCGTAAATAACAAAAGACTGTGATAAAAAAATTTATTAAAAATAAATATATAAGGGGAGACAAGATTTCTGAAGGCTAGACATTTCGCTTGTTTTACAATTATTCAGCCTTCACACTTAATTTATTTTTTTAAATAATTTAAAATGTACACAAGCGTTAGCATTTCTTGTTAATAACACAACGCAAGAGCGATAATTTTCAATTTCAATCTTTTTTATGAATTTAGTGTTAAAATTATTCATAATGTGCATGTGTGTATGTGTGAGTGTGTGTGTTTTTGCTATGTAAATTGCCATTTAAGCTCATGACCAGTAATAAGCATTTATTTTTGTTGTTTAACGATTAAAAATAATATTATTTTAAATTATTATTAAAGTAAGTTTAAAACGCTACACTTGGAAAAAACGATGCATACATTTAAAAATCGCTGCAGAATTTATATAAAAGCTTTTTGCAAACAAATTTCGATGTTGGTCAGTCAGACTTCAGTTTATCCGAATTTTATTCATTAAATTTCTAAGAAGTAAATTTATTAGTCAAATAATATTTTTATATACGAGTATAATCATTAAACTAGCACATCGTATCAGTACTGATCGAATAATCGATAATCGGTCTTTGCTAAATTTTTCCTCCTTTCATGGCACAAAGAATGCTGACGAGATGGCGCATCGGCCTCGAAATCAATAGGTATACGATCTGCTAGTTTTATGATTAACAAAAAATTATGAATTTAAAGATAAATGCTTAAATTAAAATTAATCTCTAGGTTTGCTGATTTCAACTCAAGACTGACTAATAACTTCCATCTTAGAAATATATTTTTAATATATAAATTTCGAAAGACTTAAGGATTTTCATAAATTTTTCCTGAAAAATGTATGACATCTGTGAAAAAAAAATGCAAGCAAGTGAGTGCATTTGATTCTCATGGCATTCGAATTTTTGGTTTTGTAATTGAGCCCTGGAATGAGTGCCTTAGGCCCCAATGAGCTATCGTAGACAATTTGAACGATATTTTTTTTTTGATATTAAATTGAATTAAGATTCATAGGCTAATTGTTCGAAATTTGTTTTTAAATCTCAGAAAGACATGATAAATATTCCAACACTGTTTTGGTTATAAATATCAGTTTTGTTCAACTTACACAGCAGAGCAGAACAGCTGTTTTCGAAAGCCGCAACACCTTCATCATCAGTGCTCATGTGTATTGTGTTTATCACCACATTTTTTTTTTCATCAAATGTTTTTTAATTTCGTTGGTGTTAAAGAGAAAGTTCCATGCAAAAAATGTTATTAACTTCCATAAATGCTTACAAACCATTTAGCCAAGGTGTACTAAAAAAAAAAAAAATCTTGTTACCTTTTACAGGGTGAAAAATTTCGTCTTTTAAAGTGACCATATTTATAATGCAATTTTTTTTCATAAATGCCAAGTAGAGTGAAATTATTATGACAAAATAGAAACATTTTCTGTCGCATGCAATATATTTGCAAAAAAAAAAAAAAAAAAAAAAAAAAATTAACAATATATTTTTTTCTTAAGTTTTACAAAAATATTTTCCTGTAACATATTCTTTTCATCTGCTTCTTTAGACTCCAACTCTCACGCAAATGCAGTAATTGGCTTAAATAAATTAAAATGCGAAAACAATATCAATTATAATTAATATTATTATTGATTAACGATTCGTTAACTTTTCGAATCAGTTTTTGAAAAAAAATATTTTTTTTTATCAAAATACAATCAGAACTGCTGCCAAATGCCCACAGGAATTTAAGTTTAATTGGTTAAACATCTATGGCAGGCATTAGCAAAAATATAAAAAAAAACTCCTATTCAAGTGAAGCATAAATGAAATACTTGCATGATAATTTCATTTGTAACGTTCTGCAATTTAAATGAAATATAAAATGATAAAAATCACATAAAATTTTATTTTAATTTGTTATTTTGTGGTGATAAATTTTATGCAAAATGATAACAAAATTTTAAAATTTATTTATGATATTTTAAAATTTCGATAACAAATGTGGGTCATTGGCTGAGTATCTTCACAGAAATGCTTTTTAATTTGTGTGTCATGTATCGGTTCAAATGTATTTGAAGCAAAAAAAAAAAACAGTTTTAATTTTATATAATAATGAAGTTATAAAATGCATTGATTTAACCCCAAATTCAAAAAGTCATTTCCGTTACGTATGCAATCATATACATCGGAATACACAAACTTATTCATTTATATATGGAAAGTGGTTTATGCAAATAATTTAGCAGTTATTGGGTGGGGGAAACAATTTCTTTCCAACTTTGAAGGATATGATGAGTCATGGAAATGGCTTCTATTTGTGCTAAAATAACAAGGGTTGAATGAAATTTTTTTTATAAATTTGTCTGTGGTTCATTGTATATTCTTGAAAGGCAATGAAAAATATTTTATTGTGAACTGTTTTGTGTTTTTGTTAATAAATTATGCTGAACTGCCTTTGGACCACAATTAGTCACTATTCAGTAGATGAATTGGTAAAACATGAGAAACACTTAGAAAACAAATAACTTTCTCCCCCACACAATATATTGCATATTTATTTTATACTAAATAGTTCTGGTTGTTTAATGTTTTCTATGGTTAAAACTACACATTTTTTATTGCAAACAGTCTATAGGAACTGCATGGGAAAAAAATTTGAAAACAAAAGGGAGTATTGGCAAACATTATATTATTTTAATGGGCTTTGGTGGTTGCAAATGTGGTTGTTTGGTTAAAACATAATACTAAATGAAATTGCATATAACAGACACCAGTACTACACACACACACACACACACACACAAGTACTCAGTGCACATACAGTCACTCAAGCAAATATCTCCCAGCATATTTGCGATACTGTTAAAGCAGAATGCTTAATAAACATTCAGATTACATATGTATTGGGGTCAAAAACTACGACTAAGTACATCAAAATGAGTACGTTTGGAACAAGTTGTTCCCATGCTGCCACATGCAGCAGGCAGCTGATGAACATGGCGCCAGCAGAGGCAGGCAGCATGGCGTATGAGTTATAAAAGTGAATACTCTCACGTACAATTTAATTATGTGCAAATGAAAATTACTGGCAAAATAGAAAATAAAACACTGTTTTGGTTATCTGATTTCCATTTCAGTTTTCCTTTAATTGCAGTGAAACAAATTAAAAGCAGTCGGTGACGTTTGACTGAAGTGTCAGGAATGGCAGTGTACAATTGCAGTAGGCAATTTGAAAAATGAAATATTTTTATGGTTAAAAATTACATGAAATATCAAATGGGGAAATAAAAAAAAACAAATTTATTTTTGTGAAAAATATGTCTTTCATAGCAGATCTTGCAAATTTAGCTCTAAGGCACAAAATATGCCACACAATAAAAACCACGTACATGAAAGTTCGAAACTGATCTACTAATATTCTATTATTAGTATAAGGGAAACGGAGCTGATATCGGCAAGTATTTCATTATAATTTCAGGGAGTGGTCTTTAATCAGATCTCTAGGCATTGAAATTTAACAGATCAGCTTCGAACTTTCATGTACCTGATTTTAATTGTGTATAATATTTTGTGCCTTAATGTTAAATTCGCAAGATCTGCGAAATAATATATGTAAATAATATATGTAAAAAATATCTTTCACATAAATTAATTTCATTTTTTTTATATCTCCATTAGATATTTGATGTAATTTTTAACCATAAACTATTTTATTTTTCAAATTGCCTACTGCAATTGTACACTTGAGTACCCGATTTCTATTGCTGCTGGAACAAAAAATATTGTATGTGTTTAATTTTGATTCCGCTTGTAGAACTAATATAAAAAAGAAGTAACAACGAATTGAAGCGATTAAGTGGTCTGTATTAAAAGGGCTGTCGCCTCTCTAAGACGATCCACTTTATTCATTAATTAGACTCTTTCTTGATGCTCTAAAGAAGGTTGACATCTTGACGGGAACGTACCCCATGATTAGGCCTGCCCTATATTCGCTACACTAATTACATCTGGCAGAATATTAGGGCCTTGTGCCTATGACCTTGTGCTCGCCAGGCTATAGGCATCAGGTGATGCCAGCGGCCATAGTCAAAACAAAGAACATCATGTGTTTTGCAAACTCCACGAGATTGAATTAGGAGCTTGAAACGATATGTGACGCGCAAAACAGAAAAGGCCCTAAGGGTAAAAACCCGTTTTGTTCAGGAGAGCCATTTTAAAGATTTATGTACCATCACCATCATAAAACGCTCATATCTCTGGGAGGGAACACTTTTGGGGCATGGGATCGGTCGCATTCGATGCTCAAATGTTGTCCACATAAAAAAAAGTGAAAATTTATTTTTTTTTACCCTTAGGTCCCTTTCTCTATGCGCTGTCACATATACTGAAATGCCAGTGAAGGGCTCAAATATTAATTAACTGAATTATGCCTCCTGTCCAGAAACTCTATCCGCCATATGATTGTCAGAATTATTCCACCTTCGAAGCTCTCACCATTCTGTTAATAGGTAGCGGTATTCGACTATAGTATGGATGGAGTGCACACTCCATAGCTGGCGGGGATCACAGCTTTTCTGTCGCCAAATTTATAAGAAAGATTCAATGGATTATAATGCGGCCTGAATTAAGAGCTTATGAAAAATCCCTCCACAGAAATATTTAACGATCCTCAACCCTTTTCTATGTTGCTATAAAATTTAAAGTAAATTTGGTTCCTTTCTTTCGGCCTTAATAGATCCTGAGAATCTAAACTGTTTCAGGATAATAACACAATTTCTTTTCTCTTATTGTATTTTAAAAACTGCTATAGCTAGAAATCACGTTAAATACTTTTATGACTTTAACAATTTCTCTAAACATGCAATTTAATGCCATCATCCTTGTCCATACAGTAGTAGTAGATTATACAAATACAAATTAATAATTCAAAACCAATTTGCGCATAAGGTACGTTTCAATCTAATTGAATTGTGTACAAATAGTAAATTAATACGCAAGGAGAGGAAATAGGAAAATGTTGTAATACGATACACGTGCGGAGGCTAAGGCCAATGGACATGCATACCAAAGTAATACCACAAAATGTTGGCTGAATGAACAGAAAATATGTTAGAGATCCCATAAAATATGGTGGTATAAGTGAGAAATGTTAGTAGATAATAAATTTTTTAAAAGAAACAAATTAGTGATCTCTGTAAGTCAATTTGATAAATCTATTGGATAGAAGCAGTTTGAAATGAAACTCGGGGAACCCAAGACAGTCAGGCAGTCGTGTAAGCAGAAGTTAGTGTCACACAATACTTTCAGTAAATAGCTACACAACAAATTCACACCCGATATTTGCTAGTTTATATGTGTGTGTATATATTACACTTCCGTAAAACAGATGAACAATTTTCAAACTGAGAACATGACTTCAAGGAATAAAATATATTATTTGCAAACATACGATCTGTTTGGGGAATGATGGCACGGAAATCTAAATACCAATTATTCCATAAACACTCAGTGGAATTAATATTTATTGATTATATTGCAACACCTCCACTCGACTCGGAAGCACATAAGCTTGTAAGCATGTGGCATGTCAATGTAATTGTGGCTGTGTGCACGTTAAGTGGAGCACATGCGTTTTTCAATTAATTTTGATGATTGTGTGCGTTTATTAATGAATTCACTTAGTTTGTCATTGTTTTCAAAGGCAGCTAAATATGCTAGACTGTCATGGAGCACTGGATAAGTAATAGTTTATAAGCCAAATTGTATTTGTTATAAGTGAACACAATTACTGCAGGTGGTAATATGGCACTACAAAAGGCACATCCAGCACAAACTAAACAAAGTCTAAGCCAACAGACATTCTACGTGAATTGTAAAGGCAGTGAGTTAATGGAAAACTGTTACTGATAACAGTTAATTTGGAGTAGGTAACAGAAGGGCAAACTAAAACAAGTGACGAGAGAATTGTTTTTTATTTTTTGTTAAAGGGCTTTAATTGCTATTTCAATTGTTTTGGATTCGAATCGATAGCAATTATAGTAGATGTTTGCCTGTAGGCTGTAGTTTTGGACAAATTAGTTTGAAATGAAGTTTAATGTGACTAACGCAGCTCATAGCGATAATACACTTTATGAAGAGTTAATTACATAAAAAAAGGACACGTGGAAAATTCAGCAAAAAACTAGTTAACACGAGGGTAGTTCAATCTTATTTTTAGAACTGTTGCCATGTTCTATACTCACATTATTTTCGTAATCATTTACAACTACATCTTTGGCTTATCCCATGACTTTTATACTTGCCGCGAACATTTAGTTTTTCTCGCAATACAATTTTCTAAAAACTTGTGGCCGTTTATGAAATATTATTTCTTATAATTTTTATTCAATATTTCGTTAACAGGTTGTTAACATATTCAGGAAATAAAAATTATTAACATTATATAGGCTAATTGTTCGAAATTTTGAATTTAAATCTCAGAAAGACATGATAAATATTCCAAGGCACAAAGGCAAGTCAACATCAGTTTTTGTTATTCAACTTACACAGCAGAGCAGAACAGCTGTTTTCGAAAGACGCAACCCTTTCATCATCACAATAAAATTTGTGTAAATAGAAACTGTTATCAAATTCAACTAAGCCACCTAATAAGTGGTGACAAACACAATACACATGAGCACTGATGATGAAAGGGTTGCGTCTTTCGAAAACAGCTGTTCTGCTCTGCTGTGTAAGTTGAATAAAACTGATGTTGACTTTCCTTTGTGCCTTGGAATATTTATCATGTCTTTCTGAGATTTAAAACAAATTTTCGAACAATTAGCCTATAGAATCTTAATTCAATTTAATATAGCAATATAAAATGTTCGTTAAAATTCTTACTACATACAAATTATTAACATTTTACTCTTAAGATGTTAACAAGCTGTTAACGAAATATTGAATAAAAATTATAAGAAATAATATTTTATAAAAAAAAACGACCACAAGCTTGATTAATATTACAATAAACTGATAAGGTCAGCTGTTGGCTGAAGTAGTAGAGCACGAGACTATGACCCTCCCTACGGAGGGTCCTGAGTTCGAGCCCGCACTGAGTCATGAAATATTGTGTTGAATTCTTCTGATCAGCATTAGTGCATGATTGTGTTAGTTGTTGCCAGCCTGTTTCAATGATGAAGGCATAGCACTGGTCACTAAACATTATTGGCAGCGACTGACAGGATCATGTACTAAAAGTAGAGTAACAGCACACACCTTCGTCGGCCCTGTAGCAAAAATTAGCCGGCGAAGTAAAAAAAAGGTTGAAATATCTACAAAAAAAAACTATCTTCTCATCTTTCCTAATCTGTCCCCTCAATACCATCCCCTCGTTTTCAGTTCCGGCGCAATGCATTGCATATATAGGGGTCATCCCCTGAGTGCTGGTCCTACTCCTAAAAAAAAAAAAAATTTATCTGATTATCATAAATTTTTTCATACATGTCGACCTATTCGGGCGACAAAGAGATTTATTTTAAATTGTTTAGTATTTTGTTTTAATTGTTTTTATTCTGCATGGAATTTTATTAAAATTATTAAGTAAACATTTTATTCGGCTGCTGAAATGCTCGTCGACAAACCATAAAGTCGATGTCGATGAAAACATATGAGTACGAATGTTTGGTTCTTGTCTGAGATATTTTTTTTAGTGGCACCTGCACTTGGGATGTGAATCCTTTATATTTAATTGCTCTTAAAAGCAACGTCCTTTTTAAATAATTCAGCTTGGCGATGTGGGCATATCACTTTTTTCAGTTTTAACCAATTTTAGCCAACATAACAGGCCTAATTCGTTAGCACAGCTCTTTTAAATCTTTAACTAATATTATTTGTTATTTGAGTCGAGTTTTAAAAAAAGTTTTTATTTAATTTTTACATTATTTCTGTACGAGCTTAAATCATAACTTGCAAGTCATTTACAAGAGCCACAAATTATACTTGCCTTTCCTGTAATTTATTCCCTTTTTTTCCAAGGGATCTTTGCACAATGGTGCGAATAACCTTAGGCAGTTTCACTTTATTTATTTCTGCCTTAATGTTAATTGTGAGCGTATGGGTGACTGTGTGTTTCGCACAATTTGTTAACCAAAATACAAGTTTATAAAAGGTGTTTTTATCTGTACTAATCAGATGTATACAAAATCCTGGTTCAATTTATTTATGTTCTTTGTAAAAAAAAAAAAACATTTTATGTTTTCGTTTCTTACCGGAAACGTGCTTAAGGTAAATT
The DNA here is from genome assembly GCA_951800035.1 of Linnaemya tessellans. NCBI lineage: Eukaryota > Metazoa > Arthropoda > Insecta > Diptera > Tachinidae > Linnaemya > Linnaemya tessellans. The sequence goes on along the minus strand of OX637533.1, from coordinate 2,926,004 downwards.
ATTGTTCTTCTGTTTTTTGTTCCTTTCTACATTTTGTAACACATTTTTTTACCTTTCAATATGTTTTTATTAAACTTTTTCCTTTTGTTATAAACTAATTTTATCACTTTTGTTTATTTCCGTTTGTTACACCAATTTATTTTATTTTATTTTGTGTTTAATTTATTAAATATTTTTTTGCAGGTGTGTGTGTGTGTGTGTGCATGATATTCCCTTTACATGGTTGTATGTGGTTTTATGTTGAGATTTTATGTTTATGTTTGCAGTTAAATTGTGCATTAATATAGACAAAACAATAAAAATACAATTTATGACTTAGTTTATTCGCTATGAAGATTAGAAGGTTTCGAGGACATGAGAAAATTGTGTTGAAACAAGCGGGCTAAGCGATAAAGGTGAATTCATGTTACCCTGCTGTTTAGTAGGAAGAAACTGGAATGTTCTCTCTAGAAATCGGACTGCACAATTATAATAAATTTTAAGTTTGTGGACAATTATTTTTATATATAAATTATGGATCTATTTTTCTACAATTCGTTGCATCTTTGGGTCTCATTTTCAGTAATTCGGAAATGCAGATGTTGTGTACTCCTATTAGATCTTCTTATTGGTCTATCGGCTAGTCTATGCACGATCTTAGGTTAGGTTAACAGATTGCTGGTGAAGGAAAAGCAGAGTCCAGCCCACTTGGGTCCACTGAGTTCAACCCTTTGTGCTACCTGCATAGAAAGAAAGGTGTGTAGGTGAGATAGGCGAAAAAGAAGAAAAGGATAGTCGGAGTTTAGGTAGAAAGAATAGCAAGAAGATGGGACAACTATGTAGATTAGAAAATTTTTGGTCATGCACGCACGCCCCAGGGGAGTCAGCTGCCGAAACAGCCACTGCTTCTAATAAAGAGACTCAGATTTCGCAATTCCATACCTGACAACTCGGAGATGTCTCCAAAACGTGTTCTGACCAGAGACTGTAAGCGCTGCTTCTCCAGAGCAGGACAGAGGCAGAAAAAGTGTGTAATGCTTTCCTCCTCCTCGTCATTGCAACTGGAGCAATAGCCATTATAGGGGAGACCCATGCGCCTGGCATGGTCCCCAAAAGTGCAGTGACCAGTAAGTATGGCCACCACACTGCGCATATGATCCTTTGCAAAATTCAAAAGATCCTTTGATCTCTTAGAGTCTAGGCGGGGCCATAAAACTCTTGATAACTCGCAGTTGGATTCTCTGAACCACCTGTCCTGATCCAATTCAAATAGTGCAGCATCAAAGCGTCTCCAGCAGGATGAGAGTCGAATCCCACTTAGTTGATCAATGTCGGAATGTCGGCCTCCTGAAGTGCGGTTCCTCTCTTAGCCAGTTCATCCGCCTTAATGTTGCCTAATGGTGGTCCCATGCCCTGGCACCCAGTTTAAGGTTATGCGTGAATGACCCGCAAGTCCATCAAGGGCTTTACGGCATTCTTGGACAAGTTGGGATCCATGATCTTAGGGAACTAATTTTCTTTATGTCTAAGCTTATGTGCCTGCAGATTCTGGTTGTGTCCTTTCATTCACTATCAGGCACGTTTATGCAACTTAGTGATTATTCACATCATGTTCTTTTGCTTTCTAGGAAAAAGTTTTTTATAACAAACTTTGGGTTACTACCCAATCTCTGCAGTAACATAGTAAGAGGACTCATTACCAAAATTTAAAAAAGTTGTTTCGCTTCCACTAGTGCTGAAATAGTCCTTTGACAGCTGAGTTCTGGCGGTTGTATTTCAGCACTAACAAAATTTAATGTATCCGAATCTTGAATATATTAAACAAAATCAATTGCTTTGAGTCAAACAAATAGTTACCAAATAAGACTTTAATTGGGTTTCTTTTGCAAAGTTTTCTTCGAAAATAAAATATTTTTCATTTATTTTAATATTTATCTTGTATACTAAAAGTTGTTGTTGTAGTTTATGGTACAGCAGATGGCAGCCTTGAAGCAGACGGCACAGTTTGTTTGCAAAATTTTCTTATTACTGCCGCTCATGCATACTTCCGTTTCCTGCTTCTGTTTAGTTTTGGTTTTCGTATATTTCTGGCCTTTTATATATTGTGCTGATTTTATTTGTACTTTATTTATTAGTTTTTTCTTTGGCAGACTTTTAAGAATCATTAATCTTATTCAGGTTATTAATATCTTACGTAAGAGTGAGTGTTTGCGTGATTGTGTGTTAGTGAGTGAGATCGGTTTAAGCAAGACTTGTGGGTGTACAGGTTAGTTTAAGCAGATACGGCCAAATATTTAGGATTTTGTAATTTTTCATTGGTCAAGTTCATGCGTATTAAGAGCAATAATTCGCCTTTTGTGTTCTCTGTTATGTAAAAAAATGTAAATTATATTTTGATTAATGGAGCATCATAAATATGTTTGTTTACGATTTGATTAAAAATCAGGATATAGCGTCATGATAACATGCAAAGTTTTGTGTTTTATTTTGTTAAAATGACAAATTCTAGGAGTAGAGTATTTACATGTCTGAGTATCAACGCACTTAGGCCCCGGGTTGTTACTTTTATTTATGTATACAATTTTTTAGGGCATATAATATCAAAATTTTATTTCCTGTAATAAATCAGTGCTGAAGATTGGTTAGCAGTATAAAAAGCTTCTGATTGTCATATAAATTATAAAATTTTTTTCTTACATCAAATAATAATGTTTCAATTATAAAAAGGTGTAACGAAATATTGGTACACTTACATATATATTTTATTGAAATTAAAAATTTACCAAATGGTTTCATGGTAATTTTATATTAAAATTTATACGCCTTAAGAATAAAGAAGGTACAGCATTTAATTTGGAAATTTATTTTTTCCTTAAAGAGAATTTTTTGTATGGAATGTACGTTAACACACATCGCTGACAACATAGACCTATTGATTGAATGAAAGGTAAAGCGAGGAAAATATATTTAGAACTTAGAATACATCAAATTCAGTTATGTTTGATCGTTTAAAATTCGTAAGACGTTAAAGAAAAACTTGATATCGTGAATCAACATAAATATTGTATTTCTAAGTTAAGGCTTTTTACATTTTAGGTGGCGACATATACAGACATTTATAATAACTTAAATCAGTATAACTGCAAGTTCATTCCTTAATTTATGTGTTTGTGCCATTAAAGATTTTATTACACACCAATTTTCAACAGACACGAAATAAAAATTTTAAACGGAAATAACTCACACCTACATGTGTGTGTATGTGTGTGCATATTTCTATTATTTCAAGTCTAAAATATTTAAGGGTTTCAGTTATTGTTTCGCAAAAGTCCTTAATTAAGTAATTTATTATACTTTTGATATTCAGCTGTTCGAGTTTGAATTTCATTAATATTTCATTATCTTGCCTGCCAATTATATGACGCTAGACTTAAGCTAAAGAAGGCTGCCACACAATTTCCCTGGACAGTACATTTAATATCTAGCTGTAGATGACCTTCAACTCGACAGAATAAAATAATGTGCAAGAGATGGAGAAATAAAAATGTACATTAATTAAATCCTTGAGCTTTTTTAATACACTTCTCAGAGAAAATAAATCTTAAAATGTAAAAAAAATAAAATCTTTATGTTATTCAGTTGTAATATTTGTTTATAAAAATACAAAATAAAACATATTTTTAATAAAGATTATAGCTTAAAGGTTTTGGCTTTCAGACTGTGTAAAAATATAACATTTTTCATGGATATTGGAAAATTTGTGATCGTAAGGACGGACGGCTACAAAGAAAAAATTTCTATATTAAATTTTTGTTAGCAAATAATTTTTTTTGTACAATTTTCTAGATATTTGATGTTGTAAGCGTTTAGATTTTTAAATTATATGTCTCACGTTTTTTTATATTAAAATTAATTTTTAAAACTCCACAAATCAAAAGAAAAAAATATGTTTTAAGAATCTGTTTACTTCAGTCTAAACAATTGCTGGCATGTAATTTACACTTGAAATATAGAAAAAAGTGTAAGAACTTTTTCTTTAAGGAAAGTTAATAGATATAAATTATATTACGTTAATATATAAATATAAATTACGTTGATATGTAATCTTCACCTTTTCAAAAGACGATTTATTGAAAATGATTAAAAAATTTTCTTCTCTGAATACCAACGAGCACCCCTCTGCAAGGGATTAATATTTCTGCGATTTATAGCAGCAGCCAACAATGGAATAAAATATGTTCGATTTAGCTATAGTTTTATGTACAATTTCCCAACTTTCAACACCCGGCATATTAAAACCATTTATCGCGATCATTTCATAGAAAATGCTGATGTATGGAATTTCCTTTGAAAATATAAATTTGAATTGAAATCTTGGTTCATTCAATATGTGTGAATATTATAAGAAAAAATGTCATCCATTATATAAAGAATTTATTCAAAGACTTAATCATTTGAAATTTTCAAAAGAATAAACTTTTCGGTGTTCTAAGCTTTTCGAGTGAAATTTTGTAACTGATTGTGATGGATTGTATTTTGAAAAATCTGATGTATTAAAGTCATAATATGAACAGATGTTTCAATTGGCCAGACTAAAGAAACGAAGTATACCCTGACATATTGGAAGCAGAGCTCATATATTAGCAAATCTAAAATTTTGGCTTTGCCTATATTCGCATGCTGGATAACGTTCCTTAACTTTTTGCACTTTGTTTTAGGCACTGCCAAACTTTGAAGCATATAATTGCTACTCCACTGCTTCAGACTTCCTATTATTCATATAGCACACAGTCTAACAGATATTTTCTGTACGTACGCGCTCATGAAATAAGCCTCTCAATCATATCACGAGTTTATTTATACTCGTATGTACGATTATAAAGAGATTCAGGTAAAAGTCATTGTAATAATATCATTTATCATTCTGAGACATGTTTTATTCATGTTAATAAAAATAGAAATACATTGAAATATCTACTAAATAAATCAGCAATACTCACACATTCACATGCAAACACGAACTGTCTTTCCCACTTAATGTATTTGAGTAAAGTAAACACCGGTTAATATTTATGTATACGAGGGATATCAGCGTATGTATGTGTGAACCTATCGCTCATCAATTACAGAAGTATTTGTTTTCATAAAAAATTTAGAAAAATTGTAGCGAAAATATGGCTTTAATAAGCAAATAATACATACAGTTTCTATTGCACTTTAGCTTCTTCTATTTAAATAAAATAGAGGCTTTCTCCAGGACATCAACGATATGCATTTAAACTTGCAAACGTACCTGCTTCACTTACATGACTCTCTCTCTCTCTTTCTATTATGCCCACATGTTTCCTAGAAGACTTTGCTCAAGATCTTACTGTGTTCACCATAATCCTGTGAATGTTGCCAATCTATCTGTATATTATTCCTTAAATTTTTAACTAAAAAAAATATATTTTTCTTTTAAATATATATTCTTGCTCATTTTTTCTTTCTCCCACTGCAAATGCCTTAAAAATATTGTGTTGCACCATATTTTAACATTTTAAGTTCTATTGCTTTTAACTTGTCATTGTAAAGTACACATTTAAAACTAAAAATATTAAATATTTACTGTTTATAAAAGTGTATTGTCTGTTGCTTGACAATGGCCTGTCATATTTAGAATTGGCATTTACAAGTGTAAAGTTTGTTTTGGCTTAAAGCAAAATAAATAAATAAAAAAAGAATTTAGAACAATAGCAAGTTAAGCTAAAAATAATTTGCCATTACAAAGAAAATAATAAAACGAAAACAAAAAGTCATGTAAATGGAAGTTGTAAGACTTCAAAAACTGTCATGATTAACAATACCAAAAATAATTTTAAAATTTTTGGTCAATCTTAGCACCACAAGGATATTATTTTTACAAAAGTGTTGTGTATAGTTTTAAAACTATACGAGTGAGTGTGGCAAATTTTTATGATGATTATTATAGAACATCACAATAAACTGTAGCAAATTAGAAAAAAGTTCTAAGAATGGCAAATGCAATGAGAGAAGCTTTTATTTTTTTTTATCTTGCACCAGCAAACAGGGGATGACCCCTACATATGCAGTGCATTGCGCCGGAACTAGAAAGGAGGACAGATGAAGAAAGATAGAGAAGTTTTTTATAGCTGTTTTTGAACTATTTATTTCGCCGGCTAGTTTTTTGTTACAGGACCGACGAAGGAGGGTGCTGTTACTTTTCTTTTAGTAAATGATAGTGTCAGTCGCCGCCAATTATGTTCAGTGATGAAACATAATTTCATCATTGAAAACAGGCTGGCAACATCATCATGTCTGTTTTCATCATTGAAAACAGGCTGGCAACAACTAACACAATCATGCACTAATTCTGATCAGAAGAATTCAACACAATATATGTATCAAGACTCAGCGCAGGCTCGAACTCACGACCCTCCGCTTCATAGTCTCGTGTTCTAGTACTACTTCAGTCAATAGCACCCAGTAAATATTTTTTAAATTATTACACACACAAACTTGAGTTCTAAAAGAAAATTTCAAAACTATAAAATAAAAATATTTGTTTGTGATTTTATATGGAAGGCAATAACAAATTTGAGTTTTATGGCTATTGTTTCAATATCGACTATCACACGAAAAATTCTTAAATATTTATTTTATTTACAGAAAACAGGCATTTAATCTGCCCCGATTTCCCCTCATGAGTAATTAAATACTACAGACAAAAAACTTCATGACCAGTTTAATTTGCATCATGCAATAAAACTCTATTCCTTAAATTGTATAATCGTCACTCAAACCAAATATCCTTCCAATAACCTTTACAAGATCCCTTCATAAATTCAGTTATTCTAATCAAATCATTTCATCGTTTACCTCAACATTCAAAATACTCAAGTCGTGTATAATCCACTTTAAATATAATAAAAAAAAAATACTCAAACAAGGTTTTCCTCTCACAGCCACCCTTCAATATTATCTACTAAATATTTTTAGCTTTTCCTTTCTGCGGCATAAAAATTTAATCAAATGCCATTATATTCTCGTTGCTGGTTACAAAAAAAAAACAAGCAGGATGCTATAAAATATACTTTTAGGCAGTCATAATCAATGTTAGATGTTGTCTATTCAGCAGGAAATTTAAAATTTAAATAAATTACCCTGAGCAATCAAAATGTTAATACTGTTGATGTTGATAACATTTATTATCATCATTATAATCACCAAGAATCATCATCGTTATTGTTATCGTCAACAGCCAAATCATCAAAATCAATTGATTGACCTTAAGGAGCAAAAAGAAAGCAAACAAATATTTAATGAAATAAAGTGGAGAAAATGTAATAAAATTTTGACGAACCTTTTTTTCTTCTTTTTTTTTTTGGGTGGGTAACAAACCAAAAATGTATAGTGCAGTTGGTGTATCCTTGAGATTAGTTGTTTAAAATTGATTAGATTTTTGTTTGCTGAAGGCAACAGGCCAGCGTTGGAAACTTAATGTAGCTCGAAAGTCTTGATATATTCATTTATTATGTTCAAATAGAGCTGTTGGCTTGGTTTGATCTATTTCTCAGTTATTATGACTCCAGTACTCGATTTTTAACATGTTCAGTTTTAAATTGTTCATATTTTATGGCATCCTTTCAGGAAGTTTGTATATAAACAAATCGAACGCAAAGGGATGTGATTACAACAGCAGCAATCGGCTAACTCGCATACATATTTAAAGCAAATATATTATTTCAAAAATTGTTCGCAATGAAGGAACTTGACTAAAAAGACAGAAAAAGATTTCACACTACTTCTGAAGCCACCGTGGATCTAGTCCTCTAAATTGAGCTGTTAGCGCCACCTTAAAAAATTCTCTTCGTCACATGCGCCCCCCTAATGTTTTTTCTACTTATATCCTTACAATTTTTCTATACTTCCAAAGTATTTTCCTGCTTCATATTTATCGTCTAGATTTTGTTGTTTTCATTATTATTACATCCAAAGCTAAGTCTAGTGCGGCAGACAAACGCCTAAAAGGCTATCATGATTTTCCATTTTTCTTACCATCTACCCGTCATTTTTAAGAAACAGCAGCAACTGTTGTTGGTGTCTGCTAAAGTGCTTCTTGGCTGGGGATACTTTTCTTTCATATTTCAAATGCTGCTTGAAAGTTTTCGAGTGACACAGTGACACAAAATGTCAGCCACTAAAGGGTGGCGGGCTTGCAGTGGGGTTTTTTTTGTTAAGAGAACGTTTATTATTATTTTTTATATTATTTTACTTTTAGATGATGATTTTCATTACGTGAAATAAATGGTGGGTTTTTTTTTAAATAATATTTGTTAAAGGCAAAATTTGCAAACTGAGGAAGTCTTTAAGAAATACAAAAATAATTTTCAAGTTGTATCTTTTTATATCAGAATGTAGCACTTGGGACAAACACGTTCTTTTCTCATATTAAAAATAAGTATCGTCAAGTCTAAAAATACTCGTTTAAAGTGGATGATATTGTGCGAGCACTAAGCAAAAAAATATCACGAAAAGTTAACGAAACCTTTTGTGGTGACGCGTTGCGACAGAAAACTTAAAAGAAAAAGAAAATAAAATATCTAAAACCAATTTATTGCTGTTGCTGTCATATTTTTAGGTGTTTATATTGAAGATGTGCTAATGCCGGAGTTTCTTAAGCGTTAGTTATGAATACGTCATACCTAAATTACGCAGGACTGAGTGGGAGTATTATATTTCAGCAGATCTTTGCCCTCCCATGACTCCAAGATTTTCACAGAACTTTTAAATTGTCCTTTATAAAGGATACCTAATAACTAGGGTTACACTGTGGAACAAATTCAGGTTAGCAAAAGTTAGGTCGATTCTGAGAGTGAGGGGTAAAAATAGAAGACCCGTATCGCGGCGGTTGTTTATGTTAGTTCGAATTTCTTTTTAATCAACCTTCGACCCTCACTCTCAGAATCGACCTAACTTTTGCTAACCTGAATTTGTTCTACAGTGTTACCCATCTCATGGCGTCTATATCAAGAAGATCTTATTAGAAAGTCATTAACCCGCTGTGACCTATTTTTTCATACTTCTGGCCCAATGCATTGTATCGGTGCAGTTCATATTTAGAGTGCCGGTCGAAGTAAAAACAACCTTCTTCTTTTACACCCAAGTTTTTATTTTAGACTGCACACATTAAATTAAGTGAGAAGCAGCATTGCTGCGATGAAAATTTCCATAGACCTGCGAACAAAAAACTTCTGGCAGAAACTGTGCAATTTAGAAACAGGCTCCTCTTGGAAACTTACATGGAAAATTGAGTGTTTTTTTTTAAGTCAGCACTCGCAGTTAAATGAACTTCACTTAAAATTTATTTCATAGAAATTAAAATTATATATGTATTTCAAAAATTATTTTAACGTCTCAACTGCATTAACAGGAAGTTCAAAAATTTAAGGTTCCCCTTCTGCCTCAACTAAATATGGTTTGTTTTTGTAAAAATAACATTTTCATTATTCCAGAAATCATGATTCCCAACATATAGAACTCGTGTAAATGCAAGTTTCTCCTTTAATATGCCAAATTTCCCATTTGTAATGGAAACTTTTTCTCTTAATTTCTTGTGTATTTTGTTTGCGGCCTTAGAAATTTGATAAATATGTTAATGGTTTCTGAATCTCTTTAATCTTTTAATGTTTCACGTGTGGCTACCATTTGACATCCCCCACCCACTCCAAATCGTAGTGAGTAAAATGTTGGAAAAGTTATATATATTAAACTTTTTCCCATCGTTTAACTTCATGTCGAGCATATCAATATGTACGTTCATTTTATTTTCTATATGTTGCGGTGCACGAGCAAAAAGGAAAAAAACCAGAGCAAAACACTAGTAACATGAATAAGAAATGCGCAGGAAATTTAATTTCACTGGAATTATAATAATGAGATCACATTAATGCTTGTAAGTTTTTGGAAATTTACGCTTGAAGGATAAAGGTTTATAATCCTTTGCGATAGATTAAAAATATGTTAAAAAGTGTTATTCAATCATTTACATTTAATATAATTAATTTAAAATGTTGTATTAGTTTTTTTTTATTAAGAATATAAGGCATATGTTTAACAACTGGTTTAAATTAAAAAAACTACACTAAATGTAGGCTAATGACAAAATTCGGAGAAATCGTAAAGCTGTCACGAAATGTGGGTGCTGTTGGCTGAAGTAGTAGAACACGACACTATGAAGCGGAGGGTCGTGAGATCGAGCCCGCGCTGAGTCATGAAATATTGTGTTGAATTCTTCTGAACAGCATTAGTGCGTGGTTGTGTTAGTTGTTGCCAGTCTGTTTCAATGATGAAGGCATAGTCACTGGTCACTGAACATAATTGGCAGCGATTGACACTATCATGTACTAAAAGCAGAGTAACAGCACACACCTTCGTCGGCCCTGTAGCAAAAATTAGCCGGCGATGTAAAAGGTTGAAATAGCTACAAAAACAACTGTCTATCGTCTCATCTTTCCTAATCTGTCCCCTCAATACTATCCCCTCGTTTTCAGTTCCGGCGCAATGCATTGCATATATAGGGGTCATCCCCTGAGCGCTCCTAAAAAAAAAAAGACAAAAAGTTTCTGCTTTAATATGCCAAATTTCCCGTTTGTAATGGAAACTTTTTCTCTTAATTTCTTGTGTATTTTGTTTGCCGCCTTAGAAATTTGATAAATATGTTAATGGTTTCTGAATCTCTTTAATCTTTTAATGTTTCACGTGTGGCTACCATTTGACATCCCCCACCCACTCCAAATCGTAGTGAGTAAAATGTTGGAAAAGTTATATATATTAAACTTTTTCCCATCGTTTAACTTCATGTGGAGCATATCAATAAGTACGTTCACTTTATTTTCTATATGTTGAGGTGCACGAGCAAAAAGGAAAAAAACCAGAGCAGAACACTAGAAACATGAATTAGAAATGCGCAGGAAATTTAATTTCACTGGAATTATAATAATGAGATCACATTAATGCTTGTAAGTTTTTGGAAATTTACGCTGGAAGGATAAAGGTTTATAATCCTTTGCGATAGATTAAAAATATGTTAAAAAGTGTTATTCAATCATTTACATTTAATATAATTAATTTAAAATGTTGTATTAGTTTTTTTTTGAATTATTAAGAAAATAATTGATATGTTTAATAAATGGTTTAAATTAAAAAAAACTATACTAAATGTAGGCTAATGACAAAACTCGAAGAAATCGTTAAGCTGTTATGAAAAATGTAAAGTCAAATCTCAAAGTGACCTTAAAACTGAAAATCTTTATATTGTAAAAATTGTGAAAAAATAACGCTAAAGCCATTGAGAATAATTCTATCCTATATTCAGGAATTGCCTCTGAATAGAATCCAACTCATGATCCTCAGCACGTACTCAACAAATTAACTACTTCAATAAGAATATCCTTGTACAACTTAACGTGGCCGAAACTATTAAAACTGCGGTAAAATTATATCAGTTCAGTCGTACATACACAACGTGAGTCTAGTGTGTGTTCAAACACCACAATGTTATTGCGTAAACAATTCGGCATATGAAAGAAAAATTGTTCAATAATTTTTTCTTTCAAATGGCAGTCCTTTTAACCTTTCGTAAACTTTATTTGGCTTACAGGCAAAAGTATGCAAAGACTTGTTTATTAAATAGAAGGAAATATAAATTTAATATTTAAGGATTTTTTTGGGTTGTTTGGGGTACAATTTGTGCTCGTTCTCTTTCTATCAAACATTTTGTTCATGTTTATGGCGGCCTGTGAAACGTAGCAAATTTTAAGGTTTAATTTTGTTTAATTTATATTTGTAATGACGCTGCTAATGTAATTAATTAAAAGATTTTTACTTTGCAAGAGTAAATCTTTTTCACTTTGTATGTGCGTATCGGAATCTGAAATTTTTTTTTATATTAAAAGAGCTGGTTCTGTTTCGTATTTTTACAAAAACAAAAAGATCAAATTGATTATAGAGCGATAAATGTTTTTCATTCATTTATTTCCTAGCAAAAAAAAAGAAGAAAATAGATTTCAATGGCAAAGTCGTTGAAGAACTTAACTAAGCAGAGCAGCCTCTAATAAACCAGTGAGCTGTTTGCTGGTATAACTTTATTATTATAGGGTATTTTTTATAGAGTGATAAAACTTTGACTTGGCATCACTGCTTTATTTGTCCACCCAGTTAACAGCTGTTAGTTGCTTTGTTTAGTTTGCTTTGACATTTTATTATGACGAGAGCAACGCGTGCAAATTGTTTAAATTTTTAATTAAAATAATTGTTTTATTCGTCAAACTCATCGTGCACATTTTCCATTTTATGGCGTACACAATCGTCCTTCAGAGCGGCGCGTCTAATTCGAAGAACAATAGATCATTTTCGGACCACATTCTCTGTTACTGTGATAATGTGGACTGGAGAAGCTGTTGCCGCTGTACAGAAAATCATTGAAGATGATCCTAATCCATCAATTCGTCGCCGTTCTCAGCAACTGAGGAGGTTGTGTCCACAGTTGCCGCAGTTGGTAACATTCTACCAAAATTGGTATTTTTTTTAGGGTTGGTAACTTGGTAACTTTGTTTTTAAGGCTTGACAAACTATCAAATTATTGCTTTTCTTTTATCATTTTTCCGTATTACTCAACACTGAGAAAAAAATCATTAAAAACAACTGTGTGAATGTGCGCCAAATTGTTCAACGGCGTAATATGCAAATGTCATTATGTTTGGTCAGCAAAAGATTATTTTAAATGACTGCAATATTAAATAATTTATTTAAATTAAATACGGAATTCGTAGGTATAATGAATTGAAATATGTAATTATGTTCTAAAATGAATTAAAACGTTTTATGTTATGTTTTTTTATTAATAAAAGTTGTTGGTTTTATTATAATAAAAATATAGATTTTTGTTTTTATAAACAAATTTTGGTAACTTTTTGGTAACATTTTCGGAAAATTTTGGTAAAAAATTTTTTTACTCAGTGGCAACCGTGGTTGTGTCTTTCCACTTTATGAACGATTTTTTTATTTGTTGAATATTGGTGTTCCAGACTGCACCTTCTACGTGGCAGCCATGGCGACCACATGGCAGAAATCATATTTAAACATTAATATCATAAAATTTTCTATCCAATAAAGGCCGTTTCATTGATATCAAAAATATATGACTATGTTTTATTAGGATTTAAACTTGTATCACTCTATAAAAAACACCCTTTATTTTTTTATTTTTTCAAACAGTTACATGATTCTTAGGGAAGGGGATTTTTTGAATGTATGCAAATTTTATTCATTCCTTGTAAGTTATATATAATTTAATATAATTTAATTAATTAGGATAAGCATCAAATTAAAATTCTAAATGAAAATAACGAATGGCTTAATTCAGCAATTTCGATAACCAAATTTCTATAGAAATTTAATTCGATTTTCGTAAAGAATTGCTTTGTTGAGCCGTCCCTGGTCGGAGAACGGGTAGATTCCATGTTTGTGTATATTTTCCTGTGGCTTTCCATGTATTTTGGTAATTCCTTCACAAATGCTCCTTGTTTTTGTGAAATATAATATTAAAATTTTTAGGCATGTGCTTTCTTTTTTTCTAACAACAAATTTCTTATAAATAAAGTAGAAATAAAATATGTATGAATTTTTATTAGTCGAACTTTCTTATGCAAATTGTTAATTTTGTCAACGGGTTTAAGTTCGAATCTGCAAGACTGCAAATCATTAACTAAATTCAATTACTTGAACATAATTAACAAAGAAGCTTTAGCTATCAGCAGCCGATGGCTCTGGAAAAAGCGAAAGAGATACATGGAATATTGGGAATATTAATCGTCAGGGTTGGGGAATTTCGTACTAACCAAAAAGGCAATAACTTAAAAATATGAATGTGCGAACTTCTCATATTCAATTTTCGTTAAAATATTGGTTAAATATTCCTACTAACTAGCACCACTTTCAAAAGTGGAAAAATTGAACAAAGAACGCTGATAAGATGGCGTAGCGGCCTCGAAATCAGTACTGATCCGTTCTGCTGGTTTGATGATTATTGAAAATATTCTTAATATTCCAATCTTAATATAAATAATAAATAGCATTTGAACAAATTCATTTATTAATAAAATAATGAAAACAAATGATTTGCAGTCTTGCAGATTCGAACTTAAGCCCGTTGACAAAATTAACAATTTAAACTAGAAATAAACAAATTGTAACTTATTTTATTTAATATACTCTGTCCCTTAAGCGAGCTTTCGTTTTTGTTAAAATACTTTATGCTAAATTTAATTTAAAAAAAAATCATTAAAATTCCATTTACTGGATGATGAAATAAATATTTGATAAATATTTATTAAGTGAGAAATTCTAATAACATCTTGTTGTTTACTTGCACTTGAAGATAATCTAAAATAATTTTTTTTTTCATACATTAAAAACAAGCAAATTAAAAATTCTTAAAGCCACAAGAAAATCCAGGATTCTCAAGTTTACAAACTGTGACAAAGTTTTTTTTTTCAACTGAAAATAAAAAATCAACAAAAAAATATTTGCTTTCCTTAAGAAAAGAATAGCAACTTCACTGTATTTAGTTACAAACAAAAATATACAAATAAATGATAAAAGCATCAAGTCTCCTTAAGGAACAGGTGGCGAATGTTTTACACTAAATGAGTTTTTTGAAAAGTTCTTAAAGTTCTACTCATATATTGTACATTCTTGACTAGGACAGGAGCATTAAAAAATACTATTGTCATATTCGTTGTCATCAACGTCCTCACTGTCATGGTCTGCTTGGAACATCATCATTTATTTTGTGAGTTTGTACAAATTTTGTTTGCTTTATTATTTTTTGTTTAGTGTTTTTTTTCCTCTCTAACAAATACCGAGCATTTCATGACCGGTAAACAATAATGAAATACCTCTGGCGGGCATTAAGGCTCCAAATCCCTTTAATAAAAACAAGTAATTGTAACTGCACTGTTTGTTTGCTATTCTCTTTTATCAATGTCAAAATACCTAAATCAAGTACAAGACACAAGTACTCATTTGACGTACGAAACAAAAAAAAAAACAAAAAAACACGGAGAAACAAATACACTTACAATGAAAAGTATGTTGTAAATATGTTTTCTGCCTTCATATTCCAGTGTTACAAAACTAACAACAACGTTGCATAAGTTTAATGGTGTCTTCCATGGAATACAAGTTTGCTACGTTGATTATATTTTATTTTATTTTTCCTTCTTCTTGAGCTGTTGTGTCAGTCACTTTTGTTGTATTTTTGTCATAATTTGTGGTTGTTGTTTGCTGTTACTATTCTTTGTCTACATTGTGAATACGTTCAAGTTAGTTTATCTTTCTGTTTGCTGCAGGTTATAAAAATTATCATATATAATTTTTTTTTTCATTGAATGCTGAAATTTTTTTTTATTGTGTGGATCTTAAATGATGGACCCATTTCCAAAAATAGGTCTGACTAATGAGACGTTCATTTGTTGCCACATGGCAAAGACTGAAAACTCCTTTACAGATTTTTGAAAAATTAACTGCGTAGTTTAAAAACCCAGTAATTTCAGAATAATTCTGAATCATGGAATTTCAATATTTTTATTTTATACATCCGAAGTGGGAAGTGTGGTGCTGCCAGTACCCTTGATACGCCCCTCTCAATAAACTCATCTCCACTCCTTTCGTAGCACGTCATCATTTCGGTTTGTTGTGTCATTATGAGTTTATGTTTTTCTTTGGTTGGAGGATGGACAGCAAAATGAATGAGGTTGTTGTTCTGGGTTTTTACTGGCGGTTGTATTTGTTTTTTTTTTTCTTTTTATACATTTTATATTAAATGTGTTTTAGTTTATTACACCCTTGTGTTTTCCACATTATAATTGCTTAGCATTTAGTATTTTTAATAAATTTCGTTTACTTCTTGACAAATATATGCAAGTCTAAAGGAAGTCAGTGTTTGCTCACAGGTTTGGTTTAGCCACAGGCAGAAGGCAAGTTTTTAGGGTTTTATTGAAAAGAAATCTGTTACAAAAATATATAAGTGAAATTTGATTTTTTGGTTTCCTTTAGTCTTTAAATTTTCTAGAGATTATGTTTCAATAAAATAAAATCCATTTAGAGTGGTAGGCCTTTAGACAGGGCTGACTGTCCGTCTGCCATGTATTTATTAAAGCTCCTAAAAAATTTAATACATTTCGTAGGTGTGTTTCATTTTATGAATTTTCTGTTAACCTAAGCAGGATATGCTCCGTTTTATTATATTTCACCCAAAGCATGGACATGACAAGTCTTGTAATTTAGTTTTTCCTTGTGTTTTGTTATTTTATATTTTCTTTTTTTCCGCTCAAGTTATGAGTTTCTTGGGAATTTGCTGCTGGCTTATGAGTGTGAGTCTCTGTGTATTTTATAATTTGCTGTAAGACATAAAAATTAAATTAAATTCTGAAATTAAACGTGTAATTTTTGTTGTTTTGACACACCAATCTACGACAACTTTTAATGACTGCTGCTATTATTATTGTTAGCAAAATGTAAGCATTTTATGAAATGTCTTTAAATGTTTGTGGTTGAAAATATTATATATATTAAAATTTGTCTTAATAAGGAAGCTGTTCAGAACAGCTGCATATAGAACGATAAACGATGTGAAATGAATTACATACAATTTATTGTGGGATTTTTCTTCCATGTTTTATTTCTCAGCTTGCAGTACAAAAATTTAGCGCACACTTAATTCTACCAAAAATAAGCTTTTGGAAATTTTCATTGACCAGTGCCAAGATTAGGTGACTAGAGCACTAAGTGTTTTATTGCTCATATGGGAAAATGGAAAATAAATAATAAATTGCTGGCTTTTATATCACAATATTCTTGAAATTTGATCACTAAAATTTCCTTCATAAACTCATAAAACGATTTTTAGTTTCATATTTCGGTTCACTGTTAACACAGGACTATACTATAAACAATTTTATGGCATTTGCCGCAAAAAATAATTCTATTGTTGTAATCTGATACAGCAATAAAATATGTTCAAGTCTGTTTTATGAAATTATTATGAGTGTTTTTACATACTTTTATTGCCTTTTTATGTCACAGCCTTTGGCTATGAATATTATGTAATAAGTTTGTTATTTTGTTGGTGACTTCTTCCGTTTTAATTTAACTCTTAATAACTGCAATAAATTAATTGGGTATGTGCTGTAGGCCGCGCTCCGTAAATTCAATGTGCGCCATACAAACTGCGGAATGTAAGAACAAAGAAAACTGCTGTTTAGTATTCAATATCGTGTATTAGTTTTTATGTGTTACAATTTTAATCAATTTCCGTTTGATAAATTTTAGATCTCTCTTCTGAATGTGGCATGGAAGACTAAATGATAAAAGAGGCTTTTAATAACACGATGAGTGATTTTTTTAATGTCTTAAGTAGCATTTGGAAGTCTTATAGCTGAGCAAGATAATACTGTTTGTTTAAGCCCATAAAAATATTTATTTTCCTACAAGACACCCCTCCCAAGCTAAACTCTCTATTCCGCCTAGCATTCTTTTCCCTGCCATTGCATAGACAAATAAAGTCAAAAGCAAATCGCCTATTATTTGGAAAAGGCGTTTGCCAGCTTAAAATATTATGTAATAAAACTGGCAGTTGTTTACTCAAAACAATGCCAATGTAAGCGCGCTCAGTAAAGATTTTATGAATTTTTGCACGACTTCTAAACAATGACTAACAAAAATGTCTATAAATAATTAAAGCGTTGGCTGTAGGCGGTTAATGTAAATTTTTGCTTTTGGTTAACTCTTATGCAAATCTGCTAAGTAAATGTGTGTTTGAAAAATGCCGTGTAATTAATTTGAGTGTTAGCAAAATTTACATTTGAATGCGTCGGTGTTTGTTTGGCAGCTTTAATAATAAGCACTACACGCAAATATGAAAATGTTATCAAGGCACGCATAACTAAAATATTCGCATGTAATATTTATTGGTGTTAACATGTGCCACATTTTCATTTGTGCTCTGGCTCCCTCTCTTTCAACAAAGAAAATAATATTATTTTCATTTCGCCAATTTGCATATTCTGACATGTTAAACACATAAACTGGCTGACTTGAGTTCATGAGTAACAATATTTCTTGCTGGTTCGTAATTTAATTTCGGATATACATCTACATGTACTAATGCTCAGCTGAAGTATGTAAATTTGATGGCAATGAAAGTTTTTGCTAAAAATAAAAAAAGACTACTTAAAGCATTTAATGCCAATTTATTGGCATAATTTTTCGACATCTGCAGAGGTTGATGTTATTTTCAGTGACTTGTATTGAAGTTTCTTTGGATTGTGTGATAAATTGAAATAAAATTATTCTTTAAATTAGCTTAGTGAACCCTTTTTTTAACATTTTGTTTGTATTTGAAAAATAAATAAATTTTTTTTTCAATCAAATACCACTTTATAGCTTTACGCTAGACTTCGTGCCTTTTTTGACAATTTGTTTTGGGTATTTGTATTAAAGCAGCAATAAAAAAGCTAAAATTTGTAAAATAAATAAAAAATAATGATGTTAATTAATTTTAAGTAAATTAATTTATAAGATTATGAAAATAAAATAAATTAGAAAATAAAAGAATTACAAAGTTGTGTTAGATTTTATCGACAGTCTTGTATATTCCACAATTTTCTTGAACATTATCTAAGTAATTATCTTGCTCAATTATCGTTGTTTGAAAAAAGAAAAGAGATTAAGAGACATGAAAACGAAGGCTAAAAATTGCTATTAACAAAAGAAATATCATTTTCATTATTTTATGTATTGCAGCATCTTTGCGCACATAAATAGCAGGTATTATTAACACTAATATGGATTTACTGTGTAAAGCGATACGATTGGAATTACTATTGGCATTGTACTGTAAAGGAAATGCAATTTCATTTAGTTTTCCATTCGCATCGCATTACACAGTGGCCTCCCCTGGCTTCGACAGATCGATATTTAAGTGAGTTTTAAACAAACAATATACATATTTCGTTTTCAGTTTTATTTTCATTTTATGATCAAATGAAAGATGTGAATTCTATAAGAATTTAATTTGTTTGTAATTACAGCATATTTTCCCCATTATGTGGGCTCAAAAGTATGCAACGGTTTTGCATATGGAGTGCGTATAAGAAACAAGACAACTACATGTGAATATTACTCATACGCACCGGATGTTAAAGTTCAGTCATGAATAACGAAATTAATTTGAATCAAGATTTTAATCAGCATTTCTAAAATAAATAAATAATAGATAAAAAAATTAATTAAATATATTTATAACTTTTCATTCAATTTATTTCCAGCATGGACTATCAGCGGCCCCAATTACTAATCATATCCATATCCCTGCTTTATTGGTTTCGCAACACTGCTGATTGTTGGAAATTTGATGGCGGTGGTCCTGGTGCTCTCGGTCCAGGCTCTCATACTCATATACTAACACGAGTACCTCGCAGCACCAGCACACTACTGGCAGCAAGAGGACCACCGCCCGTCATACCCAACAGCAGTGGTGGCGGTTTCGCTGCCCTGCTTAATTCACAGCAACAAGACATGCTGTATGCCTGTCCTTTGAACAGCATGTGTCAATGTGCCGGTTTGCCTAACGAAACAACAACGTTAATTGAGATTAATTGCAATGAAGTGGCGTTGTATAAATTTCCAGGTGAGTGGCAAAAAGAAAATTACAGTAATTAGGTTCTGAATAAAGAAATTAAATAAATTATGAATAAACTGGAATATCATAAACAGAATTTATGTTCTGACAGTGACATACATTAAGGCAAACTTAAAGAGAAATATTATTATGTGACATGGACACCAGTAAAGAGCTTTGTTGCGAAATGAAACCGGGCGTTCTTTATTAATTGACTCTGTGTCACAGCACGCATCTTTTAAGGTATGAATTTATATTAACGGTGGCCTTTTTTACTCAAACACTTAGCTCAGCGACTTTAATTGTATGTCCTCAGTATGGTTTTGCAAACACAAAGATGTCGTTTAGCAACAACAACAAACGGTAGTGGCTTCTCTGCAAATCAATGCCTCTTGTACGTATTCGTCCTCGTATTTATGTTAACGAGTTTCGTTTGTTGGCTGCTTTTTGACCAGATTTTTTATGGCGTTGCTTGCCAAACAGTATGCATTAACTTGTTGAAGTCGTCGATAGGGTAGTCAGAAAAACACTGCTGGAATTTATATAAAAGGAAACTTATAATTTGAGAAATATTTTATTAAGTGAAATAACTGAATTATTTCAAAGGTAAAACAAGCGATTCAGATATGTCGCAGTTAACTTAAAACTCCCTAGACTTTCTAAACAAGGACTGCACTTTAACATGGCTTTTCCTACAAAGTTATTCTATTATCTTTTCAAAAGAAAACGAATTAAATATTAAATGAAAAGTAAAGTAATTCTGCGCTTGTAGTTCCAACTTGAAAAAATCGAAGACAAATTTCCGAAAATGCCAACTGGTTTCCATTGAACTCTTTAAAACTTTAAAATTTTGAAATTACATTGAAGCAGTGGCTCATTGTCTATTCAAGTTAATGTCCCTCTACTTATGCGAATACGTGTATATGTGCGTGCATGTGTAGCTGTTTCAGAACATTCTCATCAAGTATTTCGTGTCTTTGTTATGAGGCAACAACGACGCCTATAATAGAAGCAACAAACAAACAGTAGCCGATGAAATGCAGTAAAGTGGTTTTTATGGTTGATTGCGTTGATTGCGGTGGCAATGTAATTTGCTTTTCGGTCTCTAGGTAACAAAACATGTTTGGAAAGCTCAAACATACATGCACATACCCCCAAATTCTGGCAAATAAAGCTGAAATTTCTAAGCTCTTGGGAACGCATGTGAGTGTTCACAGTGCAAAGTATTGCTCTGTATGCAAAAATGAACGATGTTTACATAAAACATAAACGTATTGATGCTATTTTTTTCTTGTATTTAGAGCATTCATGCAGATGCACATACACAGGCATTCCGAGTATCAATATATTGACAAGTCATGATGTTAACAGTTGTCCGAAAGTGGACACTTAATGCCTTTATGAATATTTCCATGTAGCAGCCTGCTGCTACTCAATCACTTGTAAAAGCTAAAAAGTATTTTAAAGTGGGAGAATGTGCTAATGTAGCTGAGTGAATGTTGTCTGCTAGCATATGTGTTCTGTAGAGTTCGATGCAGACTTGTGTTTAATAAACGTTTTGAATAAGTAAACTCAAGGTTTTTCTTTAACAGGTACCTGATTGTGTTTTTTTGCAGTAAGCAGCAAAAGTAAATAAGCTATTTTCGCAGGTAGACAGTTTAGTTTAAGTTTTTATAAAACATTTTTCTGTTTTACTTTTCCCTTTAAATGGCTTTGAATTTTAAATTGCGTGCAGTTGTGACTGAAAATACAATGTTTCACAATTCCAATGCAGTCGAATCCGCTTTAACGCAACACGCTTTACTGAAAAATCGGATTACTGAAAGCGATACAAATCCCCGCACTGATTTTAAATGCAGCAAGTGTTATTCACTTCGCTTTAGCGAAACACCGCTTTCCTGAAAGTATCGTATTATTGAAAACCAAAAACAAGCCCACACCTACATTTTGTACGAAACTTACTTCGCTTTAGTGAAAAAAATAAACAATGACAAATTTATTTATTACAAATCGATTGCATAACCTAAGGCTGAAAAAATTGTGCATGCTTTGTCCGTTAAAAAATTAAATGGTAAAATGTATTTGTCCTTTTCGCTCTTACATACTTTATTGAATTTTTCTATTATATTGTCAATGCAAGTGGCTAGACATTTGCGGTGAATTCTTGAAAAATTTCAACAACAAAATGAATAATTCTATGAATAATTTTTTTTTTAAATAAAATTTTTACGTTAAATTGACTTAAAAAACATATACAGATTTGATATAAAAAATATTGTTTTACTGATTTTAAGCAGTACGTTTAACTGTAACAAATTTTAGTAATCCGAATTACGTTTTAGAGAAAAAATTGGTTAACTGAAAAAAATTGGGTTTTTTCAGTAAAGCGGAGTTATCAAAAGTCAAAGAATTTGTATAATAGATTTTAGTTTTTACAGCACATAAAAATAGGCAACGATATTTGTGTCAAAGCATGTCTTTGCTTTTGTAATCGGTCTAAAAGAGTGTCAAATATTTTTATTTATGAAAAATAATTAATACTCTATTTAAATAATTTCCATTATGGTTGCACACTCTAGTGAGAATAATTAAAAATAGAAATACACTTTATTCAATCAATTGCCTTAGTTTATTATATAATAAAATCTTGTGATGTAATATTTACTTATCTAAGGATAATCGACCATTGCGAACGTAGTCACAGATATCTTGTCTAATGGTGATGCAATTTTATAACTACTCTCCTATTATTTATCGTAATATGAAATAATTGGTGTTCGGATTGAAAAAAAATATTTCACGTTGATATATTTCTATGGACCTTATCAGTTTATTGTAATATTAATCAAGCTTGTGGTCGTTTTTTATAAAATTTTCATTCGTCTGATTTTTATTCAATTTTATTCGTTAAGGATAATGGTAGAATTTCTATCTTCTCATCTTTCCTAATCTGTCCCCTCAATACTATCCCCTCGTTTTCAGTTCCAGCGCAATGCATTGCATATATAGGGGTCATCCCCTGAGTGCTGGTCCAAGATAAAAAAAAAAAAAAAAAAAAAAAAAGAATTTCAGAAGTGGCGAAATATTGGATTAAGTAAAGTTTTTGATGTAAAAAATAATTATAGTATGTAACATGTAGTAAAAAGGTAATAATATAAATTGATAAAATTTCGGTTATTAAATAAAGCAACCAAAATTTGAAATTTCTATAAAAGTTAGTAGGTGTTGGCTTAAAAAATACTTTAATCTAATTGAACATATTTTTCGTAAATCACAAAAAGACTGTTGGAATCTTTAACTTCAGTACCTTTGGAAGTATTTTTTAAAATCCTAATATATTTCTAAACTAGTTATATAACGAATCTGTTTGTCTTCTATAAAATTAAAGCATCTCTAAAAACATCTAAAATTAGTCAGCTTTAAAAAAACCAGCCAATGAAAGAAGATTTTTTTTTATCAATCTACATATTTTACTTACACTGTTTTGTGCACAGATGCTTTTTTCTCTTAATTATTTCAGTTTCTTCCTTTTAGTTTTTACAATTTAAATACAATGTAAAGCTAAGCATATTTAAATTTTCAAAGTTTTCCCTAAGTGCAGAAAGAAAAGAACAATAGAAAAAAGAGAAATTAAAATATTAAAATGCAAAATAGAAAAAAAACAGTCGACAAGTAGCAGGGAAGAAATTAATTAAATTCATTTAAAAATTAAAAATTCATTCAATTTTCCTTTTTAACCAGGCTAACTTGACGAAAGACAAAGACAAAACAAGAAACGGCACTGAATGAATTAAATTGTTCATGTTTGCTAAGTTGGGAGAAAAGAAGACATACAGATGAAGAAAATTAGTGTTTTCATTAGCCTAAAGCCAGAAAGGACAGAAAATAGGAACAAGGAAAGTAAACAGGAAACCTGAAACAAAAAAGAAAGGCAAAAAGAATTTAACAACTTTCTCTATTATATTGTTAGTTGTTAAAGATGGCAAAGATGTTTATAAAAGAAAGTACCTAAAGGGTTTTCCAATAGGGACTATGGCAAACGTAAAATCTCCAACACAACAATTTTTTGCTGCTTATCTTACCAAAATAAACTATAAATGTCCCATTATTATACGACACGTTTACAGTGGACTAGTTTATGCAAGAGGAACTAGTATTCCACGAATACTCTATAGGTGTGATCGTCCGCGGAATGATTGCTGCTGCAACTGGTACAAACTACTCATTTCCTAGCTCCAGTAAGAAGTAGGGAATCTTACTTTGGCTATAATAACTGGTGTGTTGCATGGCAAATGCGTTAAATTAAATTACTTGCAAGTCTTTAAGATGCCAGCATTTTAAACAAAGAGCAGCCTTTTGCTTATTACACTCTAAACTACTCAGCAAATGCTAATTGTTATTGTAGTAGAATTTCAAATTAATTTTGTTGATGGCGTTCGTGGAACATTTCCAACAGAATCCAAATTCCACTAAACTCGCACTTAATATAATTTTATAAAATTCTGTGTTTGTCTACACAAAATCATATCCCTTATAATCATTCCAATATAATTTTATTCGGCATCATTTATGTTAATTGCTTTTCTTGAATAGAGAAAAAAAGCATTTTATTTGCAACAATTTAAGCTGGAAAAAAAATAACATTCTAACGCTTTACAAAGTAAAACTGTATGAAAACAAAAATATACTTTAATTGCCATTTAATATAAACAAAAAAACTAATACAAAACATTTTCCACAAAACGAAACTTAGACTTTGTTAATTTTTTGCTCTAAATGTAGAATTGTATACAACAGCGTATAGAATTTGCTGCAGTTGAAATAAACGTGTGGCAAGTAGAGCGTAAAAATTAAAGCAGCCACTTAAGCGTACCGCTTAAAAAGGGAACAAAACGATGAAAAATAATACAAAAGAAAAAAAATAGCAAAAAATCGTAAACTAACATTAAAATAAACTAACCGTACAAATAATAGCAGAAAAGTGAAATTCAACTAAAAAAAAAGTAACATTGACAAAAACAAACAAACAAACACAAGAATTTAACCCAACGCATCATGCAAAAAGTACTTAAAGAATTTTGTTCAAATTTAGTGTACAGAAAGTTCAGTATCCTTGCAGGATGCATATTATCGTACTCTGCGATATCTTTTTTAGCAAGAGAAACAATAACAATGGCGCGTGTAGGCAGCTTCACTGACATTTTACTGATACACCGGAGAGCACAAATTAACTCTTTAACATTCTAAACAAAACGGTCATCATCATTTATACCAAAATTACATAAAAACAATATACTTACTGATTGTTTCATGCTCTAAGTGCACGAAGCCAATCCCTTATCCAGTATTCAGTTCAGAAATTCCGCCATGGACTTGGGCAATATTTATAGGATGTTAATTGTATTTATTTTATTTTTTTTTTATCTTAGACCAGCACTCAGGGGATTACCCCTATATATGCAATGCATTGCGACGGAACTGAAAGCGAGGGTATAGTATTGAGGGGACAGATTAGGAAAGATGAGAAGATAGAAATTTTTTTTTTGTAACTATTTCAACCTTTTTTACTTCGTCGGCTAACTTTTGCTACAGGGCCGACGAAGGTAGGTGCTGTTACTCTGCTTTTAGTACATGACAGTGTCAGTCGCTGCCAATTATGTTCAGTGATCAGTGACTATGCCTTCATCATTGAAACAGGCTGGCAACAACTAACACAACCATGCACTGATGCTGATCAGAAGAATTCAACATAATATTTCATGACTCAGCGCGGGCTCGAACTCACGACCCTCCGCTTCATAGTCTCGTGTTCTACTACTTCAGCCAGCGAGATTCGTTCTATCCCTATCTACTATCTAGCAATTTAACAACCAAGGAAACGGGCTTGGAATAATTATCGGGGAAAGAAGATCCTGTTGAGCTTTTTTATTATAATTAATTCATAATATGAAGTTGCATGCAATACACACGAATGCATTAAGTTGCTATATAAACCTAAGGAAAATATGTTCTTGTAATTCTAAGTGGAGTTTTTTCGAAGAATCAGTGCTGTTGTTAGAAAATTATGATAAAACCAAGTTGTACAGTATCGAGTCTATACCTTTTGCCCAATTAAAAATATGTTGTTCTTGTATATCGCCATAATATTTTAATCGTAATATTGGAGACTTCCAGTGAATGGGTTATCCCATTACAATCATTGCATAAGATATTGTGTGACCGATGCTTTTTTTTACAGTTTTACAGCAAACTCTGTAGTTATAGAACAATTTTCCTATTTTTTATATCCAGAGCAAGAGAATGTATGGAAGTCTTTAATTAAGGTACGAATAATGAAGTAACGTTTAGCTTTTTGCTGCAATTGTGGCTGTAGTTCTAATATATTTCTATGAGGAAGTGAAGACGATGGACAACATCCGCCGTATATCAAATTGGAAAGTTCTAATAGGGCGCAGGCCAAGAGCCGCAGCAGCCGAGTAGCTCTGAATAGCATAGGAGCAAAAGACGTGAAGGGTTTGCAGGCAGCGGCAATTGTTAGCTCCGAATATTGCGGAGTATGGGAACAAGTTCAACGGAAGAGGTTGATTAAGAAATGCAAAGTATTTCGTTATTGCCTTTTTTATATAAAAGCATATTTAACCAGGGGCCAAATTAGCGCATTCGATATCGATTGAAATTTGGATATAAATTGTATTGAAATTTCGTTTCGAATCGAATGCGGTAATTTGGCCCCAGATCTTCCTTCAAAAAATAGATTATCACGTATAAAACATTTAAACCCCAGGAATGGAAAGTGGTCAGGAATATTTTTCAAATTATACAGACTATTGAACTTCATAATAAACGGCACCACTGACTCAACTTTATATTTAATAGTATGAGATTTTGAAAATAAATTCCGCATTAGTTTCCGCATTAGCTTTTCTATCTCTAACCATTTATATGGGCTTTAAGTTAGTAAATTGTAGCCAAACATTTTACTGAAAAGAAGAACAAAAGCTTTTCGTGACCATAAAAACTTATTGTGTTAATTTAAGTTGAATAAAATTGTGCTGAAAATTACAAAAATACATGCAACTATTTTAAATGTTTAAATCACCTTGAAAATTACTTTTAGTTATTTGTTTATACCAGTTTTTTTGTCAACATCTCTAATTTTAAAAGTACAACAAAATGTTTGCCTTCATATTTTCAACAAAAATACAAAAAAGTTACTTTTGTTTACATTTTTTTTTTCATTCTTAATTATAACGTTAAATGTTAAAACAAGCGGAAAAACTAGAGGAAATGCAAAAGGAATTTTTTTTGTAAAGAAAAATATAGAAACGAAATGCAAGTGAAACAATGTAAATGTATAAAAATAACACAATTTCGCTGATGTTAAAGAGGATTTTAGTTTTAAAAGGCTGGTTGAATATTTCCATTTTGTGTGTGATTATTTTAGTGCTACAATTTTGTTAATTGATGGCACAGAGACACGCTAATGGTGCGTATGACTTTTTTTTATTTAATTATTTGTTAGTGAAATGTCATGTAATAATTAAGACTACTGAATTGACGCCTGGTGCCAGTAAAAGGGGAATATTATGACGGCTGAACTACTAAAATTATTACCACTCCAGAGATTTAGTGGGACTTACAGAGATAGGAAAGCGAAAATGGCATATGCGGTTTTTTTCGTTATTTCCTTTTATAATTTCAAATCGAAAACGACGAAAATAAGTTTAATTTTTTGTGAAAGCAAAACGCAAGATCTTGTAAAGAAAACTAATTTTTTTATTGTAATCGGTACAACAAATAAAATTTGTTTCAAATTGAGGTGCTATCTCTGCACACTGGGGCTGATCGCAAAGGAAATTAAAATAAATATATGTACAACATCTGCATTATAGGCCGCATTAAATAACCATGTGGATCTTCACCTTGATTTTAATAAATATTTTTATTTTTTATTGCAATAAGTAATTCAAAAATACTTTTGTATTTTCCGTAGTATTCAAAACAACATGTAGCCGTAGTTTACATTTGGGACACTGGAACACTGTTAATTTAAAAATATATTTTCGGGAAAATTCTATAGACAGAGACTGCACTCAAAATATTCTGTACGTAAAATTAACTGAAATTGTCATATAAAATAAATGAATATTCGATTAAAAACCGGTCAACTTATTATTCATTTAACTTTAACAAAAATATCATTTAATTTTAAATGTTAAAAAATTAACAGACTTAAATCTGTAAAAAATATTGTTTTTCTCTTTTATTTTGTTAGCTCAAAGAGAAATAGTATTGTTTGAATCAGTTAAAATTAAAATTGCTTAAAATTTTAAATGATTATTCATTTAAGAATTATTATACGGAATACTTCTTGAATGAAGTACATTCCGTTTCTTTAATAATATTGTGAATATACTTACAAATAAACAACGGACAATATTGAAAGCAACAGAAAATCCGTATTAATGTGTAGTTAGTTTTTTGAATGACTGTTAGAATACTTATGCATTTAAAAATGACTGAACTGAAAACTTCTTGAACAAAATACATTCCGTTACTGTCATAATTTTGTCAGTGTGAAATTTTTTTACAGCTTTCACTAGACCATTTTTCAAACAGATCAAGAGATGACCCATCCAAACAGAGTTTGAAAAATACAGACGCTATCAAACAACACATGATTTGAAAAAAATGCTTATCTAAACTTTAAATAGATATCATGGGCAGTAGGCGTGGACGATTTGAATGAGACCAACTTGCGACTTTTTTTAATCCAGAATTTTTATGTAGCAAACATTTTAAAAATTTGTCTTAGATTTTCTGAGATTTAAAACAATTTTCGAACAATTAGCCTATAAATCTTAATTCAATTTAATAAAAAATATTTTATTTTTTTTATTGCATGGGCGTCAGGCGTTGGACGTTTACACTTTAGATAACATGTTTTTTTAATACAGAGGGCAACTGTTAATGGTCCACTTCTATCATACTGTGTGCTCTATTGGTATCGAAGTCACTTCGTTATTATTAATATCTTCGCCCTAAAATTCACTTGGAATTCTTCTCTTCATCAGGCTGGCTGCCTGAATTAAATTAACATAATATTTATTTTTGCATTTACAATCAAATTATAGAAACTTTCGCCAATGATAATTGGCTCTAAAAATTTGGAACAAGGAGCAAGATTACTTTTCAAGTATTTAGTTTTATTTCTTGTTAAATTTGGACTAAAATTGCATTTAGGTATTTGGACATTCCTTGCCATAACCAAAACATTTGCAATTTGTTCAAACAACTTTATAAAAATATTTGTGCATAAACTTTCAACATTAAAACTTTAGCCAGCGTATGAGCCGTACCCAAACTGTGTTAATGTAAAATTCGTGAACACAAAAAGCGTACACATTCACCTGTATGAGCGGCATACGATGATACATTTTACGTGTAAAGTGTAGTGCGGTTAAATTGCTCTGTGTGTGTACGAGTGTGTAGTACGTACAAGTGTTTGCTTATGTAGGCCACATAAACATCGTACTAAAATACGTTTCAGGGACACACTAAAAACTCGTAACCCAGTTTTCGCTTTTTGAAGATACACTTACATTCACAGCTACAAGCCACCTACACACTGGAATCTTCTGCTGAGTACAAAAACAACTTGCACTCAAACTACTGCAAAAGTACAAACGAACCAACGAACAAAAAACAAAAAACAAAAAAAAAAGCATTTACTGACACATGTTTTAATAATAACATTCATGTTTAAGTGTTGGTGCATATTTAAGAGATATAAATTGTGCTATTGGGTGAGGGCAGTAGAGATTTCCACAAATTTTGTTCCTGTCGTTACTTCTCACAAATACTTTACGTTATTTATTAAATTGTAGGCTGCATCGAGCTGAAATAATTTAAATTGCTAAGAATTAATAATTGCACTTACCCAATGTTTGTATACATAACACCTCACGTTTTCGCACATGCCTGTACACACACACACACACCCCCACACACACACACAGATCTACCACATGAACTAGAGAAAGCACTACGCCAGATGACTACAATGCACTTATTGTTATAATGTTTATATGGTTGTTGTTATTGCTATTGCAGTTGTTATTTTTATTGCTATAAAAGCCGCAACCACACACACAAACATGTTTGCAGTTTTGGTACAGGCGACAAAAAATTTATATCCATATATAAATAAATATGCAAAAGAACAAAAACCAAAAACAAAAACAAAAAGTGTTCCCCTAAAAAGCAATCGCATACTTTTTATTTGGTATTGCTGCACAATGTCATTTCTTGCTTTTACTCTCTTTATTTTTCATCACCATCGTTTATTAGTGTGTATCTGTGTAAAAGAAAACAATGCGATATATACAACACAAAAACTGCAGTATACTTTTAGGTGGTTGTTATATTTTTCTCTTTGTTTTCTGCTTCAGTTTTACAATAACCTGCAGCAAAAAAACCCACAATTCTTAGAAAACATCAAAAAGATGATGATTGAAAGACAATCGCATGTCATTGACACACTAATTTATCTTGATTTATGCTTTATGTTGAGACCAAATTGTAAAAAATACTAATTTCTCGATATGTAAGACGTTTTCCGCATATCTTTGGCGTGATTTATAAAATCTCATTTTTCGATAAACTCACTTTTCTAGGGATTACAACACATCACGATACATACGTTTGTTGTAATCGTATTAAGGATAAATGTTTTACAAGGAATTGGTAGTTACTTTCTTTTGCAAAGTTACAATCTCATATGAAGAAAACCGCAGTTGGACGTGTCTTAATCTTCACTATATTTTCATAGTTCGGAAAAGCTCAGGTTTGATACACATTTAGATGTAAATTAATTTTCAAAAACCTTTTTGTTGTTGTCACAGTCTATCGTTCTATCAAACAAATAACATTTACAAAAAAAAAAAATTTATTGTAATATATTGTGTTTGAAAAGTTATTTGTGCGATAGAAAACCGATCACGGAGCACCCAATTAATATGTAGTCAACAGCCGAGAACAAAAAAATTATTAAACTTGAAATATTTTGGCTTAAAATGTTTAAATTTCCTATTTGTTGTAGGAATAAAGAAAGTTATACTTTAACTTTAATTTATTTTATAAATGAAATGCGAAGCGACTTAAGCAAATTTAAATTTTTATTTCACTTAATTGCACATTTCATTTTCCCTTCATAATTCCCATTAAGAGTTATCTTTTGTTAACAGCTCGCCATTATTATCATCAGTATTATCTGTATTATTATCAACTCTAAGTGCAACATCATCCGCCTTGTCATTATCATCAGGTTCATTGTTTTTAAATGGCTTCAACTACAATTTAAACAATAGAAGAGTATGGAAGCAGAAAACAGAAATATGTGTCACTTAAAAGCGATGTTTTGTAACATGCTAAAGCATTTATGTATTTAACTCTTAAGCAATGGAAGGGGAAATCATATTTAGAACAGGGTGACATTAAAATTTACAAAATTATATTAACGATCTTCCTGTACCTCAAGTCATTCCATTCGTTGCAGCAATCATAGGGAGACGCATTTACAAAGGCATTTATCCTAGACCTTGGAGATTTTTGGAATCTCTCATTTGGGTTACTCTGGTTTAGCCCACAGCCTTTACAACTGATATGTGTTGGCTAGTAGACTTCAGTCTTAAACAATCCAAGACTGGGCATTCACATACAGTGTGTCCTGTTGTCTCAGCCTCCTGCAAGCACAGTCTACCAGATTAAAGCTTTTCCAATGGAGAGAAATTCCACAATTGCAGAATATTCCCTGTATGTCAGCATCGGATCTAGTTCTTGATATCCAAAGGATGAAGTTCGCAGCCATTGTGGAAACTTTTCAGACGGCGATTACAATTTTTCTTTTGCAAATTATTAAATACGTATGACTGTCCTAATATAACAGAGAAGTAAGATTCTTCAGAAAAAAATTTGCATAGATTAAAATTTTGTAACAACTCTTCACTTAAAATTACTTTTTTTGTAGTCCCTTATTTTCTCTTCACACTTTCTTTCTGCTGAAATTTCAGCGTAAATTAAAAAAACATACCCCAGTTTTATAATATTTTACAATTAAAAGACGTAAAAGTATTAAAACAAGTCATGCGATGAAAACAGTCCCCACATTTTCTAAACAAAAATTTCAAAAAGTAGTCCTTAAGATTGATGGGAAATTTTTTTATTAGAGTCTTGTGTTTTAATTGTGTGACTATTTTTTAACAAGACCAGGGTTTTGGCTCCACTTTTCGCTAGATATCGATTCGAATGCTTTCCATAGAATTTCCTTGGTGGCATCGCATAGATGATCCACAGTTTTAAAGAAAACAATCAGAAAATTATTTACTTACTCGTATTAACAAGACACCCTTTACCGATTGCTAGACCATTAACCATCATGACGGCATTTTGAAAACCACAATTACATTTTTTGCTTTTATGCTCCTTCAATCTTAAACATCAGACATCAACTAAATTGACATCCATATACAATACTAAGCATATATCTACAATGTATGTGTGTGAGTGTGTGTGTGTGTGATCAGAGAACAAACAATAACGCTTATAAAATGGACACATGTATTAAATGATGGCGTACAGTCTTGTCCTGGGGTTTCACATCGCTTTTGTTTCAATTTGCTTTTTCTATTTTGTATTCTATAAAACATCATTTAGCGTAATGTGGCTGTAAAGTTGTTAGCCAAGTAAACACAATATCCAATACATGCAATGAAACACACACGAATATATTTAGATTTGTATGAACAAGAAAATATAGCACAGCAGACCGACAGAAAATATTTGCCAGGAAGACACTTTGACGTGTACATGTAATGCATGAATGTGACTGTCTGCCTGTCTCTCTCTCTCTTTCTTTGGCAAATGTAAGCTCTAAGCATATGTGTATGTGTGTGTTTTGCTAAAAGCTTGTATTGAAATCACTTTAGATCTCTGCTTCAATGTGCACATCAAATGTTGTCATGTTTTACAGAGTTACTCAAGCCACAGACAAGTTGATGACCTATTTTCTAAAAAAAAAAACAAATTGTTTCGTTTCTCTTTTTTTTAAATTTGCAATTTTCATGTTAACTGTTATTGACCAAAAAGTCATTTTAAAAATTTTTGCTGAGTATAGAATAAAAAAAAAACAGCATCCAGAGAGCAATTATTTCATTTTCTAACACAATTTTTTTTCCTAACAACCATCGGAAGTAATAAGCATTTTGTTAAATGGAAAAAGAAGTGTAATTGATTTCTTGCCTACATGTGAATGCTGGCAATCTGTAAACATGGAAGAAAAAATAATACAAATTCCTAATTTCAGTAGAAACTTCACTACAGCTGCTCATTATTTATTTGTATTGGAGAAGTTAACTTAAGGAGAGTAAAAAAGTATTAAAGTTGGAATATGTGCTGGCTTTTATTTTCTCTTGAAGACGGAAGCCGCTGATGCATAAATGCAAATTAATTTATGCTTCAATTAGCCTAAATGAAAGTGCATAATCAAAACTATTTTCTTAAATAATATTAAAAAATTTTGTGAAGAACAACAAATACCCAAATATATAAAATTAACTATAAACGATGCGAGTGCCAGCGCAAAAATAACAAAATGTTGTCAACACTGCGAATAATATGCTGTTGTTGTTTTCTTTGTCTGTTACACCAACAATTAGAGTTGGCAAAAAGCCAGCCAGTTTTCTGGCTGTATGTATGACATAGTAAGAAAACAAAAGGGGAAAAATTGATTATTGAGTTCTTGTTATAGCTTTGATATTTACTTAAACTTCTGATTCAATTGAGTCGAAGTTTGAAATAATATCTTTAGTTATTCTAAGAAATGTTGGATAAAGGTTCCCTGATGATCTGCATTAGCCCCAGTGAAATGCGCATAGGAACTAGCGAAAACCCCTCAATAATCAATTTTGAACTTTTTTTGTAAATTTGGGAAAAAAAAAAAATCAGGACGAATAATATTAAAAAAATTTTGTGAAAAACAACAAATACCCAAATATATAAAATTAACTAAAAACTATTTTCTAATTGCACAGATTGGCTCAAAGCATAACATTTTTTTTCATAACTTTATTTGGCACGGGCATTGATTAAAATTTACATTGAAAATACGTTTAAATTATGCTTTGAAGATAATAGTATTCCTTACTTTGACCAGGCGACTTCCTTCCAGACCATTTTGTTTAACTTTTCTTACAACCTCATGTCCCAGAACAGGGTCATACTCTAGCACAAAAATTTAGAAACTTAAACGAGAGATCGTTATCCAAAATAATTTTGAAATGCTCTCTACCTCATTGAATAGCATCCAAACCGAAAACTCTTTGTTCCTTTCATGAAATATATGCTATCATGATCCTTTCTGAAGCTATTCTATAACATGCTGTACAATGCAACGTGCACATATCACCAAGTAATTTTGATGTTCAATAATGATTCTTGGATATTGTATTAATGTCCTTGTTTTCTTTCCAAAATTATCCTACATTTCAAAGGTAATTCCGAAAAATAAAGAAAAATAAAATAACGTAAACAGACAAGATTTATGAGTGCTATTCTTGCAATATCTGAAAATTAATTTGAAAAAGTAAATCGTGCAGGACTGCTTTAAAAAAATTTATAAAATGTTGATGGCAAAAATGGGAAAATAAATTCTTTAATTAAAAACCATTTCGTAGGAATTTTGTGACTGTGGATTTTCGTGATCGTCATACAGTTTTTATAGCTCTGAAATAAAATTTTACTGGGTCATGCATTTCTGAGAGTGTTAACATGTCGAGTAATTATTTTTAAAAATATTTTCTATATACGAGCTGCCACTGCCATTCATATTTCATATGGTCCTGGAAAAATAAATGACCTCGCAGGAATCGGAGGAAGAAAACAAGAGAATTGTTGTTGTCTGTAATTTTTTTTAATTAAATTTTAAACACCAACAAAGTTGCTCTTTTGAAAATTAGTTTTACAGGTTTCACCTGAAGGCCTTAGGGATGCAAATATTAAAAAAGCGTATAAAAAATGTTCCTTACCAAATATATAATATTTAAAATTTGCTATAAAAAATTCACCTTTACAACTTTAGTGGAAAAATAAATAAAAATGAAAAAATACTAACGAGCACAGACGGAGCCAGCAATAATATAAAAACGCAATAAAATTCACTTATTGGCAACGTTTGTTTACGATGACCATAACTTTAACTGGTATTAGTGTTGCTTGTTATTCCAGTAACATCCTCCCCCTCCCCTGCTCCTTAGCACACACAATTAACGATAGCATGTAATATATTTAAACTTTTGTAACACTCAAGTGCTTGTTTATGTGTGTGTGTGTGTATGTGCTGGAAAGTCTTACAAATAAAAGAACATTTCGACCACTTGTAAGGAAAAGTGTTGTTAAACTGAGCGTAAAGTTATAATCTTATTTTGTGGCCATTTTTCATGGTCTTGGCCAGCAAATATCGAGTCATTTTTAATGCTATAACTACTTCTGCAAGACTACACTAACACGGTTGTAAAAACAAAAACTTTTCGTAAAATGTTTCGTTGTTTGTTAATAAAGAAGGTGTTTATGTTGGTGCAAAGAACACAAGTACGAGAATAATAATAAAAATAAAAATATTCATATCTTATGGTACTTTGGGCAAAAAATATTAGCCATAAAATACAAATTGTGTTAAACAATGTCGGTGTTTAATTCACTGTGGGAAATAAAGATAACATTTTATATATTCTAGAGTGAAAATTGCTGTAGAAAATTTGAAAAAGAAATAAACGAAAAATTTTCAATTGACGTATAAAAAAGTTTCCTCGTACTCCTTCAGTAAATAGTTCTAGATTTGGCTCAATTCATATCACCTTTTAAATATATTAAAAAAAGTGAGTATTTTCTGAAATAAACTTGCTTCGTAGCTACAGCCTGTTTGGGCTTATACGGCCCTATTTCGCTGTACAACATTTCTTACCACAAGATTAGATACGCACATGAAGTGTTTGAATATTTTTCGTCTGTTTTTTATCCAGTAGACAATATGTGCCTACCAATTAACTATTTCTATTATTATTGATTTCAGTTTGTGTAAATTTATCCTTACAAATCAAACTCTTTGATTCAGATATAAACATTTGCTCCAGCAGGTACACAAATAAGTTTTTATTTTCACACTTTTACAAAAAAAAAAAAAAAACTTTTAGCTGAGCCTTAATATTTTCAAGAAATATCTTTGAAAACATGGAATCCTTAGACTTACTAAATAGTTTTGCACACACTGGTATTTGTTTGTTATTTCTATTTTTTATGTTCGATTTCATTTTGACTTTTATTTACTCTCCCAAATATAGTTGCTATTTATTTAGTGCTTCAAAATGAAGAAGGTAGGAAAAAGCAAAGAAACTTGGGTAAATAATAAGGAGAGAAATCAGCAAATAATATTTTCCTTGCCTTTCAAGAAACTACAAAGAAGAATACTTCATATTTCAAACACACTTATGAGGCCTTAAACAAACAGAAATACTTGAACAAAAATACAACAACAAAGTTAAAGTAAATAATTTCTATTTATCCAAAAAAAAACCCTGCAACTTTTGTATGTACTAGCATATTACGGTTATATTTATATATTGACTCACACTTGGACTCATATGGATATAAGAGCATAAGCACGTACCCATACATTTATATTTATTATATTGTAAACACTCACTCACACTCCTTCTGGAGCTTATCAAACACACAGCAACACTTTGTTTGTTTAATCTCAACTTGACTACGGCAAAGTTCACAGAAGCATCTATATAATTTCAAGTGTATTTGTGCAATATTTTTATTGTTGCCTTAATACTTATTTTTATGCTGTTTAATATGCCAGATAAGTATAGATGAATGATTACATATAAAGCAAACAATTTACTTGAGGCGCAATAGCGCTAGCAAAGAAAAACAACAAAGAGAATGGGCTCTCTAAAGGTACTAAAATAAATGTTTGTCCAAATTTATGGGGCAATAAATAACTCGGCATAAGTACCATGAAAGTTCCGAACACAACCAGCTACAGAGAAGAGTGTAACACTACGTATACTTGACAAAGAGTTTAATACAATTTTATGTGACGTATACGCCTAGTGTTACATTTGCCTTGAAAGTGCTTGATTTTGTCAAAAATTCCTGTAAAACACACGAGTGTTTTATGATTTTCTCTTCTCATTTTTTTCATATTCATCATAACCAGCTGCACTGTGTAGCCTATAGAAAAAAAGCTACACCAGATAAAATTTAGTTGCAACCACATTTAATTTGTTTTAAATTCTAATCTTGTGTTAGTTGCCAGCCATTTTGCTGCATTTAATATTTATTTTGGAAATTTATATTTCATACAATATTTATATAAACCAAACTCTTAAATTAATTTGCATTTATCTGTTCATTCGTATACACGTGCATAACTGCTAAAATATATGGATGGCATGCATCTATTTTCATTTTTTTTCTAAATGCAGATAAAGCTACAGGCGAAATGCATTTAAAAGTTTTTTTTTCTGTCTAAGCAAATAAATTCATGTACTAGATATTTGTTAAAATTTTCCCCTGGCCCCCTTAAAAATCATATAAATATTTTGCCAAACTACTATTCAAGCGTGTGTGCACATGACAGTAAATTATTAGAGAAATAGTTAAATTCGTAATAGAATATCATAAATAATATTTTGTGATACAGTTTTATGCACATTAATACAGCGAAATGTAGACTCTAATGTATTATCCCCTATATTTTATTAGATTTATAAAATAGTGGCAAATCTCTCAGAAACAGAAATTTTTTTTTATAATATGAAAAGAATTTAGAAAGTGGATGAAAAAAAAGAACTTTTCTCATATCGTTGCATGTGAAAATTTATGTTATTTTATCATAAATATGGGGTGCTTTATAAATATTGTGTTTTAAATGTAAAAGAGGAATGGAAAATTTGTTAATTTCAAGATTTATTTTATGCCAGACTTATTTAAGTATGATTCCATGAGGAGTTGCGGTTACGCTGCCTGCCCAAGAGGATGCAAAGTGAATTTAAAAAAAGAATAGCCTTCCAAAATATATTAACCTGCCTGTTGAGCAGTCACGTTATGAAACTTGGTGCCTAACAAAACCTTGCGCTTGTGCTTGCCGGAGTACCCGAGTAATTTTCTTCAGTACTAGATTTTTGACTGTTTACCCATTAAAAGCATATGGAAGTGGTTGCCCATTTCTAGTTGAATTTATATTTAGAACCCCCTACTAAAGATAAACTACTCAAAGGCACCAGATAATACTTTCTGAGAACTGCAAACTCTGAAATTAATTGTTTTTCTTTAGGAGTAGGAACAGCACTCAGGGGATGACCCCTACATATGCAATGCATTGCGCCGGAACTGAAAACAAGGGGATAGTATTGAGGGGACAGACTAGGAAAGATGAAACGATAGGTTTTTTTTGTAGCTATTTCAAACTTTATTACTGCGCCGGCTAATTTAGCTACAGGGCCGAAGATTTAGTTAAATATGCATTTAACTTAGTTTTTCAGCTGAAGCCTAATGATTTCACTAATTATAAGAAATTGCAGAAAATTTTAAAAATATCCTTGATTTTAAAGTAAACAAAATTTTTATCTATAAAAATGCACAAATAATTTTTTGATTTTTCAAATCCCTGCTATGAAAACAAAGAACCTTCACATAATTGTTTTAAATACAAAGTGTTACTGCTGCCACGAAAATATAAGAGAAGCGTATCGAAGTGCACCCTACTTAAATTATTTAAAAGAAAACATGTTACCAATATTATCGAAAGCCGTTAAATTTTCATGTAAATAAACACACAAACCACACCCACCCAAAAAAAAAACTTTTTCTGAGACAAGCACGTACATGGTCATACATGAATTGGGTGTTTGCAGCGGATGTTGCACTTGTAATAAAAATGCATGCCCTTTTGTGGAAGCTCCCTCAAAACCTTCACAATAAATTCTAGTTGCTGTTCAGGTTTTACATTGTACTCGCAGGTATACGCGGTTTATTTCAGCAATATTTTTATTTATAAAGTTCTATTCATTTGAAATTCAAGCTTAAAACCGTGTTCTAAATATTTTTGTTTTTTGTTTTTTTGTTTTTTATTTTGTCATTCATTCAACGGTGCTGCTAATGTTGTAATCGTTTTTGCAACATTCTGTGAAATGTCTCAATGTTAGTTTACAATATTATAATCTCTAGCTTAGGGATTAAATTTATACTGGATTTATTTTCAAAGTGGAAAAAATCAATGGCTCACATTTGCCGTTGCTGCTATTTTTTTAATTTTGTCAAAAGGATTACAAAGCATTTAACGTGAATGTGAATTTTAAAAAAGCAGTAACATTTGAATTTAAAAACATTTTGTATTTGTTGCACTTTTATTTATATAAAACATGAAAGAAAATTAGATTATGTTTTCTACGTACAATTTAATTAGAGGGAGTTTGAGTGCAATTAGTATTGGACTGGCAGTTTTATATCTACAAGTGATTTGGCAATAACCGAGAGCGGGTACTGTACAAAGTACGAGTTGCACTTTTGCCTTTTGGGGATTTTTATGCAATTTTTAAAAAGTAGAATAATGAATACGTGGCTATACGCAAGCATTCAAGTAGGATCTCTGAGATCCCGTTTTGAATAATGAATATTTACGTTGCATAAAATTCAGTTGTGACAAACTTTCCTTTCGATTTTATAGAACCCTAAAGGATTTTGTTATACAAAAGCTACAACAAATTCCCTGAACTTCAAGGGGTCTTTTCTTCCAAGAACACCAACAATATCTTGTTGGGTGCTGTTGGCTGAAGTAATAGGACACGAGACTATGAAGTGGAGGGTCCTGAGTTCAACCCCGCGCTGAGTCATGAAATATTGCGTTGAATTCTTCTGATCAGCGTTAGGTTGTGTAGTTGTTGCCAGCATGTTTTCAATGACGAAGGCATAGCACTGCTCACTGAAAATAATTGGCAGTGACTGACACTATCATGTACTAAAAAACAGAGTAACAGCACCCTCCTTCGTCGGTCCCGTAGTAAGAAATTAGCCGGCGAAGTAATAGGTTGAAATAGCTACAAAAAAGTCTCTTTCTTGTCATCTTTCTTCACCTGTCCCGTTAATACTATCCCCTCCTTTCCAGTTCCGGCGCAATGCACTGCATATGTAGGGATCATTCCTTGAGTGCTGGTCCAAGACAAGAATAAAAAAAAAGTATTCTGCCTTATTATGAATGACGACATCGACGTCATATCAACACGACAGCAAAAGCTTGTCATTTTTCGACTCTTTGTCGACAATAATTGACTATTATTAATGCCACCTATCAATATTATACGCCTTAAAGAATACTAAGATATTGTCAATAGGATGTAATTGTTGTCGACTACTTGTATACAATCGATAATCTCGTGACGTCGATGTCGCCATTCGTAATAAGGCACATTGTTTTGTTTGTATAAAGAGCAACAAACATTTTTTGGGTTTTTGTTCAAACAGAAAACATGGAAATGCACTTTAGAGAAGTTTATAAAATTTGTTTAGAACCACATTTGCAAAAACTTAGATCGACCGCCAGAAAGATAAAGAAAAAATATATTGCAGCGCATTGTTTTAAAAAAATTGGCAGCACAAATTCTTGACATACAAATTTTTATTTTATGAATTTTCTAGAAAACTTTAAATGACAAGGAATTGCATTCAAAAACGATCAATAATTAAGTAAAAAAATTTGATCTCACCTTTTTCTCGGTATTTCTTTAGAAAAAAAACAATAGATATTTGTCTAAATTTTTATTTTTCGCTATTTTCCTTTTTTAAATAATTGAAAATAGAAAACAACATTTCAAAAATGTTGAAGCTGCTTTCACTGTTGTATGTATTTATATTTGAAGCATAAGAAAGACGTAACGTGGTAAATAAAATAGATGAACCTTTTAAATCTTAAAATTAAACGGCAGCATAAGGACTGCAGATTCTAAGAACCAATTTGTTAAATAATGTGGCTTACAGGATCTCTACACGAAGTGCTTCGTTTCAAGTATGATTTTTCACATATTAAGCAAGAACTTAAATCTAAAATCTAACTGTAAAATAATACTTGAAATCGTTAAACTCCCTTGAAAAATTGTTGTTAGATTAAGAGGTAAGTGTAGTGTTTGGAACAGTGTTTAATCACAGATCAGTTAAAAAAACTCTAATGCTGCACTACAAAATAAAAATCATTTTCAAATTGTCTGTACGAGTATATATCTATTATTGCTCTCCTTCTTTTTTTTCTTTAGAGTAGGGTATTCAAAAGTATTGAAGCGCCACTTATTCATCACCATGACATGTATTCGATTTTATTTTAATAACTATTCAATCTCAATTCCTTTCACAGTTAGAAGCTTTTAGGTTTTTATGCACCTTGACGCATGCTACAACAGCAACAACAACCAATTCGCCTAGAACATGTTTGCATACGCTTTTAACATCATAATTTATTCAAGTGCAAATTTCAATCAATTTTACTATTTTAGCGCGAAATCGTTTCCGTTGCCAAACAGCCACACGTACAGACAGACTCCTCTGTGTATCTGGGGTGTTTTTTTATTTGTGTGTTTATCTTCTTTTTTTTCATACTCTACACTTGCACGTTAATAGACATTTTTAGTTGGGCAGGTAAATATTCAATACTGTTTGGTTTTGTATTGAGGAACGTTGTGCTCAGATGTTGGCAGAAACTCACACACAAAAATAAACACACACTGTGCAACACTTTTATGGGATATTGATATTCACTTCACAATATATCCCCTTTTTTTAATATTGGCAATGTTATATGTAAATGTGTGTGTGTGTGTGTGTGTGTGTGTAGCTTTCATGGCTGGCTGCTTTCTGTTGCTGCTGGTGGCTTATGCCAAACCATATTTCTCTTTTTTTTATTATATTTTATATATTTCTGTTCATATTCCTTTTCTATTGCAGTTTAAATGAAAAACATGTTTCATTATATTGAAATATTTGAGAAATAAATATAACAGGTTTTCAAAACTCAATTGTAAAGCTCAAATATTCTACAGTGTATGGGCTTAGGAAT
Source organism: Linnaemya tessellans (assembly GCA_951800035.1). Taxonomy (NCBI): domain Eukaryota; kingdom Metazoa; phylum Arthropoda; class Insecta; order Diptera; family Tachinidae; genus Linnaemya; species Linnaemya tessellans. Next base: position 2,884,113 of record OX637533.1, on the reverse strand, counting down.
CTTTGGTTACCGGTCGAGCGCTCTTTAGATAACGGGCCAATATAATGAGGCTTAGTTGTGGTTGGGCCCCCAAATATTTCTTAGCTATTGTGTGGCCATTTGCAAAACACAACTATATTTGGCCGGTTTGCATAAAAACCAATTATTTAGCACAACAATAAAATAAATTTAAAAAACATCATGGGAACAGTCATAAAATTTGCTAAATTGCTCAAATTTTTCAACCGTAACTGTATGCAGAAAGTTTTAGTTTTTTGCTTTTATTTTACTAAAAGTATTTTTCAATTAAAATGGTCGTTTGCTACAAATGAAATGTATAAGTAAATGGGTATTGTCATATTGATTAAAGGTCAAAAATAATAGGAAGCAATAAAAATTGCTGAAATGCATTTCATAAAATATTTTATCAAAAACTGTTAATATGATATCATATTGGATTAGAAGTTTTTTCGCTATTTCATTGCAATCGTACTTAAAAATGTCTAAGAATTGGCCACTATTATCCTCTATAGTCTAAAAAACTTCAAAAGGCTAATTAGCACCGAGTTCCCGAGCACATATATAAAACTTTCGTGCTATCGGTTTAATGTAGTAGTTCAAAATAAGAAAGAATTTAAGACAAATATATATTCTTAAACTGATATTTACTCCAATTTACGTTTTTTTTGGTACACAAATATGAAACTCATTCATGTATTAAATATCAAAATCTGAACTTTATCCCTTAAAAGCATATTTCGTATGAATACAAATTCGTTTTTTTTTCTTTTATTATTTTTAATAAAAACATTTGACACTTAATTTCTTCCAAGTTTCTTACAACTTTAAAACACTTAATTAGCATAGTCGTATAAATTATTTTATTTCTATCGTATTTCATCTCATAAAAATTTCTATCTCTACTTGCAATTTGTGAAAAACAAGATAAAACATTTTTTATAGCACAGAATATATTTAACAGTAAATAAAAAACAAAAAATAAAAATTCTAAGAAATATTTACAGCAGCAATGACTTTAATATAAAGTAAAAATTTTAGTAACAAAAACCCCAAATATGTGGCATTTATGGTTTGTTTAGAATATATTCTTCTTCTTCTTGTTTTTATGTTCTATTTTCTACATTCTTTGCTGAAACCCAAAATTACCAGGGCAGCTTTGTGCAGCTTTCTCTGCCTTTTTAGTTTCTAAACATTCACATTATTCAAGATTTATTCATAAAATGTACAGAAAATAAAAAAAGAAATAAATAAATTTAGCAAAAAAAAATGTTGCTACAATGCACAGTGTATACATTTTTTTTTACAGTAAAGAAGAATTACATTAGGATTTTTTAAATAAAACTCAAGGCATTATTACTCTTACCTAAAAGTAAACAAATGCAAAATATATGATCTATGGACTTTGCCTACGGAATCATACAGTTGCATCATTCTCCTTCTCTCTCTCTCTCTCTCTCTCTCTCTGAGTTTAGATACCCCGAATGGTAGAAAGATATTAGTGAAGCGCAAAATAGAAAGGGACCTAAGGGTAAAAACCGGTTTTGTCCAGGAGAGCCATTTTAAAGATTTAAATACGTTTATCTTTGGTGTACTTCAATTTCATAAAACGCGCATATCTCTGGGAGGGAACAGTTTTGGGGCATGAGATCGGTCTCATTCGATGCTCAGATGTTGTCCACATAAAAAATAATAAAAAGTGAAAATTGATTTTTTTACCCTTAGGTCCCTTTCTCTATGCGCTGTCACATATAAAGGAGCACAAATGATTAAAATATTAAAAACAAAATTATTGCAAACTTGTTACAAATCGTGCCTAAATATTTTAACACAAAAAACCCTAATGGTGATTTCTTTTCTGAAAAAATGAAACATTTCATTAATGTTTTCCTAATAAACTACAATTTTGGCGCAATTTTTAAATAAAAGTAATTTTTCGTAAGAGAATGTGGATTAATTTCGAATAAATTCACTATTTCCAAATGTCTTGATATTGCAGTTTTTTATTGAAAAGTTCAAAATATGTAGCATTCTTTTTCAGAAAAGAAATCAACATAAATTTCAACTAAAACTAAGTAGTGCATTACACTAGTTCTAACTCGTCATCATGGTTTAAATCATCAGTTTATATTATTTCAAAGAAACGACATAATATAAGCATGACGAATAAAAAACATGATTACAATATATATTGAACAAGTCTTTTCAACTTCATATTATTTCCTTTGATGAAATTTCAATAGAAAATACGGGACACTGTGCAGTGCACAGCCAGTAGAACAAAATGTGGTCTTATGGTGCGTATGAGTGATTTTCGTACTTTTTTTCCTGTAAGTGTGCAGAAGAAAACAAATTTTGTTTATGGAATTTCTTTAATAAAAAAAGAAACCAAACACAAAATATTACTACACATATTTGCTGAATAAATTTTAAAACTTTTTTAGAAAAAATATTCTTGCAACAAAACTAAACACATATTCAAGTCTGTGTATCCGAAATAATTTTTAATTAACTTTATAAACAAACGTATCAGTACTGATTGCAGAGCCGCTACACCATTTTATCAGCTTTTTTAACAGAGTTTATTCATTTGTTGAAAGTGCCAAAATATTATATTATTTTCTTTTCACGTGGTAAATATTAAGGATATTTGTGGGTAATATTTTCCTACTACGTTTAATTACACTGCTCAGCAGCAAAATCCTCCTTTAAAAAAAACTGTGTGGACTATATGGATTTTGATGCGCTAAACTCAAATCGGTTTTCAGCTCTTTTCCATTAGGTCGGGATTTTTTTTTATGGGCGTGTCAAATTTTTTCCTCTAAACTAGTCAGGTACAGAGATATATTTCACCCTAACTCGAAAACGTGTAATCCGATTTTCAAAAGTAAAACACCAGAAGATGTGTAACAAAATTGTATTAATTTTAGTCGAATGTAATTTCTCCCTATCTCTTATCGTTTTGGAATTATTTAGAAATTAATAGAGAAAAAAATTTTTTTTTGTGCAAAATTCGTAATTTATAAAAAAAATACCGACCTGATGGAAAAAAACCGAAAACGGATTTGAGTTTAGCGCATCAAAATCCATATAATCCACATAGTTTCATTGAAAGGAGAGTCAAAAAATGATATTTTGCTGACCAGTGTTATTTGCTATTGATTAATTTGTATTTGTATCTTGAAATACTTTACAAAGTAAATTTGCAAAGTATTTGGTGCACAGATTCCGACGGGGTGACTTAGACCATATGCCGGCGATGTTATTAACCCGTATTTTCTTCCGTTACTGTGACTGACTGTACACGACCTATGCCTTCACATAGGAAGTAGCAACGTAGTTAACCACGGAATATTCCTCAGAAGAACTGTAAAACTATACAGTTATCTGAGGTGTTGAAATTAACTAGTGCGAGTGAGACGCAAAACTCTCGAAAGAGAGTAAACAATCAGTGGTCTGGCTGCAGTTAAAAAATAATTGCCAACGAGGCTTGATGTTAACTGACTCAGAGTTGCTTTGCGACTGTATTGATTAATTTAATTGCTGGAAATTTAAGCTTTTGTAATAGTTTTGAAATAGAAATTTGCTGCACGTTGTTTTTATGGTATTATTAAGATCCTTAAATATAACTTTTTTCCTACGTCTTGTTTGTACAAAAATTGGGCCTGTACATTATTTCCAAATCGTGCCATACAAATTCCTTTCCTTGGAAAAATTGCAGGAGTATTCAATTTATCGAAATACCTTATTTATTATGCCTTGTTTCCTCGTTGTGTAGAGATTATTAACAAAGCGGATCAAGGCATATGCTAAACGTGTCTTACAAATTAAAAGCTAAAAAACACGTGTTGTAATAATCTTGTAACACTTAAACAAATCATAAATTTCTGGCACGTCTCTATCTCATTGCCCCAGTTTTTGTGATTATTCTGGGAATTTTTTCATCTTTTTATAGTCTACAAGAAAAATAAAAATCATCATAAATATTTTCACTCAAATGCTGACTGTTTTTGTTGAAATGTCTAAAGAATGTTTTGTAAATATTTGCATATTTGTTTGCTTAATTTTTTTATATATTTTTGTGTTAAACCAAATTTGAGAAACCTAATTTTTTGCTACAAAAACGAGCTGAAAGCATAGAGAAACATTGGCTTTCTTGCTATTTAGCTTATACTTTTAGGAAAAGATTTCAAATAGACACATATTTTTAATGCAATTTTCATAAGTGCGCTTTTAAGAAATTTCTTTTAATAATAAATTTCTTAAAGGAATCACTGTGTTATATTAATGGATTTCTTAATATAATATTTGTTTGCTTATTCTTGCAGAATTTATCCACAGTTCAGTGCGCTACATTGAGATGTCCAATACCCATTTACAGAGTGTAGACGATGAAACATTTCAGGGACTCAGGCTGAAAACCTTAAAACTAATCGACAATGAATTACAGGACATTTCCGAAAGAAGTTTTAGGTAAGTTTGTATTTTACAAAATTTCTAGTATTTTCAGAATTTTCATTACTAAATATACCGACTTTTGTTTGAAAATATTTAGTTGGTGGACTTAAACTCTTAAGCCACCGTAAGGCGTAGTAGTCTAAAGGTACGTTCACACTTATCAAATATTTGCCCCGAAAAGCGTAACCACTAAATACTAATGAAAAATATTTTTGTTAAGATACCTGTTTATTAATTAAAACAGTTTCATACAAGACTAATAGACAGTATCAGGAATCCAATATTATTCGAAACTATTTAACTCAATAAATACTTTTTTGAATTAAAAAGTCTTTTATTAGTGTTTAGTGGTTACTCTCTTTTGGTCAAATATTTGATAAGTGTGAACGCACCTTAAGTGTTACAAAAAATAATAGTAATAGAAAATAATTGCTATTAACTTTTTTTTGGTAATTTATTTTATTATTTAAGCTCGTGGTCGTTTTTTATATAAAATTATTTCAGTTTTCTAAAAAAAAAAAAATACTTGCTTCTTGCAAAAGTTGGAAAAACTACAAGAAAATTTCTGAAATATTTCGATTTTGGGATTTTGGAAATTTTTCTTAGTAATCTAGGGGATCTCATCTTTAAATACTAATTGTTTTTCTACCATTCGCATTTTTCACCTAATTGTAAATTTTCAGGCCAAAATATTTACATATGAAAATTATATTGGACTCCTTTTTTATTTAGAACTTTTTATATTGTCAGTAGAGAAAAGTGTTAAAACTCACTAAGAGCTTCTAAGAAGATATAAAATGCTTAAACAATTAATTTATACATCGAAATAACCATTTGAGAATTACAAATCTAGTTTCATTTAAATCATTTCTAGTTGTTTCCAGTGGTGAAATATTTTCATTACGATGCTGCAATTGAAAATACAGTAGGTTGACAGGTTTTAATTGCCAAAATCTTTGTCTTTGTTTTTGCAGTAGAGCAGCCTTCAAGTATCAAATGGTAACAGAAACAGACAACTTGATACTAAAAGATTCTGCTATCTTAAATTTTGTTCGTATATATATTGCAGCAGCCTGATTCAGAAAATATTCTGGATAAAAGTGTTCCTAATTTTAACTAACGTTTTACTGAAAATTCACTGACACTTTTCAGGCTTAACAATTTTATATCCATTAAAAATCTATTTAAAGCACACGGACTACAAAGTTGTTCTGCAAAGCATTTGATTAACAAACAGCTTTTCGTTTACATTTTGCTGTATAGAATACCAAAGCAGTCTCTAACGATTCCAAAGTTCAGTTTTGTACTTCTTAAGATTCACTGTGGCCTGTCCGAAAACGTTACCTACCTCACAGCTAATGAGCGAATTGCCATCATTATCATTTTATATATGAAATTCAACTCATTCATGTTGTTTGGTGTTATAGTTTGTTTGCTAAACAGCTAAACAGTGTCTGATTGCTCTGTGCTGTCCAACATCTGTGTGTGTGTGTGTCTGGCTATCCTGCAGCTTCAACAATTCCTTGTTCGTTAAAATCCCATTAATATTTATAAGCTGCTTTATGATCTAATTTTTTTTCTTCCGTAACTTTCATCTGTTTTTTTCTTGTTAGTCAATGTATTATTTTCAGGTCACTACTGTATGCGCAGTTTTTTCTCAATCGTTTTCTGTTTTTTTTCTTTCTGGAATGCAGTTTTTCTTTCCTCATTTTGTGCTAAAATATGTTGTAATTGCTTGCAGTTGGATCTTGTGTTTTGCTAAGCTTCATTATATCTGCACTACATTATTTAGGGGAAAAAGTTGAACATTTTTTAACAAGTTACAGAATATTTTTTATTTTAATTTTAAATGCTTTATTTTTATTAAGACTTTATTCTAAACTCATAGTACTTTTTAACGGTTATATAATAGTTAATTACAAAATTTCGTTATTCGTAATGATACGAAACAAAAAGGGATATAATGACCACATACTTCAAGACTTCTAAAATGTTGTTCAAATACTAGACTACTTTCTTTGGGTACAGTTAAAGCTGCCGGCTTATGGAAATAAGTACCTGATAACTGTGCCCTTATGGAAAATAATTGACAGTAATGCGAAAAGCTATAATCGAAAATCTTGAGGAGTTCCATGGAAAATGAAAAAAAAAATTTGTATCGGCCTCCACATGACGGGCATCATCTTTTTCCAAATAACAGAAAATTTCAGCTCCAAATAATTAATTTTTTTTTTAGTAAAAAGTTCGTCAAGTCTAACATTTAATTATTAATTTCGTGACATCTTCTACTTGAACAGTTTAACAAATTTGCTGAATTTCATCCTTCAACTCTACGTCTTTCATTTTGCCTTCTCGTACACATTTAAATGTACACACCCAATTGTTTACAATGCAGACGTGTCATGCATGATGTTGCCTTTTTTGCATTTAAAGAAGGAGTACTAGAATATTTTAAAGATTTCAACAATGAGAAATATTTCTTCATTAACTCCAACGCTAAATATCTTTTCCAGACAAAAAATTAATTATTTTTGGCAATAAAAGACCTCATTATTTCCAGCTATTTATTAAAATTTTAACAAAATTAATTTTCCACATATTCAAATGAGATTTCTCACGTACGACAACAAAAGCAATTTACCTCTACGCCCTTTACTACCATTAAGGCCATAAATGTTGCTGCTATTGTGCTGCTTATTATTAATTTGGTTTCGTTTGTTTGTTAATATGTTTTAAAGTTTGATAATACCCCAAATAGCCCCCAGCTCAACTAAAGTGTACTCCGACATTATAAAATCACAATCAGGGAACCTAAAATATTGATTTCAATTTGTTATAAAGCTTTTGAAATACCAACACGTTCTAACGCAACTACCCAGCATGCAGCTCATGTAGTCTGGCCTTAAATAAAAGCAATTTTCATTATTAAAATACAATAGAAAGTAGAAATTTTGATACAATTGAAATTATATATTCGTTTAGAAAACACATGACCGAATCCAGTTGAGCTTATCAGCAGAAACAGTTCATGTTGCTGCTGCTGCTGCTGCTGCTGCAAACACAAAATAACTCTTGCGAGTAAATTTATTTAAATTCAATATTTTGTACGAGTACGACTCTTGTAAACTTCAAGTGTGTGCACTTCTATTGTTGCTTTGGAAGTATAAAATCTGTAATCTTCCATTTACAAAATTGGGGCTCTTAAGCATAATCGGAAAAGGAAAATTATGCTAGAAAGTTGTTTAATCTTTGAATGGTTTGTGAAGTTTTGTAAATGTAACAGATTTTATTCAACAAGTGCCGTTTTATTGTTCAAAGGATTGCTGAGGTGATATGTTGCCTTGGATATACGAGTCTGCATAAATATATTTTAAAGACAGCAACAGTCATTTGGAATGGTTCAAGCGAAAATTTAATACATGAATATATTATTTGTGAAGCAGACTAAACAATCATACAGAAGTTTATGGCAGCAGCAAAGCCATGTCCTCCTCATGCAATACATTGTGTCGCAGCTATGGAAAAGGAGCGAATAGTTTTGGAGAGGGAATTTTTAGCACACATTTAATTCATTATTTTACTTTGTCGTCGATTTTTCTGCTACAATAACCAAGGAAGGAGGATATTGTAATGAGTCCTTTAGTACGGGATAGTGTACAATCCAATGAACACCAGTGCCATGCCTCAGTCATTCAATTAGGCCGAGAGTAATTAATTAAAAGAACTACTAAGACAATAAAGGAGATTTCTAACGCATGGCTTGACTGAGTACGATTTTGAACTCATAACATTTGGTTTTTTGTATTCTAGACAAATTTCGGAAAATTTATTAATTATAAATCATATAACATTTTCTGAAGAATATACGGAGAATAACAGAAAATTTTTCTACAACAAAACAAAGGGTTTTGGAAAAAATTTCCATATGGGGTGATGCGGAGGGGTACCCTAAACGTCCATACGTAAGATATTTTTGTTTCTAAATCAGTGATGTCAAATGTGATTGTGTTGGTGAAATCACTCTTATCTCTTACATTCCCAGCGGGAGAAATGTGCGGTTGCGAGGCCTAACTAGTGGCCTTTTCTAAGAGTATCCTTTTATTTACCAACAATATCTTCTAATTTTATAAGTTGTAAAAAAAGGTTTCGAAAATTGCCAAGTGCTCAGATATTTAATTTTAAAATATTTCTCCATTTTTAAGCTGAACATTTGGTTAGTTTATATACAAGAGAAACAATTTTTACAAAAAGTCTTACTTATGAATTAATTTAAAAGCTACTTTAAGAAATTTTCGAAAAGATGTACCTACATACAGTGGATCCAACTTATTTCAAACCTCTTATATGTATTGTATATATATATATATATATATATATATATATATTTATATAAATATATTATTTCTGTTTAGAGGCCTCAAAACAGGACTTGCGGTACTTCCCGCTGAATGAGAGTGTTTTTCAGTAAACATTAATATATTACGCTCTCAAAATAAAAGAGCGTAAGCGTACATGTGAGTTTTGCTTCCACAATTGTGTATGAGGCTGACATCACTGTTCTAAATCAATGTTTAGGGCGTAGGAGTAATACGATTCCATAAAAACAAATATTAATCATACGCAGCCGTGCCGTGACAGAACTGAATTTCTTTTGGGAACAAAATTGATCCTGTATTTTCGTTGGTCGGCGAAAAAATAAATCATAATAAAAAATTTATACCCGAATAATTATTTTCTTTATACCTCGAATAGAACTTAAAATTAATATTTTAATAATAAGGAACTTCGTTCCTATAGGGTGTTCCACGACACCACACATCTTTTCTTTATTTTATCTCGGACCAGCACTCAGGGGATGACCCCTGCATATGCAGTGCATTGCGCCGGAACTAGAAAGGAGATTATAGTATTTGGGGCGACAAATGAGGAAAGGTGAGAAGATCATTTTTTGTAGCAGCTTGAACCTTTTAACTTCGCTGGCTACTTTTCTGCTACAAGGCCGACGAAGGAGACTGCTGTTCCTTTGCTCTTGAGTACATGATTGTGTCAGTCGCTGCCAGTAATTGTTCAGGGGTCAGTGCTATGCCTTCATCACTGAAACAGGCTGACAACAACTAACACAATCATGCACTAATGCTGATCAGAAGAATTCGGCACAATATTTCATGACTCAACGCGGGGTTGACTCAGGACCCTCCGGTTTATAGTCTCGTTTTAACTACTTCCCCCTGTTTTTAATTCGAAATAAATTTAATTTCTAGCCACAGCGAATTTCTTAATATTAACTAAATAAATTTATTTTTAAAATTGATTCGATTTTTTTTTAATGAAAGACTTTAAATGAAAAAGTTATTCAATTATTGTTAAGGAATTATTAAAAAATTAAATCAAATATATTTTGTAAGTAATTTAAAAACTAATTAATTAAGTCGAAAGCAATTTAAGATAAAATGTTTATTTCGTTCAAAATAAGCCCAAATTACCAAGAACGTTATAAAAATAATTTTTTTTTAAATATTGGGTTTTTAAAAATTTTCCTAAGGACAGAAAATCTTAAATACATTTATCGGAACCTACACACACAATAACCAACAACTTAATTGAGCTGAATACAAAGTAACGCGATCAAAATGAATGCACGAAATGCCTGGGCGGTGTTGGATTGATTTAATCTACTTTCTTATAACTTTTAGAAATGCAGTCTTATATATTGTAATATATCGCTAAAAACTTACTACCATTTAAAAAAAAATTATTTGATCACTCAGCCATTTTAGCTTTCAAATTCATATACAATTGCTCTACTATGTAAAATTTAAAATAACAACTTTCCTTATTCTCCAGCTCGGCATGCATTAAGCAAAACATCGTCTCTAAATAATAAACATTAGCCATTGAAGTTTAAATAAGCATAATCAGGCAGTTGCTTTGAATGCATTATCCTGTGCGTAGTTTTAGCTGCTAAAACCAAATGCCGTTCTTGTGCTAAAAATAAAACATAAAATAACCCACCAGCAGCGGTGTAATCAGGCAGCCATTAAAGCAACGATATTTATTGCATTTGATAATGATGCTCCACAATGTTGTTCTGCATTATTGCAGCAGTTGTTGCTGTTGTTCTTAATACGGTTCTTACTGCTGTTTTATTTCGCTTTTTTGTTGAGTATGAAACTTAATAGCAACAATTGAAATGCCATTGCCTGAATGCTCTTTAGCAGCAATTGTTAAATTGGCAATGTTTAGTGATGTACGCTTCAATAAATACACATCTTTGCTTAGATATGGATGGAATTCGCAAGACTCATCTTTCACCATGAGTTGGTGAAAAGCTAAATGTTGGCGTATCGTTGTAAGTACAAGCGTATGTGTGTGCACTCTGGCGTACATATTAAGTATTAACAGGGTATTTTGTTGCTGGCATTAAAATTTTTGTAGGAGACTAACACGTGATCATGACTCACTTACGTAGACTAAATTATTGTTGATTAGGAGTAGGGTGTATGACTTCACAATGACTATAGCAGTAGTAGACTATGAAAGCTCCATCACTACACTATGACTAGAAACGTATAGATTACGACAACACTAGGACTAGTTTAGGACTATGCTGTGACTACGCTATGACTACGCTATGACTACGCTATGACTAGACTATGACTGCACCGTAAGTAGACTAAGTTGGCTAAAGTAGTCAGCACGATATTATGATGCGGAGGGTTCTGACTTCGACTCCGGGTTTAGTCATGAATATTGTGTCGAATTCTTCTGATCAGCATTAGTGCATGATATTGTTGATTGTTGTCAGCCTGTTTCAGTAATGAAGGCATGGCTGTGATCACTGAAAATAACTGGCAGCGACTGACACAATCATGTACTAAAGATCAGAGGAACAGGACTTTCCTTCGTCGGCCTTGCAGCAAAAAATTAGCCGGCGAAGAAAAAAGGTTCAAATTGATCCAAAAATGGTCTATCTTCTCATTTTTCCTCATTCATCCTCTCAATACTATCCCCTACTTTCCACTTCCGGCGCAATGCACTGCATACTTAGGGGTCTCCTACAAAAAAGTTCAGCTGACACCATCCACAACAGGACTGCTATACTGAGGGAAAGCAGTTAAACTTAGATTCTGATATTTGGCGTGATGCTTCTTAAGATTAACAGCAAAGAAGATTTAACCTCAAGAAAAAATTTGTAAATAATATTTGCATTTCTGTTGCATAGAAGACGCAAGCATTTCCATGTACACATGAGTATGTATTTGTGAATGCCTATGCAACGCACTTTAAGCCTGTGAGCGCTCTACATGTTTGATTGCAATACATGCGAATAGAAACTGCTTTAGATTGACTCTATTAATTCGAATGTTTGAGTATCAGTGGCGGAAAAGTGTTTTTCCATCTACATGTTAAATTTTTTATTTATTCAAATGGAAAATAAACATTTCGTCTATTCAATTTTTAGCGAAACGTGAAGATGTAAAATGTAGAAAATGTTTTAAATTGCATAGCGGATATGCAGACTTAGAGCTGATGATGAGGCTTGCGAAATGCAACAGCAGCAACTGAATGCGAAAGCATATGATAGCAATGATTACAAAAGTTTTAGTTGTACTCTTATGCCAAGTACCGCTTGAAAATTACCCTGTTTTAGAATACCAACTTTTTATTACAAGTTTTAATTGACAAAAAAAAAGTCTAAACTGAATTAACATTTTAATGATCGTCATTTGACTTAACTTGTGACTGAATTTGAGAGGAGTGCAGCAGAAGTTTTAAGTTGTGCTGTTTTAAGTAATTGGCTGCAATTAAAAACTAAAGGAAAGTTGCTCACTTTGAGTTGGAAAATAATTTTAATTTATTGAGCTTTTAAAATGAGCATTAGTAATGGTTTAAGTTTTAATAAATTAATAAAATAAATTCCCTGTCTGCGGTGCAAAAATATGATTCTTATACAGTAATTTGAGGCTGGCTTTTCTTCAATATGCAGTTTCCATTGATTTTGTTTGCCTAATTTCATATTTACATATTTATTCCAGTCTATTCTGTTTAGAAGGATTTAAGGGATTTTAGGTCTTAAAATATTAACAATAATTTACAAAAATATCAGGCAACATAAATATTTGAAGCCATTTCGCATCCAGAAAAAACTTCTATTCAAACAAATTTTAATTGTTAGATTTTTATGTAAATCCTGATATCGTCTTTATAAAAAAAAAACTTTTATTTTTTTTATGGAATAATTTATAAATTAAAATAAAATTTATTTTCAGTTCATAAAATGTTTATTTATGACATGTTGGGAAAATGCAGCAAACATTTTGGTGTTAGCAAAATATATATTCAGCAGTATTAATGGTGATTGTGGAAAAAATGTTTCCTTGCTTTATTCGGCTCCTTTTAAGTAGCAAAAAATAGTTCTGAATGAAGCAGAAAAAGGATGACCCCTACGTCTGTGATGCATTGCACCGGAACTCGAAAGGAGGGGAAAGTACTGAGGGGACAGATGAGGAAATATGAGAAGATAGAGAATTTATTTTTGTAGCAATTTGAATATTTTCACTTCGCCGCTGCTACAAGGCCAACGAAGGAGAGTGCTGTTCCTTTGCTCTTGAGTACATGATTGTGTCAGTGATCAGTGCTATGCCTTCATCATTGAAACAGGCTGACAACAACTAATACAATCATGAACTAATACTGATCAGAAGAATTCGACACCATAGATATTCATGACTGTGAGCGGGGTTGACCTCAAGACCATCCGCTTCATAGTCTAGTGCTAATTACTTCAGCCAACAGTACAACATAATATTTTAGCAGTGACTTTACTACAGAAATAATTTCTTTCATACAAAAAAAAAAAACATCGTTGTTCCAAATCGCTCTGTATATAAACGAAGATTAAGGCAATGGGTCCAATTCATTGGCAGGCGCTCCTGGTTCTTGCCTATAACATCCCCCGATTTATTATGATTTTTATTTTCCTCAGATGTATGCTTTCTGAGGGAGTTATTTTCAACTTAATTTTACTTGTCAACTGTTTCCTGGTTTATGAAAACAAATTTATTCTGTCATAAAATAAATTCATGTATTAAAATTTGTCTAAATGAACATAATAGTTTTGCATTCATGCACACATTTTTAGTTACTTTTGTGCTTTTGTTGTTGATATTTTTTTTATCTCATTTTATAGCCCATACATTTTTGATGTGTAATAAAATATAAAATGGATTTGGTAATACAATATTATAAAATGGAATATGTAATATTTTATAGGACACATGAATGTCCTACGACAAAGTTTTTCAGATACAGTCGACACTCGATATTCTAAGTTTGAAGAATCCAAGAAAAACTTCAAATAATCGCTTGTTCATATTAACAAGATTTTAAGTTATAAAAATAGAGAGAGAATAAATTTCAATTTAAGAGCTTGATATTTAGATATTTACCCCCTTATTCATAAAAATTATGGGAGTCTTATAAGAGTGTAATAGAGCAAATTTCATATGAAATTTTGTTTTATTACGCTGTTATTAGACTCTCAAAAGTTTTATGAATAACGGGGTTAATTTCTAATCTAAGAGCGACAGTTTTGCAATAAGCAACTCGTGAAGTTGTAGCTCATCCTTACTTTTGCTGTTGGGGAAATTGAAAACAACGTTCTAAATATTTTTAAATCATTTTTAATAAATTAATTCGAAATTCAAATTATAGGTCGTCTAGCTGAAAATAAAATTCGTGACCACTCCCAAGGCAATTAAAATTATTTCAAAGGGAACCAAATGAATGTTTTTCAAAAGAACTGGAAAAAAGAGGTATTGAAATTGTCGAGTTCCAAATAATCAAGAGTAGACTGTAATTGCTTTGGTTAGTTTTTTTTTATTTTATGCGACATATTTGTTTAGCAATAAATATGCTATATAACATTTTTTTAATAAAATATTTTCTATAAAAAAACACCTAAAAAATAAAATAAAACATTTTTCTTTATGTTTTTTCTATGAAATTACTGAACATGTGACAACCAACTGAAATAGTTAACACGAGACTATAAAGTAGAGGGTCTTGAGTTCGACTCAATCATGAATATTGTATCAAATTCTTCTGATCTGCATTAGTGCATGGTTGTGTTCGTTGTTGTCAGCCTCTATCACTGATGGAGTCATAGTACTGGTCACTCAACATAAGTTGCAGCGACTGACAAAATCTTGTACTAAAGAGCACTCTTCTACGTCAGCCCTGTATCAAAAAATATGCCGGCGAAGTAAAGGATAAAATAGCTACAAAAACTCTTTATCCTCTCATTTTTCCTCATCTGTCCCCTCAATACTAACCCCTCCTTTCAAGTTCCCGTGAAAGGCACTGTATATGTAGGGGCCATTCCCTGAGTCCAAATTAAAAAAAACCAAATATGTATAGAACACGTTATTTACAATTAGAAAAAAATTGCCTTGGAAAGTAACAAAAATACTGATTTTTAGAGAATTAAAAATAAAAAACTACAGCAAGTATCTCTTTTTTAAACATTAATTGATTTTGTTTATCTCTATTTGTTGCGTAGGATACTAAAACTGTACCCAACTGCGGCTGAAAGCATCCCTTCTCTAGTCTTAACACTCCACAAAATGTTTGTCCTATTCCATAATGTGCGGCTGTTGGCTTCAAACATTTATATTGTGTTAATTAAAGTTTGAAAAGATGAGTATGTATGTGTGTGAGTGTGTGTGTATGTGTGTGTGTGCGTGAAAGCTATTAATATTGTAAATTTCAGTACTTGACTTTCCTTTTAAATTATATTTCATTCGTTCTTCATCCTACACCCCAATACGATTATTTAGTTAAATTGTATTTTTCTACACCAAGTGAAATCTGTATTGTTGTTGAATCAAATCTGTCCTGAAAACGTGTTGTATGAAACGAAGTTCACTTTATCATTCTGAAGGGTTAAATAAATGTTTGCTGTTTAATTAGTTTAACGGTTTCATAGAAATTTATTTTTTATGAACTAATAAATGAAAATAAAATTCTAGCAGAAGTTTAATTAGTTTGCAAGAGCCATTTTAACAGAATATCAGAATCAGATTTTGATTGCTTTTTGAAAATAAAACAAAAAATATTTTTATGATGTTCATGAAGTTAACAAATTAACAAAGTTTTGGATAATAATAACAAGAGTTGCTCATTTCATGGCAACGATTTCAATCTTTTCTTTTCATGGCAACGATTTCAATCCTATCATTTATTTTGAAGTGTTTTAAATAGAAATTGTATGTTTATGGCATTCCTCGCTGATGACAGGGGCAATTTACTATTTAGATATGCCGCAAAGTTTGCAATATTCACAATATTTTTAATTCTTATAGACTTCAAAATCAGCAATTATATAAAACAAACTAACAAAAAAATCTATTAAAAATCTTGGTATTTTAATTGATGGAATAATTTGCGCAATTAAATTCATTTTCATTTGTATCTAAACAAACGATTTTAAAGTTTACAATAATACCTCAGCAGTAGTTCATTTAAAATTGAAGTCAAAAACTTTACTTAACTAATGAATGCTCTAGATTTTTCATAACTAAAGGTCTAAAAACTAAACTAGACTCATTCAGGACTAGGATCTTATCTTACCTTGCATACCTCTAAGTGCTTTCCGAAACTGGAAACTTGATGTTTAATGTTTACAGACCAGGCAATGCAGTCCTTTGCCTTGCACTCCTTATATGTCCTCTTGACCAAACATTTTTATTACTGTGAAATATATAAAACAAATACCAAATCATTCTCTTGTCCTTTTAGTACGATGACACACAGTTTGATGACGTTGGATATATCGGGGAACAAAATGCAACAAATACCTTCGGAAGCACTACAAAAACTGCACTCTCTCACAAGGCTAGTGGCGCAAAGGTAAGACAAACTACATAAACATTGTAAATAAATATATCTTAAGTCCTTCTTGAATGTCCCTTTAAAAAATAAGGAGGAGCAGTTCAACTTTACAAGTTTTACAGTCTCTTAAAAAAGGTTTTTATCAGTATAATTATTCAACTTAAATTTTGTTCTTTTTATTCTCTCAAGAAATCACATAACTTCCCTGGACGTGAATTGGGAGGCACAATATGACACGTTGCGCTCACTACATTTAGCTGGTAATGATATCACCGAAGTGTCTCCCGCCCTCCAGCACGAAAGTGGCAGTGGTTTTAATCATCCTTCTTCGGCTGCCATACAAACGATCACGAGAGATGAAAATCTTAAGGGGTCGCATATCACCTCCAATACCATACCGGGCATGGGCCACTTGGGCAACAGTCACCAAATGGGTAAACCGTTTAATCGTTTACAAAAACTCCTGTGGCTCGATCTATCAAACAATAGAATTTATCATATAACACCCAATTTTCTACCCAGAAGTCTGATCACCATAGACTTATCGGGCAACTTGTTGTCCACATTTCCCCATCAGCTATTCGAACATTTATACGATTTGCGTATAATTTCCTTGAGAGATAATCTGCTGCGCAGTGTACAAAACCGAGAGCTGAGGCAGCTGCGCATGCATTTGGAGAAGCTGGACATGGGGCAGAACTTAATAGAATCCTTGGAAACCGACAGTTTTCAATCCAATTACTCGGATGTACACATACGAGCTTTAAATTTAGAAAAGAATTACATAAAAGAACTGCCGATGGCAGCATTTAAGGAAATAGGCATTGTTCATCTAGTGTTGGCCTTCAATAGTATAGAGCGCATACACTTGCAGGCGTTTGAGGGCATAGAAGAAAGCCTGGAGTACTTGGATCTGGAAAGAAACTATTTGAACTCGGTGCCAGGAGCTTTAAGAAAGTTAAACAGACTCAAGTATTTGTACTTAACCTCCAACAATATATGCCAATTGCAAAATCTGCCCGAATACACCGATCACTTGAGGGTATTGTCCTTGTCCGGCAACAACTTCACCATGATTCCGGTGGTGGGCTTGAAGAACTACACAAACTTGTCGTATTTGAATATGGGCTACAACTCGATAACGGACATACCTGAAGGCATATTTGCTTTAGAAGGCTGGGGCTCCAACCTGCAAACCATATTGTTAAGGAATAATAAAATAACGCATCTCCATTTGGCTTCCTTTGCCGGCTTGGATCAGATACAGGAAATATCGTTAAGCTTTAATGACATCAACATACACCATCCCATGGTTTTTGAGAATGTGTCCAAAACCTTGAAAATATTGGAACTTTCCTTTGCCGTTTTCCCGGCCAGAAGTATGGAGTCCATAGACCCTTTGGATGCTCTGTTTCCTCTGTCACAACTCATGTGGCTGGGTTTGGACAATAACAACCTCAAGTCTTTGAACAACGAATCATTTTCTAATATGAAGGAGCTGTCTTACATCAATTTGGCCTTTAACCAATTAAGATCTTTGCCCAAAGGACTATTTCTGCCCGAAATTCATTCGCATTTGGTGGAAATCGATTTGAGCTACAACTCTTTGGACCACATATCAGCGAATACGTTTAACCACTTGGGAGACTTACAGACCCTGAACTTGCAATCCAACAAAATAAAAGTCATAGAGAAAAGTGCTTTTTACAATTTGGAGTTTTTGCGGTACATCGATCTCTCCTTTAACAGAATCTCCAATATATCGCATCAGGCTTTTACCATTCTGCCCAACCTGGCGTCCTTAGATCTGATGTTTAACAATCTTTGCTCCTTTTCGCTGAAATCATTTCACTTTGTCTCCAACACCACCACACCGCTGAAACTGAATTTAACCTACAATCGCATTGCCTACTTTGAGGATGTTTTAACCTCCTACATGTACATTTACCACCTGGACATGAGCAACAATCTGCTAACACGCACCGATAGCTTTGCCAATTTGGCCAATACCTTAAGGTTCCTGAACTTGGCCAACAACGACATACAATCTTTGGCCAATCATGCTTTTGGTGATTTGGAGTTCCTGGAAATACTCAATCTGGCGAACAATAACATCACTTCACTGAGAAGAAGAAGCTTCCAGGGTTTGAACTCCTTGCAGGAATTGGATTTAAGTTTGAACAAATTAGACCAGCTGCAAGTGGAGCAGTTTTCCAATTTGAGAAAGTTAAGGATATTGAAAATAAATGCCAACAAGCTGAAAGCCCTGCCCAGGGAAGTGTTTATGAATACCCGCTTGGAGTATTTGGACATATCGGACAACCAGTTGACGGTGTGGCCCGTACCGGCCTTTTCGGACGTGGGTTTTACTCTGCGCAGCATACAAATGGCCACCAATACACTGGAATACCTAGACTCCAGCATGTTTATAAACTCACAATTTTTGTACGACATCAATCTAAGCAACAACAAAATCACCGTGCTACCCGACAACACCTTCAGTTTCCTCAACAATTTGACTAACCTGGACTTATCAGCCAACCCTTTGGTCACCACCAACCTCAAAGAAATCTTTCTGCACACGCCCCGGCTACGGCGCCTGAAAATCTACAACATGGGCCTGTACATCCTGCCACAACTCAACTTACCTCTGCTGTCGTACTTGGATGTAAGCGGCAACTACTTACAGGAGCTGTCCTCCTTGCATGAAATGCGCCAACTAAGATTTGTGAATGTGTCACACAATAAAATCGTGAATGCTTCCTGTGCAGTCGAACACTTGCCCAACTCTGTGCGAGTGCTGGACATGGCCCACAATCCCTTAAGGAGAATCTCCATACACGACATGGCCACTCTGAGGCACTTGTCGGACTTGAATTTGCTAGATGTTAAAATAATAAATCCCTTGGCATTCAGCAAATTGAAGTCATTGAGAAAACTTCAGCTGACGGCTCATTCGAACCTGGGCGACATTGTGGCACGCATACCGGGCATACAAGAGCTAAGAATACACTGTCTGGACATCAACATCGGTCCACAACTTTTCCAGAAACTCTCCAACAACACCAAACTGCAATTGGTGGAAGTGTATGGTGCCAATGTGCAAACTATATCGCCCGATGCTTTGGAAGGGCTCGCGCACAACCAGAAGTTACAAGTGAAAATATCACATACGAAAATTTCAGATTTGCCACCGGGCATATTTTACACTCTGCGATCAGTGCCTCATTTATCTATAGAAATTTCGCACAACAAAATTAATGCGTTGGCGGCCGATAGTTTTTACCCCAACAAAACGTATTGGGATACGGTGGGCACACGCAGTATTATGGGTGGCTTGGACACATCCCACAATCCGTTGGAGTGTGAGTGCGGCCTAGTGTGGTTCGGCCATTGGTTGAGGCGATGGCTGCGCGAGTCGGCTCAAATAAAGGTGATACAAAAGGATGACATGAAGAAAATGGTGCAGGTGAGTACAAAAGTTGGACTCCTTTTATTAACTGCAGCATGCAGTTTTTATATCATTTTTGAATGATTTAAAATTGTGCGGAAGACACTTGTGAGCGTTTGCCGTCAGTAAAATGTTTCCATGGATATTTAACGACTAAATAAGACTGAGAGACTTGGTCTACATTTTTTCAGTGAAATTTTTTATAAACTTTTCAAAAAAGGTGTCATTGAAACGAGGTCTGGGGCCAAATTACAGCATTCGATATCGATCGAAATTTCTATACAATTTCAATACAAATTTCGATCGATATGAATTGATTTGAATATTCTAGAGGATATTTACCCCGTAAATCATTTAGTTTTTTTTTTTTTTGCTATTAAGAATTTTATTGAAATCCTGAGATATTTTTTGTATAAAAATTTAGTTTAGTTTAGTATCATATTAGTCTTTCGATAGCTTCTTCAGGAAAATGTAGAAAACTTTTCGCCATGTTTTCTGTTTTCAAAAAGCATCTGTAAGAACAGGTTGTCCTGGAGAAGCTACTCAAACGCGTGCCACAATATTGAGTATGAAATGGCAAGGACGAACTAGCACTCGTGTTTAATAAATGATTTTGATTTTTATTTTAGGATTTATAAAACAAATGCTTTTCTTTTTATTGTAAAAAACTTGTTTTGAAAATAGCTTTCAGTTTATGTAATTTAATTTCTTATAATTTTTCTTTGTTTATTTTTCATTTTGTTAAAGCTTCCTCTAAAATCCAGCGATATGCGCGTAAGCGTTTTTTATTTTACTCTTATTACTAAACTGTTTCTTTATTATTGATGAAAAAAGTAAAAAATAAAATATTCTCTTGTTGTATTTTATGTGTGTTTCAGCGAGCCCGTGCCAATACTTGCCATGATCCCACCTCTGGCAAACAACTGCCGATATTGGAAATTTTCCCCGAAGATTTGCTTTGCCAGGCCAGTGCTTTAAGTAGTTCTAGTGAAAAGCTCTTTCTAATTTCATTTGTACTCATTGTAGTGCCACTGTTCGGCATGACGCTTTGATAATCTTAAAACTATTGGAAAAAATATCGTAAATAATGCTTTAATTTAAATTTAAAACAACAAAAAAAACCCCAAAGCTTTCAATTATCTCTACCAAATGTAAAGTATCTGAATAAATGAATGATGAGGCAACATAAGATTTTAAAAACAATTTGCATAAGCGAATTTTCTCCCAGTGTATTTATTGTATAAACAAAATAATTATAATATAAAAAAAGAAATTGTATAAAATAGCAAAGCAAATGATGCAAAAGTGTACAGTAAAAAATTAGATTTTTAAATTATTCAAATATATTTAACGAAAAAACCAATTGTTAAAGTTTTATACCCAACAACATAAACAAGTAACTAAGAATAGTTACACTCACAGAAATAACACACTAAGTACATAATGTTATGCCATATAAGGAATTTACTTCATAAGCCATTAAATTATTACCAAATAATTAAGTTAATTAACTATAGAAAATTATTAAACCAAATAAAGGGCCATTGATTCCTAAAATACTTATTGTATTGTAAAACACTATAAATATATAAATAAATAAATATTTATTTAATTAACTGTAGTTAATATAACGAAAACAAGAATATAAATACAGATATAATTTCTTAACACAATTAAATAAGAAACAACAACTTAGCCAAGCATAAAATAAATAGCAACAATATAGGAATTCTAATAAAATGAAAATTTCCATTTGCAAGAAATATGTTGAGAAATAGTTTTAAAAGAAAAATTATTAAAAACCCTTTATGAATAAGACAATGTATAGAAATGTGAGCTTTTTGGTTTTACTGGAAAAAATAACTGAATTTACTAAATTGGTTCCATTTATCTTAGTTCACACTGTGCCGTGTAAATTTTTGTTACAAAACTGTTAAAAAACTTATTTGTGATGTTATTCAATTGCGAACTAAATTGATTATGAGACTAAGTTTCGTTACACTGTAAACGAAAATGGAAACAGTCTGTCAGCATCTTTAATATCATCAAGGGAATTGGCTAATGAAATTTAACGTGATGCTCTGAAGAAATCTGTGTTTGAACCGAATTTAACTCAGTGACATGGCTGACTACTCCGGGAATACAAATAATTTAATTACTTACACAAGGTTTTCCCAGCATCCACTCCTCCCCTAAAGTGTTCGGGTACATTCCATACATTTAAAAAATAGCTCAGTTGTAGGTGACTGTCCGTAAATCTTAACTCTTAATTATTTGCAATGCCTTAAATCTCGTCCTTTCGTCCTTCATGCTTTTTGCTTAGATGTTGATTCTTTCATGTTCCCTTGAAGCGGATGTAATTTTAATGATTTTGAAGGAAACTCTTGCCGCAGAAAACGTACCTACAAATAGCCGGGCTCTTGGCTATTAAGTACCTTCTCATGCTTTTTTTGCCAGTTGAGTTTCATTAGTTCTTTTTTTTTTCTTTTGGACCAGCACTCAGGGAATGATCCCTACATATGCAGTGCATTGCGCCGGAACTGGAAAGGAGGGCATAGTATTGAGGTGACGGATGAAGAAAAATGAGAAGATAGAGAATTTTTTTTTGCTATTTCAACCTATTTACTTCGCTGGCTACTTTCTTGCTATAGGACCGACGAAGGAGGGTACTGTTCCACTGCTCTTTTAGTAAATGCTTGTGTCAGTCGATGCCAGTAATTGTTCAGTGGTCAGTGCTATGCTTTCATCACTGAAATAGGTTGGCAACAGCCAACACAACCATGCACTAATGCTGACCAGAAGAATTCAATACAATATTCATGGCTCAGCGCGGGGTTGAACTCAGGACCCTCCGCTTCGTAGTCTCGTGTTTTTACTACTTCAGCCAACAGCACCCAAAACATCACTGCAACTTCTTCTTACGAACCGGCTCGGGTTTTTAAAAAATATATTTTTTTCTTGCTAGCGAAATGGACTTCGATCTGCTATTGCAGCATCATGCTCTCACTGAAGAGACAACTCTCAAAAACATCTACTACTCTTCTTATACTTTCTCGGACTCTACTAATGGCTTGTCCCATTGTGCACTTCCATAACATTTTTTAAAACAATTTGTTTCATATAATTTTTTATGACTTTCGTAATACTTTTAATTTTTAATACGTTTCCAAAATATATATTTAGTTTAACAAGACAATCGTGATACTAATTGTAGAACAAAATATATATATAAACTAATAGTTTTAAAGAGTTTAAATTTAAACTAAATAAATATAAAAAAAAAACTAAGCAGACATGTAATAAAATATAATCTTAAGTCTAAATAAGAGTAGAATATTTTAAAATGCTAGCAACTTATTGAAAAAGAACAAAAAAGTATTTGTAAATTTTTTAAAAACTATTAATCTTTTATTATTATTATTATTGTTTTCATTTTAATTATTAACAGGCACTTAATTAACACTGAAACTTCTACAAAAATAATTAATTCGAAACAATTAATGCGTTTAGTTGAATTTAAAATAACAGCTTTAAAATAGTTTTTCCAGGATATTGTTTAAAATTTTCATTATTTTTTTTTTGTGTAATTACATGTTGAAAACATGCATGACAAAGTCCAATTTTAAAATAGATAATTAATTATAATAACGAAAACTCTACAAATTTATATAAAAGAACTGAAAATGCATTTTTACGAAAGTGAACAAACTTATGGCACTGTGTTCATTTTTGTTTAATGTTAAATATAAAATACAAAAGCTGAACTAAAAGTGTTACTGGATTCAGAGGCCTCTCACTAAATTTATTTTGTTAGGTAATTAAAATAACAAAAATTCTACATTTATGATTTGCAAATTATTTTACAAATCAAGTCCATATATTTCTTTATCGCATTCTCCAAAGGAACGATAAATTGCAAACCACTTGGGTTCACATCCCATAATTCGTTATAAATTTATTTGTTTTTAAAATGTTCAAAATATATAGAGACTACTTTGGAGATTATAATGTGCCAATAAAACAGCGATAAATTGAAATTTTTCAATTGAGACTCCTTAAATTCGAGTTACCAAGAGTTGGATTGGCAAGCGTCTACTGTGCCGTAACATTTTTAGCCAAGGTAATCATGAATATTTTAGCCGCATTTTTATGTAAAAAACTTAACGTCCCTTTTAGAAGCGAAACATTAATTTTGATCTTGAAAATTTCAAATACCTTAAAAATCCTAAAATCATATTGTATTGTGTTTAAAGACATTAAGACTTATTCATCACAGGCAAAATTTCGTGTTCTGAACTATTTTACTTATATCTGCTATTTGCCTATTAAATTTATTCCCATGAAATATCGATTTCTGCAATAGTTTCCAATTCGAACAAGGTCAATTTAATAACTTTCAGTTTGTATAATTAACTTTTAAAAAAATTATATTTAAGCAACATTGTAAATAATAACGACACTACATAATAGAAATAAATTACACGAATTTTTAAACAAAGAAAAATAAATTAACAACAAATTATATAACAAAGAGAAAAGGCAGAAAAAAAAAATAAATAAATATGTGAATAGTGATTATAAATTAAAAAATAATAAATTAAAAGCAAAACAAGGAAAAATAAAATGAAATATATTAAATATTAAAGAAAATCCCACAGAGTTTTCAATAATAATCAATTTAATGTATTTTTTTTTGCAATCAGGTAAGAATAATTTTTCACTTTGAAATGACTACGTGCGTGCGACAATAACTTGTCCGTGCAACAGAGCGTATGAACAATATCTTTCTATGTAAATGTATTGCTCACACGCACAGCCTCAAATAATAACCAGAGAAAAATTCTTGGTTCAAATTATACCTTGAACTTGTTTCTAAAGTCTTTGCCCACTACCTTGAGCTGAACAAGTGCAACAACAAATATTCTCGAAATGAGCTGGTGAAATGAGTAAAAGATTTCAGAGCCTTTTGAAGAAGAGATTAACGAGAGAAAGAAGAAAATGAAAATAATTTTGTACCAAAAGCAGCAAATAACATGTTTCCTTTTAACTAAATAATTCCATTTTAAATTCTCATGTCTAATTAAATTCAGCAATTGCACACACACACACACACACACACTCAAATAAGTGCTGCTTGAAAAACATTTTTGTGGTTTCTTTTAAACTTAATGTAGGCAAGTGTGTTAAAATAACCATGAATATTCACAAAAAATGGAACATTTTCATTCATGAAATCCTTAATGGCACGACTTGAAAGGCAAATCCTCTTTTATTTTTGGTGCTAAATGAAATAAATGTGTATGCCTGCCTGGATGTGTTTTGGCTGGTAGGTGTAGGCTTACAGAACTAACTGTTTTCTTCTGTGAGTTAATGCCGAAGTGTTTTATGATTTTTAGTTTATGAAATAGCAGCGAGTTTAATTTGTGAAAGAAGCTCAAAATTAACTAACGTTTACAATAGTTTTGCTTTAGCTCTTTGTAAACACGATTTATAAGATTTAAATAATTCGTTGCGCCCGCAGAAAATATAAAGCTGTTAGTTGTTTGCAACTTATATGTTTGCACTTGTCTGACCTTTTTGTATGGTGAGCAGGCCATTGAAAAATGTACCCTAATGCTGCTGCTTTGGGGTTTTAAAATTTCTAAAACTTATGGTTAGTGTGTTATTTTGTGTATGAAACTCTAGCCAAATATGAAGAGAGGAGTGATTGTGGAACTAATTTTTTGACGACACAAAGAACACTTCATCCAATATATTCATATTAAGTTTCTTATTTAGCCATAAAATATCCCTAAATATTGCAGGGAAAATGTTAACATGCCACTAATCACATAGGAAATACTTTCAAAAATATCAAGTTTCCGAAAAGGATCAGAAAATAAGCAGGGAAATTTTATGAAAAGTATCTAGTTGCCAAAAAGGACCAGAAAATAGCTGGGGAAAGTTATGTTGACATTTAAGTACCTGTCATTTGGTTAACAGCACTTTTAAAATTATTGACAAGTGAATCTGTCACTAAGATTAGCCCGGCTATCAAGAAGAAATCTTTAGGCTGAAGCACAAGTTAAACTCTTGATTGAGCACCAGCTAAGAAAGAAGGAAATTGAAATTGCCTGTATACATAATCTATGACCAGATGCACGCTCCAGCGGAACACGTACTGCAGATTAGGGCTGTAATGTGTTTCAGTAGGCGTGACTCTGATAATCAGGTAACACTGATGTGAGTTACGGGTCCCATCGGTATTACAGGAAGCGAAGCAGTAATTTTACTGGGATATTTTCTGGTCAAGATTCTAGGACTACAATTGGGTTATGATGCAACTAGGGCCATGATTATACATTTTCTTAATTCCAAACCGTTGAAAACGTTTTTGGAAATGCCAACTTATGGTGCTGCTGGAGTCCTTGGACAGGACAGCGAATAAGCTTCTTAAATATAAGGGTGCTGCTAGCTGAAGTAATAGAACACGAGACTATGAAGCGGAGTGTCCTGAGTTCAACCCCGCGTTCAGTCATGAATATTGTGTCGACTTCTTCTGATCAGCACTAGTGCATGGTTGTGTTAGTTGTTGTCAGACTGTTTCAGTGATGAAGCACTGGTCACTGAACGTAATTGGCAGCAACTGACACAATCATGTGCTAAAAGCAGAGTAACAGCCCTCTTCTTCGTCGGCCTTGTAGTAAAAAATTAGCCAGTGAAGTAAAAAGATTCAAATTGCTAAAAAAATTGTCTATCTTCTCATCTTTCCTCATCTGTCCCCTCAATATTAACCACTCGATTCTAGTTCCGGCGCAATGCACTGCATATGCAGCGGTCATCCCCTGAGTGCTGGTCGTTGTTAAAAACACCTAGAAACACCCAGTAGGCTCTGAATTTTTTATAAAATGCAACAAACAAATTTTATGCGATATGACTTCACTTTATTTTTCAAAAACTTTATTTGTTAAGAAAAATAATTTGCCTGAGCCAAAAAGAATTTTTGAGATACAAAAATTTTTATTTTGCAAATCGCTATGCAAATGTTATATAATTTTATGTATTAACAATTTCGTTTAGAATTTGTTCATATTGTATAAAGTTTTAATTTTAATATTTATTATCCACAATTCGAGCAATTCCAGTTGAGACAAAAGTTACAATAAAAAAGTATATTTATACTGTTTTAAAGTAAATAAATGATATAGTTCATATACATAATCCAATTACAACTCGTAAGAATTTGTTCATTTAACATTCCATTGAGCACATGAGCAACAGTGTTGCAAACACATTTTTATAATGAACTGCAACTGGCCCCCAGCAGTAGTTAAACAAATTTTCACACATAAGTGGTGAGTGATTGCTCAGGGAGTGAAATAATTAAGTGACAGCGGGGAGTCTGCTGGAAGTGATACTACAAAAAAAATAAATAAAAATTCTGTGAACTGCAAACCGCAGTAGAAATTAGAATAGTGAAGGCAGCTGAACAAACACACGCATGTGTATTATTTAGAAAGTAGAAATTGAAAAAAATAAATTAATATTTGTAGTTGTCAGTGTTGTTGTAAATGACCTTTTTATATGTGGTCTCTGGGTATAGAACACCTACAAACTTTGGGAGTTGGAAACTGAACAACAAAATGTTTAAAAATATTTTATTTGTACACAGGAAAGTTATAGTTTATAAAAGACTCAAGTTTAGTTTATAATAAAAGGAAAAGGAAAGAATAACGGACGCTGCTACAGAACAGAATTTTCCCATGCATGAGTATTAAATAAGGAGCTCTTTTTTAGTGTTTTCAGGTTTAAGCATAGCCGTCTCAGAATTTTTTTTTAATCACTTTTACAGTATTGCTCTTTATACAGAGGAGGTTCCACGATCTTTAGTTGTAAAAACCTCTGGCCTTAAAAATAACAAAGACAAAGAAAAGAAATTATGATTATATTTAAGTCCTTATTATTTTCCACTCATAAAGCGATGTTTAAATTAAATTGAATGTTTTTCGAAGTGGATTCATTCAGTCTCTCAAGATTAAATATATTGAGCCGTTCCCTGAACGACTTTAATTACAGTTGTGTTTGGGATTGCCTATTACATCTGACTTAGAAATAAAATTAAGTAGGGAATTTTAAACAATTTAAAATTTGTATATACGATTTTCGCATCGAGTGTAAAAGTAGCTGAGCCCGGCAAACGTAGTGTTGCCTTTGGGTTTGGATGAAACCGAGGGACAGGCAGTGAATCAAATCTATTAAAAAATTTACACCAAAAGAGGTCATGTGAAAGCATGTGGGTGCTGTTGGCTGAAGTAGTAGAACACGAGACTATGAAGTGGAGGGTCGTGAGTTCGAGCCCGCGCTGAGTCATGAAATATTGTGTTGAATTCTTCTGATCAGCAATAGTGCGTGGTTGTGTTAGTTGTTGCCAGCCTGTTTCAATGATGAAGGCATAGTCACTGGTCACTGAACATAATTGGCGGCGACTGACACTATCATGTACTAAAAAAGCAGAGTAACAGCACCCACCTTCGTCGGCCCTGTAGCAAAAATTAGCTGGCGAAGTAAAAGGTTGAAATAGCTACAAAAAAACTGTCTATCTTCTCATCTGTCCCCTTAATACTATCCCCTCGTTTTCAGTTCCGGCACAATGCATTGCATATGTAGGGGTCATCCTCTGAGTGCTGGTCCTACTCCTAAAAAAAAAAAAAAAAGCAGCAGTTAAGTTCGCTTTCTCTCTTAAAAAGAATCTAATTCTGGATAATCTAATTCTGGACGAAATATTTAGCAACTTCACTAGATGTGGAAATCTCGCTTGGTATCGAATTCAGTAATTTGGCCCCTGCTCTCTATTGGTGTCACTATTTCATTTAATTGGCGGATTTTATTGATATTTTTCATAACATATTTAATTCCTTTAAATATTTGTTTTCCTCCCAAAATCATCATCATAGGAAATTTAATTTAATACTGTCCACAGCTATTCATTTTTCTCTTCAACTAATTAAAGCTTTAAATAATTTAACAGCGATTATTAAAGTATTAATTTTAATTAAATCTGAAACGAGATAAAATTTTCAAAATTCCTGCTTTGTTTAGCATAAATATTCGTAATACACAATTTGAAAGGATAATATCAAGAGAATTTCTGCAGAAATTGTGTGTGTGTGAGTGGGTGAAAATTTTAATTTTTCATATATTGAAATGCTAAAATGGGCAATAATTTAACGTATTTTTCATTCTATGTCGCAATGACAATTTCAATGGGCGATTATTATTGTTCAACTGCAGTTTAAAATTATCATCACGATTATCAATTGTTATTGAACAACAATGGTTCGATTATATATTTAAGTAAATGCAATTAAATGTTTAAATATAAATATCTAAATATTTATCAGCTGTTAAAAAAAAAGCAAAATCCAAAAACTATCCTACTCTTACATTTACACTCGAGCTCACAGATACTCGTCCCATGCAGCCAGTGAAGACATAAACTTTTGGCTAGATTCGTTTAAACCAATTTATTTAAACGCTGCCCTAAAAGCTCTTAAATCATACTAAATGGCCAAAATATCATAGACGATATTGTTGTTAGGGGCCTAACAAAATATTTGCTGTTTTGTTCTTGTTTTTGTTGCCGCTGACGTGCTATATTTGTTTGTTATTGTATTCCGTATGCCAGTTAGTGTGTGTGTGCGTGTGTGTGTGTGCGTGTGTGTGTGTGCGTTTGTGTGCTGCATGCGTGTGCACGTTTGTGGCGGAATGCACGTATGTGTGGTGGCAAATGAATATTTGTGTTAAATTCACATGGATCATGATTTTAGGCTTATTCAGTTTTATGTTGTATGAAGCATGTAATTACATTTAATTTATGTGTTAATACACATACACGACACAGGCAGCAGACAACAACAAAAACAACATTTTAGCCAAAACAACTGCGGCCATTGGGGAAAAATTTTAAAGCGACAATTTATGAGATCAATAGGAGCAAATCGTATCGCAGATAAGCGGCAACGATTAAGAGCTACAAGAACTGATGAAGGACGTTTTAGTTGGAACATAAATTTACAGCAATTTAAAGTGCGTTGAGTAAATAATATTAAAAATTAAATTAAAATTTACGCAAGTAATGAAATAAATGATTTCAAACTGAAAATAAAACAGTTAAAACAATTTGGCAAGAAAATTAAAGAAAACACTAGATTCCATTGTCTATATGGTACCCTACTTGGACTTCAATATTACTTACAAGGTCCTCATTCCATCCATGCGGGAGTGGAGAGGGGGAAACATAGAGAAGGTCTTCGACTGCAGGATGTATACTGATGGATCAAGAATGATCTGTGGTGTAGGTTTAGCAGTCTTCTCAAGGGACCTTGGAACGGGACTTTCACTCCGACTCCCTGATGAAGCTAGTGTATTTCAGGCGGAAATATTGGCTATAACGGAAGCAGCTAGGTTACTAATTGACAGGGGTGTTCAGGGTAGGGTCGGTATCTTCGCCGACAGCCAGGCAGCACTCCTGTCTCTGAGGTCGTTCACTACTTCTTCTACCTTGGTAACTCAATGCAGGGACCATCTATCTAGATTGGGATATCAGATTGACACAACCCTCATCTGGGTTCCCGCACATTGTAACTTCCCTGGAAACGAACGGGCGGATGAGCTAGCTAGGGCTGGATCTGCTATGGACGTCTCCACCGCTGTATCGGTAGCCATGCCGTATGGTGCTATAAGATGCGGCATTCAGAGTCATTATCGGCAGAAGGCTGCAGACAGATGGCGCAAGCTGGACACGTGTAGGGTGGCCAGAAGTATGTGGCCCTGCTACAACGACAGGAGGACAGCACAGCTGATCAACAAAGACCCTTAGCGACATCTCAAGACTCGTCGCAGTAGTGACGAGGCACGGGGCAATAGGCAGACATGCTGGTAGGATAGATCTCTCCTATAATGCATTCTGTCGCAGCTGCCGCGATCAGGGCAAGGAAGAGACAGTTTATCACTTCCTTTGTGAATGCCCGGCATTGCACTATACGAGACACAGAATCTTAGGCAACAGTATAATATCCGACCTTTCGGAGATATCAGGTGTAGGTCTAGGTGACCTTATTAGATTCCTCCTTGTGACAGGTTGGACTTAGCAACCATCACCGTATCCGGGATCTGGATTCGGTTCCACATAGGTTGACACTGACGAGTGGAGTGGTCTTTCAAAACGGGATCTCAGAGATCCTACTTGAATGCTTGTGGGATACAGGCAGCCACGTATACCAACCAACCAACCAGATTCTATTGTTGAATGAAAAGGCAATTTTGTTATAAAAACTACAAAGATTTTTAACTATAAGTTTTTTGTAATAACAATAAGTCATCTAAGCATTTTTATGTAAGATTCTTCTATTCGATTGCAATTAGATGGTCAGGTTTTGAAAATAGCATTAATTAATTTTAAGAGATAATTGTTTTTCAGTAGGATGATTTCCGCAACATGACAACTTCTCCATAACAATAATTTGTAATCAAATCGACTGGATTTTTAAACAAAATATATATTTTCTATATGTCCTTCTCATTAACGGAGTATTTCTAATTCTAAAAGTGAAACATGTGCCGATGAGTAACTAGAAAATAATTTCGAAATAATGAATTTTAAATCGTTCGATTAACATGAAAGTCGACTTTTTCACACTAAAATTTCAGAGATCATAAGTGTAAAAAATTAGAGATGAATGTAAAATCGAACAAGAGATTTTCAGAAAAAACTATTTTTAATTCAATCACAAATCGTAGGAAGCAAATTTAAAAAAATTATATTAATTAATTAATAAATTTCCAGGACATGAGCGTAATGACTTCACTCTTCAACCTCACCTAAAAAATTTCTCATATTTGAAACTCGCTTGAAAACAAAATAATCTCCTTTTAGGTTTCTCATTTACTTTTTTTAGTTGCCTTTCAAATTAACTTCATTTTCAAATGGCATTTTGCTAAACAATCTATTGGGGCATTTACCTGCCATTTAATAGAAGCAAACATTTCCTACAATATCCGGTTGTCTGCAAACCAATTTACTTCGTGTTTTTGTTTTTCTCTCTTTTTTTTCTTTTCCTTTCGCTATGTTGTTTATTTAATGCCATTTGCTGTTTCTGTTTTACACTCTTCACTTAGCAGCACACGCAACACTTCTGTGTTACAACGTTTACCTGCTGGTTGTTTACTTTTGACTTTAGAAAACGGCATGAAGTTTTCGATTTTCCAAAAGTTTTTTTTCACAAGAATGGCTGTTGTGTGTTTGTGTGGGAGTTGCTGCACACAAACATGGGGATCAGCTCCCAACTGTATGAGTTGTTGTTGTATTGCCGAGAGAAAAACGGATATGGCAAAAAATGAACTACAATCATTTCCGCTTATTGCTAAACCACTTTTGCATGTCGTAAACTTTACTTTAGAAAATATAACCAAGCCCACATGCTAATTCGTTTTTTCTTCAGTACACTTTTCACAGTCAAGAAATGCTCAGATTTTGTATACTTCTAGATGTACGTAGAAGCGATAACATATGGGAAATTTTGCTTAAGATTTAAGAAAAAAAAACACATATATTGCGAAAGTGATAGGCAATCTGGTATTTGGCTTGGCACAAATCTTTTATGTTGCAAATGGAATTTTCTAGTTTATTGTGCACCACGTTTTCTCCAAAGCACAAATTCGTGCGGAAACGTATCAGTTCCTTTCTTCTTCAATTTGAACCAGATTGCAAAGTTATTTGGACAACAATTATTTGACTGACTATTGGTTATGATACGGAGGTCTGGGTTTGATATTCTAAATAGCCTCAGTCAAACTGATGCTTCTTTTGATTAATTGGCTGGTATTCCAAGAAATGTTACATTCGTCCGAAAGCCTGGAGGGACTTAAAATCTGAGTCACACATGATTAACATACAAATTATTCACACTTACTCCCAGAGTCACAATTTCTTTTATTATTTTCATAACAAATATTTTCATTTCGATAGCATTGAAATAAAAAATAGCACACACTAAAATAAGTAATAAAAGTGTCTGATATCGACCTTTCAATTGTACAACAAACATTCAACTACAACATCAAACTACTGCACAACAACAACTGCTACTACAATAACTACTGCCATTGCGACGTCTACCACTTTAACTACTACTGACACACTTTGGCCGTTTGTTAAATTTCGGATAAAAAGAATATTTGAATGCTTTCTACTCTATTTATTACACATACTTTTTTGTCTTGTATCCCTCTTCGCAGTTGTTTTTGCTCTCTTGTTACGTTCCTAAGGATTTAATCGTTTTCTCATTGGATTTTGTGTTTTTCCTTGGAATAAAGCAAAATGTCCAAATTGTATAGCATACATATGGGCGTAACAAGATTTCTTGTTACGATTAATACAAAACGAAGAATGCAAACACAAACACTTACCTACAAACATGAGCGGTTTGAACATGAAACAGTAACCCGGAAAAAGAATATTTAAGTCATTTCTGATACATCAGTGTGTGTGTGTGTGTG
Organism: Linnaemya tessellans; assembly: GCA_951800035.1. Lineage (NCBI taxonomy): Eukaryota > Metazoa > Arthropoda > Insecta > Diptera > Tachinidae > Linnaemya > Linnaemya tessellans. The sequence goes on along the minus strand of OX637533.1, from coordinate 2,850,779 downwards.
TGTGTAAGTGTGTTTGTTCGTTTAAGCTTTTTTAAAACTATTTTTCCATAATTTTTGTAATTTTCGTATTAAAGCAAGTGCAGATCCACACAATCCACAAAATTCTCTATTTATAAAAATTTTAATGTATTCCAGCATAACAATTGAAAAATATATTACAAAAAGTTTATTAATTATTCAAAATTGGATTTGCTGTCAGATGTTTGCAGTGCTTGAAGGAAATCTTGAATTAGAGAAAAATTTATAAATTAAGCAAAAGTTTTATTAAGATAATGATACCCTAAAGGCAATTACTTAAGAGGTTCTGAAAAACTTGAAATTAAAGCTGCTGGCAAACTCCCTCTATTTAAACTCCAAATTGCTTACAATACTTCATATTTATAGCGACAAATCAAACAACTACTTATTCTACCACGACCTGCCACCAAACGTATGTACCATTAAATGAAAAGTTTAATAAAACACAACTCTCATGGAACTCATAAAGTTAATGGAATTTCCTAAAAGAAATCTCATTTTTACAAATATTTCCTACAACATATTTTTTATTGCGACTATATGATTTGTAGACAATAAAATACAACAAACAAATTCTGTCAGAAAAAAAGACAAAAAATGTACATGACGGTTGTTTCGTTTTATTATGTAAAGCGCTCAATAGAATAGAAAAGCTTCAATAACGCTGTTGGTATTTCCAGCTTTTGTTCTAAGTGTCAAACTTTTGTAGAGCATCACAGGTTTCATTTTTCACAATACAAACGACACAGGGGAAGTAAAATAGAGCAAAACCTATAAAAATTATATACACCAAATGCAGTAGATCAAAAACAATTAAAGCTGGTGTCAAACAGACTGGCAACGAATATAAAAGCCTCTATGATTTTTTGCATTACGTTTTGTGGCATTTTTGGTAGCAAGCTTGAGTTTAAAAAAGAAACTCAAATCTAATATATTTTTTTTTTATATTGGACCAGCACTCAGGGGATGACCCCCACATATCTAGTGTATGCTCAGGAACTAGAAAGTAGGGGACAGTATTGAAGGGACAAATGAATATAGGTAGAGAAAATAGAGAATTTTTTGTAGCTATTGCAACCTTTTTACTTCGCCGGCTATTTTTTTGCGACAGGACCGACGAAGGAGGGTGTCGCTGCCAATTATGTTCAGTGACCAGTGCTATGCTTTCATCATTGAAAACAACAACTAACACAAGCACGCACTAATGCTGATCAGAAGAATTCAATACAATATTTCATGACTCAGCGTGGGCTCGAACTCAGGACCCTCTGCTTCATAGTCTCGTGTTCTACTACTTCAGCCAACAGCACCCACAAATCTAATATTTAGCAACAGGGAGCGTTAGGGCTAATGACTCTTAGATTCCCAGCAAATAATTATTGCAGATCACCTGAGTAACGCTTTTTTATTCTCCACTTTTCTATACATCAAAATCCTTTAATAACTCTACCGCGTCCATGATTGAGTCGCATCTGGCATATTTGCCAACACTTGGATGTCTTAATGCAACTTAAGAATCTTGAGGGCATGCCGTTCAAGCAACGGCACAGATTAAATACATGCAGATCATGTTCATTCACTTGGAATGTAAGGCCTAAATTAAGTGCAGAAGATGTCCTTAATTTTGTTGTGGAATATTATTCTATCAATTCTTTTTACCTATTTCGTAAAGGCATAGATATCCATTTCGAATGCTACAGAGGTATTGCATACCTTAAAAGAAACCGAATGTTATGGAGCTCAATTCTCTTCCAAAACGGAATTGACGCCGTATATCCGTTCCCTAGAGAAATAATATGGAAAAAGTTGTTTACAATTATTGTTTTTATTTCATTATCTACTTAATAAAAATTAATTCATTTCAAAATATGTTTTCATTTTTCGAGAAACCCAAAATACGGAATAAATTTTGTTTCCAAACTGAAATCAATTCTGCGACAGGGCCAAATGTATGATATCCATCAGTCAGATACAGCCTATTATTTATAACAAAAAACAGGAGGGAAATAAAATCAACTGACAACTTGCTTAAGCGAAAATAAATAAAATAATATAAAAAATCGCATAAAAATAAAAGTATTTTGCCCTCTGCGGATGAGATGTGACTTTATTCGATGCTGGAAAATATTCCCAGTTTTTATTATTGCTTCTGCTTTTTTTTATTATAAAACGTTTTTACTCTTCTTTTTTTTTTTTTTTTTTTTTTGTTACAAAATTTCAATACCATTTGCTTTGTTTTTCCCGCAGTATTTGCTGTGTTGCAATATTGATATTTTGTTGTTGTTATCCTTAGCTATTGTGATTTCGTGAATGTGTTAGATTTTCTGTACATTCCTGTTTGTTAGTTTTTGCGTTAAAATGTTTTATTTCACCAGGACCACAAGTACTTTGTAAAGTTTTTCAACAATTTGGGTGTATTTTTTTTTTTCTTATTTTATTTTAGGGTTCGAACACAATGTTGACATGTAAAAACAGATTTTTGGTGGATTTTTATTTGATATTTTTTTTCATGTGACGGGTAAAAAAAATTTATTTAAAATCACTAAATTTAAATTGCTTTTATAATAATTGAAAGCATTGGATTGGAAACATTTAAGTTATTTTAGTAAATTAATTGAATGAAGTTTAAGCAAAATATGCTGTGCGGATAAAATATAAGTAGCAGAAGGAATTTGTAACTAGATTTACGGACTAAAGATTTAAATATATTTTAAATAGACTTTTTCAGTAATTACAAAATATACAAACTTTTATACTTAAACATTTTTTTTGATGTGTTAACATCTATACGCGCGCCTCTAGGGCAGTAAACTATCAGTTTCAATACATACGCAAGTGTAAGTGTAAGACTTTGTTTTTTCGTTGCTTGGCAGTCGGTATTGAAAATGATTATTGGGCGATTTTCATATAATTTTCCCACGCGATTTTCTCCGGAAATTCATAGCCGATTTTATTAATTTTTGGATTAAAACGCTAGTGCGGGTTTCGACGAAGAGTTTAGGCCAAAAATTATGGCGATCCGATATCGGCGATCGGAGATTTAAGTGTTTTAATTCGGAGTATTAATTTGGAGTAATATTAAAAAAGTGTTTTATGTTGATCTTCGGTATTGTCTTATGCACAGCAAAGAGAATAGTGACGTGGTTATACGTACATATATAAAAATGATATAGCAAGACAGCAACGTATGTAGCTTATGTACAAACATAACAATGTATGTATGTACATTTGTCTGTTGCTTTGCATTCTCTTTGTTTTTTGTGGGTTTAATATAAAATAAATAAACAAAAAGGTGTTAACACATCGCCCGTGAGTTCGAACACTCATTGATTTTTTTCGAAAAACTACGAATGGCTTGTACATTTAAATAAATTAAAGTGTTCACGGTAAAAGTAAGCAAAATTCAAAAATCGAATACATAAAATTCTAGTTGCAGCAAATGAAATGAACTGTTAGAAAAATTTTTCGATCAAGAGCTTCTTTGTCCTCCTAAAAGTTATTATTGAAAGCCGCCTCAGTAGTTTGTCTTTTAGAACGTTTTCTTTGGGAAACATTCACTTTTATAGAACAGTCTGCTGTCCTCTTAAACGCGAATAGAATTAAATTCTTCATTTTATTTTGTTTCCAAAACAAATCCTTAATTATTTATTATAGTTCTTATAATTATATTTGAAATAATATCCAGAAAAAATATACAAAATATGACCCAAAAACAGCCAAGGACTTTTTATTAAAAATTACACTAAAATTTGTTAAAATGTTAGTAGAATTACAAAATGAAAAAAAAAACGTTTTGCCACAAAATGACTAGCGTGTCATACATAACGAAGCATAAGAGCAAGGCAGTGCATGAGTATGAGTGTGTTTGTGTATGTGTTCTTAAGAAATATTTCAAACGGCGCCTAAAAATAGGCAATTACTAATATAGACTCTAATAACCTCTACTCAACTACAAACACTTTAACGTACAACATTAAACTAGGAAACTAGCAAACGAGCAAACGAACGAACTACAAAAGTTTATTTTTACAACAGCACAAGTTGGAAGCCACACCGGAAAGCAAAATATGAAAAAGAAGAATCACATGCATCATGCAGCAGCTAAGTCACTGAAGCGGCAAAATTCAAACCAAGTGAAAATTTCATCTACACACACACACACACAACCAGGCGAATGCAAACACACGTACATATACATATTCTTGCTAACAAATTCTCATTAATACACATATAAAAATTTAAAAAAAACATAGACCTTTAGTTTCCCGTGTTGATGTATATGGCGAAAAGCTAAGATCACTGGCATGTTGCGCACATCGACGGTGGTAGGGGTACACAAAAGTCTGCTTGATTATCTACATTTAGTATTAATAAGCAAACAAGCCAGACATATAAACTCAAACCTACTTCTTAACCGTATGCAACTTTTGCCTGGTATTATGAAAACTGAGCAGTTTTATTTGGGCATCCGCATACTTGCATACAGCCACCGAGCAAAAAAACAATTTTTTCCTCTTTTCGTTGCCAGAAACTGTGTGTAGCAAAAAGTTTTGCCTGTTTTACTATTTTTGCTCTTTGTTAGAAAATTGAAACCGCAACGATGTTTGCCATTAATGTTTGCTAAAAGTGTAAAATTTATATTTCAGTGCAATTATATAAACCAGCTGATGCATGTAGAAATGCTACATAACCAGCTGCAGCAGCAGCAGCAGCAGCAGCGCGAGTATTAGCAACAGACGTAAATGCAGTTAGTCAATATCCGCTATAAAAGAAAATATCTCTGTACTAGGGCTGGCGGCGAAGATTGTGTCAAGAATGAAACAAATATATATATATATATATATATATATATATATATATATATATATATATATATATATCAAATAATTGTATTTGGCCTTTAGCTTTGAAATTTGATTTTGTTTCCTAAAGAATTAACAAACTTATTTACAAATGTCACCACCAAAAACAGGGGTGGAAAATTATCAAATAGCCTTGATGGCTTAGTGACAATATAATTCATTAATCGGTGGATATCATCCTAAGAACATAGATTATATATGTATAAAAATTATATACCCTGAAGATGTTAAGGAGAAGTTAAAGCGACTCTGCTTTTCTGAAAACAGACCTCAATATAATAAACACAAAATAATTAATTTTACGACCATCCCTACTGAAATAAAATATTGTGGTGGAAGTACAGCAAATACGGCATATTATAATAACATTTTTATTATAGAACTTATAGTAGCAATTTTTAATTTGTTATATTTTTATTACGCTGGGTAATTTGCTACAATAGTGATAAAGGAGCGTGCGTAGTTTTTCGTACATGAGAGTGTTAATCGGGAGTACAATGAGAGTGACCAGCATTAAGCCTTCATCATTTAAACAGGCTGAAAACAATAAGCATAACAACTCACTAAGGCAAATCACAAAAATGATTTGGCGAGATCATGTTCATGATTGTTGGCTTCATATCGTTGCGCAAACTACTCCAGGCAATAGAACTCCTTACATATAAAACTCTCCTGCTCCTACACACTTTAAAACCTTAACTCCCGAAAGAACAAATAGAAATGCTGGCATCTTATTTCGCTACAAACTGAGCATCAAATAGATATCTGCACATACTTCTTCCAATTACAAACAGTTTCATTTTACTTCCTCCTTAAGCCAACTATACAGCAAGTCATCAAATATCTTCAAAAAAAAAATTACGATTCTAGAACACTAACATGTCTGCCTGCTGCAAGGATGATGACTTTTTTTGCTGTAATAAGGCAAATGAAATGATAAACATTAGTCTGCCAAAATACGGGAGAATACGAGGAACAGCACCAGGAACACACACACACCACTCATACCCGTGCTTCCATCCATACGTGCAGTTTAATATGTCAAGATACACGTAAAAGTGTTTGTAAAGTATACTTTATATTTGGTTTGTATACGAGTGTAGCAGGAAGTGTGCTTGTTACCAATTAAGCTAATCCGTCAGATAATTAGAAATCTTGTCTGTGTGTTTGTACGAAATAAGAAAAGAGAAAACAACAGCAACTTCATGTGGCAGTCTAGTGTTCGAATAATAAACAGCATGAAATATATCACCATTAACTTTACAAAAAATAAAAAATAAAAAATACTTTCATGTTAGCATTTGTCTAGGTGTATGTGTCTGCTTTTGTAAAGAAAAAATTCCTCTAGGCAATACTACAGCATACTTTTGGGCGCATTTCGTAACGTTTTTGGAGTTTGAATGCCTTAAAGCGAATTCGGAAGGGATAAAAAATCGTTCTCAAATACTAAAAATTTTTCTGATTTAGATCAGGTCAGACAAAAAATGTTTTATAGGCCTACTATGAATCAAAATATATATATTAGGCTGTAAATATTTTGCATTTCTTTTTTGTATAATCAAAAAACAGACCAAGACAATTATCTTTATATATTTTTATATATCTTTTTTTGTAGTTAATTCTCTGCGAAAAAAATAATTATTGTCTGCTGCTTATACAACATACTTTTCAGAGCATTTTGCAAGACTCTTGAAAGCAGGAAATTAATAACATCCTATTTTAAAAAATTAATTTTTAATTTATATATTTCATTAAAATATTAGTTTTATTAGTTTTATTCTAGGGAACTATTTAATCGTAATTCCCAAAAGAATTTTTTTTTACAATTAATCTTTCGTCAAAAAAGTTAAAAAAAGATTGTACAATATTTTTTATATTAATAAAAACAAATTATAGGTATATTATTAATAAAACTTATTGTGGATTATTTTTGAAGTTCTACTTCTATTTTAAAATGAATGAAAAATGAATAGAATTAATATCAAAAGCTTTAACTCTGCTTCTAGGTCACTGTGTAAATAAATAGTCTTATGAAATCGATGCTTATTTTTGGTGTTAAAAACTTTTGGTAGATTTTTATTTTATTTATTTTAATGTGAGGAGGAACATTTTTTTTTTAAATTTCGTTTATAATACATACAAGCATTTTATATATAAATGTTTAAGATAATTTAGTAAATTCGAGCAGTGGATATACCCCTGCGCTAGTCAATAGAAATCTTTCAGACAAATTTTAACGAATTCAAACAAACTTCTAGAGAGCTCTAACAAAATACAATAGTTATTATACAATTTTTATATATTTCAAAAAAAAAAAATATTAATAATAATAATAATAATAATAATAATAATAATAAATAAATAAAAAATCAAACCAACTTCTTGCAAATAATTTTAAAATATTGTACACAAAAACAAGTCTTTCACCAGGCAATAATAGGAAAAAACCTAAAACATTTAGTACCGTCCTGTATTTCTATGCAAAATATTTTGCGGCGAAGCATAACGTTTTCAAGCGTTTCTTTTTGCTGCATGTAACACGTGACATACGATTTTGTTAATAAGTACAGACATGCACAAACATGTGCATGCACACAAAGAGAGCCACAGTTCGTGGAGAAGAGAAAATTTTTACACAAGAATACCCTACGAAACTGCTGGCATTGGTTTCACCAAATATTAAAGTCTTATAAACTCTTTTCCCACTTATATACACTAACACCATAACACTTACAAAGTTGTTGTTATAAAAAAATAGTTCCTTTTTTTCTCATCCACGTAACGTCTTTTATATTTCTGTGGTACAAGATGGCAAAATTTCATAAATTTTCTTTAATATCCTTTTATTATAACATTTCATAACTTCAACGTTATTAATATGAGTGCAGTAACATGAAAACATACTCTTCCACACTCGCACACACACACACACACATACTTAAAAATGGTACGGTTTACTGCATCATCACATGATTTAAATTTGCAACTGCCTGTAATTCGTTTCTCCATTTCGTACATTGTTTGACAAGAGTGTTGACAGCTTGTTAGCGGTGGCAGCTTTTCATCACTTTTTCATACCATTAATTTTTCATACGAAACCACAATTTTCTTATTATTCTTGCTTTTTTTAATAAATAAACTGCAAAAACTAATATGAATTTATAGTTTGAGCTCGCAAAAATTTATTAGAGGTAAAAATCATTCATATGGAAATATTTATTATCATTAATATTATATTATAATCGTCAAATTAATTTATTTTAAGATACAAAGTTTTCTATTGCATAAGATACAGGGATAGGTGCCTAATTTTAGGGGTAGTATTGCCAGTCAACGGTATGATGATTTAAGCAATAATTTTATAAAAAAGGTGAGAATGAAAGAATTTTTTTGTAACTTTTTAAATAATAGTAGTCTAAACATAATTTCAATAACTGCAAAAACTATTATTGCCAGATATAATATTTTCGAGCTTCAGGGCCTTTTATTTTTTATATAAAAAATTATACATATTTTTGAATACTTCGCTACCCCTTTATAATGACTTGCACTTTTTATGATGACTTGCACATTTTACGATGACTTGCACTTTTTATTATGACTCTCATTTTTTATAATGACTTGCACTTTTTATATTGACTTGCAATTTTTATAATGACTTTTTTTTTTATCTTGGACCAGCGCTCAGGGGATGACCCCTATGTATGCAATGCACTGCGCCGGAACTGAAAACGAGGGGATAGTATTGAGGGGACAGATGAAAGATCAGAAGGTAGATAGATTTTTTGTAGCTATTTCAACCTTTTACTTCGCAGGTAAATTTTTGCTACAGGGCCGACGAAGGTGGGTGCTGTTACTCTGCTTTTAGTACATGATAGTGTCAGTCGCCGCCAATTATGTTCAGTGACCAGTGACTATACCTTCGTCATTTAAACAGACTGGCAACAACTAACACAACCACGCACTAATGCTGATCAGAAGAATTCAACACAATATTTCATGACTCAGCGGGGGCTCGAACTCACGACCCTCCGCTTCATAGTCTCGTGTTCTACTACTTCAGCCAACAGCACCCACTTGCACTTTTTATGATGAATTGCACTTTTTACAATGACTTGCATTTTTTATGATGATTTGCACTTTTCAAAATGACTTGCACTTTTCATAATGACTTGCACTTTTTATGATGACTTGCAGTTTTTATGATGACTTGCACTTTTTGTGATGAATGACACTTTTTACAATGACTTGCACTTTTTATAATGACTTGCACTTTTTATGATGAATTGCACTTTTTACAATGACTTGCATTTTTTATGATGACTTGCACTTTTAAAAATGTCTTGCACTTTTTATGATGACTTGTAGTTTTTATGATGACTTGCACTTCTTATAATGACTTGCACTTTTTTCCTTGCTAATATAATATATATAAAAGCAACTTTGTCTGTCTGTTCTGGTTCAAACCACTGGACCGATTTAGATGAAATTTGGCGTAGATATATTGTAAGATCCTAGGAATAACATAGGGAGGTTTTTGTTTTTAGAAATGATCCTATTTAAAAGTTTTTCTGCTCTAAAAAGTTTAAAGTAATTAAAATGCTACTCCTACCCCCTTGACACAAAAATTGACATAATACAATTAAAAAAGGCTGCAGACTTTTAAAATCGGAGCAAAGCCTTTCTTGGGTTCATGAGTACTAATAGGCTTACACGCATACACAAAATGGTTACTTTCTGGCAAATTTAAGGACATCGTCGTTGTTGAGCTGAAATAATATATTACTCATGTCTTCTCATTGAGATAAAATGTTATCAAAATTTATTTTAAAAATATATTTCTCACACATGGCCGAGTTTGTATCACATTTAACTCTTATTTATCATAATATTTTTTCGAAAACAAATTTATCTCACCAAATATTGCCTTATTTCTTTACACAATACAAAAAGCTTTTACAAATTTAATTTGGGCAGTCAACCTTAAAACTTTAAAAAATTCAGCAATCATATTACTAGAAGGCAATTTAAAAATAAATTACTTGAATAAAAACAAAAAACCATACAGCCATAGAGGAGAAAAAAGGTCAAAAAGTAAAAACACAAACACATTAACAATTTGATTAAAATTTCCAGAAGAGGAGATAATTTCTTCCCTTTTTACTCATTCCATATGTAAATAATAACAAACAGCAATGAGCTGAGTAATTCAGCTGAATCGGTAAGAAAACAAAAACATCTGGTGCAGCAGGAGCAGAGACATAAATCACTGGTTAAATTTTGCCATAAATTAAGGCGAATAAATGCATTTATTTATATTTATGTGGACACTTGTACATGTTAAATTTACACATCGTTACCGACAAACATACACTGTCGCACAAGTGGGCTATTCTCATTTTAAATTTACACTTTGGGTTACTTTAAAAACTTGCAGACATTAAATTTTACACTACATGAGCAGGCAAAATACATATTGAAGTGATCGAAAGAAACATGGCGTCCATATCGAACAAGATTTATTTCATGTATTGAATATAATGCATCTCTCTCATCAGTAGTTTTTTAAATCTATTTTGCAAATAGGGCTATAATTCTAATAAAAAAAAATCTGTTAATTTTTTTCTAAATTATAATAGCTTAATAAGGACAGATGTTTGTGCACGATCGGAGTGTAGAAAATAATTTCTGTTGTTAATTAAAATTTATTAAGTTTCACTATTTTTTCCTGTTTCTTTTCCCTCTACCTTCAACGTCCATGAAAATAAATCATTGCAAAGGGAAACACCCATATTAATTTTATCAAAAATTAAATTTAATTTCAGAGCGCATTAAATACTTTTTAATTTGTTTTAATTCAGTCAAGAAAATAAGTTGACATGGAAGTAAGACTGTGTGTGTTACTGAGCGTGTTTGCGCACGTAGATGCACTCAACGAGGGAATTTTAATTAAAATCCATCCTTCAACTGCTTAAATAAATAAATGAGAATTTTAACTCAAAATAATAAACTACTAATTACAAAATAAATATCAATAGGCGGGGAAAAATATATGATTGGCTATATTAAAAACTTAATACTTATAACACTAGCAACTTAAGCTAATCGTATATTATAAAAAACAAATAAGATTTGCAGGCAAATAAAAATACGAATATCTAAACTCATAATTGTGAATCCTGGTCAATTACTTTACTCTAATTAACTCAGCCGCCAAACCAAATAATTCTTGTTTTCCTTCTAATTGCAACTTAATAAATTTTGATGGTGAACAAGGCAGTGAGTGTGTAACACTTGACTCAAATCTTCATACAGACTGACCATCAACATGCAAAACAGATGTAATAAATAAAATGGACAAGAGTACTTTAATTTCAAACCACATACTTACAATTTTCCTAAATAAAACATTAAACAAATTTAAAGGAGAAAAATTGCAAGCAAGTGTGTATTTATTGCATGCTTAAGTGTTAGTAAAGTTGCAAACAAATACAGCACACATACACACAGCGATACAAACTTAAGCTGGACAACACTTAACATGTTGGCCTCAGAGGAAATGAAGCTGCTTAAAAGCTTTAAAAGTTAAATAATTCTAAAAATAAACATAAAAATTAAGGAAAACATTTTTAAGAATACAAAACATGAAAAAATAATAATAAATAAAATAACAAATATTTAAATTCTATTTTAAACAAAAAGTATTCAAGAAGAAAATAAACAAACACAAGTTGATGTTATCAACATTTTAAGGATTTGTGATTTTTAACTTTTAAACATATTGATCATACTTGTGGTAAAGAAAAAGAATTTCAAAAATATATTAAAAAAAAAGTAAAAAGGCAAAATATTGTTACAAAGTTTAGAAATAGATTCAAATATAATGACAATGTGGCTATATGTACTTGGCAGCACTGCCAACTCATCTCTAGTTTTCAAAATGTTAAAACCCTGGTCAACACAATGCAGATAATATTTGAATTAACAGAAATAGAATATTCCGGATACATCGTCGAGAATATACAAGATCATTCTAGGCTGTGCAATAATAAGTGTAAATAACAACAACGCAAAACCTAGCAACATCAATGCTAAGAGATGATGATGTTATTCTTAATGATCTTGTACGCAAGTATTCTCTGCTAATAAAAGCTAAACATGTACACAAATATACTCAGCAACATACACACATAGCACAAGAAGAAATAAAAGTACGCAACACACAGAACACTCATACATAGAACCACACATAGTTACAATAACCAAAATACACAAGACAGCATTGTCATATATATAGATCAGTGATGTCAAATATGATTGTGTTGGTGAGATCATTCTTATCTCTTACATTCCCAGCGGGAGAAATGTGCGGTTGCGAGGCCTAACTAGTGGCCTTTTCTAAGAGTATCCTTTTATTTACCAATAATATCTTTTAATTTTATAAGTTTTAAAAAATGGTTTCGAAAATTGCCAAGTGCTCAGATATTTAATTTTAAAATATTTCTCCATTTTTAATATATTATAGATACATGTTAAGTAAAGCACAAGTAACAACAACCATGGCCAGATGCTTCGCGAAGTTACCAGACGACGTCACTTTGCTATATAAAGTCGCTGCCAGAGATCAGCGGAATTAGTGTGATTTTAAATCTAGACGTGTTTACATCGCTAAGTGTTTAGTAGTACAAATACTCGTGTTAATAAAATAGTAAATAAAGTGTTGCCGCATTATATTTCTAAAGTTAATTGTCTGTGTTTTTAATTTGATGCAATTAAACGAATCCTTGAAGGATAAGTAAAAAGCGTTTTTACGAAAAGGTCTAAAAACGTAACAATATGGTGTAAGTAAAACGTTTTTATATTGGAGTTCTTGTAGCAGAATTTAAAAAATTCAACTCCACTGACAAATTATCAAATGCATCGGAACTGCATTAAGCAATTTTTATATTAAAAAATGTTCTTCACATAAAGTGTTAATTTTTACATTAAAAGCTACTTTTAACACAAACTGCTACTTTTTTTGTATTAAAAGGTACTTCCAATTTAAAGTGGTACTTTTTGTATTAAAACGTTTTTTATGTAAAGTACTATTTTCATTAAAATGTACTTATTACATAAATTGATAATTTTTGCATTCGAAGCTATTTTCCACATGGAATGGTTCCTATTGTACCATTAAGGTACTTTTCATATAAAATGGTAGCTTTTACGCAAAACATTTTAATTATATATAAAAACGTATTTTTTAACAATTTCAAATATAAAAATTTATAAAAGTGTGCTTTACAGATTCTTAAAATAAAATTTTATTTTTCTATAATACAAGTGTGGGTGCTGTCATGAAATATTGTGTTGTATTCTTCTGGCCACTGAACATAATTGGCGGCGACTGACACTATCATCTACTAAAAGCAGAGTAACAGCACCCACCTTCGTCGGCCTTGTAGGAAAAAATTAGCCGGCGAAGTAAAAAGATTGAAATAGCTACTAAAAAAACATTGTCTATCTTCTCATCTTTCCTCATCTGTCCTCTTAATACTATCCCCCCGTTTTCCCTTCCGACGCAATGCATTGCATATGTAGGGGTTATGCCCTGAGTGTTGGTCCAAGATTTTAAAAAAATTCAGTTTTTGTTATCTAGACGCATAACTGACAATTAAAAAGATCATTTTTAAATAAAAAGGTTTACTTCCGTGGGATAGCGACTTTTAACTGTCAGTGTCAGCAGACACTGCAGTGGACCATTACGACATCGTAAGATATTCACTATTATTCGTGTTGACATAGTGTTTTGAATTGGTTTTTAACATAAAAAAAAAAAATATTCGCCCCTATTATAAATGACAACATCGACGCGTTATCAAGACGACAGAAAAAATTTGTCGCTTGTCCACTCTTTTGCGACATCAACTGACTACTATTGACATGTTCTATCGATATTATATGCCCTAGAGAATGATAAGAAATTGTCGAGAGTTATTAATTGTTATCGACAACTTGCAGACAAGTGATAATTTTTTGCTGTCGAGTTGATATGACGTCGACGTCGCCATTCATAATAAGGGCGATTATTTAATTAAAAGGAACTATTTATACCGAACAACTATTTGAAGAAACACCAGTTTGATGCCAGTATAAAATATGTAAGTGATCGTTGTTAAATCTTATAGCTCCTGCAAAGTTATTGATAAAAAAATTTAAAAAAGAATAAAGAAATTTTAAAAGCAACTGTGCTAAAGAATGGCCAAGATCAAGATTAAATAAAGAAATAGGTATATTGCGTAAGGATTTTTTGGAATGTAAAATTGCGTTAAGCCAATTTGAGGAAAAAAAATATTATATAGCATGTGGAATTTTATTGCAAATTAGAGTCCTATTATATGAATAATTAAAAGAAATGTTTCTCTTGTATCCCGAAAATTCCTTTTAATTTAAACAGCATTGTGCTCTCTCTCAACAATCGTTGCAAGTTCTTGTCCACAATTGTAAACTAGTGGAGTATTAGTCCCAGCAGAGCTTCCTAAGGGTTACATTTTTATTTGTATAAAATTAATTTGTAGCTAAAAATTTGCTTTGTTAAAGCAACCATTAAGACCCTTTTTGCCTGCTACAGTTTTATTGAAGTTTCCATTTATTTTTATTCACTTCTTGTTTTCTCTAATTCCATGTTCCTATTCAAGTGTTTGCCAAAAATTAAATTATGTGTTTAGTTTACGGTTCGGCATTAAAGGATTTTTATATATATGTATGTGTTTTTTTTCTGTTTTTTATGTCTATTTGCCTTGCTTTCATGGTCATGTCTGTGCCTTCAAATTGTCTTTAAAATGTTTTGTCAAAATGAATACCACTCAGAATAATGATGTAAACATTGTGTGTCTCTTTCATTGTGTGAGTGCTTTCCTTTCCTGTTGCTTTTTATTTTGATATGCTTCTGTAGAAGCTTACATACACTCGTATTGGTCTTGAAGAGTAAAACATGTTTTATGTGTTAAACATACTTTTGAGTGATTCCAAGGAGGTTTCCTAAGGACTTTTATTATATGGTATTTTTGTGTGTCTGTCTGTTTATTTAATTTTTTTTTTGTAATCATGTTTTTGTACACATATTTGTTGGCAACAAACAGTTTCGTTTGGTCAAGTGAACGACAAATGTGTTTGATAATGAAATTTTGTAGTTTGTTTTTATTTCATTTGTCCTTTTTTCGTTTTTTTTGTTGTTGCAAAGAAAGGTATTTTTTATAGGATGTGGACAACAATGAAATGATGCATGACTTTTGTATGAAATTATGTTTAACTAAACATGTCCTGATGGACAGGAGATTAAAAGAACCACTTTAATACCTACAAAATTTCTTTAATATTTCAACAGATTTTTAGAACTTGAAAAAATGTTTAAATATTTTTAGCCATTAAGACTGACTTAATTTCACTTAGACAGAAAAAAGTTGTCACTTTAATTAACGAACTAAAATAAATGAAAAATTCATAGTAAAATCGGAGTTATTTTTGCATTAAAAATGTACAAAAAGGAAGCTGCAAAAAGAAGTAGGACCAAAGATAATTCAAGTTTGCGGCCCACGTAAGAAATTAAAAAAAAGTCCATCATTATTGAAGGGCTGATAAATCTCCCCAACAAAGCAATCAGGAAGTTAATATATTAAATAACAATATTAATAGAAGGCTGCATTCTTGAGGTTAGATATCCAAAAATAAACAGCCCTGCCAAAAACTGAAAAAAACCTTCCAAGCGGTTAGGGCTTTAATTCTAAGATAATTAACATCAAATTTATTTCGTGGAATATTTGCAAGCCGTCAGGATAGTGCTGAGGAACATAATTCATTTTCCAAGAAATGGACATACAATTTAAGGAGTATCACTGTTCCAATTGTAGAGAGGGGTTACTCTGCTTTTCAAACATTACTTTTGCAGGTAGCTCCTTAAAACTTAATGCTACTGACCAATCTCTAAAAACAGTGGAACGGATGTGTATATAAGAATATAAAAGAAGTAGATTCGCCTACGAGTCTGAGTAAGAATCAATAGGTGCAAGGACGCGTGAGTTTGGGTAAAACAGAAACCGAAGTCAATAGAAAGTTTATAGAACCTATACTGTTTTGGCTTTCGAGGCTTCACCTAAACTGGTACCACGGCATCGAGTACTGGCCCGCAGTTTACTGCGACTGGATATTGCTGAGGTCTCCTTCGGGAGTTCACGTGCTGGTTTGTGGTTGATACCAATTGGGCTTCGGGCCAGTTGATAGTAGCAAAATCTATGTGTTGTTGTGAATCAACAAAGGAGGTTCTACTGGGAGACTTTTGTAGCTCATAGGACTAAGATAATCTAGATAGGATCGACACTTCAGCAAGGTATTAGATCATGAACATAACCCTATTATGTTCTAGAAATGATAGGATGAATGAAATGACTCGAGGTCGCCTTGGTGTGGCCCCTGAGAAGGCAAGGGGGTGGTGGTGAACACTCAATTTCAAACTATGTTGAGAGCATCGTCAGATAAGGTTCTTTCTGGACAGGTGCTGACGCTAAACTTTATCATAGTTGTCCCAGTTGTGTAGCTTAGGTGAAGCCCCTGAGTTGCCCGGGGTTGGTGGTGGACACCTAATTTCACACTATGTTTAGAACATCGTCGGATGAGGTCTTCAGGATAGGAGCTGACGTTAAACTTACACATGGTTTTTCCAGTTGTAGAGATATGGGAAAATTAAAAATTGCCTGGGGAGCACCCGTTTTCCCGCGCTCATGCCATCACTCTTATAGTCGAAAGGTTTTATTAATTTTAATAGCTTTCCCAATAATAATTTAAAAAAAATTCTATATTTAAAAATAAAACAGTTCCCGAATTTCGAAGCGCTCGGTATTATCGTTTGACTTTCTATAGCAAACATATCGCACCCTAAATACAAAAGGGGCACAACTCAAAATACTTAAATTTTCAGGAGAGACAAAAAACTGTTCATCGTGCAGAAGCAACACACTTAAAATAAAAATAGACAAATGTGTTTTTCCAGTTAAAGACGATAGTGATATGAAAGAAATTTTTGCAGTAGTTAGAGATGTGTATTCTGAATTAATTTATGGAAAAAAGTCAGTTCTGGAAAATTTTTAGTTGTGCCCCTTTTGTATTTAGGGTGCGATATGCAGATTAATTTTTATAAACATAGATCAATTATAAAGTAGAATAAAACCAAAATTACTTCAAATGCCAAACAGAATTACAAAACAAAATATATATTAAATTGTTAATTTTTTTTAAATTCTTCTGGTTTCTTGACCTCTTTTTTATTTTAATTGTATTCTGATATTTTTAAGCTTAAGGTCTCTTTATTTTAGTTTAATTTTTAATTTTAATAATAATTAATTTCCTGAAGAAGTCACACAAAGGAGTGACGAAATATTGAAATTAAAAATTAAACTAAAATAAAGAGACCTTAAGCTAAAAAACATCAGAATACAATTAATTTTTTTTTTAATTTTTTCAACGGGGTTAAGTTCGAATCTTATTTTATTAATAAATGAATTTGTTCAAATTCTATTTATTATTTTTTATATTAAGATTGGAAATATTTTTTTTTTTACAAAAAGAATTTAATAACATAAATTCTTGAAACAGACTCGTATGTTACCAAAACAAAGCCAATCAAACAATGGCATGCTTCTGCAAATAATCATCAAACAACTGAAAACAAATTCTATACACACTCTGAATTACTAAAAATCAGTTAAATGCCTCAAGTGCAAGGATATAAACTTACAAAGAAAAAAAAAGACTGAATGAATCCAAATGCCATTCCCATAACAAAAAGAAACATTTTCCAATAAAAATTGTAGAATTGTAAATTGTGAATGAAAGCATGCAGTTTAAAAATGTAATCTGCTCAGGTGTATGCACTTTGATGCAATTATACTGTTTGAAAATTAAAGTTTTAGGTAAAATTCAATAATGATTCATTCCTCTTGCATCATTCAACTCAGGTAATCATTGCAATCCTCAATGATCTTGTGTTTTTGTGAATGAAAAGATTTCGTCTGAGATTTAAGGGAAACAGCAGTTGCAGGAATACTAAAAAAATTTTAAAAGCTGTTCGGCAAATTTCGAAATAAAACACAAGCATATATTAATACGGCTTGTTAAGAATAAGTGGCTCGTTAGCAAATACAGTGGCAAACAAATTTGTGTGTATATCTGTTTATAGCAATAATAATATGCTAAAAAAAAATATTACAAACTTTATTTTAAAAAAATCCAATTTTTCAAACTTACTGGCATTTAAATATTAAAGAAATTGATGGCTTTTCAATATTAAAAATATCATTTAAAAATTTTAAAGGTGCGAAGTTGTTTGATTTTAGGAACATTTTCCCACACGAAATACCCATGACAAACATTTTTAAGATTTAGGAAAAGTGTTTGTGTAACTTCCATTCTCTGAGCAATGAAAATTATATAATTAAAATCAAAACTGTGGTTAAAGTCTACTGACGATTTGGTAAAGCAAAAATGAAATGCATATAGACATTGCTTAACCACCAACAAATAAATTTCATTTATATAATTAAAATCTATTTATAAATTAAAATTTAATAAAAACTCTATTTTTAACACGTTTTATTTCAAAATTACTCTGCTTTTGATTACACATTTAAAGTTTTGAGGACATATAGAAGAATAATTCCACTTTATTTGAAATGAAAAGAAAAACTAGCAAATTTGAACAAAAGCTCAATTTATTTACCAAGACATTTATTTTCCTACATGCTGTCACAGGACAGCAATTTTCCCATAAATACCAGAAGCACTCTACTGATTAGTCATATGACATTTAGTGGATTCACAAACTGTTGTATAAATATTTATTAGCTGATTTCCACATAAACATGTTCCTCAAGAAATTTTTACGTAGAAAAACACCACCAACAAGCGTACAACATACAGATCCTACAACAGGTAGTGAACAGCATAATTATTTATTTCTTTTTTTTTATATATATTAAGAATGGAGCTTTCATATTAATGCTACGAAATTCATTTTTTGCTCTCACTTAATTATTATGTATGTCACCAGAAGATTATGTGTGTTACGGATTCTGTGATGATGGCAGAGAAACCAGCTTAAATATAATTCAGTAACTTGAAAAGGAAAGTTTTTTTCTTCAAATGTATATGATTATGACAAATTATATACAAGAAATTTTTGTGAAGTAGATATGGAAGGAAAATGAAAAGAATTTAAAACTGAATAATATTTTGCTATTTATTACAAGTGCATTTAGTTTAGCACATCTTTTTATATCTTTATTCACATTTTACTTGGCATGAACTTGTATCATTAATTGTTGAGTATTTTCAAAATGGTTTTCGATTTGCCTATTGGCACTCTTAATTTCTTTTCCTTATAATACTTAAAAAAAAACATGTTACAGCTCTGGGATCTTCCGATAATATCTATTCATTTAAGGAATTCGTGCCCTAAATTAGCATACCCGGCTTTACGTTTAATCGAGTAACAGTTGGCAATTAACATCATAAACTCGATTAATTAATCCAGCGATTAACCCCTGAAAACCGGAAGCCGACTAATTGGAAACCCCTGTAATTATAATGCACTCCATGAAAAGAGAGCCTCCGGATAAATAAAGAGTCCTTGTATAAACAGTCAAGTAGTTTAAATATTAACAGAGAGAGACAAATTTTAGATCCAAAACTTCATTAAAACTGATTTAATAGTTCTCTAGTTCTCTGCTTCTAATGATCAACGAAAATGAAGGACGAACCTGTTGCAAGTGAAGCTCTTCTTCTTCAATATATATTTACATTATCCAACATTATATATCCGGTAATTGCAGACTCTATCTCGATATCAGGGCAGAGACAAAATTGTTGCTTGGGCAAAAGTGAATGTCGCCCCGGTATGCTTTTCACAACAAGTCCCTGTTACACTTTGTTTATAAAATAGTTGTGCTGGCTTGTGACAGATGAGTTTGTGCTGTTCATGTACGTGCATGTGTGAGTGGATGCTTCTTCTTTACATTATTTGCCTTTAAACATGTTTGTAAATGTCATTAACAATTCATTAATTTACTTTGTTGCATACAAACACACATACACACACACATACACAAACATATACACGCACACATTCATATATGCCACATTACATATTGCAATACTTTGACAGTTTTGTTATGAACAAGAACTCTTATGTGAAACATAATTTTGTTTTTTTTAATTTCAGTTTTTTGCAGAAAGTCCTTATGTACGTTTAAATGAGTTTATTTTTGTAACTGTTGGAACGTACATCAATGTTTGCCACAATTATGAGTTTATGCAGCAGCAGCAATGACACTAAAACACACAAACACTTGCATGTACCACTAGGCTGGTCCAAGAAAACACTGAATTTTCGTTCTATAACCATCACATAAAATCATTTAAAAACCCATAATTTTTTTTTTTTTATCTTGGACCAGCACTCAAGGGATGACCTCTATATATGCAATGCATTGCGCTGGAACTGAAAACGAGGGGATAGTATTGAGGGGACAGACTAGGAAAGATGAGAAGATAGACAGCTATTTCAACCTTTTTTACTTCGTCGGCTAATTTTTGCTACAGGGCCGACGAAGCTGGGTGCTGTTACTCTGCTTTTAGTACGTGATCATGACCAATTATGTTCAATGACCAGTGACTATGCCTTCATCCTTGAAACAGGCTGGCAACAACAACACAACCACGCACTAATGCTGATCAGAAGAAATTCAACACAATATTTCATGACGCGGGCTCGAACTCAGGACCCTCCGCATCATAGTCCCGTGTTCTACTACTTCAGCCAGCAGCTGATATTAAATTCATTTACTATTAATAAACTACTATTAATAAACTAGTGCCCGTAAGGCATGATTAATAATCCAAGGATCAATGGAGAAATCAACATGCATATTTTTCAGCCCCCACACAGCCGAGCAGGACATCGCTAATTGCGAAAGGCGCCACAGTTTCATCATCAGTACCCATTCGATGTAGTTTTCGGACTTCGGTCATGAAAATTATATTAGCATGTTTTTACCACCTAGAGCAAAACTTTCTGAGTTTCAATCTGCAAGTAAAATAAATTATGTAAAAGTGTTGCTATTTTTCGGAAGTAATTTTACTGCTAAATCTGATAAATGGAAAAAGAATGCAAATCCCCATTAACAGGATGAAATCTAGCTATATAAATTCATATCACTATATCATGCGACTCGTGTCGATCCCTGTAGTAGACAATTTTTTACTGTATTGTAAAATATTCTCGCACACATTTTTTCACTAAATAAATTGTGGACCAGTCTAATGTGCCACCTTTTCATTTATATATCGGTTTGTGTTTTGTGAGTGTATGGCCTGATGTTATTATGACATTGCAACAGCCACCAACATGTACATACTTTAATACATATTAAAAAAAAAAAAAACATCACATGCATAATTAATTATTTGAGGCACATTAAACAAACTTTAATGGAAAAAGCTACAGAACTTGGAACAATAGGGGAAAATGCAACTTAAATTTGCTTTATTAAATGAAAAAAGTTCGTAATTAGTGATGTTTGGACTTAAAAGTGAGAATTAATAATAAATAGTGTTTAATTTAAAAATATCAAAAGCGACCTGCAGTCACAGTTGCCATAGTTGGTAACATTCTACCAAAATTGGTAATTCTTTTTAGGGTTGGTAACTTGGTAACATTCTACCAAAATTGGTAATTTTTTTAGGGTTGGTAACTTGGTAACTTTGTTTTTAAAGCTGGAAGTACATAACACGCGTTTCACTCGTCTACGCGTCTGTCAAAAAAGTAGGACTAGTGTAATTGTATGTAACAAGTTACATGGCAAAACGCGTAGAACGCTTGACGCGTAAAGTAGATCTACTTTCTACTTATGTACGCGCGGCGCGCGTCTTGAAAAAATGTCAGCTGTTTTTGATAGCCAGGGATGACAAATTATATAACATTTTCAATGTTATCGATTAATATGTTTCTGTCGTGGATTATTATTTTTTCATTTTTATTATAATAAAACGTTTTTAATAAGAAAACACTGTCGCAATAAAGATTACTAATATTTTCAAGAGTGAAATGTATTGAAATAGTTATTTTATCACAATTGTTTCTTCAAACATATATGCATATAATTTATCGATTTATTTTACGTAATAAGTACCATCTCTGTTATGTTTATTAATTTTGCAATATATATTAAAGAAGGTAGGTTAAACACAGATAATAATATTAAAGTGCAATGGATGAGAAGTTAATTAATGCCGTTAAAAATTGCGAATTTCTATACAACAAAAGATTGCTATTGTACAGAAATATTATTTAACATTTTAGCAAAATGAATTTTTGTGAATATTACACTACAGCTGATCAAATCATAAACATTGACGCATAAAACGCTTTGCATGTAACTTGAGTTGAAAAAGGCGTCTGAAGTATGAAACCCATAGAACGCGCGACGCGTGAAACGCGTGTTATGTACTTCCAGCTTAAGGCTTGACAAACAATCAAATTATTGCTTTTCTTTTATCATTTTTCCGCATTACTCAACACTGAGAAAAAAATCATTTAAAACAACTGTGTGAATGTGCAAATGTTTGATCAGCAAAAGATTATTTTAAATGACTGCAATATTAAATAATTTATTTAAATTAAATACGGAATTCGTAGGTATAATGAATTGAAATATTTATTTATGTTCTAAAATGAATTAAAACGTTTTATGTTATGTTTTTTAAATTGTGTATGAATTTTTATTAGTCGAACTTTGTAATGTAAATTGTTAATTTTTTTGGGCTTAAGTTCGAATTTACATAACTGCAAATGATTTTTATGTTTTTTATTAATAAAAGTTGTTGTTTTTATTATAATAGAAATAGAGATTTTTGTTTTTATAAAAAAAAATTTTGGTAACTTTTTGGTAACATTTTCGGAAAATTTTGGTAGAAAATTTTTTTACTCAGTGGCAACCGTGCCTGCAGTTGTTTTAGCAAAAGCAAAAATGGGGCCATGAGTCACTTTTAAATGTAAGACAAAAAAATGGAAAATCAAATTTTACTTGCCTTAAATAAATACAGCCCCAGCTATCAGCTGTCACTTTATCGCACAACATTTTTCATTTTATTATTTCATAGTGTGTGTGTGAGTGTGTATCCAACGGAAATTAATGTCTGCAAATCAACCAATTGCCAAAACACCCTCAATCGAAATTTTGTTAATAGCTGTCACAGTTATTGACAGCCAGGAAATATATCAAAGGATTTTCAATAAATGTTTAATTAATAATAAAATTTGTTTAATGTTTCCAACAGCTTTATTTCATAAATGATTTGAGTGATTTTGTAAAGAACAATAATACAAATAAAATTAATTTTACAATAAAATAATTCTGTGTTAGTTTCTGTTTGACTTGGTCTTGTGTACAGCAGCAACTACTAAAATTTAAGCCGATTGTAAAGTATGTATTTTTTATTAATGCATATAGAACTTGCGACAGGAGGAATTGTCAATCTAGCAGTCATGCAATTGATACGTCTTTAATTTAATTTTTCAGTACACTTTGGCAAATCACTATGCCAAGAATTATATCACAACAACGACTACAAATTGTGGAAATTCGTATACTTCTCGATCGATTCATGAACACATATTTACTCTTATGGCTCATGCAAGAAAAGAAGCCATCACCGCTGCAGGTGTGTGGCACAGCACTGGGCAAATTCTGCATGTATTAAAAATAAAATCAGCTTTAGCTAGCATACCTTGTCAATGAGCATAATAATATTTGGAATTTTCTTGATTGATTTAAAAAAAACGCTAAACTGTTCAAAGTGATCCTCAAAAAATGTCCCTATAGTTTTCGTTAATCAGACTAATATTTTAAAAATAAACTGATCAATAAAAGAAAACCCGTATGAAATCAGAAATTCTTTGTAGCACTAATACAATTCTAGAATATTTTCCTGTGATCATATCTGATAAAAAATATTTGAACTTTTTTATTGTGCTATTAAGTGAGATGCTCAGAAATTGTCCAGAAATCAGAAAAAAATTTTCTGCTCATATTTTTTAGTCAAAAACTTTCTTTCCTTGTATAAGAAAAAAATTTTTTGCAGTATCCCCTTTCAGTGATTAAAAGTTTTGCAAACAAATTAACTTTTAAAGCAAGTACTTAAGCGAGACAATGGTTTCCGCTTTTATGCTTTTTTATATATTTTATTTTTTTTAATATATTTTTATTATTTTTATTTTTATTTTTTTTAACAAGACTTTTTTTATTCGTTAACTCCTCTTAAAATTTTGTTTCAACTTTATCCAATTTTATGTTGTTGTTATTTTTTTTTTCTTATTCAATAAACTGTTTATTTGTATTTTCATTATGAACTTCCTGTATTTAACAAGTACGATTTCCGTTGCCACATCACACTCATTGATTTTGAACGGATGTTCAAACGACATCTCCACGATGACGACGCCGGTATTTAATTTTTTTTTTAATGTGCCTTTTTTTTATTTGGCTGGCTCTTTACTTCTTTTTCATTTTACCATTATTTTCTCGTTAATGTAAATTGCAATTTGTTAACAAATTTTAGTTGAGTTTTTAGTGTTTCACGTCTACAAAGTTGAACAGGGTGTTTGTATAAAATATGTTAATAAGGAATATATTGGATATGGTGTAGTTACAACACAATCTTATATGAAATCGCAAAAATTAAAAGCGTTAGATTTTTTAATCTAAAAAGAAATTAGTTTCCATCAATCTTTGCTCATTTTGAATAGCTTCTCTGAGATTTTTTAAAAACTTCTGTGCCAAATCGTTTACTGGGACTCACGCTACTTATAGCTACAACATGTTGTCATGCCTGATTACTAAAATCTGTTTGCGATTTTAAAAAGCTTCTTTAGTACAATTTTGTTGTCCTTTTTCTCTCTCCTATAGCTTAATGTTAATGCCTTTCGCTTTAATCGCCAAACTATGGCAGATTTTATTTCATTGTAAATGTGTGTATGTGTGTGTGTATGTACTGCCAGTGAAAATTTTCTTTAATATTGCTTTTAATATTGTGCTGATTCGTCTTACTTTGTAGCTTGAAACTAATAGCTGCAGCTGTAATCAATTTTCTGCTAAGGACATTTTTAAAGGAAATTGATTGTCTTTAATTACTTAATGTACAAAAACATGGAAGGGAAGACAACAAAAAGAATACGGAGTCAATATGATGATGGTTAAAAAAAAAGGATAAAAAATAATATATATATAAAATTTTCTGTTAAGGTGAAGTAGAAAGCAACAGACAGATAGAGAGAGATAAAGATAAAGACAGAGAAAAGAGTATAAAAAATAGGAAGAAATGGTTACATGATAAAGTATTCATCAAGTAGGCAATAAGTGCTGTGATTTTCAAAATTGAAAATATTCAAGCCCTTTTTAAGGACTTTAAATGGAAATGTATGTGTGTGTGTGTATGTCCTGCTTTTAAGCAGGAAAAGCCACAAAATTCAATTAAACTTTCGAATAGACTTCGGTTCATTACACAAGCCCCCACAATTGATGGCAGTGTAACAGCTTCCAAAAATGTTGTTGTGGTCTGCGATTGGATAATTTAATTCCTGTTAATGCTCTCTTGATTATAACTCGCTTTTAATCTGAGCTTATCAATTTAAATTAATTTTCCAGCATGAAAAGCAAATGCATTAGAGACAAATGTCTTTGTCTCTAATGCATTTCAGTTTTATAATTAATTATTCACTACATGCATAAATAAAACAACGGTTCATAAATTTGTTGTGGCTTAATTGCTGCAATACTAACCAAACAAGGACTCTTGACAGAAAAAAATTAAATAAAATGCAAAACAACACAATTAGCGGTCATGGTTTTTAAACAATGAAGTCTTTTGTTTAATTCATATTGTTGCAGCAACAATACGAGTAATCTAACAATTGTTTTTATATAACAGATAGCAGTTTTACATTCCAATATATACATTTTTTTTCGGCTAAACAAACAAACAATGAAGCATCACTTCCCCCTCGGTTTGCAAATTTTTTTATTTTTTTGTGGGATGAAAACATAAATTTTAGATAAATTCTGTTGGGGTAAACAAACGTACGCTGGTATTGAAAATTTTATAGCAAAACCTGGTCCTTGGAAAAACTGTCTACATATAGTAATTTAGTTTTAAGATTAACAAAACCGATTTTCATCTGAATATGCACAAGAACTAGAGTTTCAATATTATAAAAGTATTTCTGCAACCACCCTCCTACAGCTCCAAAACTATATTTACAACTAGAATTTCAACAATTTATTTGGCTTTTAATTTTTACATCGGTGTTGGTTATTATGTTTGGCTGTATGCCTTTAACAAACCCTTCCAGTACTATTGCAAATACAAATCAAATACCAATTGAACTAACCACAACAACAACAGTAGCAGAAGCAGCAGCAGCAGTAGCAGCGGCAGCAGCTAAAATAAATAGTACGGGAAACAACAAAAGGACAGAAAAACAAACAAAAATTTAAAACTGAAATGAATCACCGCAAAATTACGCCCAAAAACAAGGAAGCGGATATTATGCCACCGTATAATTGTTATTGGTATTATACTTTTTTTATTTATTTAACAAAAAGCAAACAAAAGCTGCCAAAGAGACATAGACAAACAATTAAGCAAAAATGTCAATAAAATATCAAACTCTTGCTGCAAAATTCAGCGCCATTAACGTTTAGACAAGACGAGCTCTAAGGATTTTTAAGTTTCCTTTTTTAAATCTCTGAAACAATAATTTCACACATCAGGGAATATTTCAATCTTGTAGTGGTTTTAGTTGTTGACAACAATTTCAGTTTGTTTATTTATTTACTTCGCTACAACACCGAAAAGAAGTGTGCTACAAAGCACTTTTTATTAGAAATTCTGCTGATCGATCTCAATAGTTTTCAGCGATCATTAAACAGCAATTAAAATAAACCTGCACGTTCGCAGATCAAGAAAATTTTGGTAACTTAATCAGCACTGAGTACTGACTCATATTTTTTATAATGAATCCACGACACAAAATTGGAGAGACGTGCATGGGTACAATCTCCGATTTCATTGTAGATCACATATTTTATATATCGACATCAGTCTCACAGTGGGGAGATTAAGGAAAAAATAGTCCATTACCATTTGTTTATTTTTTACAGCTAAAAGTGTGATAATTATTTCTTAATTATTAAAATATATTACTTGTTGCTTATAAAACTAAAACTATTTTTTTTTTCTTCAGATATTTCAGTCTAAAAATAAAAGACTTATTTCTAAAGATTCTATAAGATTCGTATTAATCAATATATTTGAGAAATCTTTCCCTCAGGTGTAAAACAAAAAAAGATGATGGAAGGCTTTTACACACCTCTTAAGGATCACGTGAAACATAAACGTTACTTTTTGAGTCATTAACGAAGACATAATTAAACCATCTACCTGAACTAATTACAACTATAAATAAATGCTAAAATAAATTAAAATACAAAAAAAAACAGGCAATCGTATTGTATCGAGCACTGGAATAGACACACCAACTAATTACAATTTATTACGCCTTCCAAATAAAATAACAAAACAATACCATAAATCGTTGAAGAAAATTAAGAGTCTCTTGCCACCAAAAAAATATAAATAAAATAAAAATAAAAAATCAGTACAGCGTTTAGTGGAAATAATTGAAGGAAGCGAAAAGGTGTGTTTCAGGCACTAAAAATAAAGCCACGAACAAGTTCACTCTCGGTGAACTAATAACCCAATAAGCCTCTCAATGCTCATATATAAATCTTTGAAGTCTTGTTTAATCAGATTAGCAGCTTTATACGCTCATTCATACCCACCGAACACAGGGAGCTCTTGCAAGCAGCTTTAGCAGGATAACAAGGACGAGTGTGGGAAGAAATAATTCTAATTCAAACAACATCTAGCAAATAACTTTTATGTACGGGGAAAATAAATGTTTTAAAATATTATATTATTCTACTCAACCAATTTGCTGCAATTCATTGACTTTTAGCACAACAAAACATTTTTCAAAAACATAAATTTCATTGCAAAATAACAGAAGACAGTTGGAAAATGTATTACTTGGGAATTTTCTCTGGTGTCAGGGGAAAACGCACAACAACAACAACAGCCAGTAGCAGGCGAAAAACACATTCATGAAAAAAATGAGGTCAAACGCTATGAATGTTCAGCATGTGATTTCAAAAAGACGTTGGAAGAATCAAAATGAATATCGTGAATTGAGCCAGTCCTTCAGTACCTTCTTCTTTGGCACTACTTGAAGTATTGGTCTTATGACAGAAAGGATCACAGCATCGTTGTCATTGAGCACAAGTAACACCGAATATCTGAAGGAGTTATAGAAAATGTGATAAAACGGGCACAATTGTACATCTACAGATGCGATAAATATAATATATTTAGGAAATAAAAATGAAAATGATTTCTTAAAATCTTAATAAAACTAAAGACTCTGAAACACGTAATTGCATGCCACTGTTTTCAATCGATTTCATGTTGTGGTGTTGCACGATGTTTAGCTTCGCCCATTTATTTATTTTTATGTATTCCTTTTCTCTTTCTCCTGTTACGCCACAAAATAAAAACATAAATATTTTACAAATTTTATCAACCAAACAGCGAACTTAAATTGGAAAAACCGTGCTACAAATAAATTAAATAAATAAATTAGATTCCGTTTGGTTGGTGGCTGTTTGGCTAAACAAAACACATTGTAATTATTACCTTTTGCAAACAGAAGCCTAAAAATAGTGCAAACTTTAGATGGCTCCAAAATGAAAACGAAATTTTTATCTCTAATAAGTCTTGTAGACATCCATGGCCTTGCTTTGGCATTTTTTACTGGCTGCTGCTCAAATTAGCAATACTTTGTTATGGGCCTAATAAAATTTTATTACATTAACTGAGCTCAGTAATAAAAAAAAGGAGAGAAAGAAGAATGTCACTGCAGTCGCTTGTATGGGTTGGGCATGTACACTTCAGAACAATACAGATGTGAATGTCGTGCACTACAGCCAAAATGTAAAAGCACGGGTATTGTATTGAACCCCATGCGAATAGCCAAACCCAATTGTGTGCACTAAAATTTATAACTTCTGTGAAATGTCACTGAATAACTTGAAATATTTTATTTTTATAAAATGAATTATTTCAATATATTGTAGTTGAAGAGTGCTAAACAAATGTTTGAGCTACACATTCTTTAAATGAATGTCTTTCACAGTTTAATATTTAAGTTTTCCAAGTTTAATTTATTGCAATTATTTATATATTCATTACAACTCATCATACGCCACTAAACAAACGAGAGTCGCATGATCAATATAAATTAATTGCAAGCAAACTAGCGACTTGTATTCTGTATATAGAGCGTTCAATTATATCTATGATTGATGAATAATAATTCATGTGCACAGTGGGAATATGGGGTGCATTATGCAGATGACTCCATAACTTCTATGCAGATACCCCTATTCAAATGTTATAATACACAGTGTTTTTTAAAGGAGCGACGGAAATGTGAAATTTTTAAACTCAATAATGGGTGCTGTTGGCTGAAGTAGTAGAACACGAGACTATGAAGCGGAGGGTCCTGAGTTCAAATCCGCGCTGAGTCATGTAATATTGTGTTGAATTTTTCTGATCAGCATTAGTGCGTGGTTGTGTTATTCGTTGCCAACCTGTTGGTGAAGGCATGGTACTGACCACTGAACAATTACTGGCAGCGACTGACACGATCATGCACTAAAAGCGGAGTAACAGCACATCCTTCGTCGGTCCTGTAGCAAAATATTAGCCGGCGAAGAAAAAAGGTTGAAATAGCTACAAAAAACTCCCTATCTTCTCATCTTTCTTCATCGGTCCCTTCATTACTATCCCCTCCTTTCTAGTTCCAGCTCAATGCACTGCATATGTAGGGGTCATCCCCTGAGTGTTGATCCAAGATAAAGAAAAATTTTAAACTCAACAATATACTTAATTTTAAATTTCAGATATACGTATTTTGTGCGAGCTCTTTAAGCTAAAATCTATGAAAAAATGTGGCGAGAATATCAAAATTATATTGCATTTTCAATTAAATTTCTTGATAAAAAAAACATTATATCAACATTTTTTTTAATTTTTATAAAAGAACTTTCTACTTAATAGCAAAACTCACTTTTAGGATACAATTCTTAATTCATAAATGGCTGAATTGCATTTTTTAGCAAAGACAACAACCTGTTGTTCAGGAATTGCATGCATTCACGAAAAAATATATATAATTTTTTGTTCAAGTGTGTCGAAAAGTACTTATTTTAAATAAATTACATGCATTTAAGAAAAAAAACTTTTTGATAATTTTTTGGAAAGGGGTGGGTGTCTTGAATAAATAGTGAAAAAAATAAATAAAAACTTTGATATCGTTATTCAATCTAAAACGACATTTAACCGGCAGCGATATTAATTGCAATATCGTTTGCAAACTTGGTTAAAACTTAAACATATCTGAGTAAAAATATTTAAAATTTCGTGGTACCCCCACTGTGCAAAACAATAAGCAACATGCTGTTTATTTGTAAACAAAAATATTACTCATACGCTACCGTGCACATCAATTGCAAGTGATCCACATCAACTATTTTCATCCGTCGAAAGAAGTTCGAATACTCACAAGGAATTAAGGAATTCTTGTAGCAAACTTTAAAATTTATTGCCGTCATTATTTCACTCTGGCATATATTTAAACATGTCAATGTAATTCAAAGTTCGCCTAAAACAGATTTCTGGCTTATGCTCCTAAAAAAAAATATATATTTATATATGGCAGCAATCAACCACTAATTTATTCAAACCACAACAGCTTAAGCGCTGAAAGAAAGAAACTAAAACAACTGAAAACATCTTGAGCCAAAGGAAACATGTGTTTGAACACTCGCATACAACCACACACACACACACACACAGACTAACAGTCAAACGTAAAATAAAAGCTAGAAAATTTCAAGCATGTTGCGGTTGTTGTTGTCGTGGCAATAGTTGTGATGGTGTAGATTGTAGTGTTTGATGTTGTTTGCGTTTTATAGTTTAACATTTTGTATTACTTAAGTTAAATGCTGGCTTTAGTTAAATACACCGACTTACACAACGTCGTTGCAAATACAAATGCGTCAAAATGCCATGCCGATGTATTTTTTTTTTTTATTATATATTTTTATTACAATTAAATAATATAGTGTTTGCTCACATATGTGCCGCATGTTATGCATACTTTGGCATTTAAAGCAAATTGCAGCCCTCGCGTGAAGGAACAAGTTTGTCTACTACTGCCGTCGTAAAATATTTGGTTTTAAATGGCCCCTATGGCGTAAGCAGAAATTGTGCATCCTATACCGGTTTTCAGTCTATACGGCTCACAAACATCAACTACGTTATAGATCAGCTGGCATCGGTATTACAAGATGTTTAAGAACTAGTTCTTCAGGAGGTCATGATGCCATAATTCCCATTGACTTTCATGCATAATCTCAAATAATAAAAGTACGGTGGATATCATAGACTTATGGTGCTGTCAGGCTCCTGTATCGATTATCCCCTACACTGAGGACACTTTCTAGTGGCTCAACTGCAGTTTGCCAAAGTATTAAAAATTCTAATTCAGAACAGGATGCAAAGGAAGCAGCAACTCTGTTGTCGAAAAGAACAACATTTCCAATCCCGTGTTCATAAATATAGTCATGAAATTTTTATTATTATTATTCTGTGCCTTGATTTTGTGAAATATTCCTTTTATAAAAAAAGGGCTCTAATAAATGGTATAATTTCTTACCGCATATACTACTTCTGAAACTAGCCTCGTATTTCAAAATACCCTATAATTTCATGCATGTCGTTTGTCATTTGTTGCTGCTTATGTTTGTTTTTTGGCTTGTGTCAGCAAATGTTGCGTTAACACGCATTTTTTGTTATCGCGCAATACCGCGCGTTGTAGTTTTATGTTTTCATGTTGATTTTTATACTCGTATATTGTGTGTGGAAAAGTTCCCACAGTCTTTTATTAATGTAAAATGTTTTGAAAAAAAAAGAAGAAAAAAAAACACAAGCACTTTCTCATTGTTTATTCAAATGACTATTTTCTTATTTGTTGCTAATTTTTTGAAGAAAACTCAACACGCAAAATAAAAATTAGCACACAGAGAGAAGAAACGGTTTGTATGGCATTACAAGATTTATATCAAATATTTAATATTATACTCGCTTAAGCATTCAACATATTTTTCTTTTACTTAATCGTTTTTTATTTTTAGGAAGTGTACCTTTAGAAATACTGCGAGTTTGAACAGAATGTGAATGTATAAATGAAAATCGAAAGAGTTTAATTTTAATAGTTTTTCCTGCTATTATCGTGTTTATTTCGAGGAGGTAATTTCTTCGAGTATTATGCTGAAGTGTTGGTAGGTCGCAGATCGTGGGTTCTATCCTGTACTCAGATATGAATAAGGACGAAATGTTTCTGATTTTCATATTTGGTCACATTAATTATTGTCAGCATGCTTTCTCTGAGGAAATATCGGCAACGCTTTACACTATCGTTTACAATTGGCATTGAAGTAAAATCCGACGGTAGAGCAAAATTATAACAAAAAATTTCTTGCTTAAATTACCTTCCACTCTTTCTCTCTATTCACATCCTTTTCATAATCTAGGCTCAGAGCTATGAATGAAACGAATAGAAGTCACTTACTTAAAACTACCTGCAGCTCCATGCTGTTAGTAGTAAATAATTTTTATTTTTTAACTCGGACCAGCACTCAGGGAATGACCCATACATATGCAGTGCATTGCGCGGGAACTAGAAAGGAAGAGATAGTATTGAGGGTAAACATGAAGAAAGATGAGAAGATAGTGAATTTTTTATGGCTATTTCAACCTGTTTACTTCGCCGGCTATTTTTTTTTACCACAAGACTGACTGCTCCTTTAGTACATGATTGTGTCAGTCGCTGGCAGTAATTATTCAGTGATCAGTGCTATGCCTTTACCAGACAACAACTAACACAACCACGCACTAACGCTGATCAGTAGAATTCGATGCAATATTCATGACTGAGCGCGGCGTTGAACTCAGGACCCTCCACTCCATAGACTCGTGTTAACTACTTCAGCACCCTCAAAGTTTGCTGGCTAATAATACAATATATTCCATAACCATCTCCTAGCACCTAGAACCGCATTATACTCGCACTAGAGAAGAACAGATATTGGCTACAAAACACATCAGGAATACTCGAAAAAACTGACGGCCCTAAAACTGTTGCAGACATGAAATAGTTTTTCCAAAAGTGTTTAGAAAAATAATCTGCTGTTTTGTGTTTTCCTAAATTTTGCGTAGCAAGTGGCCAAATATTATAAAAAAATTTATTATTGCGCTTCATTTCATTATTTTCTATGCGTTTCCTGCTTGATTTTATAATTTTTTTTATCAACTTCAGCCACTCAACTTTAAAAAGACATATTGATGCGTTCTTCACCGATTTCTTGCTTTTCAAAACACCACCGTAATATAAATTAAGTACACATCAGTAAGTCTTTTTAACTTTGAATTTAATAGAAAGTATTTATTTCTGCACTTCGGTCAGTTACCTTTTGGCGTCGTCTTTGTTTTGCTTTTGCTTCCTTCCAACAATATTATCTGGAATCTTACAAGAGACAACAACAACTCGTATCGAAATTTGTTCACTGAACACTGCAATCCACACCACTTTTACCTACCAAAAATATATTGCAACGTAACGAAGGCCAAAAATATATAAAAAATACATTTTGCTACACAACAACAACTTCTTCTTCATATTATTATTTTTTATTTTATTTAATTTTTTTTGTGTTTTTGTCTTGTATTCGCACTTGCATTTACTGTGCTTTGTTGTTGTGTTAGTTTGCCCAGCTACAATTGTTAAGACGTTTAAATCCTGTAGATTTAGTTTTCCGCTTCGATAATTCTCCACTACGCTTAGCAAACTTTGAAACTTTAGCAGCCGAAACGCAAAAGCAGCAAAGAGAACGAAAATTGTACAAGCTTTTACTTGTATTACAGATAAATACTACGACTAGTTGGCACATTGCAATGTATGCAGTGAAAAACAACGCTACAATGTCTGCTATGGCCATTGTAGTCCTGCTACAAAAAGGACATACATATTACTGGTTTGTTGGTTGGTGGTTGGGGGAAAAAAAAGAAATGCAAAGAATATTTACAAACAAGTTTTCTGACAATGTTTTGTTTTATTTTCAAAAGGTTATCGCATCGTTGAATTCATTGCTTTATTTCTCTTCGCCGGCTGTTTTAGAACAGTTCTTTCGAGTTTTGCGATACTGAATTGTTTTATTGTATTTTAAGTCAATAACTTTCCCAAAGCTAAGAAAAATAAAAGTAAATTAGTTTAATTTTAAACATTAAAGTTATTAAAAAAAACAATAAATACATCAATTTTTGTGGAGGCAATAAATGCAAACCCAAAACTATTAATTAGACACAAGTTATTTTTTTTTATCAGGACTCGGGGGATGGCTCTATATATGCAGTACTATGCGCCGGAGCTGGAAAGTAGGGAATAGTACTGGGTGAAAACAAATGTAGAAATAAGAGAAGATAGAGAGTTTCTCTTGTATCTCTTTTAACTTTTTTTTTTTATCTTGGACCAGCACTCAGGGGATGACCCCTATATATGCAATGCATTGCGCCGAAACTGAAAGCGAGGGTATAGTATTGAGGGGACAGATTAGGAAAGATGAGAAGATAGACAGTTTTTTTTTTTTTTTTTTTTGTAGCTATTTCAACCTTTTACTTCGCCGGCTAATTTTTGCTACACGGCCTACGAAGGTGGGTGCTGTTACTCTGCTTTCAGTACATGATAGTGTCAGTCGCTGCCAATTATGTTCAGTTATCAGTGACTATGCCTTCATCATTGAAACAGGCTGGCAACTAACACAACACTAATGCTGTTCAGAAGAATTCAACACAATATTTCATGACTCAGCGCGGGCTCGAACTCACGACTCTCCGCTTCATAGTCTCGTGTTCTACTACTTCAGCCAACAGCACCCTTTTACTTTGAAGGCTAATTTTTACCACAGGGCCAACGAAAGAGAGTGCTATAGTTTTGCCCTTTAAACTTTTTTTTTCCTCTGACCAGTACTCAGGGGAGAACCCTATATATGCAGTGCTTTGCGCCAGAACTAGAAGGGAGGGCATAGTATTGAGAGGACAGATGAAGAAACATCAAAAGATCAAGGATTTTTTGTAACGATTTCAAAACTTAACTTTCACTTAATTTGTTTGCTACAGGCCCGACGTACATGAGTGTGACCAGCGCTGTATGTTCGTCACTGAAACATGTCGACAACAACTACCACAATCATTCACTAAAGGTCGAGACACATAGAATCTGTCAAAAACAAAAACAAAAACAACATTTTAGAATTTGTTGTTGTTTTAAATATATATGTTTACTCGAAAGAACGATATCGAGTGACATCGTGGGCCAGGCAGCTAATATTTTAATTTATATTTTTTTTTTTCAAAATATTATGCTGTTGGATGAAGTAGTTATACGATACTTTGAAGCGAAATGTTCCGAGTTCGACTCCGCGCTGAGTCGAATTCTTCTGATCTGCATTAAGGCCGAGACACATAGAATCTGTCATACGTTATACGTCGCCTTCTTCAACTGACATGAACGTACCGACGTAAAAGGCTGCCACAATGAGTACTTTGTTGAAGGATATTAAATCAGTTGTATGCTCCCCATTTTATTTATTTATGTTAAATTTATATATTTTATAAAATTTTTTTTTGTAAAATTCTTCTGGTTTCTTGACCTCTTTTTAATTATTATTGTATTCTGATATTTTTAAGCTTAAGGTCTCTTTATTTTAATTTAATTTTTAATTTCAATATTTCGTCACTCCCTTGTGTGACTTCTTCAGGAATTAATTATTTTATTTGATATGACAAAATATTTTTTCTTAAAAAATATCAGAATACAATAATTTTTTTTTTGTATATGATATAATATTTCCTGAACACACAATACAAAAAATTTATTAAAACAATTTGAAAAACTCATCGATTGCTGTCAAAGTATTCAACGTACGTCAAAAGTTAAAAGTTGGCCAACTTTCGTACTTTGCTTTGACGCAGAAGTACTGAATGTGACAACTCACATAAGAAAGCATGCATTTAAATTCAGCAGTCAGTTGAAAAAGGCGACGTATAATGTACGACGGATTCTATGCGTCTCGGCCTTAATGCAGATCAGAACATTTCGGTTCAAAGTATCGTATAAACTGCACAATATTTTGAAAAAATATATAAAACAAAATATTAGCTGCCTGGAGCACGATGTCACTCGATATCGTTCTTTCGAGTAAATATGTATATTTAAAACAACAACAAATTCTAAAATGTTGTTTTTGTTTTAAATTTATTTATTCATAAGAACGATATCGAGTGACATCGAGGGCCAGTCATTAAATTAATAAAAAAAAAATTTGGCATTTCAATAGTTGGTAGGACTGACATTTTATTCCCCTTTTCGGGAGTCACCTAATCATTCCCCAAAATTGTTTGCAATTTGAGCTCTATTGTGTGAACCACGCCATTGTCAAAACGTTATAACATGAAAAGACTTTCCGAGGCAGTTTTTTGTCTGTATCACTTTTATCTGTTTTTTAACAAAAAGATCACATATCGAATAATATGTTAACCTCATGGAATTAAAAAACTTTAAATTTAAATTAAATTATTAAAATTCCTTAGATTTTATTATAAAATATACTAATCATTTTATTTAGTAATAAAAATAATCTATTTATTATTTAACTCGAATCAGTAAAACCTGCGGCAACTTTTCCAACTTGGAAAAAAAAACACAATAATTTATTTAAACATTTACAAGCTTAAGCAGCTGCTATACGCACCGGAATGCGTTACATGTGTGAGTAAAATAACAAAAGAAAACTACATTTCCGTTTGAAAATTAACACACAAACTAACACGCATACCACGGGCACATTGCAATTTCATACAGATAAATATAAACACACACACGCACATACACGCTCTTGGATTTCAATAAGCTGCTACTGTATGTAAGTAGCACACAAATACATGTAGCCTTTTTATAAAAATAAATCCTGTAAATCATGCTTTGCCTGATGGAATCAGTGCAACGCCATATTACGAGTGCATTATTCCATTTCTATTTCCTTAACAAAACATTTCCATTTTAGTTATTTTTTTCTTTGTTAATTTTTTTAATATTCAAGTCAACATGTATGGAAATCATTAGGAGAAAAATAATAGACGTGCATATTTAAAGGCCTTATGGTAATGCAACTGATTGCATGAGCAATGGTCTCGCTCAGCTGGGAGGGGTGTGGGAGCACTAAAGGCAGATGGTTTCATTACAAAAACATGTTAAAACCAGAGTAAATAATTAGAAGCAAATTGTTTGAGGTAAAATGTATTTGACTAACTTTACTTTCGCATGCCTGCATTTGAAAGGAAACAGCACAGATCAGTCCACAGTTGCAAGAAGTCATCTTATATTTGAGGTGACTGCAGACCCAGCGAGTATTCCTTAGAGCTATTGCTGGGTATATATTTCTAAAGTGTTGCATTAGCAGTTTATTTATTTTTTTAGGGCTATCGGCTAAGCGCAGTAAACTTGTATATTGATTTTTACTCCAAAAAGATTTTCTTAATATATCAGAATTTTAAATATTTTAACCTCCTGTTTAAAATAATTTTTTAACATGAAGGCTGAAGATCTACTGCTGAACTGGTACCAACGAGATGCAGGCAAATCGGTTAGAAATAATTATTTTTACTGCATTTCTTCCCGTAATAAATAATATTAAATCACTTAGTGTGAAACAAAAACAAATTTTATAAGGAAATATTTCCACTTTTTATTCCTTCAAATTCTACTTATTAAAATGAAACTACTTTTTGCAAAAACGCCTTAAATTTTCTTAAATTTTCATTTCAATACGAAACAAACAACTGCATACTTTCAAATAACTCTCCAATTAGTCTGTTGATTACAGCTTAAACTAAAGGAATTGTGCTCTGGCAAAGTGTTGAATTAACGTGCAGTTTATTTCCACATAAAACCGCAAGATCCATTACAGGATATTTCAATACAAACAGTTGCCTATGCATTATGCATACACACACACACACGCGCACGCACAAACACATGCAGGGTGTATTAATTTGCAAATATATGTGTATGCGAACACACACAAATATGTGACATAAATAACACAAGTTTTGTTGTAATTTAAGTTTTCGTTTATCATAACAGTGCACCGCATACACACACACACACACACACACACACACTCTCATGAAAACATGCCTACACACAGATATCATTCTCGTGCAAATGAACTTGTAACTGGCTATAAATTTTTTAATACAAATTACTGGGTAATCTGAAAAGTTTATTCCAAAGCCAGCATATAATGAGATTAATTAAATAGCAGCAGCAGGAAAAGACCACAATAAGCAGGCGAATGCTAAAGTTGTGTCAATCAAGAGTTTTTTTTTAGGAGTAGGACCAGCACTCAGGGGATGACCCCTATATATGCAATGCATTGCGCCAGAACTGAAAACGAGGGGATAGTATTGAGGAGACAGATTAGAAAAGATGAGAAGATAGACAGTTTTTTTTATTTTTTTTTTTGTGTAGCTCAATAGGCTTTTGCATTTTTCTATTTTTTTTTTTAATTCAAGCAAAGAAAAAGAAAGAAACAGCAATTTCCAATTATGAAATATCAATTCGGTTTTCAATATTTATCTGAATCGGTAGATTATTTGGGCTCAAAAGTTCTTACGTGCAATGAAAGATATAAAGCAAGTGTCAGAAAAATGTGTAACGCAAATAAAGGAAAAATTGTAGATAAATCCCAACAACTGACGCAAATACCAGGAGATTCGGCCGCCTCTGTGGCAATGCTAGCCTGTCAGTCCAATGGTCATGGGTTCAATTCCCACCAGAAACTCTGGACAAATCGCTTTGTGGGTTGTGTTTGTTATTAAAAAAAAAATAGCAGCAAGAGTAGCGGTAGATATGGTCGGACTTTGCTCTACTCGGATCAAATTCGATGACGAGAAGACGGCCACTCGCTACTGCAACAGAAACAATTTTAGATTAAATGAGAAAAGATCAGGAACGTGTTTACTGTCTTGGACTTAAATAAACGAATGAAACGCACGACATGTGTTACACTTAAAGTAAGTGATTGTATTTGTCAAAAGGAAATTTGTTGTTTAAATACTTTTCAGACCGGCCAATTTAACAGGCAAACTCATTCCAATTTAAACATGGTTAAGACACTCCTTTTTTTGTTGTTGTTGTAGCAATCGTTTTTTTTTTCTCCTGCAAATATCAATCTATCGATACCATTGTGACCGCATTCTGAGCCGTACACATACAAATTGTTGTTAAAGGATATTGCGGTTTAAACCAATCGAGCAAAACTAAACTTGATTATTTTGTGTGGTCATACACATAAAACACGTACATCATGTGTATTGGAATGTTTGTTTACATAAACATGTATGAAGGTTGCAAACGCCTGTATGTGTGTGTGTTCATTTTTCTTCAAATTATAAGGTGAATATTGAATTTTGTACGTACAATTTATTTATAGCCTCAACAAGTAAATACATCACAGCACTTCTGGGTGATATTTTACGGAAACTTGTGTGTGGGCAAAGCTGGTGCAAATCGCAATTTAAAAACTCTGCAGTTTATTTGTGTCCATATGTGATTTAGATACTAATTAATCTGAAATAATTAATCCACTATTTTCTAATTTGTTTTCTTAATACCGTCTCCAAGTGTGGCATTAAATAGTTCAATATTAAACACTTAGTTGGCTTAACAGCAACAGAAATTAATTTTGGTGTCATTAATTTTATTGATTTTTCACACTCTGCTGTTTGAAATTATTTAAATGGTATTAAATAGGAAAATAATAAGCAATTGAAGCTGAAGTCATGTAATTTTCTAATCAGTTAATCTTAATTGATTTTATTAAAATGAACTTGGTCGTGCACAATAGATACAATTTATATATTTATTATTAGAAATGTTGTTTGAAAACGGGCCACCTTCTCTGACTGTATTTGTGCCTCCTGTTTGTGCATAATTAATAAGAATGTTGTACTATGCAAATTACTTGGGCGAAATTACTTAAAGATTGAAATTAAATAATTAATTATGAATTCAAAATCAGTCATCAAAATCAATTAGTCATTAATTTACAAAAGCTTTGAAATCTTTGAACTTCTAAGGATTGAGTAAAAATGTAATTTAAGGAGACGTAGGCATTGTGGGTGAGCGCTTTTCACATGTATATAAATTCGCTCTTGAGAGTCACACGTATTTGTAGTTACACACAAATCACAAAAATTGTGATTCACAGTTCAGCCTATCACAAGCTTCCCACCAAGACGGTTGTTTGAACGCTTGTTGAAAAAAATTATTTAAAATTATTTGTTTCCAAAATTTCTCTCACAAACTCAAAATGTTGATGTGTTTGTGCCTATGTCTGAATTAAAGTCTTAACCCATGCACGACCAGTGTGATCTGGCTGGTGGAAGATATAAGTCAAGTTTTAAAAGAATCATGTGTTAATATAAAGCAATTTTATGCCAGTTTATCGGCCATGTACTATTTTGCACCTGCAAGAAAATCACAAGAAATCGAAATTGCAAAAAGAGAATTCAAAATTATATGAATTCTCTAAATTGTAGGTGGTATAAAAAATTCCAAAACCGTCTCTTCAAACAAAAAGAATCACTTAGACTCATCTGTATCGCTGCCGCAACTCTTCTTGTACCGCTGCCACAACTCTTCCTGCTTCTCAGTGTAGTAAGAGTTTTTGATTTGGTCAAGGCTAAAGCCCGTTCCTTAATTCCCATACTGGCCAAAGATATTTTTTCGATCACGTCTTTTCAAACGGTTTGTTGTGGTTTTTTATCTTAAATAAATGTCCTAGACGGTATGGACTTCTATTACTGTTCTGGAAGCAGTGCTTCTCGCCGTTAATGTTTCACTTAAAAATGATTTCCAGTATGTAGTAAGAATTTTAACGAACATTTTATA
The DNA here is from genome assembly GCA_951800035.1 of Linnaemya tessellans. Lineage (NCBI taxonomy): Eukaryota > Metazoa > Arthropoda > Insecta > Diptera > Tachinidae > Linnaemya > Linnaemya tessellans. Next base: position 2,809,619 of record OX637533.1, on the reverse strand, counting down.
TTGCTATATTAAATTGAATTAAGATTCTATAGGCTAATTGCTCGAAAATTTGTTTTAAATCTCAGAAAGACATGATAAATATTCCAAGGCACAAAGGAAAGTCAACATCAGTTTTATTCAACTTACACAGCAGAGCAGAACAGCTGTTTTCGAAAGACGCAACCATTTCATCATCAGTGCTCATGTGTATTGTGTTTGTCACCACTTATTAGGTGGCTTAGTTGAATGTGATAACAGGTAAATAGGAAATTTACACAAATTTTTATTGTGAAAAAGAATACGAGAACTGTATCAAGCTGATGTTAACATGTTATTGTTATAATACCCGTGTTACCGTTTGATTATTTTTCTTCATGTCACATTTTTCTGAATTTTTTGTTCCATCATACCTAAGTCAAACTTTTTTGGTTTGAATTTTATACTTAATTACATGTGAACGTTTTTCCAATTTATTATTTCCAGTATATTTTTTTTAATCTTAGACCAGTACTGAGGGGATGGCCCCTACATATGCAGTGCAGTGTGCAGGAGCTAGAAAGGAGGGGATAGTATTGAGGGCACAGATGAAAAAAGATGAGATGATTACGAATATTTTGTAGCTATTTCAACCTTTTTACTTCGCCAGCTAATTTTTTGCTACAGGACCGACGAAAAAGGGTGCTGTTGCTCTGCTGTTAGTACATGATAGTGTCAGTCCCTGCCAATTATGTTCAGTGGCCTTCATCATTGAAACAGGCTGGCAACAACTAACACAACCATGTACTAATGCTGATCAGAATAGTTCCACACAATATTTCATGACTTAGCTCGGGTTTTAACTCAGGACGCTCCGCTTCGTAGTCTCGTGTTCTACTACTTCTGCCAACAGCAACCTCACCGTGCTGTCAGTTTGTCCTGTAATTGGCCTCCCTCTCGGCAGTGTAATGCATTTGATGTAATGCAGCATAGAGTTACTACTTATTGCATTTGATGTTGGGGATACCTTCCCCAGCTTGATATCGAGCTTCTTGAGAAGTTGTTCTATAAAAATAATGAGTTCTTAGCGAATTTTTATTTTCAATTACTCCATCCATATTCTGCCTGTAAATTTTCCTTAATTTAATTAAGGTTTCATAATGTTTTTAAATCATATATGAATGGGAATACCATCAGTATTTATATAAATCTAAAACTTGTCTTTTCCTAATATTTCATTAAATCAATTACAAACATTTGTCATTCACATTTAATTTTCCTTAAATATTGATTTTCTTCTATATCGAATTTACATTCTCATTATTGTATCACAAACATGTATTTGCTTTTGTTTATTTGATTTTAATTGAATTAAAAAAATAAAGAAACAGTGCAGCATATTCGTAAAGTAGATACTTAATAATCTTTAATGCACTGGGTGCCAGAAATATATACGATGCTATGGAAGCTGGCATTAGCAAATTTCGATTTTAGTATAAGAAAGTATTCATCTTTTAAAGTATGTGCTTAAGGTCAGTTGGAAGATATAAGTTTCGAAAAAAAATATGAAATATCAGCTACTGAAAAATGCAAAATAGAAAATCCACGCTTCCAGCATTCTGAAGCTAAAATTTGTTGTCTTGTATTTAATTTATAAAAAAGAAACTCTAGATTTATTAAGACACTCTAATCATGTTTTAAATAACATTTTCTCTTTTCTTAAGCACATTTAGCACAAAAGTAAAAGCGTAAGAAAATTACAATTAGATTTAGTAAGTGGCAAGTAGCACATTTCTACCACAATCCAGTTTGAATGTTTTAGCGTGCGTGTGTCGAATGCACACCCCATTGTGCACAATTTAGTAGGTGTTGTTGTAGATTAGAGTATTAAATTGGGCATCAATGTGTCAATTAACACAGATGCTAATAAATTTTATAAACCAAAAGCAATGCCCATAACCAATACGAAACTCATGTGAGATTGGATGCATATGTAACACACACACACGCATACATACGCACATACACTTGAGCCATGTTTAATAACAAATATATTATGCTCAGCAATAATTTAATTGTTTATGCATAAACTTTTCCTAATAATATGCTCTGTTATACTGTCATAGAGCTAAATCAAATATAAATTTATTTCCAACAAATTGTAGCAAATAAAGGGAATTTAAAATAAACTATTAACCCAAATACAAGAAGTATTTTATATTTGAATTCTTAACTAAAATATTTTCAGGTCTTTGCATTTAAGTATTAAACTCATTTGGCTTTTCAATTACTTGCATTAAACTAAACAAATCAATTCGTATAAACCAAAATATTAAAACGTAATAACATAATTTAGAAAAACAAAAGTATTATATTGAAATATAATTCTTGGGTAAGAACAACAAAAAAGCAAATTGTTGTTGTAACTAATATTAAAATAATTTAAGCATTAATTTTTCATGATTCATTCATTTTTCAATTTGAAAACTCAACATGTTTTGCAGCGATATTTTTAAACTTTCTAATGGCATTTCAGTTCAAGGACAAAAGATTAATTTTAGATAAATATTCGTCTATACTAAAAGGACATAAAAAGTCGTGAGCAGCAAGATGCTATAAAATTTTTGTTTCTGAATTTTCTGCTTAAAGTACACCTTAAAGTGGAAAATGTTGTAGTTAATGAAATTTAAAGAAAACAAATCGCCCATTTACTCACAGAACGTCATAACTCAAAAAATTGATTTTTTAAATTAGTGATGCGGAATTATTCCCCACGTCGTCCTTTATTTTGTGTAAAAATGTCACACAAATATTTTGTTTATTCAAATCTTGAGAGTAAAATAAATTTTTCTTATCCCATTAGGGAAAATTGAAAACTTTAAACTCGTTTTCTGGAAAACTCTTCTATTGAGTTATGACGTTCTATTGAGTAAATGAGCGCAATGACTTCGCCAAAAATCCTAAAGAAATTTTCAAAACTCCCAAATTCGGGTTTTTTACTGTTTTCGCTGTATTTTTTTATATTCTTCACCAGACTCTGGTAATTTTGCATGAAACTTGCCACATACGAACTGTTTGTAAGACGTGGTACAATTCCTTGAAACATCTACCGCAAAGGTAAAAGCCTTTATTAAAATTACGTTATGAGTAGAAAAGAATGGAATTCGGATACAAGTGCAAGTGCTCTAGCCATTGTAATATTTAACATCTGTACTGTCATCTAAAAGTCTTTTTGCACTTTCTTATACGCACTTTTAAGAACAGCAGATGATATTTCAGTCCATATGATTCCTTCAAACCTGGAGAGAAATGCTAATTTTTTAACTTGAAAGATGTAATTTGTCCATCTGACATCGTACTAAACTTTTATGTAAAAAGCCAGAGATTCCTTGACATCTTTAACATTCACTGATACAGACATTCGATTTGTTCTTTACGGCTTTTGTCTTTTAAAAATGTTAATTTTCATGCTTATGTCCCAAATTAATATTAAATTCTTACGTTTTATATTAGATTTTTTTAAATACATTGAAAATTACTTTCAAGGTGTTAAACTAGTCTTTATAGCAATTTCACTGTGTTAGCCAAAAGTCTCCTAAAAAATAATACAGACAATTCTCTTAGCTTATACTCATACAGCCAAAGTTATAAAAAATAATTTGATTTCATATAAACTAGGCCTATATAACTTAAATGTTAAAAACCAATATTAGAGAAAATTTTTTGTGGCTGCAATTTTCTTATTAAAACAGCTTCTGCTTAAGCAACTCAAAGTTATAAAATTTAATGAACTCTTTATTGTGCCTGTTACAGAATTATAATGGCGACTAATTAATATGTGGCTTCGAATTTAATTAAATTTTATCCTAAATAAACCAAGACTCTCCACTCAACAACTTTGATCTAATAGAGTTTGATTCGGAGTTCATACAACTGATAACTCGCTGCAGCTTATTAAACAATCTGCTTTCCAATTTCGTCTTAATCAAACTAGTCGAGTAATGCAATGCATTTATTGCAACGTCCAGTATAAACAACATAAAAAATACGAAAGCAACAACAAAAATTTAATTTATACATATTAAGTCTTGGCATGTGTTTGTACAACCGACCATTATTAAAGCCAACAAACTGACTGACCATTACTTCAAGTTATGCTGATGTATATGTGTATGTTTCTGTGTATGTACCTGAGCCAGTGTTTGTGTTTGTTCTCCAGTGTGTGTAAATCGTGATTATCATGGTGTAGAATTTCTGTTAATAACATGAGAAATAAGGTTAAATCTACAAACACTTTAATACACATGCAGTCATGAAACACAAACGTGAGTTGTGTGTACGAGTGTTTCGTTGCACCTTTATTGTAGTCGTTAAATTGTATGTACTGAAATACAGTTATGCGTGCGTTACTCTAAATCATTTAAGCGGAAAACATGAAGATGCCAGGAGTGGGCGAACTCATACAAAGGACAATGGCAAAAGTAAATGTTTTCAAATTGGGGTTCCCATGGAAGCAGATGGAAAATTTACTTGAATGAATACCGTGAGATAAAAACGAATTTTCAATAAAAACAACCCTTGATATTTTTTTATTTTTGAAAAAAAAAGTATTCGAAAATTAATTAGCCTCAGCAATTAAGGAAAACTTAACATGAAATGCAGAATATTTAGCTTCGAAAGGACTGAAAAAGTCATATAGCATGCGAAATGCACCCTCGTATATGAAATAGATTTATAAAATCGTATACTTGAATGTGTGCAGTGCATCTATCAAATCGATCGTTTCGCCAGCATTTATTAGACAAGTTTTTATCTTCCGCACAGATGCTGGTCATTAGAGTGCAATTGTTTGAGACTCACACTCGTGTGCCTAAACAACACAATGGCTCATTGTGCTGGCTGAGTATTGAATATTAAATTTTATCTTTTGCTTTGAATTTCAATGAATCGAAAAAAAGATAAGCGTGCGCTTAATCTTTGAATGTGTTAACTTAATGTTTGTCTATAAAATATTATTGCTTGTATATGCTTATTATGTACTTTGGCATTTAAAATTAATGCCCGAAGTAATTTTGCATATTGATTTATTTATTTTTTTATACGAAATTTCTCACATATTTCATCAGAATGTATTTAATATAAAAAAATACTTCTTTTATAAATAGAGTAAATTTTGAAGCAAAAGCTATTGCTGATACACGAAGACAGTTGCATCAAATAAAAGGCTGGTATTCATAATGTGTTGTATTCAAAACGGGATAATAAATATTTCAAGCAACAACGGAAAATCAACTTCAATCCATTATATTATTTAACTAACACAGCAGAATAATAAGAGCTATTTTCAGAAGTCCCCACACTTGCATCATCAGTTCTCATGGGTATTTTCGTTTATCATATTTTTTGTAGCATTCAATTAGGCGAATGTGATAAGAACTTATATATATGAAAATGTTACATATTTTTGTTACAAATATCCTCTTGATTGTTAAAATTTTTGTTATCTAAAAACACAATTTATTTTACTTGCACCTGGCTTTTCGTCAGAAAAACAAAAGCATACATGAAAAACACTTCAATGAAATAGAAAATAATGTTCACATAACACCACAGCTTTTAGGTATTTAAATTCCAGCTGACACTTAACTCAAAATGAAATAATTGAATATAAATATAATTATTGCTGAGTTCAAGTCATTAAAGATTAAAGTGTAAATTTACTCTGAAGTTTCCATGTATGCGTGCAAGCATTTCATTTATAAGTGAAAATAGGAATCCTATAAAATACAATTTCCTTTAATGCCAGCAACTGGAAAAAATTATTGCAAGATGAAAATCTCTCAAGCATAACTTTTCACAAACAATTTTTGATATATATATATATTTTTTTTTTAATCACATATACAAAATATGCTGTCTGCTTTACGTTGACAAATACCAGGATAATGACAATCATCATGAGTACTTAAACGCACTTAAAAAAAATTTTAAATTTAAACTGGCAGAGTTTCGATTTATTTTTTAATTCATTTTATCTGTTTGAAGTGCGTGGTAAATATTATACACGCTTGTGTGACCACTTTGAAAACCAAAATGTATGTATGCGGTCTTGTTTTTGTGGTGGAGATGCGCACACACACACACACGTTTCGTGTTGAGCTGAAATTACGAGTACATTTGAATTCAAATCTAACACATACGCCTACATACACCCAACAAACGCAAGATCAAGGCAATAATATTATTTGGTTCTAAACGGAATTGCTTAAGTCACAAGCCTTCTGGTATCATTTAAAGTTACATTTGAAAAGACAATTTCAAATAAAGTCTCTCTTAGAAAAAAATACTTTGTACATAATTTGTGATTGTTTTGAGATTTTTTTTTTAAATTGCTTTATCAAATGCAATGACAAATGATACATCAAGGACATTAATGGAATATTTTAAACTTTTCCTAGTCCTTAACAGAGTTTCGAAACGAAAACTAAATGCTGCCTGAAATTGAAGAACAACATTTTGAAGCCACAAGAGTTTATGAGTGTATTTACATATTTACAAAAATTTATTATGAAATGATGCAACACTTTTTTAGGAAAAATTATGAATTGAAGGATTGGACTCAGGGATAGTTCTGCCTTTTTTAACAATATTGTACTTTTCACAAACACATTTTAATATTTTCTACAATTTTTGAAGACATATCCTCGACTGAAAGAATCATACTTGACTTCAACTGCAGGTGTTTGCTTGGCAAGACTTTTCAATTTAACAAATATTACGAAATGGATTAAAACATGTACCTTGCGAGGCACATGAAACTGTGGCAGATGGAAAGGGAGACATATTGAAATAAGCTGAATTTTAAGCGTATACATTTACACTTACTCTAAATTTAATTTAAAATACGCAGGCTACCAAAGAGAAAAGTTAGACGCAAACACCAGGTAGCAAAGCAATCCTAAAATACACTTGATGTAAATTGTTTATTACAACTTCTTGTTACCATGAGTTTTCCACAACTAAAAAGTAAAAGAATGTTAACTGCCTTATTCGCAATAATTTCTCAAGCCTCTTGCATAATGAATTTTTGTTCAGATAACAAATTTCAAAAAGTTAAGTGCTACATGAAGAAAGGAAAATGGCAGCTTGAAATATTTGCTCATGTTCTTCAAAATACTGATTTTGTAAATAGCAGTTCTGAAACCGAATTAAATTTAGAATTTGGAATTAGAAATCAAAAACCTTGAGGTAAACATTTTTAAAGACAATTTAAGGCAAACGCTGCTCATAGCAAGAATATAAATTCTGAACTTGAGCAACATTTAATCATAATGAGGCCACTCATTAATTCGCATTTGCATATGAGCAGAATAAATATTTCATGGTTTCTTTTTAAAGTACTTTAACTCTTCCACTTGTATTTCAATTCACTTCTGTTTGTTGCATTTCATATAAATTATAACATTTTAATTGTTTCCTCTGCAGTTGTTAAATGTCAAAATAAAGTATTTTGAGAAAAAAGAAATTAAAATTTAATAGTTAGCCTGCCATATAAATGCGTACATTGCAGGCATTAAAACTATTACGTAGCGACTCTTTTTATTTGGGAAATTGTAATAAATTACGAAAAACGCTTAAAGCAGCAGCAACAAAAACACAGGCAAATACGCATAAATATTGGAAAATAAACAGTATTTTGTTGTGCGTATTGCAAAACAATTAAATATTCAATTGACAGCAATAAAAACATAACAGCAGCAATTGCAATTTAATACACAAGCAAATATATGCTGCATACTTTTAGGTTGTAATTAATTCAAAGTTATGATGCCCACTATTGGCTTGTCATTAAGGCATAGCGAAAAGGAGCCTATAAAGAAGTTAAATTAAAATGCAGAAATAATTTTTATTCTTCTAGCAGGACTGGCAATATTTGCTTAGGTCGGTTTTGAAGTTTTTTTTTTGTGTTACTCTAACATGTATTTTAATAAAAAGTTGATTTTGAATTGTGTTGTAAGTAACTGAGAGCTTCTTTGAAATCCATAAGACCTTATAATTTTCTATGTAACAGATACATAAAAACTGTATTGTGTTGTAAGACTTGCCTTGTATTTGATCATAAACGTTTTATTAAGAAATCACAAACACTATTTAAATATGATTACAAAAATTACTTCGCGCTCTTCTTATTTAAATAAATTTTTCATTTGCGTGCTTGTATACAAATTGCAACATAATTTTGTACAAGTTGCAGATAAAAGACTCAACATTTTTAAAATTTATTATATGAAACATGATGCGAAACGAACTAAACCAAAACTATTTAATTGAAATTAATTAATTTCAACCAATTGCTGATAATCGTAAAAAGTATCCATTAACAATAATATAAAGGTAATTTATTACTTTCAAATAAAACAATTACACACATTCGGATTGGCAGTAATTATGCCACGACTTTCCTGATACTAAATTAAGAATAAAAAGCTTTAATAATGATAAAAATAATTTGTGGTTCAACATAATCGTCACAACATGCGGTTTATTTATTGCATAAATATAATTTTCATACCATTTTTCAATATTTGTGTCGTATTAATAAAAACGGCAAACTGATGAGCCCAAGCTTGAATGAAACATAATGCATGCATGCAACTTTTATTGTTGTATTAAATAATGTTATTAATAATAAATCACTTTTTTAAACTTGAAATGAGTTTAAATGGTTCAACATGTTTCAGTATGAAAATTACTTTCGATGGCTTCGAACACCATTGCCGGAGCTTGTATTTGCGTTCTTCAGTCCCTCAACTAATCACACATTTATTTGGTTCGCAATTGATTTTAATCAATTATTCTATCAATAAAAAATATTCTAGAATGACTCGCACTTTTTATAATGACTTGCACTTTTGATAATGGCTTGTACTTTTGATGATGACTTGCACTTTTTATAATGACTTGCACTTTTTATAATGACTTGCACTTTTAAAAATGACTTACACTCTTTATGATGACTTGCACTTTTTATGATGACTTGCACTTTTTATAATGACATGCACCCTTTTTAATGACTTGCACTTTTTATAACGATTTGCACTTTTTATAATGACTTCCACTTTTTATAATGACTTGCACTTTTTGTAATGACTTGCACTTTTGATAATGGCTTTTACTTTTGATGATGACTTGCACTTTTTATAATGACTTGAACTTTTTATAATGACTTGCACTTTTTATTTTTACAATGCATATTTTATAACGACTTGCACTTTTTATAATGAATTGCACTTTTTATGATGACTGGCACTTTTTATAATGAGTTGCACTTTTTATAATGACTTGCACATTTTATGATGACTGGCACTTTTTAGAATGACTTGCATATTTTATAACGACTTGCACTTTTTACAATGATTTGCACTTTTTATAATGACTTGCACTTTTTATAATGAGCTGCACTTTTTATAATGACTTGCACTTTTTATAATGAGCTGCACTTTTTATAATGACTTGCACTTTTTAAAATGACTTGCACTTTTTATAATGAGTTGCACTTTTTATGATGACTGGCACTTTTTATAATGAGTTGCACTTTTTATAATGACTTGCACATTTTATGATGACTGGCACTTTTTAGAATGACTTGCATATTTTATAACGACTTGCACTTTTTACAATGATTTGCACTTTTTATAATGACTTGCACTTTTTATAATGACTTACAATTTTTATGATGACTTGCACTTTTTATGATGACTTGCCCTTTTTATAATGACATGCACCCTTTTTAATGATTTGTACTTTTTATAAAGACTTGCACTTTATATAATGACTTACACTTTTTACGATGACTTCCATTTTTTATAATGACTTGCACTTTTTATAATGACTTGCACTTTTTTTGATGACTCGCACTTTTTATAACGACTAGCACTTTTTATGATGACTCGCACTTTTTGTATTGACTTGCACTTTTTATGAAGACTTGCACTTTTTATAATGAATTGCACTTTCTATAATGACTTGCACTTTTAATGAAGACTTCCACTTTTTATAATGACTTGCACTTTTTTCTTTACTAATATGATATATGTATATGTTTATGAAAGTTTCTCTGTCTGTCATGCTCAAACCGCTGAACCGATTATTTTGAGATTACACTATTAAGTATTAAGTAGTCAAGGATTGTCGCAATTTTGTATGGACATATGAAATTATTAAACTGATAATTGATTTTAAGCTTTGGTACAGTTGACTTAACATATTACATATTTGTTTTAGGCAATGACTTTATTAGGGGTCAAGGATGATCTAAAGTTTCTCGGAATATATGAAATTATGAAACTGTTAACTAAGAACGTTTCAATTAAAATTATCAAAGGAAGATGTTTATTTAATTTACTATTAAAAGTTCAAGTAAATTTAAAATTATATGATATGATTTTATAAGAAGATTTAAATTCGTTCAGAATATCTGTTTCTTCATCTTAAGTTAACCTTCTTGTTGCTGTAAAACAAATATTTTCGACAACACAATGCACAAATGTTCAACAAAATATGTTTTTAGTTTTTAGTAAAAAGAATTATCACAAATTTGCTATTGAAAATAATATTTATGAAAACTTGTAACAATAATCTACATATAAAACAATAAATTCAACTAGAAATGATATCTAAGTATTTATTTTATAAACAAAAATTGGTCTTTTATGTGGCAAATATTTTAGATTGTGCAGGAGCAAAAGTAAGATAATCTTATTTTAACGAGTCAATTAGAAAAGTTTTCTTAACTTTTGGTTGGTGAGTTTTGCAATTTTGTTGTGTTGATATAAACAAATTTAATATTGATTTTTTTTATATATGAGCTACTACTCGTAGTATATCTGTTCAGTAATATGCTATGAGTAGATGCATATGCAAACATCAGATCTTGTAGAAGTGTTTTATTACACTTTTTGTTATTATTGATAGACTGACCATTTCGTGCTTGTAAGTGGTTTCTTTACATAGATTGATGTTTTAGTATTAATAAATATATTTTTAAACAAAATCTCAAAAGCATATTAAAAAAATTTCTCCAGTGCTATAAAATTTAGAAATTTTGTATGATTTCGTCTTCTATGTTATTGTCTAAGAATATTTATTAAACCCAAAGTGATGAGAGCAAACATTTTTTTAATAAAAAGACACAACGAAGTAAATTGTGATCCAAATTATTGGCCACTGAGATACACCTGCTTCCCCAAAGGTCTATAAGATGTAAACCACCTCAAATGTTTTCCGGTGTCTCAGTTATGAAATTGTTTGTGCATGATATCACTAACACATATTGCTTACTACGGACGTATACTTAATATTTAGATGATTATGCGAAGAAAATCACTCATACGTCCTGCTGTATTTTTTTTCATATATAATATTATTGCTACAAATCTATGGACAGTGTTTGCACCTTTCCAGTTTAAGGACCGCCTCTGTGTTGATGCATAAAATCCTTAAGAGTATCTTTCGATGAGTATCTTTCTAATATCTGGCGGTATCTCGGAATTAGCAAGACAAATGTTGGTTTTCATTACAGGAATTTCTATCCAGTCTCTGTCCCAATTGCCTTCTGCTTCTTTAGCCTTTAGGTATTCCCAAATTTCGTTAAATATTTTCCAACTACTTCACAAAGTAGATTTTTTAAATTTTCAATAAAAAGAATACTTTTTTGCAATATCGTTTATATTAATGGTGTTTCTTCTCTCTTCGTTTCCAATCATTGAAATTAATTAACTTGTTGCCAAAGTGCAAGTAATTGAAACTAGCGAACGAAAAAGAAATGCCAAAAGTATCCAGAAATTGGCAAAGCATTTATTTTATATTTCTATATATATTTGAGTTACTGGACATCTCGTACTTGTTCCTGTCTGTTATTTTCTTTATAATAAATTGTAACAGACAGTATTATTTGTGGTTTTTCATATCTTTAGGCTAAAATATTTAAAGCTTTTGTTGTGTTATGGCACAACAAAAGTACGATTGGTTGTATGGAATCGTGTGTGCCTTACAATTTTTATAAACTTTTTAAATAAAATGTTTACAGATCGTTTTGCATATAAAATACTGTGAAATCAGTAAATTTGTCTGTGGCAGCATATTTCTTAGTTTAGCTTAATCCACAACATTCCTAACTATCCTTGAAAGCTGTCTCCTCCCTGTTCTGGTTACTTAACACGAATCTCTGTAGATGTAGACAAATATTATTGCTGTTATAACAAACGCAATAATACGTCGTCTATACATCACTTGATGCAAAGTGCAGTGCACAGAAAGACCCAAACTTGCTCAGACATATATCAAGTTTTCTTTTCAAGTTTCTTTTTTAATCATGAATATATCTGCATGTCTACATTTTCGGTCAATACATTTGTAGACACGTTTTTTTTCAGAGTATCGAATGGGAAATGATAAAATGACTAACAACTATAGTGTATAGCAATAACTACAAAAGAATAATATTAAACAATAGGAAAACGAATCACATACGAATACAATGGCTACCACTCAACACACACACACACACATACCTCATACCTACTACTGGTCTGCTACAACTTTAGAGGAAATATATGTGTTCTTCTCACATTTTATAGGTCGGAAGAAATATTAAAAAAGAGAAACAATACAACATGAATTGTGGCAGCTAGACATGCCGACACACGAACAGTTTAATGTGAAAATTTTACTTGAAAAAAAGAAAAACACAATATGAAAATATACAAGAATAAGAGGAAATTGCTGACATTTCAATACTTAAAATGGACAGAACTTTTAGTCAGGAATAATAGCAGGTAGGACATTCACTCGGATCATGATAGAGGAATCACATTTAAATGCAATAGGAACATAAAACCAGCTAAAATCACATATTAAAGGTTTAAGAGTTACGAGAATTAACTGAAAGAACTGAAAATTCGTTTTCAATGAATATCCTTGCTGCAGCGTAGCGGATCTGGCGATTGCTTTTTTAATTTGTAGTAACAGTAGAATGGCGGGAGTAAAATAAAGTCATCAGAAAGTAAAATTCCAAGTAAACATGCAATTGACTTGTCAATTAATATATCAAGTTTTCTTTGTCTCCCTTTGAATTGTATCATTTTCTGGCACTTCGAGTAAAACGGATGCCGTCCCATTTCATTGGCCATCGCTTGCATGGAAATATTGTTGTTATTTTCTGTTTCTTTTCAACTTTTTCTAATGGCATAAAAATATTTGATAAAAAAGATTTACAAATAGTGCCAACATTGGCTGTTGGTAGGATGTTTGTGTTAATTGATTTATCAATGAATACGCAGACACAAAGTAAACAGTAACGAACTATTTTAGTTAATAAACAATTATTTACATTAAGTGTTCTGTTGTCAGTGCAAATATATATTTGAAAAAATATATATGATTTTTTTTAAATAATTTTTTTTAAATCATGCCGAATAAAAGCTGAACTTTTTACTTAATACTTTTAAGTACGTTTTAAGAATGGTTATGTATATGATGAAAATCTATAGTGTTGTTTAATTAAAATATTAATTACATTGCCTCTAAGCATTCAATTAAAAACAATAATATTATAAATTAAAATAAATTGGCTTTCGATTTCTAACTGGCACTTGCATATAAAACTTTTCTCTAAAAACCCATAAACGGTGCAGAAGATTGAATAGAATTGGCTGATTTGATCTTAATAGGATACGACGTCCTTCTTCATTTTTCAACTTGCGGCATTTACACTATTTTTTGTCTTAATTTGATAACATGTCGCGAACTTTTGAACCATTAGTTCTTAAAAACTTCTTAGCTCTCGTTGTAATTAAACAATTGGCCTAGAGAATTTGTCAAACATAAAATGATAGTGTTTTCTTTCAGTAAAATATTTATAAATTGCATACAGTCAAATGAATTTTTTCGTAGCTCCTCTTACAGAATTTGCTGAAACGAAGAGATTAACAGAACTAAACAAACATTCAATGTACGAAAAATTCCTAATGGGTAGCCAGCATTGATTGCAAATCTCTTTGCCGTCGCAATGATACAAAAAATAGTATAAATAAAAATTTCAAGGAAAATTGTAAAAAAAAATAATGTGTTTGTATTGAAACCACTAACACTACTGCCACATTTCACCAATCGAATCAAACAGTTGCCAGGACAAACACACAAAGACTAACATTTTACTTCTTTCAGTTTTACTCTAGAATATATACACTTTGCTGAAATACGTTCAGATTTAGTTTGTGCAATTGTATATTTCTGCCTACGAATTGTTATTTGAAGGATATTAAAAGCAAAAACTGGTCACATTTTTAAATTCAGTTTTTTTAAACCGAAATATATTCAAACTTTTGCAATTTCCCAGAAACGTATGCCAGACGCAGTTAATGATTTTTCTTAAATGTCAGCCGGTGTGGGTTTTGACATTGAGAAATAATAAAAAAAGAATTTTAGTTTTTAGTCAAATTGTATTTACAACTATTGTTTACTAGTTCTTTTTTCATTCTATTGTTGTATTGTTATACGAGTATCGAACATCTATTTGTTTCCAATATTAATTATTAAAAAAATTTAACATTTTTAATAAAAACTTTAATGCATCCGTTAACTGCGCAATGTACTGACTCAAGAAGTTACCCAACGAATTGCTAGAAATGAGTTTCTTAGATCGGGCACTATGTGTCGTAAAATGTAAGCTATTACATAATTGTAGGCCTCGTTACGGCATGTGCTAGTTAATAAAAATCACCTATGAAATTGGGGGAGCTGTAAAACTGTAAGCCAGCGTCAATGAAAGCACCGGTAGGCAGCGATGTCCAGAGTAATATGAGGGACCAAATGAAATCTTCCATCTTTCGGTCACTGGCATCATAAATGGTTAGGAATTTTCCGAAGAATTTGTGCAGCTGTATCGAGGGTTGCCTTATTTCTTTTTTGTTTTTTTTTTTTTTTGTTTTTTTCAACTGGCAATAATTATTTAGAAATATAATTTACAAAAAAGCTAACTGTTAACTTGCATTCAAGATGTGCTAGATGTCTATATATGTCCAAAATAATTCATTGACCTTCCCTCGTACTACTAAGGGAGGCCTGAAATGCAACAGACTTTATACATTAAAGTGAATGTATTCTACAGCCACCTAAGTTCGCCGTTAACAAGTCGTAATAAAAGCTACAATATCCTCAGACATCCATGTTATTCTCCAACAGTTTATTTTGCAATAGCTTTTTTTCGCTGAAACGATAAATATCCTTTGATTTCAAAGAATTTCCACTAAACACTCTTGTTCACCCAAAAATAACAAACAAACTCAATTGCAAGCCATTTTTTAAAAACAGTATATAATTTCTAGGAACTGCCATCACATGAGAACCCACCAAAAATAACAATTGGTGGGCAAAATGTTTTCAAACAACTATTTACAAATCCTCTAAATTACATTCGATTACAGCAGAAGGAAAGATTCAAATGAAGTGAAATGGAAATTAGAAAACAAAATCGTATAAACTACACCATACAACAAGGTTTTTGATTTTTTTTTTACATCGAGTGAAAACTCCTCCAACTCTAAACATGAAAAAAAGTGGTCGACAAACTCTAAATAGCAAGCAGCGAAAAAATCTTTGAAAAAATACCTTCCCAGCCCAAAACGATGGGCGTTTGTTGAAGCAACATAAATTCAATAGCAAACAAGCAAATTGCAAGTGCAGTTTGTTAACGATTGGGTATTTTTTTCAGCCGTTTTTCTACGGATATTAAAAAAACGAATTGTGTAGTCAATAACGTTTCACTCTTATTGACCCCAAAATTTAAGGTCCAGCAGCATCGTGTTTTATTGATATTGCAGTCTGTGAATGTGTGTTTTGTTTTTTTTTTTTTTTTGGTGTAAAAGGCAATATATGTTGAGACACTCGTACACATATTCAAATTGCTGTGTGGCTATAAATGGGTTCATAAAATATATTGGAGTCACATACAAAAGCAAAACATAAAAGGTTGCATGTAAAACACGATCAAGTGATGGAAACTTTAAAAAAATATAACAGCATTTTTAAACTAAAAAATACATTTCAATCAGTAGAACTGTTTCAAACCAAATGGTGAATTCAGCAAGCGTATGAGCAACATTTTCTAGGGTATAGTTAAAAATATTACTCATACGTAGACTATCCATGGCAACTGTTGCATACTTTTAGTAGCAACATTTTATGTATGTTGAATAGAGATTTTGGTTTAATCTGTTATTGTTTTTTTGGAACGAAGTTCCTTATGGGACGATGCGGAGTACCCTAACCGGTAAAAAACGTCCGTAACGTAAGATTTTTTGTTTCTAAATCAATGTTTAAGACGTATGAGTAATACGATTCCACACAAACAAATATTAATCATACGCAGCCGTGCCGTGACAGAATGCAATTTCGTTTGGGAACAAAATTGATTCTGTATTTTCGTTGGTCGGCGAAAAAAAAATCATAATAAAAAATGTATAGCCGAATAATTATTTTTTTCATACCTCGAATAGAACTTAAAATTAATATTTTTATAATAAGGAACTTCGTTCCTTTCCGGTGTCACACGACACCGCACATCTTTTATTTTGCTTAAACCGATAATCGATTAATAAAAAGTTTTTATAAATTAATTAATTTCAATATATTAAAATTTACATGTTATTCATTATTTTTTTTATTGTAGAGACAAAAGGAACACCTTGTTGTAAATTTATTTGCTTCTATACTGCTGTAGGGTATTTTTCTTTAAACTAAAATAGGAAACCAACTCAGATATTATATATTTATCTATCAGAGAATTCGATTTTCCAAGAGCCAACTTTGACCTTAAACCTCCATTATTTGTTTAACGTCTCCAAAAAGGTTTTTTTTTATATTAAAAGTCAGGTATGCAGCATCATTGCTTTAATTTTTACACACTAAAATCCTTAAGAAAAATCATGATGACTGCTGGGTTAAGACCATAAAGAAGACTACGATATCTGTAAGAGCAAAACGACATGAGTAGAAATAATTTCTACAAAAAGCAAAAACAATTTCACTTTGAAAAAAAAATGTTTGCGGCACAAAGTTCCAAATACTACCTATTAGACATTTCCCTTTGCTGCATTAGAAAAAAATATTGTTCTTTTTCACAAGCACAAGATAATTTAATTGAACTTAAAAATTCCCTCTAGGTGCCTGATTTTCATTAAAAGTTAATTTATGTGCTTCTCTGTCATGAAGCTTTCAAACTAAAGTCATGTTGAAGCGACGTTACAATATTAAAAACTGAAATTTTCATTAACCATTTTGTCCCCAATAAAACCCACTCCCAGATTCCATTTCACTTTCTTCGTCACACCACTCTTTGTTTGATTGATGTAAAAAGTTGTGCTCCAATAAAGAGAAAAGATTTTGTGTGCAATTAGTATCGTATATCGAATTTTAATTAAAAATGCAGCACCAAAACCAAAATGCATAGAAGAGTGCTACTTTTCTATTGCCAGGGTGATAAATAGTATGGAATTTGCACTATGCTACTGGGTTGTCTGCTTTTGTGCAGGCAACTCAAAGATGCGAAGTGATACGATGTGATATTTGGCCAAAAGGATGGAAACATATTCAAAAAAAAAAATCAATAATATGAAATGAAGATAAATCATGTCATTAGTCGCAATAACATGCACAAGTTTAAACTGATCTAAGTAAAGTATGAGATTGATAACGAACTCCAATACTTGAGCTCAAGATATTTTGTAATTCATTAGGTCAGTTTTTTGTGCCAGTGATTTTGTTATGAAACAGAAGATATGAGTCGATTTTAGATTTCTTATAAATTTTGCATTAAAGCTGAGAAAAGTGAGCGGAGAACAGTGTCCCAAAACATAACCGTGTGCTACTTCAAAATGCGCTGGAGTCTCCAACTATAACGTAATAAATCATTTAAAATTTCTTAAACTTTCTATTTTATTCCCATACCGCTTCCTATTCCCCACTTCATTTCAACTTTTTCATATCTTTGAGTTAAAACATTGTGTTTTTATTAATGCTTTAGCAACGTGTTTGAGATTTAATTTATTTTCCATGTCAATTATTGATAAGAACATAAATTTATTTAATTTACTCAGCTCAGTTGCAAAAATACTCACTGAAATAGTTATTACACGTTGTTCTCAAAAACTTTCTCCTTGAATCCAAAAAAAAAAAAAAAGAAATTAAGAGGAAATAAAAACTTTTCCTACTTAAATAACAAATAAAACTATCGATAGAACTTTAAAACTGTCCCCGTTAGTAAGAAAAGTTCTGTAAAAAGTATTTGCTTGTTATCAGTTTGGCCTAATTTTTATTACGATTTTTTTTGTCAGCTGCTTTTAGCTCGAATGTAATTATATTAAAGGCCAGGACAAGCAAACAAACCAGCGGCCAAAAATAAAATAAAAATATAATAAAAAAATTGCTGCTGTAAAAGATTTCAAACATTTCTTTTTTCATGTTTTCATTTAATGTTGGGAAAAATCCAAAACTTGTTTGCAGCTACTGGTAACTGCTCTATCAAGCCAAAAAAAAAAATTATAAGTACAACATTTTTATTTTCCTTCTAGCAGCTTGTAATTATCTTTTGAATAATTAAGGAGCACAGAAAAAAGTTTGGAAAATACAAAAAAGAGTCTTACAAATATAAGATCTTTTCATTGCAAACGCGTAGTTTACTAAAGTGCCACGCTCTAAATTTTGTGCGAAATGGCCATAACGAAAATAAAAAGATGCAGAAAATAAACAAAAACAATCAAGTGATGGGGAACATTATGAAGTGTTTAGGAGAAAGGCGAACTTATGTTTTATTTTAAAAATTATTTAATTATTTCAAGCAAAGATAATGAGAAATAAAAGAAACAAAACATGCTCTCAAGTTTGTAGGACAACCGCCAAGTACAAAACAGCCTGAATATTTACGAAAACTGCTGTTGTCGTGGCAACAAGCAGTACACTTTGCTTTAATAAAACATAAAGCAGTTTATGGTCGTTAAGAGAAGGGAGTAGAAAAAAAGTGCAATTGATGGATGCATGTAACGCCGTAGATGAGTAGGCTGCTGTCAAGAATGGCAAAATATACTAAAAGTAAACAGGCTCAAGCGGTCTCGTCAAAACAAAATTACAAGAGAGTTAACCTCATAGAGTATCTTTCGATGATCAACCAGTAAATGTAAAATGGTAAAAGAGATCGTTCATCTTCTAAATGATAAGCAAATGATGATCGTCCACAGACACTTATATAATTTTTTGAGAGTCCACGTAAAAGATTGAACAGTGGAACTGCAAACCAACTCTTTCTCATGCTAATACAAAAGCAGCTTCATCAATGTTGAGACGGATTTGAGGATGAGCAAAGCCAATGCAGTTCTGATCTGTATATTGTAGATGTTTAGACTTGTTTACTGGCTTCTGACATTGAGATCTTAAATAGATGAAGCACCTGAATAATATCCTTGCGTGAACCTCTGTCAGCTGTACGTTCATTGTATATCACATTTGATGTGCTTTGGGATTAACATCAGAGGTGGTGATCTCCATTGGCTTAAGCAAAAGCCTTATGGGAGAGCCATACTTTTGGCACGAGTTCCAAAAGTGCAGCGAAAGACTAGTGTAACCACGAGAATACGCAAGAATTTTTTTTTTTAATATCCGTGGAATTTTTATTCTAACTTGTCCTGATGCAAAGCAAGAAACTCTAATTCTTAAGCAGATGATCCTTTGCATTCACCTGGTTCAAAAAGGACAATACTGAAGTGACTACAGCAGCATGAGAAATAATCAAATTTGGTATCTCGAAGAAGGGAGCCCTTTTTTGCCAGATCATCTGCTACTTCAGTCCTGCGTCCCCACACGTAGTTTATGCCATGTTGAAAGGCACCGCAAAGATGTCAACAGCTTTGTGACATTCCCAGCCAATACAGGATTTGGTATGGCATTTGCCAACTGACTAACTGCAGGCTATGATATGGATATCTCCGATTGACAGTCGATAAAAGCTAGACCAAAGTGTTGCTATTTTAATAGCAGATGTATCGACTTTTAAAACACTGTACACTGCTCCATCAGTTCCCTCCTTGGAAGGAGGGAAGGCTTGAGGGGTGACGAGTTCGGCAGTTGCAAAGCCCATTAACCTAAAATACCATTTGCCAGATTATGATTTAAAGAAAGCATCTTAAGAAGTGAATACTCTAAAGCTCTCTAAAAAATAATCAAATTCGAATACATAAAACGATTTCACAACTGGAAAGGGACTCCATAACAATTTAAAAACTTTAGGGCTAATTCCTGTAAAGTGCTCCACCATATGAGACCATTTGCATTTACATAAATTAACTCCATGTCTTTAATATCCCAAGCAGCTTTTCTTAGGATCACTAATTTTCAGCTGTCCTCTAAATAACTTCAATTTCATTTTTCATTCATGTTTTACATATTTCTTACTTTGATTCGATTTAATATTTATACCCAAACTACGAGTATATCGCCTGCTATTCATGTTCAGTTGTCATCTTTTTACTTATTAAATTTTTCTAAATTTCCAAACCACTTTCCTTTATAAACATTTTTTTTTAATTAAGCCATAACGCTAGTGCTCCTTTTCATCTTCGTTCTGAATATTATTAAATTTTAACCCGTGTCAAAAATATAAAACATGACTTAAAGTATTTAGTTTTAATAATGGCTCTTTCCAGTTGCTTTTCTTAGTTGCTACTCCCCAGAGCCAAATGACACACAAACAGCGAACAGAAGGAAGAAAACAGTTTTTGCAAACAACTTAAGTAGTTTTTAAATATTTAAAAGGAAACGGACAAGCTGGTCTCTTTCATATAGCATTTTTCTGTAACGCTTTAGCAAGAGAATGATATAAAATTTAATGAAATGCAAAATAATAAAATTATTTTTAGAAAATAAATTAAATCTTTTTGAAATAAAATACTTATTCAGAGCATTGCAAAATACTCTTACACGGGATTATATGAGTATTAACAATTAAAATCATATTTAATGTTTGTACACTTTTAACTAATTAAACTCAAGTTCCCATGCACATTAAGTTTCATTGAAACTAACAAGGAAATATTCATCAGCTGAAGTATTCGCTGTGGAAATATGCGAATTGTTTAACCGCATTAAGACCACAATTACACATTCAGAGCCCAGTCTGAATGGCATAAGTCAACTGTGCCAGTCAGTCGCTATTCGTGAGCCATGAATGTGTGTGTGTGTGTGTTTGCTGTGTGTATTTGCTGGCATGCCACATTACGCTGCATATACACATACTCGTATTAGAGTCTCTGCTATTTCTTTGCTTCTACTGCTTGCTGATAAAGTTTACTTCACTACAGAACGTTTTGTGGTATCTTCCTTCCAAATTATCTTATTTCGTACAGAACAACAATGGCACTGCCAACAAATATTTGCTTCAAGTCTTGAGAGTATTTCCACATTTTTGCAACAATTTCGAATAACCAAAGTGCAAAACCGCAAGTAGACTATGGTAAGTACATGCACAAACACATGCACACATTTTAATGCATTCACACACACACACACACACACACACTATGAAAATATTATTTTCTGCGTAGTAAATGTCATGTAATTGTTTAAAAAGCTCCATGACGTTGAAGTAAAAAAGGAGATTGTCATGCATTACTGCTTGACAGTGTAAAAAATTATTGGATACGAGAAACTAATTTTTTAACGCCACTAGGAAATAAAAATTGCTCTAAAAACTTTAGTGTACTTTAATAAATCTATACACAATGCCACAACGCGACAGGATAAACGGAAGAAAACAATTTGTATCATAAATTTATTAAATCGAAGAATGTTCTCGGTCGAATACATCATAAGCTAACAAAGTGTTATTAAACAAATTGAAAAACTTTACCGATGTGTGCATGTAAACTTTATTTTTATGACAAAAGAAAAAAAAACATCTACGAAAGTTAAATGATCAAGATGTCTTAATATGGATGCTGAATATGTATATATATGGATATGAATATGTTGGCTGAAGTAGTAGAACACAAGACTATTGTTACCGCCGCCACTGTATTATTTAAAGTTGTCATTTTCCAATTCTTATTTTTCTTGTGTATCTTGTACGTACATATGTACCTTATTTTAAATTGAACACATACTTACATACATACATATTTAAATACACTCACTCAATGTGAATGGTATGTATGTAGGTATGCATGCACACATGTACTCGTCTACATAAATATGTTTTTTTATAACGGCACAATCTGCAGATCAACTACCGCTTGGAAGTAAAATAAAATAAAAGTTTTGTTCTTAAAAAGTAGTCAGGCAGAGCGGTTTAACAAATTGTTTTAAAGCCGTTTTCAAACCGTTTTATACATATTGAATTTAATAAAATAAAAAATCATAACTGCTTTTAAAAGTTGTTTTTTTGTGTGACTCTGCTTGGCTGAACGAAAGGGCCAACATTTCTTTAAAACAATTTAAAATAAAACCGTGTCGGGAAAATCATTAATAAGAAAAAATAAAAACACAAATAAATTAAAATATTGTTCTTAAGAGATAAAATAATGTCGGGAACAGATTTTAATTGCAACAAGTGTCAAGAAAAAGACACCGAACAGATGGTGCAGTGCGACTCGTGTGATAAGTGGTATCATTTCGAGTGCGTTGGGGTAACTAGTGACGTTGAAAATGTAACTTGGAACTGTTCCTGCGTTGCTAGTAAAAACAGTGCCTCCAACGTGGCCCAACAAACACGAGCGCATGTAAATGCTACAGCTGAGTTTACCGCAGGCTTACAAGCTTCATCATCCCCTGATATCCAAACAAAAGGGTCCCTTCCAGATGCACCTATCTCATCGTTAGGGGAAAAAGCCCATCAGCCATTAAAACTAAATAATGATGGATATGAAAAGGGCAATCCCGTGAAGATGTCAGAAGACGTTTTGCGAAATACAGCAACAACAAAGGACAAATTTGTACAGCAACAATGTAGTTCTCTCTGTGGCCCAAGCACATCGTCCGTCTCTACGAACTCCCACACACAATTGAAATTGCAGATGCTAGAAGAAGAAAAGGAACTTCAAAGGCAGTATTTGGAGAAAAAATACAGTATCCTAACACAAGGGGAAGTTTGCCAAAGTTCAAATTCAATTTTAAATATTTCTTGCTTTCAGCCCAATGCAGCGCAATTAGCAGCGAGACAGGTAATACCGAAAGAGCTACCAACATTCGATGGCAACCCAGAAGACTGGCCCCTATTTATAAGTAATTTTAAAAATAGCACAGAAATAGCGGGCTACACAGATGGCGAAAATTTAATGCGATTGCAGTCGTGTCTTCGGGGTCGTGCCAGAGAATTAGTAAAAAGTAAATTACTTATTCCGGCCATGGTAAATGAAATAATTCAAACACTAGAAATGTGCTTCGGTCGTCCAGAGCATATATTAGACAGCATGATTGCCAAAGCAACGAAAATTCCTCCGCTTAAGGATAGGCTCGATAGTATTATCGAATATGCGCTCATCATACGAAATATTTGCTCAACAATGGAGGCCTGTAACTTGACGGCCCATTTAAACAATCCGTTGCTCGTGAAAACGCTACTTGATAAATTACCTGATAGCCATAAATTGAATTGGGCCATGCAGGTAAAAGATGATAAGGTACCGGTAGTAAAAGCGTTTAGCGACTGGATTTACAATATAGCAGGAGCCGCAAGTCAAGTCGTGTCCCCCTTAGGGGCTAAAAAAGGTGCTTCAGTGTATACTCACACAGAGCCAACCAATCAAAACAAATTCAGTTGCAACTTCTGCAAAAGTAAGCAACATAAAATACAGCATTGCGGCGAATTTCAGGCTCTTAGCTTAGACGAAAAGTGGAACGTGGTAAAGCAAAATAATTTATGCCGCCAGTGTTTAAATGCTCATCGACGCAAATGTTTCCTAAAGAAGGTATGTGACATAAGCAATTGCTCTGCCAAGCATCACCCCTTATTGCATAAATATATAGTGCCGACAAGTAATTCAACTGAAATAGTGGCCCAAGGGCGTGGGGCTAGCGTAAACGCACATAATGGTAGCAATCGAGGTTCGCAGTATTTCAGAATCTTGCCCATCCTTATTCATTGCAATAGTGGTCCGATAGAGACATTTGCATTTCTAGATGAAGGTTCGTCCGTTACCTTAATGGAACATAGCTTTTTTGAAAAATTGGGTATCAGCGGCAAAAAAGAACCTTTAGAGCTACAATGGACCGGCGAAACTACTCGTTCTGAGCGAAACTCTGTTAAAGTTGACATTGGAATTTCGGGTGCTAAAAGTAGTAGCAGGTTTACTCTTCATAACGTGCACACGGTAAATAATCTCAGTTTGCCCATTCAGTCAATCAGATTTGATGACATAGTGCAGGACTGCCCATACTTAAGAGGTTTGCCTATACAATCTTATACAAATGCTAAGCCAATGGTTCTTATAGGTGTCAACAATTGGAGGGTAGCCGTACCGTTAAAAATCAAAGAAGGTAAATGTGGTCAGCCGATAGCATCTAAAACGCGCCTTGGGTGGACATTGCAAGGTACTGGCACCGAATCAACTAATATTCAATCGTTAAATATTCACACATGCGGATGCGAAAAAGGCTATGATGCGCTCCATGATGAAGTTAAGGAATATTTTGCCCTGGAAACGCCCAAAGAAGGAAACATTTTATCGCCTGAAAATACAAAAGCAATGCAAATTCTTGAAAACTCGGCCATAAAGAAAAATAAACAATTTGAAGTGGGCCTATTATGGAAGGATGAAGCTCGGAAGTTACCCGAAAGCTATGAAGTTGCACGCCATCGACTTAAATGCCTTCAGAAAAAGTTCAAAAAGGACCCAGAGTTACAACAAACTATGCAAGCTGAAATTAATAAATTAATATCCAGAGGTTATGCTCGAAAGGTTTCGAGCTCCGAAATGTTCTCTCACCCGAATCGTACGTGGTATCTACCTATATTCGTAGCTCTTAATCCAAATAAGCCCGGTAAGATTCGCCTTGTATGGGACGCAGCAGCAAAATCGCACAACAAATCCCTAAATGATTTTTTAATTTGTGGTCCTGACTTACTTACATCACTCTTTAATATTTTGATCGAGTTCCGTGTTGGGCAAGTTGGCATTTGCGGTGACATAGCCGAAATGTTTCATCGTATCAGCGTCAACGATGAAGATATGCACGCTCAACGATTTTTGTGGCTCGAAAATGGTGAAGATGAAACACAACCTAGTGTGTATGTAATGAAGGCCCTAACCTTTGGTATAAGCTGCGCACCGTTTATCGCTCACTTCATAAGAAACAAAAATGCCGAGGAATTCAAGCAACTGTATCCTCGAGCTGTTAAAGCTATACAACACTATCACTACATGGATGATTTCATCGATAGCGTCGACAGCGAAGAAGAAGCAAAAGAACTTGCACTTGAAGTAAAAATGATTCATTCAGCTGCCGGTTTTCATATGAGAAACTGGATAACTAATTCCGAACTCCTTCGAAAACACCTATCTGAGGACAGCTCGGAGACTCAAACTTCATTCAAAGCTCTTGAAAAAATTCTCGGTATGTATTGGGAATCGAGTAATGATGTGTTCCAATATAATTGTAGATTCTCGCGGCTTCGAAGGGATGTTTTACACACCGGCCTGGTTCCTACTAAAAGAGAAGTTCTCCAAGTCCTAATGTCTATCTTCGATCCAATAGGACTTGTTTCCCACTACACTGTTGGCTTAAAAATTTTATTGCAAGATATTTGGCGCTCAGGAATAAAATGGGACGATCAACTCAATGAAGATCTGTACTTAAAATGGCATACGTGGCTCGCGAATCTATCTAAAATTTCTTCAATTGCAATTCCCAGATGTTATTCTAAACTAATCAAATTTAAGCGCGAGGTTCAACTACATACGTTCGTCGATGCTGGGGAAAATGCTTACGCTGCAGTATGCTACTTCCGTGTACAAATCAATGACGACGTTGATGTGTCTATCGTAGCAGCCAAATCTAAAGTTACACCACTAAAACCAATTTCAATACCTCGATTAGAGCTTCAAGCGGCATTAATTGGTACACGTTTAGCCGCAAAAATCCGAACAGCTACTCGTCTACATTGCACAGATTGTTTCTATTGGTCCGATTCTAAGACGGTGCTTAAATGGTTAACTATGGATCCGAAAAATTTTAAAACATTTGTGATGTATCGAGTTGGTGAAATTCTGGAGTCCACAAATTCTAACCAGTGGTATTGGGTACCATCCAAATTAAATCCAGCTGACTTCGCAACGAAAGTTGGTTCAACCGATGACGATTTGTGGCTCAATGGCCCTACCTTCTTGAAGCAAAGCAAAAATTTGTGGCCCAAATGCCCAGACATAGATATCTCAAATAAAGAAGAAATTCGAAATCATTTGCTTATTATCGACAAACCAAAAGCCTTATTAATCAACATAGAATATTTTTCAAATTGGAAACGCCTTTATATGGCACTTGCACGCTGCATACTTTACATTGAAAAATTAAAATCAACCGTACGAGGAGATACAACAACTAAAGGTATGTGCTTTGAATATATACAAAAGGCCAAGAATATTTTGTTTAGGTATGCCCAAGCTTGCCAATTTTCTGATGAAATATGGCGTCTCAGAAATAAAAAGAAAATACATCCCAGTAGCAAACTCAAACAGCTAAATATTTTCCTTGATGATGATGAAGTTTTACGCGCTTGTGGCAGAGTTGAGTCCCTAAACTGCAATAATGCTATTATCATGCCCAATAATCATTATATAACGTTTTTGTTGGTTCGAACTTACCATGAAAGTTTTCATCACTGCCTGCACGAAGCCACAATATGCAGAATCAAAGCAAGATTTTACATACCTAAGTTAAGAGGTGTTTATAAAAATGTTCGGACGAAATGTCAATGGTGTAAAAATCAATCAGCCTCACCACAACCGCCTTTAATGGCATCTTTACCAAAAGCAAGACTCGCCAGTTTTGAACGGCCGTTTACTTATGTAGGCGTCGACTTTTTTGGTCCATTATTTGTGACAGTCGGCAGGCGCCAGGAGAAAAGATGGGGCGTCCTATTCACCTGCCTAACAGTCCGCGCGATTCATATTGAAGTTGCTCATAGCCTAGATACAAGCTCGTGCATCATGTGTATTCAAAATTTTATAAGTCGTCGTGGTTCGCCCAAAGAAATATATACCGATAATGGTACGAATTTTAAATCTGCCGAAAGAGTTCTTCGCGAAGAAAAACAAAATCTTGATCTCCGCCAAGTTCTCTCCAATTACAACGAAATAAAGTGGAGGTTCAACCCACCAGCAGCACCACACATGGGCGGCGCATGGGAAAGGCTCGTGCGGACCGTAAAATCAACCCTCTACGCTATGTGTCCCGCCTTCAAATTTAATGATGAAACGCTAAGAAACGCTCTATGGGAAGTCGAGTTCATGATAAATTCCCGACCACTAACATTTGTGGCTCTAAACTCTACCGATGACGATGCCCTTACTCCAAACCATTTACTTCTTGGCTCAGCTGATGGATACAAACCCTTAAGTGAAGTTAACTTCGATCTTCGTCAACGATGGCACCATACCCAGCAGTTCGCCAACCATTTTTGGAAAAGATGGGTTCGTGAATATGGCCCAAATTTAATAACACGCAGTAAGTGGTTCGAAAAGGTGAAGCCGCCATCCGTAGGCGACATAGTCATAATCGTAGACGATACTCTTCCCCGTAACAGTTGGCCAAAAGGCATCGTAACAGAAGTAACTACGGCAAAAGATGGTCAAGTTCGACGTGTCAAAGTAAAAACTAACTCTAGTACATTCGAGAGGCCCGTGTCCAAAATAGCAGTTCTAGACGTCGGTACGAATGATAGCAAGCTCACAGGCCCCTAGTTCGCTTACAAGGGGGGGAATGTTACCGCCGCCACTGTATTATTTAAAGTTGTCATTTTCCAATTCTTATTTTTCTTGTGTATCTTGTACGTACATATGTACCTTATTTTAAATTGAACACATACTTACATACATACATATTTAAATACACTCACTCAATGTGAATGGTATGTATGTAGGTATGCATGCACACATGTACTCGTCTACATAAATATGTTTTTTTATAACGGCACAATCTGCAGATCAACTACCGCTTGGAAGTAAAATAAAATAAAAGTTTTGTTCTTAAAAAGTAGTCAGGCAGAGCGGTTTAACAAATTGTTTTAAAGCCGTTTTCAAACCGTTTTATACATATTGAATTTAATAAAATAAAAAATCATAACTGCTTTTAAAAGTTGTTTTTTTGTGTGACTCTGCTTGGCTGAACGAAAGGGCCAACAACTATGAAGCGGAGGGTCCTGAGTTAGAGCCCGCGCTGAGTCATGAAAATATTGTGTTGAATTCTTCTGATCAGCATTAGTGCGTGGGTGTGTTAGTTTTTACCAGCCTGTTTCAATGATGAAGGCATAGTCACTGGTCATTGAACATAATTGGTCACGATCATGTACTAAAAGCAGAGTAACAGCACCCTCTTTCGTCGGCCCTGTAGCAAAAATTAGCCGGCAAAGTAAAAAAGGTTGAAATAGTTACAAAAAAAACTGTCTATCTTCTCATCTTTCCTAATCTGTCCCCACAATACTATCCCCTCGTTTTCAGTTCCGGCGCAATGCATTGCATATATGCATAGGGGTCATCCCTGAGTGCTGGTCCAATATGAAAAAAAAAAAAAAATATATATATATATATATATATATATATATATATATGTATTTTAGAATGATTGAGCTCAAGGTCGTTTTTGTAAAAATCGTTATAATTTTTCTATTTTATTCGATATTTCGTCAACAATTTGTTGACATCATCAAAACCAATTTATACAGAAAATTTTAATTTTCGATTGTTACTCCTGATGATGTCAACAAATTGTTGACGAAATATCGAATAAAATAGAAAAATTATAACGATTTTTACAAAAACGACCTCGAGCTCAATCATTCTAAAATACATATATAAGAAAAGGTCAATAAAAGCAAACAACAAAAAAAATAAATATATATATATATATATATATATATATATATATATATATATATATATATATAATTTGTATTAGCAGTTCTCTATCCCACTAAACCTGCTGCTGGCCCCAGCAAACAGATATTCGACCGGCAGCAGTTACTAAACATAAAGACCATTGTTTGTGCTACAACTTGTTGTCGCTTAAAATTAGTAAGAATATGCTCTTGCAGCAGTTTTAAATTTTCAGTTTTCATATTAAATAGGAAAATAATTTTTCCCCAAACTATTCTATAAACTCATCCCCATAAATTGATCCCTGAAGATTTTCTAGCTAGAAAGCATATAAATATTTATTTTCCTACAACAGTTCAGTTCATTTTTCTCCTCTTATGTTTATATATAAGTATAACAATATATAAAATATGATAACATCTTGTCTAACCCAGCAAAAAATTTGAAGGGACTTTTATAACACACGAGCTACGAAATTTAAAAATATTACCAAAATTTTAATGTCCTAGTAAAAGAAGTAACAAACACAATGCGTGTTGTGAGCCTTTGAGAGGAGGGCAAATTATTAACTTTAAAAATAAACAAATTATTGGCTTTATTTACAACAGCCGTGGTTAAATTTGTAACAGAAAAAAATTATATTAGTAACTATTGCACAAGAAGAACAATTTTAAAACTATTATTATATTCTGATATTTTTAAGCTGAAGGTCTCTTTATTTTAATTTAATTTTTAATTTCAATATTTCGTCACTCCTTTTTGTGACTTCTTCAGGAAATTAATTATTTATTTTTTTTTATATAAAACAATTTTTTTTCTTAAATAAAGTAATTAATTTCCCGAAGAAGTCACACAAAAGAGTGACGAAATATTGAAATTAAAAATTAAATTAAAATAAAGAGACCTTAAGCTTAAAAATATCAGAATATAATAATAATTAAAATGAGGTCAAGAAACCAAAAGAATTTAATATTAAAACTATTTTTAATTGTTTATATTGTACTATTTTTTGTCACCACATAATTTTTAACTCTAAGTAAGCCGAATAATAATCAATTGACTACCATGAAAATGCTCTTTTTAAATTGCAGTGAAATCCGGGATGTAGGCAACACAATAATACTTACCAAAGAATTTATAAATATTTGTTTAATATTTGATATTAATTATTGTTTAATATTTGACAAACCAAAAAGTAGCTTTTTTGCTGGGATGCTTAAATATATCACAAATACATTGTCATGCACTATTTTTATCATACAACATTGAGCTAATAATAATTGTTAAGATAAAAATCCTTAAAGCCTTAAACTCAGGAACGACTAAAGCATTATTTATATATTTTACAATAGATGCCGGGAAATTTAGTGTTGCTTTCACTGCATCTCTATTATATAAAGAGATTGAAAATATGCTTAGTTGAATAATATACGAGTATATTTAATTACATATAATGCAAATGCAGTTATAAGGCCCACAGTGTTAGCCAGCTGACTTACAAAAGTCTACCAGAACTATCGTATTATAAATTAAAATATCACTCATAATTGCAAAGATATTTTTGGCTTAAGATCAAATAAACTCGGATTCGGATTAAATTGTATCCCCTTAGTTAGTCCGTTTTCAAGTTACTGCCCTCTTTTTTTAAAAAATTTTTAAAATAAAGAGATTATCATGAGGTCCATTTTGTATATCTTACCTTGGAATGTCGCCAAGTTTTTTTTTTTAACTCTGACTAGCACTCGGAACTAGAAAGTAGGGGATAGTAGTGAGGGGCCATATGAAGAAAGATGAGAAGACATAATTTTTTGTGGCTTTTAGAACCTTTTTAGTTCGCCGGCTAATTTTTTGCTACACGGCCGACGAAGGAGAGTGCTGTTCCTCTGCCCTTGAGTACATGATTGTGTCAGACGCTGTCAGTTATGTTCAGTGATCAGTGCTATGCCTATATCAATGATACAAGTTGACAACAACTAACACACTCATGCACTAATACTGATCAGAAGAATTCGACACAACATTCATGACTGAGCACGGGGTTGAAACTCAGGAACCTCCGCTTCATAGTCGTCATGTTAACTACTTCAGCCAACAGCACCCTCAAGTATTAGCCGATTCGAAGACATTCTGGTTGAGATAATATACCCTCGCACATTTACTCCAGGCTCTTTGCTTCCTTTGGCTTTGATATACAGCTGAACATGTGCATGGCCGTGCTTTCATCGTCCTTTCCATTCTCCTTTATATTCATAGTTCTGTCCATCTCCATTAATTTTACTTCTTTATTATATGTCAAGGATACATCGCCATCTTTAAATGTACGAACAATTTAATTCAATTCAATCAATTTTAATTTGCTTGAAACTTTATGCACATCAGGATTCCAGGATTAACGTGCTAAGAATTAAAATTGCCTATGGACAAGTTATGCTTAACATTTGGCTATAACATTTTGCTGGACTCGATAGACTATCACGAGTTTTGTAGGCCTAAAAAAACTATACGTCTTTTGAAGAAAAACAGTTCTCATAATAGAAATCAATCGTGATGGTAATCCAACTGCTCAAGAAGCTCACGAATAAAACAAAGTGGCATCCTTGTACTTCATTTATGTGTTTGGAGGAACTTTTGTAATAAAAGCACTTAAATATTTGTTTCAGATTAATGTCTCTATTTACATTTATATAAAAATGTATTTCGAAATCGAAGTGCTAATGCCACCAAAACAGGCAGAAAAGTGTAACGAAACTGCCAGCCTTGACAAATAGCCAGAGCTTTCTCAGTAAGAAGTCTGCCTGCAGTTGGGAAGTGAGCTCTCAACAATCACCTGATGCTTGTGCCATTTTCAAAAACTAACGAATACTACTGAGGCTCGTGGGTCCAATATATTTTTATATGAAAAAGGCAGTAGTAAATTTATTTTCTTATTAAGTTGTTTGCATGGAAAAACAAGTAAATTTTTGCACTACAGATTTCTTTGGCCCATATCATATTGTAGGATGCATGTTTTTGCTACAACTTCTTTTACATTAAATTTCCCCATGGCATGTGTCAGGTTAATTGGATGTCTTTAACCCAAGTGACACCTGTCCCTGTAATGCCTGTCAACTTTATTAGGCGGTAGTTACAGCTTGTTTCTTCTTTATAAATTTCTATCTTATCAAATGAATATTTTGTAGCTCATTGTTGATTCTGCGGCCTATTTTACGTGAATGCCTCACAAAATGATATTAATTTCAGTACTTTGTATCGGTCAGATTTAGTAGAATTTATTATACGTGTAATAAAATTTCTATCAATTTGAGCGACACTTTGCAGCCAGTTTTAATAAAAATCTGTATATATCTTGCGTTTATTTCTGCCCTTGCGGAAATCTTGTTAGTTTCTTAATTATTTCTTCTCCCCCTTCTTAATAATATTTGTTTTGTTATTTTTATTTTTATTTAGCACAGCATTTTCCCACACCCAGAGGTATTAGTTATACCACATATCCTGTTTCCATTTTTAATTTTATTTCGAAATTAATTAGATTGAGTTTTATAATATTTTAAGCCATTCACTTGTGTACTCCTTTACAAGAACGTATATAACTTGAGGCTAAAAGAACTGCATAATTTCAATAAATTAAAAAGGTGGAATAAATTTCTAAATTTATTTCTGTTATAAACTGCTGGGGAAACACTGATTACTAGCAAACGCTAGCAAGTTATTAAAATTCAAAATGCATAAAAAATAATATACGAGAAATTGTGTAAAAATGTTTCACTAACAATATCTATTGTAATACTCTTCAGAAAATGCAGTGCCAGCCCTCACAATTGCATATATTCCCGTTCAAATAATTTACAGCGTCAAATCAACTCGATCTCTTAAAAGCTAATCAATTTCCTTGCACATAATATCTACTCAGAACGTTTGCAGTTTACAATGAACTTAAACAATATACTTGCAATTATCAAACTACTGACAATGTGTTCGCTTATGATGTTCAGCATTATGCAAAATCCAGCTAATTAGTATGCTAATATAATACACTTGCAATTGTTTAAAAATGCTTGCACTCACATGCACACATACGCACATGCACATGTGCCCTCGTACCCACATAGGAAATGGGATGTTGTAGCAGACTTAAGACAATTCCGTAGGATTTCAAGTGCAAATTAAGCATAATTTAGAGACACAACGTTAGAACTCACACATGAAAAAGAATAGAATTTTGTATAAAAACCAGTGATAGAGTCGAAATTAGTAAACACTTTTTGGAACTCCACAAAGCGATTACAATATATTTTTGAAGAATATTGCGTTTCAATTGTAACAACGTTATATGTATTTAATTGGTTTCGAAACGACCTCATAATTTCCCTAGACCATTATTTTATCTGGCACAAGCTTGGACTTGCAGTCTGACGGATTCTTGATATACTACAGGTCATGTTAGTAGGAAATATTAGTAAAATCTAAAAATAAATTAAGTGATTGGCAGCAATAACAAATTTTCATTTTGAAAACAAAATACAAGACATTAGCAATACAAAAAGAGAATATATTATGGCGATTTCTTTTTTGGAAAATAGTTAACATTTTGTCAAATTTGTATTCTAAAAATCCACAATTAGGAGCAATTTTAAAATAAAACACATCTTCATAAGAGATGGTAGATCAATTTCCAATAAATACTATTTTCAAATGCTATAATGCTGCCATTTTCCATTGAAAAGTGCAAAAATGTAGCATTCTTTATAGAAAAGAAAACAACATTAAATATTGGAAATTTGTGCGATCCCATATCGACACTTAAAGCATAATATCTCCCCTTGAGCATAGAAATCACTTGCACATACACACAGAAATACCTTGGAGAGCTTACCAAGCACAATGTAGGGTGTAGCAGCAGCAGCAAAATAAGAATAAAACTGCAAATACTTTTCCTCGAAAATATGATATTTAATCAACTAAGCAGAAAATACGCCAGCTGTTTCACCAGAAATTACCCACGCGAATCGCAGCAGCAGCAGCAGCATCAGGTTAATCTACGTTAACATGTACTCAACATGGCAGCTTTGCAGCTACAACACAGAATTGGCTTCGGTGCTTGTTAAATTACAAAAGTTGGCGCGATTTATGTAAATAAAAGAGTTGTGTATGTGTGCATATGTGTAAGCGTTCGTATGTTTGTTGTAAAGATGAAAATTATATATGTGGCCCATGTATTCTAATTTTTAGTGCATGTATGTGTGTGTATGTGCACTTCTGCTATGAAACTGTCTAATTAAATAAAAGCGATATTTGCAGCAGCACTAATACAAACGCACTCAGCCAAGGAGCTTTAAATGAGTACAGCCACTTTTGCTAGTTTTCTAACAAACAACTGAAAATTAAGCGCTAAGACAACAATTAGCAAAAACTTTTTACTAGTCAGCTTCTTGCAAGTGCAAACAGCAAAATGGCGAGACTATATTCCAGCACTATGAAAAAAAGTTATTGTATAACTTTGCGACGACACTTGTGCCAGAGATGGCATGACATGTTTTTTGTAAAACAAGAAATTATTATTCATGGTCACACATAAAATTTTTAGAACGTTTTATACAAAAGGGGAAAAATATCATTTACGGTTTCAAATTCGATTTTCTGTCATATACAACTCCCGGGGAAGGAACATTTTTCCTTTTAAAAGTCATCTACTTTTAAAAGACTATAGGATCAAATATTTCAAACCATTTCAAAACGACTAATGAGAGTGTTGTTACTATGCTTTTAATACATGATTGTGTCAGTCGTTGCCAATTATATTCAGTGACCACTGCTATGCCCGCATCACTGAAACAGGCTGACAACAACTATCACGACTAAGGGCGGCGTTGAACTCAGGACCCTCCACTTCATATTATCGTGCTAACTACTTCAGCCAACAGTACCGGGATGGAGAAACTGGATCGATTACCATATGTCAGAAGAACTATATTAAAGAATTATTGGAAGAGTATGAGATGAGCGAATGCAAACCAATGTCCACACCTTTGAATGAAGGATTTCAATTAAATTGTTCCAATAACAATACAGATAAAGTTAATGAAACCGAATATCAATCTCTTATAGGTGCACTGATGTATCTCGCCCTAACAGCTAGAGCAGACATATTACATTCTGTAAGTAAGCTGTCACAAAGAAATAAAAACCCACATTCAGAACATGTAGCAGCAGCAAAGCACATTCTCCGTTATTTGTCAAGGACGAAAGATTTCAAACTTCACTATCATAAAACTGGTAAGCCAATTGAAGGTTACGTCGATGCAGACTGGGTGATCCAATAGAACGCAAATCATATACAGGATACGTATTTTTCTACGCTGGATGTATATTTTCATGGGAGTCTAAGAAACAACCAACAGTAGCTCTCAGTAGCACCGAAGCGGAATACATTGCTTTTTGTGCCGCAACTAAAGAAGCAGTTTATTTGAAAAAGTTGTGCTTAGAAATCGGTGTAAGTACTTTCCATGAATCCATTGTTGTAAATGGCGATAACTTAAGCGCACAGCAATTAGTGAAAAATCCAGTGTATCATGCACGAAGCAAGCATATTGATATCAAATATCGTTACGTCCGAAATGCATACAAGAACAACGATATAATTTTAAAGTATGTACCAACTAACGAAATGATTGCCGATTTGTTAACTAAAAATTTAGGAAAAGTTAAACATTCTAAATATACTGATTTAATGGGACTGTATTAATTTTATTATGTTTTTTTTTTTTAATTGTATAACTTGTTTGAAAAGTATTTTGTATTGAGGAGAAGTGTTGAATTGTTTTCGAATTTGTACTTTGCAATACAAATACTTTGTATTTATTGTTTAAGAAAATTTATTTTCAATCACTATAGTTTGGCATAATACTTTAATGTAAAATAAATTTTCTTCACTCTGTTCAAATTAATTGTAAAATAAACACGTTTTATAAAAAATCTAGAAAATAGATTGTTGGAGTTTTTATTCGGCTATACATAAAAGAACATAAATTACAACAATTACAGCTAAGATTTGCTCATTCAAACAGGCCAACATGAATTACCCTACTTTTTTTAATAGTGGTTTCTCCTATGGGCCGTAGGTTTAACGTCTTTAAAAAAAAAAGTAACAATTGATTGACCAGAAACCATATATTAATCAATACTACCTTTTACTAATGCAGATCAGAGAACTTCACTTGTTGATTAAAAAACCGTTCAACAATAACAAAGGCACAAAAAACTTGTCTTTTATTTGCAAATGATCAACCTTGCCCGCACACGCTCTTTTGTTGTTGATTTTAAATCAACCGAACATATGCCTCTTTGCTGGTTCTGATGCTAAACACATCGGCTTACTCACAACAATAATCTTTTTTAAGCTAGGAATAAAAACATTAATCAAACTTGCTCAAGCTTTTATATGCGTTGTTCATTATAAGGCAATCGAACCACATGCAAGTTGAACACTTGCTTATTTTCATCATAGGTCGAATCAAACTTGTCAACTTGTGTACTTGTCTATTCCGCTCAACGCTCAAAAATTTGATCAACATTAAAGTACAAAAAGCAAGAAATCATTGTGTATGAATTTGTTCATTCCCATCAACAAAGGCACGCTTGTTTTTTTATTTTAATTTACAGTGGTTTATGATGTCCATTCGCGTTGTTTATGACAAAATAGGAAATTTTTTTAAGAAAATATTATTTTTATTTGCAGTTCGATATTGCAAATAATATTTATTATTATTTTTGTTTATTTTTATTTGTTCTCCTTTACAGTGGTGTTTTTTGTGTTATTTAATTTGTATTTCTTATTAAGCTAAAATTGAGAAGCACAAATTTTCTGCAGCATAAGTAGCCCTCCAGTACTTATTCGTTTTCCATAATTATTTCACTTAATATGGACCGTATTATATTTTTTCCCTTACGCCGAGGCGACAAGGTGTAAACTTTCTTGGAAATTTGACTTAAAAAAATTTTTTTCCCTGTTGTCATATTTGCATGTGTATTTCGGCGTATGTAATTCAACTAAATTTGTTCTCTTAATCGGACACATGTTTAACAATAAAAAACAAACAAATGATCAAACTTGTGCACACATTCTCATTTGTTTCAATTTTGTAAAGAAAAAAGTCCCATAAACC
The DNA here is from genome assembly GCA_951800035.1 of Linnaemya tessellans. Taxonomy (NCBI): domain Eukaryota; kingdom Metazoa; phylum Arthropoda; class Insecta; order Diptera; family Tachinidae; genus Linnaemya; species Linnaemya tessellans. The sequence continues at coordinate 2,772,370 of OX637533.1, read as the reverse complement.
ACCGTGCATTTGCCCATGTGTATTCCCTTTAACTTTGTTTTTCATGAACAAATTCAAATAAAGACTAAACCTGTACCTCCACTCATGTATCAGTGTTGAATTGGTTATGTTGTTTGCATTGTTCGTATATCATATTGCTCAAGTTACACAGACGGTCGGTTCAAACATGTTGTGTGAATTAATGAGAATAAGAGCGTTTGGACACGATGAATTTACTGCAAGCCCTTCTCTTGCCTGTGCGATCTTGCTCATAAAATGTTTTTCTTAATTTTACTCATAATCAGAATTTGATGTATACATCAGAATGAAATGATTTTTAATCATCATTGAATTTTTCTTTAATCTTTACAATGAACAAAAATTTGCGTGCTGAACAAAATCAAGAAAAATCGTGATTTTGAAGTACTCTGATGCAGATCTAGAGAAAGCGACCCCATATCCAAGACTGAGAGCACAATCGAGCCTACAAATTTCACCTACAATCAATAGCACGCGCCATATTATGCTATTTGCACTCCACACTATTCGAAGATTGACAAATATCGTGTGCAATTCCTCCACTGGTTGAGAGAACACTTTCCAAATATGCGACCAATATATTATTCTTGATATTAAGTCCAAAACTAAATGACTCCTGCAGCAACTAGTCCAGTTTCGATTTGTTATTTAGTTATTATTTTCAAATTTTAAAAAATATCTCCATGAAACATTTGACGAATTTTCAGTTGTACTTCAATTTTGTATGCCTACAATTTTATATAGTAGCTTTAGCTATTTTTATAATTACATCCTCAGAAATATCCCACTTAATATATTAATTAAAAATCCGACAAGATTTTGCATAGTATTTTAAATAAAACATTTTAATCAATTATTTAATTGAGCCTGGAATAACATTTCAACCAAAAATTTCGTTAAAATATGTTTGCCTTCCGTTAAAATATAATATATTTGCTTAAGGTCGTCAGTTTTAAGGCACAAACTATTTTGAGTGTTAATATCCAGCCTTAAAAGGCAACAAAAGTTTAAATAATATTGTCTAAAAACAATTGGGGCTTGCTTGCCTAGCAAAAACCACATTGGCTTTTAAAACCCCTGCCCCTTTTTTACCCATACAGACGTATGATTTTAGGAAACAAAGTTCTTAGTTGCCTTTAAGTTTAAGCAAATATTTGTGAATGCAGTTGTTTTTGTTTCAGCTCGAAGTAAGAATATTTAAGCAAATGTATGTTAATGTCAAAAGAAACCACAAAATTGTAAATATAACTGCTGTAGACACATTAATTATGTAGCGTATTTAGCATGTTTGTTGCAAGAAAAAAAAACAAACGCACACACACACACACACAGAAAAACACTGGCATATAAAGAAGTAGTAAAACTGTTTGCCTTTAAGGAAGCAGACGTGTCAGTAATTGAAAGAAAAACTACAACAAAACACACTCGTAATTGAAAGTCATGCTTTTCAAATAAACTTTTTTAAGAATTTTATTGATTCTGATTAAATTACAGCACAATAGGAATATGATTTGCGTATTTTTGTGGCCTGCGGTTAAACAACTGAGACGTATACGTAATGCGCCATTTGCCAAACACTCATACGTATGAGTGATATTTAATTGCTGTAAATAGCGTGTGATTGTGTGTTAGGCCAGTCCTTCTCAATAATTTAATTAATTTCTGTTTTATAAATTTTTCCCAAAAATTTTATAAAATTTTTTGCCTTTATAAATTGAATGACTTTTGGAAATTGTTGTGACTTCCTTATCGCATAATGGATTTAAACTTGCCACCTTTATATGACCAGCGTAGCTGTGGGGTGAAACAGAATTTATTTTATTACTTTGCCACATCATTCACTAACTTCACTCTTTATCAATGAGTACAAGTTGCTATAAACACTGACATTTTAGGGCATTCATTCGATGTTACGACCATCTGTTACCGTACACTTTCAATTTCTATGTTTTTTACTATTCTTTTGTTTCCCGTAATACAGTTTTTCTTGCTGGCATTCATTTTAGCCTCGGCATACTGCATGTTGTAGCAGACATTATCTCTACCAGTTCGTATAACTTTATGTGTTTGCTTTAGTGCATTACTTGAAACCAACAAACAACAGCTCCTACTGCTGCTGCGAGTGCAACTGCTATTTAGAACATTAGAGCATGACAGTTAAGTGGCATTGTAGTGGTGTAGCAAAATTGGTGTAAACTTGAATGCACTTTTTGCCATCATTTGATCATTGACAGCCAGTTAGCACTATCGAGAGTGTCAGGTGTTACCAATGGCATGTACAAATGACTACTGAACAACGTTATCAACTTCTCAGTTCTATTCTCTGCTCTATATTTGTTTTCTCTATTTCACAACGAACAGCCGGCATTTGTATGAACACGAGCAGTGGAATCTTAATAGCACAAGTTAAAGTAATAAATGTAAAGTTGCAGTTGTTGCTGTACAAATACTTTTGATTATCGCACGGTTGTTTGCTAGGAGAAGCTTAATATTAAATTTAAGGATATCAACTGGTTTTTTCTACACAAATTTCTGTGTTCTCTAGAAACATATTTTATTGCATTGAAAATTTTTTCATAATAATTTCTGTCAATTATTATTGAGTAATTTTTGTAAATGAAGTTCATACAGCCAATATTGTGAACGTTTTGTATTATTAACTATTTGCTTTGTGTACTTCGTAAGTTTTTATGCGGTCACTTTATTGGCTCGTTCGTGGAGTCATCAGTCAAAGCCCGTATTAAATGAGTCTATCATATTTTTTAGCTTTTATATTATTCATTGATCTCCAATAAAAGCAGCCAGTAATTTAAAGCGATATAAAATATATATGTTCGAGCATTTAATGGAACTCATTTCACATATTGTCTCAGTTCCTTGATTAACTATTTGCATTGTTTGCTCCGGAATCAAGTGGAAGTCTACTAATGATTTGATGTAAAAGCCAGCGACATCCCGGCATACAGACGTACTTAAGCCGTACTTAACAAATCAAGCTTATGTATAATATATTATAAATATATTTTTGCTTATTTTCCCACGATTTTAAATTAAATTTTATGTTCTTTAAAAAATATATATATTATTTATTGATTTATTTTTACAAAAATTTACATCGCCATATTAAATTTTATCGTATGTTTATAATGTTTTTTTAATAAAATGCTATAATAACAATTTAAAGTTAAAATGAATTGATATGTTAATTTAATATAAGACACTTACATATACAAAAAAGTTAATACGAGGTAAATTCAATAAGCACTTAGCAAACGTAATTGACCATAAAACTTTAATTTGCCATAACACTGGCAAATCTATTATTCAATATTTATTTAATATCTCTAGATAATTTTACGGCTTCTTGTTTTCTTGAGAAGAGGAATAAATTGATATTCAAGTTGTCATCAAAGACTTATAAAGTTTTCAAGCGCAAACATACTGCGACATACGGCCGACTGTGCAATATATTTATAAAAAATAGAAAAATAAAAAATCCTGAGGGTATTTTATGGAAACAATATCGCGCGCTTCATGCTAACGATGCTCTTTGAGATCCATATTTGACAATGGAAATCAATTTTTTATTCAAATTAAAATTCAATTTTAGATTAATAAAAGACTTTTCTAGTGTAATTGAAATTGACATTAAAAAAATATTCGTATGAATTTAAGAGCACCAATAAATTTTCTGAAGCCAGCTTTAAAGAAATAACATACAACAAAAAATATTGCAGCCGAGTAAGAAAATCATTGCTGCAGCAGTAGCAGGGATTGTTAATGTTTCGATATTTTAGGCTCAAAAAGTGTTAAAAAAATTAAATAAATTGAGTTAAAAAGATTCTATTTAAATTATAGAAGAAACCTGACTGTATCTGCATATGTATGTATCTAAGGCATTATTGAACCTCCCTCGTATGTTCTTACAAATAATCACCAAATCGTCTTTATATGAGTTGGTGTACCAACTAATTATAAATATTGTGTGCATTATAACTTAAAACGAAAATAGAAATGTTTATGTCTGCGTATAATTTCGAAACTACTTAAATATTAAAATTACAATTAAGCTGCAGGCAGCAATGTGAGAATAATTTATTATAATTTTGTGTTTAGTCATTAAAGTTTTTGTTTAATAGAACAGTACAGTGCTGTCGTCAGAAAAATATCTCTGTGTAAGATAATTAATAATAAATGATTGACTTAAAGATATTCATTTTAAAATATATTTCAAGTAGCTTTAGCTAGAATCTACTGTTGTTCAAGTTGCCCGTTGGAAGGTCAACTATAGTTCATATTTTATTTAACAACTATGTCGTTCTGGTATTGTCTTCTTCTTCTTCTTTACGGAGTGAAAGGCAAAGCCAAAACAAGTTTGTTGGTTTGGGAATAACTGCGTTCTTAAACTTAAATTGCATCGTTGTAGAGTTTTGAATAAAAGTATTTAGTTACGAAAGAACTAAAATGTAAATGTTTTTATACATAAATTTTTTTAGTAAAATAGTAGAAAGCTTAAAAGCTATTGAGCGTATTCGCAAAATAAATGTCTCGCTAAAATCTTACATGTCGCTTCCACCTCCTCCTTCTGTTTGCTGATCCTTTTTTAATTGTATGCCATATTGTAGTGAATTTTCATACGTATGATAATGTAATAAAAAAAATTTAATATTTTTGGTTAATTATTTGCTCCTCCTTCATGATGTTAATTTGCATGGAAACTCAAGTCTCCATCCAGTTTTTTTCTGCCTCAGCAGTACTTTACACAGCTAAATTTTATGATTGCTAAATTTATGATCTTATCATATTTCTATTTTATTAAGGCTGACTATATAAATTTAATGACAAATTCACTATAAAAATTATAATTTCATAAGAAATTTATTTTTATTGTTCACGAAAAATCGAAAATTGCAACACTAGCCGATTTGTTTAATTACTTTTACGATCGTGAGACGGACAATGCCGTCTTGAATTAAACGTATGAATTGTTTGTACTACTGGAATATTCACAAAAATTTATTTTATTATAGAAACACCCAAATGTTAATCGATGTAAATTTTTTTTCTCACGTTAGTAGCTTTAGGAATGTTGGTAGCCTCATAATACATCATATTTGTCTTCCTGGACACAAATAAAATTATTTAAAACAAGATGCTGCATGTAAAATAATCAGAGTGATCAAATGATTTCGACTATTAAGAGTGACTATTTCCAAGAGAGTAACCAGGACAAGAGCAATTAACTTCATTTCTTCCTATTTGATTCATTACAAAGCAGTTGCTAACTTCATAATATCTAACATTTATTTCGCGATCGGTCAAATAGTTTCTAGAATGAGAATCATGTTTCATTCCTTAACAAAAAAAAAATATGATATGCGAATGATATTTTTTTCAATTCGTTTAAAATTCGTTGCTCTTAACAGTTCGGACTATACTGACTTTATGTTCTTTCCTAGCTTCCTCTCTATTTCACCGTTACCTTTAATCCACCTCTGATAACCGCCTCGGGTGGTGGAAAACGTCTACTCTGATTTGCATTCTTTCTGCGTGCTATTCCCGCTCTATGAAAGGAGGAGCTGGGCCTACTGCCCGATTTTTTTCTAACCGACGTGGAACTCGACGTAGCGGTGGACGAAGAAACCGTAACAGAAGAAGCAGTACCTGGAGGCTCTTGTGAGGAGCTGGTGATAGCAACCGCTGATGTAGAGCTTTCATCAGCCGAGTTACTTCTGGGGGAGTCGACAAAAGGCTTATGGAGTCTTATACCAGAATTGGATCTGACTGGCAAAAGAGTTACAAGTTTCGGTGTAGTTTCTGTTGTGGTGGCATCGGCAAACTGAGAAGACCTCAACATCTCTTCGTATTTGGTGGGATCAATAACTTCCACCTCAGCCTCACCTACCACGGGTATGGCGGCTCCCATACCTTCCGCGGAAGTGTCTTCGATAAAGCTGGACATGGGCTTAATGAAAGGTTCTCTTCTCTCATACAACAAGTCGCTGTACGGAGTGGGTGTCGTGGATGGGGTCGTCTTCATGGTGGAAGAGTTTAAGTTTATGGTAGAGCTGCTGCTAGCGAATGCTGTTGTCCTGGGTATTGAGGTTGCTTTCGTGGTGCTGCTACTTGGTTTCGTTCTTTTGTCATTATTCTGTGAGTGCTTCAGTTTGTTGTAGGAAAATGGAGGCACTTTTGTGGCTACGTTGGGGGTAATGCCCAACTTGGAGGCCAGGGTATCAAATATGAGGGAAATATCTTGTATATTCGTGGCATTATTTATTTTGCTTTTCAACTCATTCAAGGTGAAGTTCTCCGATCTCTCTACATCCTCCGATACCCAGGCTTGCAAAGTTGTGTTGAAAATTTTGCGCATGTTGCCGGTATGGCCAACTTGGGATGCACCAGAGTTGTTGACGAACTCCCACTTGGAATGGGAGGGAAACAAGTTTGAATCATCCAACATTGTCGGTGGCTTGCTTTGCGCAGGCTTGTTCCTATAACGTTTCGTGGTGGTGGTGTAAAATCTTTTTGTCGTAGTTGTTCTTGGAGTTGTGCTGGTAGAGGCTGTTGAGGTAATCCAAGGAGTGGAAGAGCTACTGGTGGCCCCGGCAGAGTTGCGATAAATAGTGCCGCTTGATTTCTTTTGATTTGGATCACTCAATTGATTTCTTTGCAGAATTAATTCTTTCAGATTTAAAAAATTTGGCCTGGAAGTTGCTGGTGCGGGGGTAGTGGTCGAAATGGTTGTAGTTGGCCACATCATGTCAGTAGCAGTTGACTCTGTGGAATCGTCTGCCATAAATCTCAAGGTGGTTTCGTTAATTGTGTCCTCCTCGAAAATGTCTTTACTGGCGGCCTCCTTGATGACCTCTTTGCTGGCTAAACTGACATCAGTTTTGTCCTCTTCCGGCTCTGTTCTTGATTCTAAAGGCTGCTTTTTGTTCTTAGCAGCATCATCTTTGGGCAAGTCCAGTAAATCCATAAAGAACTCGCCTATTTTATCGGCCAGCTCTGAGGTGGTTGAAGAAGTATCCAGCGGCTGTTCCTTGGGCTGCAACGTCGGCGAAGTTTCATTGTTGGCCTCTGTACTTAATTCCACTGTTTCCTGTTCGCCAATGACTTTCGGTGTAGTAGCTTTCGTTTCTGGCTGTCTGGTGGAGTTTTCCTTTTTCTTGGCTATCACTCCATCTCCCAAGTGCTCAAATTTCTCATTGTCGGAATCGAATGATATGGGTTCTTTCAGGCCAGAGTTTAAAGGTTTAAATGGAGGCACTACCACTTCATCAATTAGAGGCACTGGCAAGGGATGGGGTTGCACTGAAGCTCCTGTCCCTAAACGTTCAATACCTTCCGATCCAGGCATAAAGACGGGGTTTCCAAAACTATGATAGAACATGAGATCTTGAGAGTTTTTCATTTCCATGGTGCGATCAGGTTTCCTAAAATGTGGGCCAAAGAAATTGGGTTTGTAGGAATCCATTGCTGGCTTGCCACTGTTGAAGCCATCCAAAGCTGGTATGGGAGGACGAGGCTCTTCGGGCAGGAAAGGTAACTCTATTTCGTCAATACGTCTGCGGGGAGGTTCTGCACTTAAAACAGGTCCTATAGGCGGTAATAAGGGGCCAGAGGTCGACATGCCTGGAAGAATTTTGGTGGGGAAAGCAGGTGGTGGGCCAGCCAAAAACTCCGGAACTTCCCGATGTATGGGACGCCATGGTTGGGTGTCTAGAATAGGTACTGACGTAAATAAGTTTTGATCTAATTGGGGCAATGAATGTAGGGTAGATGGTGAAGTGGGAGCGGGATAATTTTGATGGTTCACAGCTGATGATGTCGGGGGTGAAATGGGGCTGCTGGTTATATCTGAAGGCGTGGTAGTTGTAGGCCTTTGGGATGTTTCTATTGGGGCAGGAGGATAAGAAATGGTAGGGAAGGGGGTTGTGGTGGTTGTGGTTGTAGTTGTAGTTGTAGTTGTGCTTGTGCTAGTAGTAGTGGGCCTAGCAGTTGTAGTTGTTGTTGTAAATCTTGTGGTCGTTGTTGTCGGTTTTTGGGTGGTTGTTGTAGCTCTCGTAGTTGTTGTGCTTACAGCGGCCGTTGTTGTCGTTGCTGTTGTTGCTTTTGTACTTGTTACAGTTTGCTGTTGGGGCACTACAGTGGTCAACTTTTCAATACCCGGCTTTTTAGGTTTTACTCTTAAAGCATACGGAGTAACTGCTTTAGGTGCCAGGGTTCCCATGGTATGACCTCTTGCCGGCGTGGTCTTTTTCAGTGCTATATCTGCATCTGTTTTCGTTATTTCAAAAGATCCTTCAAAGGATCCTTGTATAACAGGTGCATTTTCCACATCCACATCTGGTTCGTCGTCAGCTGAATGAGACTTGGAAGGGGCACGTCCCTTGCCAGAGGTAGACGGCTTGTTGATAAGAGCCGGAGCATTGCCGGCTTTCTTCATCAAACGCTTTTCCAGTTGAGTTTGGCTTGTGGGCACCGTATTCTGGATAAGAAAAATGTTGTACAAATTATGAAAACAGTTTCAGGAGTTCATATTTAAGTGGGTGTTTTAGTAAGAAGTTGTATTTACATTTTCGTTAGTATCAAAGAGTAGAGTTCATATTAATTTTTCTATAACATAAATTTTTTTCTCAACTGGCAGGTGCCTTCCAAAGTAGTTTCTATAAAAATAATTTTTATTCAGTAAAAAAAATTCTTTTTGAAAAACTCGTCTTTAATAATAGAGCATTTATCAAAAAGTACTTTTGCAAAGTGATATCTTCAAAATATTTCACAAGGTTGCTATTTAAAAAGACCGATCAGAAAAATGTCCTTCTTTATATTTTCATATATTTTATAATATTTTAATACATATTTTTTTTAATTATTCCTTTTTAAAAGTCTTTCTCTTGGAAAGCGTAATAATTAAAATATTATTTGTTACTCACGAGGGCTTTTCTCTTTTTTTTTATTATTTATATTTTCCACTTACCACATCCTTAAACAGTGAAGCCGATCTGACCACTTGGTCGTCCAGAATTCTTTTAATTTCCATTGAGTCTGCATCTATGCGCAAAGATCTGTACAAAGATTTGACGGCCGTGGTTTCCAGAAAAATAGATTCTTTGATATATTCCTCAACACTGTGTATGCTTCTGAAAATTGAAATTAATTTAATACATTTCTTTTAATATGACTGATGATTCAGCAAAACTTACTGCGGCAGTTTTCTAACATCGAAAAAGGTGCGAAAGTTAACTTTGATCAAAGGACCCTCACCAAAGCCCCAAATGTCCGTGCGTATCGGCTGCAAGCCTTGATCGGTTAGAGCTCTTTCCACAAAACGTTTGTAAAACTCAATTTTTTGCTTGTAGGATGAGGTGTGATTGTATTTGAGGCCCGTGGAGAATATATCACCTTTGGCTACACGAAACGAGCCTTCGAAACCCAAAACAGCTATAAAAGGAAATATATATTTTTTTACAATTCGAAAACATTTTATTAATGAAATACATACGATCTTCCATATGGCCTTTTACAGAACTGAAGTAAAATGCCAAACCCGCTATCGATATCACAGCCAGTAAAACTATAAATGCGGCTGTGGTCAGAATTATAGAAAAGGATCTTGTTTTTTGGTAGTGGCCATTGGCTTTGGCCGAAAATGTTGAGGGTGCCAAATTACGTCCATCTCGCCATATACCCCAGGTATTGTAGCCGTACTGATTGTTTATGCTAATATCGTTACTATACGAGGGTTGATTGTTCATATGATAATAGGCACCCAAAGTCGAACGTCTGCCCAAAGTATTTTGATATGTGTAATCATTGGACTGCAAAACAGAAAAGTGGTAAAAAAAAGTTCATTATTACAATTACATTTTGAAAATTATAAGAACAAACTCTTTAAGAATAGTTTTTTTTTTTTTGTTAAGCAAATGAATTTTAAACGTAAAAAATTTTTAGGAAAAATATTGAGACAATTTCCAGAATTTACATTTAGCCAATTCACAAACCTTTTTGTGTCTTTTAAAGTTGTATGTGGAAAGGCAATATCAATCAAAAATTTCCAAACCAAAAGAAAAATACACATTTTTGCTTTGATAAATTTTTTGAAAAAAGAATTTTTGCCAATACAACTGTAAATGATACAATAAGGCTTGAGATTTGATTATATCCTATAGCAACAAAATAAATCTCTCTTATGGAATTTCTGGCCTTCAGCCCAAAGAAATCCAACTAAAGGGAGATTCTGTGGTCATACTCAATATTCAAGCGGCTGTTATATTAAATTAAATTTTGAAACCTAATCAGCTTGTTAAATATTTAGTTAGCCAACATAAAAACAAGTGCGCTGGCATGCCTCACAAGCTTATCCAAGTTGTTTTTACAAAAAAAAAAAATATTTACCAAGCAAAGCAGCACACAAATATCCTAATGAAATATGCAAAAATGTTTCATGGAACAAAAAACAAAAAAGTGTTTTGTCAAGAAAAATTTAAAACCCAAACAACACCAGCAAAGAAGGCACACCTTCTTTGTCTGCAAAATAATACCTCAACATGTACATCCGTACGATTTTCATAAACGTAAACTTTGGAACTCAAGTATGTGTCCATTAACCAGAGTGTTATTGAAAACATGAACATTCTCTCTATTTTGTAATTCACTTAGATTTATGGGAAATTATACAAAACAAGCAATATGAAGTAAACAACTAACAGAGTGTGGCAGAAGGGAAAGTTGGCAGGAAAGTTGAAATCGAAGGCAACAAAAGGCAAACAAAATAATTTTTTTTCTTCTTTTTTGCTTATGATTGATTAAATTTAACTGTACTTTTATAGGAAAAATTTCATTCAGTTACGATGAAATAAAAGTACACTTAAGCCATAAGGAAAAATATCCTGGTTTTTTCCCAAAAGTGCAAGCCAGTCATAAACGAGTATGAACATGCACAGAAGGCAATAAAATAAATAGCAATAATTTTAACATGGGCTTGTTACAGTGGAATGTTTTTATTATTATTTGAGTTTATTGCGCACAGTGGTAATCTTTGAAATAAAATTGAAATAATTCTGCAGTTTCCAAGAGGACAGAAAATGTTAGAAAGTGTTTAAAAGGATACTGGAGAAATTAAGTTTGGATATTATATCAAGGAGGCAGCCTCACCCCAAAATGTGCAACCTCGAGGCAGCAAATAACTCAAAATTAAGCCTGAAAAAAAAATTGTTTTACAGGCAGCCATATATACCAGCCATATCACAGAGTTCCATTCCCTTCGGAATTGATTCCATATTTTGGAAGCGTAACAACTTATGGGTATGAAATCATTTTAAATATCATGAACGAGATCAATTTATGGAATGAAAAAAAAAATTATTCCAAAACCATATGACCTTCTTTGTTTTCTAAGGACTCAAACTATAGAATGAATTCCGTTTCCGAACTGAATCGGAATCTGTGACATGGGGGAAAGTTTTGGGAGATATTCGAATAACCAAATTTAAATGTAGAGTTTTTTAACTCATTTGATCTACAACAGTTTAGATAATACTAAGAAGCATAGTGACAAGTTTTTTTTTAAATTCTCAGTTTTGAATTTAAAAATACATTGACTAATTTTTATTGCAAATATCAAGTTTAAAGCCTGTTTTCTTGAATACCCAGGCGTCAATCAGAAAATGTTCACTATATCTTAAAGACCAGTGTAGTATTAAATATTTTAAATAAAAGAAGAAAAATAAACAATTATGCAGCGAATGTGGTGAAAAATGGGATTTTGAAAATTTTCTTTGGGAATTGAGGGGAACTCAGAAAAAACTTCATTATAGCATTTTTCTAAATAAATAAGGGTTTTCAACGGAAAATATGTAAAATACAAATTTTGCTACGTCTTCATATATATTTAAGACCTTTTTTCGAAAGGTACTTTTGGGCATAAAGTACTTTAAATGAATTAAAAAATTTAAAATGTCGCATATAATTATTTATACCATTTCGCATAAAACTAACTTTAGCTACAACATATGTTTAATTACAAAGAAAGATTTTCGTGAAATAGACAGCAGTTTTTAAACGAAATTGCGGTTTAGCCAAAACAGAAACAGTGTGTTTGTCATTTTACCAACAACCAAATACAAAAAAAAAGCAGCTCATTTCCGTTTCTCTTCCCTTCTGCTCTTCCTTTGCTTAATAATTTTTATTATTTTTGTCAACTTTTCAGAGTTGAATGCAATTATGTGACATTTTTGCCCCTTCGCCCCTTAATAATAGACTTGACTCTAAAATATTTCTATTGCTTTAACCAAAACAAATTCTTATATATAAAAAGCCAACACATCTAAACAGAAAGTAACGCAATTGCGTAAATCTTGTAATGAAAAGTCTAGATGGTATTTATTTCACGAGTGTGCTGTTCTGAGTTGAAAGAAGTCATAAAATGGAAAGAAAAAAAATTATTTAATTTAACTAGATGATAGAAACAAAAGAATAAAACAGATGGATGGATGTCTGTCTGTCTGATGGTTGAATATGTTCGCATATGAATAGACAGATGGATGGTTTCCAGTACGAAGTAGGTGCTCCAGCTCACACTTGATACTCTGAAACCACAACACTTTGAATGAGCATTCAGTTTGTTTTTTTTTATTTCTATTTCTATTACTTGTATAAATAAGACCATGATAACAATGACAACGATGATGATGATGATGAGGATGATGATGACTGGAAGATAAAAATACAAATAAACTGTAAGACTGACAGACCGGAACGTAGTGACTCTGTCAGTCACTTGCTGTAACAATCTAACTAACTGAGAAAGTAAACATTTATAGCACAAATACATTTGAGTCAAATCATATTCAGACAAGTAAATTAGACTTGGAAAATTTCCTCCGACATCTTCCATTTATTTAATTAACAAACGTGTGGTATCTTTGGCATATCTTCATGTGTCGCAAAACTATTCAAATTAATTTATTAGACATTCTCCGAAACACACCTTCTGAAAGCCACCTTTTGGTAATAATTAATTTGGAAAGAAGTAGAGTTTTTAAGAAGGTATTTTTTTTCTCCCAGTGCCAGTCCAAGAAAAACTAAAAAGTGTACAAGAATATCGGACAACCAACTTCGGTTAAAGTATATAGTAGTTTATTAAAACAGAAAAAAAGGTTAATAGAATTGCAAACTAAACGATAACGTCGCCAAAAAGTGTATGACCTGAGTCCTGCGGGGAAGTAGATATCATTTTCCCCAGCACAATCCTGGTAGCGGCAACTAACAGGAGAACTTTCTTAGTTTCAGATGAAGTGGAATGAAGTCAAGCATCGATATTATTGGGACCACCTTCATAAAAGATTTTTTTTAAGTAATAAAATCGTTTTTTTATTTCTATTAAAAGTACTTTCTGTAAAAGGACTAGTTACAAGTACCTTCTAGTAAAAGGTCTTCAAGAATGAAGTTTTATCAAAATTACATTTCATAAAAGTTTCGTTTGTTAAAACTGTACTCTGAATATATGTATTCTTTTAAAATTTAAAAAAAGTACTTTTTACAAAAAGTACTTTTTCCAAAAAGTACTTTCTCTAAAAAGTACATTTTCCAAAAAGTACATTTTTGCAAAGAATACCTTTTCCAAAAAATACCTTTTCCAAAAAGTACCCTTTTCAAGATGTATATTTTCGAAGAAGTACCTTTTCTAAAAAATACCTTTTCTAAAAAATACCTTTTCTAAAAAATACCTTTTACAAAAAGTACCTTTTCCAAAAAATACCTTTTCCAAAAAATATCTTTTCTAAAAAGTACCTTTGCAAAAAGTACCTTTTCCAAAAAGTACCATATATTAAAAGTACTTTGTGCCAAACTTCGCCTTCTAGATATCATTAACATGATTTAGAAAATAATGTTACCTGCTTCAAAAAGTACTTTTTAATCAAGAAAACAAAAAATGTACTTTTGTTCATAACAAAAAAAAAGTACCAAGTGCTGCTGATATTATGGGCAATATTTCGCACTCGTGCAAACCAAATGAACACAATCCCAATACCTCTGGCTCGTTTTGAAAAAGTTACAATCTTTTATTACGCATTTCTAACTCTTTACCTTAACACAAACTTTAGAGACACATAAAAAACAAACAGAAAGACAATTAAATAGACAGACGGGAGACTTAAATGAAATAATTTTACAGCAAACAAAAAAATGGACAGACATACGGATATTTCAGCATGTGCTGAAAACAGCAACAACAAAAAAACAATACTCTGTCTAACTGACAAGTTATTGAGACAGTTGCTGAGATGGATGCGTATTCCATAGACTGTAAAAATAACAACAATAGCAGAAACAACTACAGCTACATGAAAATAGTAGTTACTAGAGCTTTAACAGCTCCAGCTTTAACACCAAGTCTCGTTCTTGTTCTTTATGCAACTATAGAAATAGTTGGTTGCAAGTGCTCATATTTGTATCAGCATAGAAGTGGTATAATAAATTGTAGCAGAACAGGTTCATTGAACTAACAACAACTACAACTGCCACAAGTAAATGATACAAAGCTTTTGCATCTTTTACTAAAATTTATAATGATGATGGTTCCTGATGTTGATGATGACGAAGTTTCCGATGATGATAAAGAAAATATCTTTTTTATGGATGTGAATGCTTATGTGTATGTGTGTGTGCCAAAGCAAAGTAGTTACTTACAACAAGTGCGAATATTATTTACAATACGTACTCGTCGTATACAATAACTGGAGTACCAAAGAAATGGAATAAATAGACAACAGTGTGGAACAGAAAAATAGCAGGCAGATGTTTCGTTTTAGTATTAGAGATTTTAGTTCCATCAAAATGTTTGGAAAAGATGTACAATTTAGGTAATAAAATTTTAACAGCTTAAAAACAATTTAAACATTTGGGAAGCACTTCAACTCCAATCAAAATTAATTTACTAGTGCAATAAAATAATTTAATAATTAATCAATATGATTCCTAAAAACCATAAGTAGTTAAAATGTGTTTTGAAACATGACTTTCATAAAATAGAATTTAAACCACTCAAATTTAAATCACTCAAATTTCTCCTTATAAATCGGGAACAAGGCAGCTAAAGTCCAGTGTAGAGATGAGCGCGTGAGTAAAATTAAGATCACGATCACGCTCGATCACGAAACTCGCTTTTTTCAGGCACACTCACGAATGGCAATGTTTAAGCTCTCATGATCACGCACGCTCACGAAAGCATTATTTTTAATCACGTACCTTCAAGCAAGATGTAAAAAATTTTTTTTAAATCGCCTGCGCCCACAGTAAAATTCTTCTCGTGCGTGAAAGTATGTACCTCTATAACGCATAGATATGTATGTGTAATCACGATTCACGTGTCACGCGTGACATGAAAAAGTAACGACATTCGTACATCTCTACTACAGTGTAAGAAACAAATATTAAAAACTTTTTCCACATTTTCAAAGTTTGTAACTTAAACGAAAATATTTTTCCATTCTCTGACTTAAATCACTTTTCCTCGCATACTTTTGAGCGATTTTTAACCTCCTCTGTTTAATGCAAAGCTATAAAATAATAAGATCGAGAGTAAGAAATAATGTTTATGAACACATGCAGCGTGTTTAGGTTACAAACTTGTTGGCAGTATCACGTTCCTAAATATACATCTGAGCACAAGTGAATAACTGAGTTTACTTTTGCGGCAAATCCGCACAAAACAAACCATGTGAAAAAGAAAAGAAGAACACAACAACAAGCAGCCAAAGTTCCATTAGAGATGAAAAGCAAAAGCAGCAACAGTATCTTCAACTGGCAAGAAATCCAGAATGGCAATATTAAATCTTATCTAAATAACTGAAGGGGTTATAATCAAAGTTAAGCAAAACACAAACATCTTGTGCAACAACAACAACAGGCAGAAACCGAATTCAAACCTTGAAGGGACTAAATTGAATGCAAAAGGATTTCAGTAGAAGAAAGGAAACGAAATAAATGAAAGAGAATGAAACCGAATTATACAACTTTATTTAAGGAAACCGCTGAAGCTGCAGGACTCAGACGCATGTGTGTGGGTGTGGAAATTGTTTTCTTTTGCTCTCTATTGTTTATTCGCATATATTTTGATTTCAACGTTTAAGGTTTAATTTTCCACAAAACTATTTCAAACTTTAGACATTTGATATCCCTACACTCCAGTCACACGCACACACACACACACACACACATCCTTCATATCACATTCATTTAAATTTTAGCAACATTAATCTGTGGCATGTTGTTTTGCGAATTACATACAAATCATGTTGTATAACAAAAGAAAAACTTGAATAAATAAATAAAAGACCAACCATCATATTCATCCAGCACTCCAGTCTTCCTTCTGTCTTCCTCCTAACCAGCCAGCCATCCATCCATCCATCCATAATAGATCGTCTGAGCGTACGTTAGCTGTTGTGTAAAGTGCATCATTATGTCTTGAATGTAACTTTTTTCATCTTTTGCATGATTACAACGTGAATGAATACCACTCATTCGTACTTCTAACACTCGTCGTAAAATTTATATGAGTTTTCCCTCCTGCTTTTATTATATATTTTTTTCTTTTTTTCCAAGATACAATTACAAGTATTATTTGAATGTGTTTGTTTATAGCACACAATACTCATACAATTAAGTAATGTTGGTGCTATTCATCTTCTTACACGTTTGCATCCGCAGTCTGAATCATCGAGAGACATGGAATCGTAATATATGAGATAGAATGTTTGTGGATGCAGGGTAATGGTTATTTTGTAGGGACAAGGAAGCACTTCATTCTTGGAATATGCGAAATTTAGTAGCACTTTAAAAGGAATTATGACAAGAAGTCGGTGCGTGAAGGTAATCGCTAAGAAAACCACAATTGCCATAGAGGGGAAAAAATGGGACAAGTCCTCCCAATTATATGAGATCGAATCGAAGCAATATTTTTGAACAATTAAACAGTGGATGAAGTGCACATAGAGTAACTTTGGAGTGTACTGGCTAATCGTTAATCATCTCCTTGGAATCCCAAATAAGATGATACTCTTGGATCCAATTGCTCTAAATAGTGAATGGCAAAGAGATGTTGACATCTACAGCCATGATATTATCACTTTAAGCCGTCCATGATCGCTCGAGCTTCTGCCAGGAATATTGCATTATGATCGCAAGAATGCTTCTTACCGACAGCTGTTTGTTTAAATTTGAAACGTGCTTGTGTTATTTAATATTTTTGCAGATTATTTTGCACATTTTGTGTTGTACAAGATTTTTAAATTGTGAAGTTACAAACGAAAGAACCAACTTGCATTTACCTACACTCACATGCTGAGAAGTAAAAATCAACATTAAAAACATATAAATTAAAACAAAGAGTGTAAAATTGTTTAATACGTTCATTATCAAACTAATTTTTGCTATTTTTCTTGTTGCAACTTTCCGCCCCTCAACATTAAGACGTTTGTTTCGTTTGTTTTACCCCAAATTACACTGCCGGAAGAAGTTTTCCGACTCTGAATGATTTAGAGTCGTTGTGTATGTGATGATGATATTTTAGAAGACAGACAGACAGACACAGAAGAACAAAACAATTGTATTTTAATTTTTTTTTAGCTGAAATGACTGCAGAGTGCATGAAAATGAAAGGAGTAAAATGATGCAATTTATTACAGTATTGCGCTATTATCGAGTAAATTTGAAATTTTAATTAAATATGTGCGCTTACCTCAAAAGAAAAAAAAACAGGGGCAAATAAAATGAAGGGACTGAAGAGATCATTTCTTGAATATAATAAGGGTTTGCTATTTGTGTGGAAAATGATTTACCAGGCTGTTAAATATACAGGGTGGCTCAGAAAGACCGAAGTGGTGTGAATTCCTTATAACTTTTTTATTATATTTTTTTTTTCTTTTCTTTTCAGTATTTTGTAAAGAAGACTTGGACAATTTATAATGGAGCAATACACGACTGAACAACGTGCCCAAATCGTTGAAATTTACTTTTCAAGTCAACGGTCCATTGTTTTGACTCAGCGTGCATACCGTCGTTTCGAGTAGAAGCAATTTTAATTGGCCTCCGTGTTCCCCGGATTTAACCGCTCCAGACTATTTCCTTTGGGGTTATTTAAAAGGGAAAGTTTATGATAATAAGCCTAGGACTATTGAGGAATTAAAAACCAATATTGGAGACGATATTAACAACATAACACCGAAAGTTTTGCGAAAGGTCATGGAAAATGTGTTGGAAAGAGCACATTTGTGGGAAGCACCACTTGCGGGATGTCATTTTTAATAAATAATCTAAAAATATTCCCTATAAATTTACTGTATTTAAAAAACAAAAAATTAAAAAAATATGTCTTAAATAAAAAGTTATAAGGAATTCGCACCACTTCTGTCTTTCTGAGCCACCCTGTATAAGCATCAATTTTGACTCTTAATCTTCCTGCTAATTATAAGTGACAGAATGATTTTTTTAATATAATTTAAATTCTTCAAACATATATTTTTAATTATTTTCAGCATTTTTATTAAAATTTGATTTTTTTATGTCGGACAATCACTCAAGGGATGACCCCTGCATATGCAGTGTATTGCGCCGGAACTAGAAAGGAGGGGATAGTATTGAGGGGATAGATGAAGAAAGATGAGAAGAGAGAGAATTTTTTGTAGAAATTTGAATCTTTTACTTCGCCGGCTAATTTTATCTACAGGACCGACGAAGAAGGGTGCTTCTGCTACTCTGCTCTTTAGTACATGATTTTGTTATTCGCTGCCAGTTATGTTCAGTGACCTTCATCACTGAAACAGGCTGAGAACAACTAACGCAATCGTGCACTAATTGCTGATCAGAAGAATTTAAAACAATATTCATGCCTGAGTGCGGGATTGAACTCAGGACCCTTCCGCTTCATAGTCTCGTATTAGCTACTTC
The DNA here is from genome assembly GCA_951800035.1 of Linnaemya tessellans. Taxonomy (NCBI): domain Eukaryota; kingdom Metazoa; phylum Arthropoda; class Insecta; order Diptera; family Tachinidae; genus Linnaemya; species Linnaemya tessellans. The sequence goes on along the minus strand of OX637533.1, from coordinate 2,753,395 downwards.
AGGCAACAGCATCCTCATTACAAAAAACTGAAAACTATATGACAACAACAAAAAATTAAAACAATTTAATTTTTGTTGCTAAACGCAAATAATTTAATAGCTGCTATACCGATAATCCGGATAATTGATTGCAGACCCCAATCCGTATTAGCGAATTATCCGTATTAAATTTTATTTATTTTATTAAAAATTATAATAATTCAATCCAGAGTAGAGTTGCAATCAATCCGGATTATAGAATGAGCTCTGTCCGGATTACCGAATATTCCGGATTAGTGGAGTTCGGATTATCGAATTAACACTGTAGTAATAAACAGAGTTGTATTTATTTATTCGAATCTATTATTAAAATCTTGCAACTCAGGCAATTTGGTGTTAAAAGTCCTGAATTTCTATAACAGACAACGTCTATAGAGAAACTACACGGAGAAGAATTGCAAATGAAGTAGGCGCATAAATGCGATTAGTCCCAAGTCACCTATTTCGTTTGTTGAATTTCGAAGCTGTAAAGAATCATTGAAATCATGGACAGTATAGAACATGAAAGTAAAGCCAAACAAGAATCGGCATATTTTGACATATTCAGGAAAAAATGCCGGATTAGCTCATCAGTTGTAATAATAGCCTGATGTTTTCCGTACACAAGCAATTATTTCACTTAGCGGGATGTTTTGCTTTTAGTATGAAAAACAAATAAATGTAAAATACAAAAAATAACAGAAAACACGAGATTATTTTCTTCTAACTGGTGCTTCTTTCTAATGAGCTAATTTTGTAATAATTTACTTAAAATGAATAGATAAGGCAAAAATGTGTACCACCTAAATAATATAATTAAGAAGCTTACCGCTTTGTTGTAAAAATAAACGGCACTAGCAGCAGTGGAGAAAAGTGCATATTCTACTAACAAACAAACAGCCATAGAAAAAACATTTTTCCATAGAGATAAAACACAGAATCGTTCACTATCGTTTAAGTAAATTATTTTTGGGTTATTTGCTGTAGGAAACCATAATTAGTCAGTCACAAACGCATTACAATTTTTATAATACTACAGACCGGGCAGCAATAGTCTCAGCCAAGAAACTATTGCAGCAACAACATGAAAACTAAAAATAACATCAGCCAACAGCAGAAAAAGGTGAATGACTTGGCCACAAGCTGGAAACAAAGAATGAGCGAAAATGTTTAAGTCAGTCAAGAGCATAAAACCAGAACAAATCTAGAAGCTGATCGCCAAGAAGGCTACTCATGCAAACAGCTGATAAGAAAATTCTCTTTGATTTGAATAAACTCTCTTACTTTTGCTACACTACGGATGTTGGTGTGCTCTTTTATTCTCGTTGTGTTACCATGAATAATTGTTACCTTTCGTTAACAGTATTTTAATGCGGGGATGGAAAATGAAACCCTATTATTATTTTACCGTTTGAAAGTAATTTTAAATGATTGATTTATGCATCTTTAAATTGATCTTCTTTAAGCCATCTTCAAGAGAAGGACACGAAGCCCTCCCTTATCTATTTTTTACTCTCTGCCCGAAATCTTGATATTTTGAAGCTCAGTTTTGAGGATATATAATTCCACGTGAGCACCACCGTTTTTCATTTTATATGTACGTTGTCAGGTTAATCTTACACCGAATTCGTTGAAAATTTCACATTCTCTCATTTACGTTTTAATTTACACTAACAGTTGGACAAAGAAATAATATTGAAAATATTTATGTGTCAATAAAAAATTTCAAAACATCAACTTTCCATGCCTGGTTTATGTTAAACAACAGGTGCTTGTCGCGTTTGTTTTTCTTTTTCATAACTTTATTTCACTCTCTACTAAAAACTTGTTTTGAAAAATACCTGCATTCGCATTTAATTTTTATGTACGTTTTTTCAAAGATTTCTACCAGAGATTTTTAACAATTAAATTTATTTTTCTTATTTTATTATACGTAATTATAAAAGTTCTTTAGCTTAGCATATTATCCAAAGCCCATATTTGTAACAAATAAAGAGAAACCATTATGAATTTAAATTGTTAATTATAAAGGAAGTGATCCATTAATTTATAACTCACCAGATGAGAATGTGTCTGATTAGTAATGGGAAGATGTTTCAGGTGTTATTTAAAACAATATAATGAATAGTTTTTTACCCTTTTTTTTTCTTTAATAACACAAAAGAAGCGTGGAAAAAATTTTTAATTTTATTTTATATTATTTTCTTTCATTCAACACAACTGCCGCCGTAGGAATAATTTTATCTTGTCAATCATTCGGCGATTGTTCTTAAGGTCTCAAAGCCTACGATTAAATTCATAAAAAGCTGCAGAAAATTGTCTTTTATTTTAATAATTTAAATATGTACGAGCTAAAATGTCACTTTTGGAACTGAATAATTTAATACAAATTAATTGTTATATCATTACCTTAAATATATACAACGCATATAAATCTTATTTGAAACAAAAAAAAACTCCTTGTGAAAATTTTTGGTACATACTCCTGCATACGCTTTGCAGCATATCACGTTTCAATGATTTAATATTTTTTATTACATTTTGCAATTGCGACTTTTATGGAGTTGGCATCTTTTATTTATACATAAACGATGTTTGTTATTTTATCTACAAGTGTCAATTTGACAGTTATATTGTCACATGGATGTTGCGTGTCAGAGATTTTTATGCTTTCAGTTTATTAAAAAAACAAAATATATACTGGATGTGTACATATTCGTGGCACAAAAATCACATGAATACTCATGCATGAAAATATTGCAAATAGAACGAAATATTATTAACAATAAATGTAACAAAACCTATGACTGTAACAAAATACAAGAACTTTTGCATAAAATCCTAACAAAAAAGAGAAAAGGTAGTGCTCAGGAACATTTTTTGGCAGGAAGTAAAATATTGAGAAGCCCTTTATTTTTTTATAGCAAAATCTTGGGAAAATATTTTGCTTAGAAAATATAAAGGAAATGGTTTTCTCCACAAAAATAAAATGTATTTTATATAGCAAACTCGTTAAACGTTTAAGTTCACAAAATTTTAAATTGGTATCTTACCCTCATATTCATAAAATTTTAAATGGGTTTTGAAATGTATTTTATTCAAAATTTTTCATAAAAAATGTTCTTAAAATATATTTCAAATGCATTTTTTTTAATATAGGGGCTAAAATTTTTATTTATTTTTTGCAGTAATTTCGTGAAATAAATTTTTCGCCTTTTTATAAAAAAAAACAGTTTGTAGAAACGTTTATAGCCAAAAATTGTGCTTTCTACACATAAAATATTCATATTTTCAAGAAAAAATATTATAATACATCATATCATAAAAAGAAATTTTTTCCAGAGAAATATATTGAAATACTATTCATATGACTCCATTGGAAAAATAATTTTTAGTCAAATTTTTCTTGTGAAAAATATACCTATACATTTCTATTTTTTTGAAAAATTTAACAACATGTTAGCAGAAAAATTTTAAATTGTTTGGCTGAAGTATTTAACACGTTAACTATCAACCAATATGTTGAGGGTTCGATGCCGTACTTAGCCAAGTCATGTAAACGAAATATTCGAGTCTTATTGTGTTTGGCGTTTTTCGCCTTCAGATTCGACATTTTGTAATAGATTAAAAAAAGTTTTAGCTTTTTGTCTATTACGATTTGTCGAATTTGAAGGCGTAAAACGCCAAACACAATTAAGGTGATTGTGACCCTGCCTTAATTAGTGGTTGCGTTATTTGCTGCAAATGAATAAGCAGTGTTAACAAAAATTGTTTCTAGCGGCATTTTAGCAGCAGCCATATGCGGAGTCCAAAGAGAGACTTCATCCAATACAGGTAATCATTAAGTTTCATGTTAAGGAAGCAGCGAAGTCAACTACAAGACACTAACAGAATGACCGCACCCAAACACCAAAACCATAGTAAAAAAAAAATAAGGGGTTTTCAAATAATTACTTGACAACTTTGAATTTAATTTGTGAACGCACTATTTCACTGATCATTTAACTGTTAGTTTCCTTTTTTTCAGTAATCTTAAACTTTCATCACGTTCTCCGATTGGGCTGTGGAGAAGATGCGTCAAGATGATGAATTTCATCGCAAAATCATCTTCATTGACGAAACTCAGTTTTGCCTCAATAAGCAAAATATGAGTTATTGGTGAGATGAAAATCCACATGTGCTTCATGAATCACCACTTCATCCACAAAAAATAACTTCACAAAAAATAACTGTTTGGTGCGGTTTGCATGCCGGCGGCGTCATTGGGCCATATATTTCCGTTGGCAACAACAATCGTCACGTTACTGTGAATGTTGATCTTTATCCAGTCATGATTACCGATTATTTTTGGCCCGAATTGGAAAACATGGATTTGGACGACATGTGGTTTTAACAGGATGGTGCCACAAGCTGCACAGCACACGTTACAATCGATTTATTAGTTTGCATTTTATTTAAAAAAAAAAGTTGTCGAGTCCTTATTTCACCAGCACGTGCACTCAGGAAAATAATGCGTAACTTAAATAGCCACTCCAAAGTTCTCAACCAACACTATACCCTTTTTCAATACATCCGGATCAATAGAGTGCATGAGTACCTCTTAACCCCTGAGTGCCGACTCTAACAAAAACAATTGTGAAACACTTTCTTCTGCAACAAAAATATATTTTTATTAGAATAAGTCTCAAAGCAATTTTTGCAAACCGGAAATGCTGAAATAATTTTTGTATAAGAAACTCCTTTGTAGGTAAAAGGTTTGACATTTTCGAATAAGCGAATTAAATGTTGTAAAACCAATTTCTACTGGAATATATGTGTTTATTAAGCATATATTTTTTATAAAATTTTGAAAATGTTTTTATATATAAAAAAGTGTGTGCTAACTTTCTGTCTCACACTTATTGCTGCAACAAATTGTTACTTAAAAAATTCTCTGGCTAAAGCCAAATCTTTCTTCCACATTTTTCTAGCTGCTAAAACATTTATTTTTTTAATAACATCCATTTCGTATCTTGAGCCATCAGTGCGTAAGTTTTACAATTGAATGAACTAAAAATTAAACTTATACAATTGCAATATTGTAAAGTCTTCTTTTCACACATTTCGCTGGCTTACATGTTGCTCTGCTACGAATATTGCAGTAAATGAAATAACAGCAACAACTTGCAAAAACATAAAAAAGAACGTAAATCTGCATGTAAACAACGAGGCTTTAACACTTAAGTCGTGGATGTACAGCAATAAAAAAAATATTTAACAAAAAAAAACCTTTTAATGTACAACGAAGCACAAGGAATTTTTGTTAGATGCAAAAATAAAATGAGACAAAATTTTTTTTTTAAATTCAGAATATTCAGCAAAACAGGAGCTTTTAAAATAAAATTTAAATTTGTTAAATTGGTATTCTTAGATTTGTTTACGAGTTTCAAGTTGTTAATGTAAATGGTGTAGTTTTTGTTTTTCTGCTTTTTTTAGCATTCCAGCTGCACGTTATTTTGAAATTATTTTTCTATTTTTTCTTACCTTTTTCTCTTTATATATTTTAATTTGCTTCTGCTGCAAACAGTGGGCCGAAGAAAAATATCGACAACGAAAGCATATAAAGTATCAGATTGTAAATACCAAAAGAGTGTCATAAAAAGGGATTAATTCTGTTCATTTTTACAAAAGGGGTCGGGGTCAATATTTTGTTGTTTTGAGTTAATCAACCGCCAACGTGTAATTTAAGCCAGGGGTAGTATTCCCCCTTGAATTTATACAGAAGAAAGGGAAAATTTTCTGGGCAGTGAATATTTTACATTGAACCTGTTTGACCAAAGCCACAGAATTGCTGCACTGTAATTTTTCAATATTCCCCACTGTTCACTACTTCTAGTTATTATTTTTTACTTATTGTTCATACAATTCCTTAAGCTTAAGTAGTGCTGCTGTTTGCCGTCTGTTAAGGTCTACTGTGATTTGCTGTCTCCTCTAGTTTAGTGTGTGTTGCACTTTTCTCTCTCCAGTTTCTATAGTTTTATTTTATTATAATTCAATCTTCGAGCTGGTTAGAAGAAAATGCAACAAACTTTTAAAGACCCTTTCATAGCCTTCAGAGCAAACGAACTCTACTGTGTCACTGCAACCAGCAGCCTTTGATGCAGTCAGCAAAGCAGCCAGCCAGTCATATGACGACTGGTCTGTCTTTATAGTCATTCATGTTTTCTGGATTTTGCAGCATACAATAGCAGTCGTGGCTCAGGAAGATTTTACACTCAAGTCTGCCTCGTTGTATGACAATCTAAGTTATTATTTTGTACTTTGTTGCAAGTCGTTGTAGTTGTTGTCGTAGTTGCTGCTTTCGCTATTATAATTTCTTCGTAAGAATTTGATTTTTATCTGCATTTACTTGTTCGTTTTTCTGATCATTATTCAATATTATAATATTAACTCTTAGCTTTTTTTCCTTCTTCTAATGCTGCTTCTTCTTCTTATTTTTCTAGCTTCGTATTCTTTTTAACAGTTTAATGTTGCATGTAGCAAGAGTTAGTTGCTGATTTTTATAAATTGTTTGTGGAAATTGTATTTATAACATCAATTTTCATTTTTTTTCTTCTGCTCAGCATTAGCAGCAAAGAAAAAATTAGCTTCTAAGAAAATAATGATTGGTTGACTAGGAAACGGCAAGATTTACATAAATAAAGGATATTTGCGTATTGAAGTTATAAGATGCCAGCTTTTTATGCAAAACGTTTTAAGTAGAAAAGACGCAATTGGCTACAGTTTATTTAAAAAAAAGTATGTATTGAATTAAGGTATTATTAAAGAGACATTATAAAAAGTTATAATATTTTGATTCACTATTAAAAATTTCAAAAATATCAAATACAATTAAAAATACTAAAAACTACATTTCATATAAAATACTCGTAACTGCCTGGCTCACTATGTCACTCGATATCGTTCTGTCGATTAAATACATGTGAAACAAAAACAAATTCTAAAGTTTTGTTTTTGTTTTAAATATATTCATTCGACAGATCGATATCGAGTAGCATCGTGTGCCAGGCAGTAAATTTTTAAGAGAAAAATTTATGTTTAATATTTAAAACTATATTCAGAAATAATATTTCACATATTCCAATAGAAAAGAATCGAACAGCAAATATTTTAAAAAATGTTTTCAATAGACAACATTTTGTATAATTAATATACGCTCACACTTGACAAAAATTTGCACAAAAAGGCGTAACCACTATATTTTATGTATTACTATTCAAAGCACATTTTTATCAGATAGATATTTTTGCCCAGGTTTTGAAAATAATTTTTTTTAAAATGAAAAATGTTAATGCAAATAACTTGACTTTTGCTATAATTTTAAAACTAATCAAAATTTAATATGAAAGACCTGGTCAATATTCCAAGAACGTAAAAATACTCTAGGCTATGCAACCCCTTGTAAAACTTTATTATATAGAAAAATTGTTCTGTAACTTACTGCAGCTCTTTCTGGCATCCTTTTCCATTTTTTAAAATATCTAATACTTTTTATACAACCAAGTAACTAGATTCTTTGTTTTCTTTCTTAAAAGCCTCTTAATTTAAGCAAAAATAAACATAATCAGAAGTGTCTCTGTCAAAAAGCAATACAAGCAATGAAAAAAAATATTCAACTGCAATAAGAATCACAAGCATCTTGTAAAAATGCTCTAAGAAGGATGTAAAAGTCTTTTATAGTACGTTTTACTCGAGTACTGGCAAAGATATTTTTTCCAAGTATCTTCACCAGTAAATATGAAAGTATGGGTGCGTATGTGTGTGTGAGTGCACAAACTTACTCACATGTTAATGTATTTGTATCTCCTTGATGAGTAAGTGTCTTTACCATTTCAAGTGGTAGTATATCTATCCAGTTGATATGACAAAAAATTTACTAAAGCATATGAGCATATGCAGGAATGTATGTGTGTATATGTATGTGCTCGTATGCATGTATATTGGACCGAAATAAAAGCAGCACAAAGAAAATTAAATGTAACTTCAAGACTTCTTCAAAAATAAACAAAACACATACAACAAACTGACAAAAGTTGAACAGAAAAATATCTAGATTACAAACACAAGTAGATGTTTTTTGTAAACAAAAACTGTAGTAAAAGGTAAAGCAGTAGATGGGAGGAGGTCCTTAGAAGGGAGCATATATTACAAGCACAGAGTTGGAAAAAATGTGACAAACGATACTGTCATTTAAATAGATTGCAGTTGTAATTGCTTCTGCTCTGCAGTTAAAAGATTTAATTTTGAGGCACAACCACTTGTTGTGTTCAGGTTTAGTTATTGTACAACATTTTTACTAATGACTTTAATTGGATGTGTGTCCAAACAGTAAATTTAGTAAAAGCATAAAATACAATTAAATATTCCTAATTGCATTGGCCAGTTGGCCTACATACAAAAGTCTTTATGTGTGTCAAATTCTACAACGACTATCGAAAGTCTTGCATATCGTAAAGCCAATTCTCAAAGTGTGTTGAACAACAATTATAATATTTCATAAATTTTTTAAATATATTAATAATATCTCTATCAATTGCAATTTTGTTATATCTGACTTATAATTTATACCAAAATAATTTTTTTTTTTCCCCGCCTTCAGTTGCTTTGCCAGGAAAACTACTCACAATTTCAGGCACTGCTTTCAAACATTTTTCCAAATTGTATAATTTTTTTCGAAGTATTTGTTCAACGCTAGCACATGTCTGCCAAAAAAAACTTTTTTAATAAATTTGTTCCACTTTTATCTGGGCTGTCACAAAAATTGTTTAAAAGTTCAAATATGCGTATTGACAATTTGTAATATTTCTTTTATTGCCACGAATATATACAGGCCTTAAGGCGCCACTTTAACCTGCTTTTGAAAATGTAAACGGTTTATTCTTCGTTACTAAAAGTCTGACAAACCCCTTTTTTATAAATACATGTATTTAGAGCATCCATAAGTCATCCATATAGTAAGCAAATTGGCAGAGAGTTTCTGAAGCCTTAAGAATCAATTTATATAATTAAATCTAAAATACTGAAAAATAAAAAAGTTGTGTGAGTGTTTTTATGATATTAGAAGTAACTTGGTAATGAAGTATTTATAGTCTAACATAATAAGCAAAAATCTATATACTATTTTTTTTATTAAAGTGATAGAAAATGAACAGAAGTCCTTACTAATATAATAAATATGAAAGCAACTCTGTCTGTTACCTTTTCACGCTTAAACCGCTGAACCGATTTAAATGAAATTTATGTATTTTAAGATCTTGCACTTTTTATAACGACTTGCACTTTTTATAATGACTTGCACTTTTTATAATGACTTGCACTTTTTATAATGACTTGCACTTTTTATGATGACTTGCACTTTTTATGATGACTTGCATTTTTTATAATGACTTGCACTTTTTATAATGACGCATTTTTTATAATGACTTGCACTTTTTATAATGAATGCACTTTTTATAATGACTTGCATTTTTTATAATGACTTGCACTTTTTATGATGACTTGCACTTTTTATGACGACTTGCACTTTTTATGATGACTTGCACTTTTTATAATGACTTGCACTTTTTATAATGACTTTCACTTTTTATAATGACTTGCACTTTTTATGATGACTTGAATTTTTTATAATGACTAGCACTTTTTATAATGACTTGCACGTTTTGTAATGACCTGCACTTTTTATACTGACATGCACTTTTTATACTGACTTGCACTTTTTGTAATGACCTGCACTTTTTATACTGACTTGCTTTTTTTATAATGACTACTAGCACTTTTTATAATGACTTGCACTTTTTATAATGACTTGCACTTTTTATAATGACTTGCACTTTTTATGATGACTTGCACTTTTTATAATGACTTGCATTTCATATAATGACTTGCACTTTTTCTAATGACTTGCACTTTTTCTAATGACTTGCACTTTTTACAATGACTTGCACTTTTTACAATGACTTGCACTTTTTTCCTTACTAATATAATAAATGTGAAAATATCTCTGTCTGTCTATTACCTTTTCTTGCTCAAACCGCTGAACCAATTTAGATGGAATTTAGCATAGAAATATTTTAAGATCTTAGGAAAAACAAAGGGTGGTTTTCGTTTTTGGAAATGATCCCATTGAGTGACCAAGGGTGGTCGAAAATTTGTATAGATATGTGAAATTATTTAACTGACAAGAAAGAACGTTTAGAAAATTTAGATTAATTGTTCACACAAAACTTAAAATTTGTGCTCCTCTGCATTTTCTTCAAATACATTTGCTGGCTTGAAAAATCCCACATCTTCAAATTTGAATATAATTATGCCACCTAGTAAGTGGTGATAAACTAAAATACACATGGTTACTGATGACAAAAGTATTTTCGAAATCAGCAATTTGCTCTACTCCGTAGGTTGAATTGACTTTCCCTTCTACCTTAAAATATTCACCAAGTTTTTCTATATATAAAGTCGCCTAAGAATCTAAATTAAATTTAATATGCCAATAAATAGTTCGATACATAATGGGAGTCTACTTAAAATTTTATTGAAAAATACGCATTATTTTCCTTCTGGGATAAATAAGTGCTTGAAGAAATATTTCCTCCAACCATCCATCACCCAAATCTGAGGCATGACATTTTTTAACAACAATCTGCGGAAATTTTAGAAGTTGTTACTGTACGATTGATGTTGTTAACTCGTACCTTCCTCCAACATGAATTCATATTTGAACACATGTTCCTCGTTTTTTTTTTTTTTTTTGGTAATATATTCAAATATGTGTATGCAGAAGGATACAAGGTTGTTACTTGCACCGCCGTGGTTAACGTGAAACGAATGTTTTCTGAACTTTGATTCTTGTGTGCTGGTGTGTATTTGGTGCGATGGCTTTTCTTGTTCACTTTTCTGTTGCATATTGCACCGGAAATCCTAACATGTCAATTGTGTGAAACGCAAAAAGCATTTGCTTTTTTTTTTGTTTTTTATTTATTTTTTCTATTGTAGTATTTCTAGCAAATGTTTTTTAGCAATTGTATGGAGAAGAGAGTGTAAATTTTAGCAGCTACCAAAAATGGTCTCTTATCTAAGCAAATAATTTTGTATGAACAAAAAATTATGGATTTTTATTCTAGTCACCTTAAAGCGTTTTCTAAGGGGAATGTATAACAAAGTGAGTAACATGAAGGATGAAAACTTAATTACACAAAACTTCGAAAACTTTTTTATAAATTATACTTTACTCGTAAAACATGTGACATGCAATTGTAAAAAAGTTAAAGTTAATTTAGCGGCATTCAGTTTGATAATGCTGCAGGGTGGAAGGTGCACCATTTGCCTTAGAGGCACATCTGTAATTAGCAAATTTTTTACAAGCTTGCAATCTCTTCCATCTTCCAACTTTGAAAGTCCCAACTGTCATTTCGACGTAGGAAGCCGTATGTTGCTGTGTGCATTTTTTTACTTTTTAATTATTTTAATTCAATCAATATTTTTCTCAGGGGATGACCCCTATATATGCAATGCAATGCGCCAGAACTGAAACTGAGGGGATAGTATTGAGGGGACAGATTAGGAAAGATGAGAGGATAGACAGTTTTTTTTTGTAGCTATTTCAACCTTTTACTTCGCCGGCTAATTTTTGCTACAGGGCCGACGATGATTAATTTTAAAGTGTAATACACACGACAATGGTCGGATTATGGATTATGGCACTTAAGCAGATCTAACGTTTCGATTTTTTAAATGTTATGTAAAGTTTGTGACACTTCCACCAGAGACCTCGATTCTTAATCTTAATTAATTTTGATAAATTTATTTTGATTGTAATTTCTCGTATCGTGAATTATTTTATTTCCTGTTTTGTTGTTGCAGTAAACAGAAAAAGCTTTTTATGGCTAGGGCACGTCTAGTAGTACATTAGCCGTCATTACTTGTAACCTTTACCGAAAATGCGAAGAAATTTCCTAAGATAATTTTTATAAACAAAATATCGAAACTAAAACAGATCTAGTGTGCAACACATATTCGCCAAGATTTTCGTCGCCATTCCTTAATACACCCTGCTGTCAGCTTGTCTTATTTGATAACGTATTTACCAGGCATGCAACACTAAATAATTCTGTAAGTGGTTGTGCACTTTAAGAGACTGTCTTGATGTGTTTTTTATATTATTTTTAGAAATGGCAGCCAAAAGGAAAACCCATTTTGCAACCACACATTATCACGTGATAATGTGATTGCTTTGAACCTGACCTCTGGTTTATAAATAGTTTGGTTTGGCTCACATTGGAGCGGCAATGCTGTCTTCGGTAAGCAACACTATTGCTAAATGCAGAGGTATGAAAGAACGACTTGTTCTGGTCGAGCTTTCAAATACTATTTCGTCGACATAAAATAGATATAAATAACTGATGTAGAAATATATAAATAGAGAATAGTGTATTGCTTAGAAACATTAAAATAACAAATAAATAAAAATGAATTAAAAAAAAATAGAAATATATTTAAAAAAATAAATTTTTTAGAAAATTCGAAATATATGTTTTAAATTCAGAAAAACAAGATAAATATTCCAAGGCACAAAGAAAAATCAGATTTTAGTTATTCAACTTACACATCAGAGCAGAACAGCTGTTTTCGAAGGCCGCAACGCTTTCATCATCAGTGCTCATACGCATTGTCCACTTATTCGGTGGACACTTCTTATTTAACCCTCGGAGGTATAACCAGGTCTGTGCAGACCTTTTGCATATAAAAGTGGGTATAACTTTATTGTTTTTCACGTTAGCAACAAATCCTCCTATGACTTCTTGGAGCAACATTCTCCGGACATAGTAAACAAAAAATCAGTCCGATCGCAGGTCCGGATTAGCATTAATCGAGGTTTTAAAATATTTTGGTTCAAACGGTATAACCAGGTCTGTGCAGACCTATGAGTAGTTTGTATGGAATGAATGTGAGACAGGTGATTAAAACCGTTTTTGATAGGGATTTTGAAAAGAGCTTGTATATAAAATGTCAATATTGGATATAGTGCAATCAAAATATTAGTATATCAGCAGAATTTAAAGCTTAAACGTCTGTATATCTTCTTTGAAGAGTATTAATTTCAAATTTTTTATATAAAAAAAAAACTAAAGAAGTGTGACTATATTATTGTTGCTTGAAGTGTAAATATACAGTTATTTTAGTGAATAAAATTTATTTTTTTTTTACAAATTCAAACGGTAAGTATTTTTGTAGTTTTTCTTATAAATACTGCTTATTATAAGTTTATGTTTGAGTATAGAAAAATGACATCAGCATTTGCTACCGATGATATGATGGACGTTGTGAACTTTACCGCAAGATTTTTATGTTTACCAGAAGAAGAGTGAAGCCAAATGGAAGTAAGGTTAGGATTGTGGTTAGCCGCTGATGATGAACATCCCTATAAAAGTACTCCTTTCGAAGGTGATGATGAAACAGACTTAGCCACTGAGATAGAGAGCATTTGTGACGATGATGACGACTTGGAAGAATTTTATTAAGGCACGGCATGGACTATGGGCCGTCAAGGTCCAGTTTCAGGAACCGTGAGAATTTGATTTGATAATAGCAGCACAATATCATATTCATTCATTTTATTAAAATTTCAAATTAATTTTCCAATTTTGTTATTTTCCTGGTAGCTGTAGGCCTTCGGATAGATGACCAACCATTCCATGCCGTATCTTCTTCCAGTCGACCATATTGTTCTCTTTGTTATAAATTGGACAAAAACCAACGAAAAATACGGTTTCATTGCATGTATTGCAAAAAGCCGATATGTTTACAGCATTTCATACAAGGTCCTCATGTATTGAATGCCGTGCATAAAATTTATTTGATTACTTTTAAATAATAAAATACCGTATATACCTAGCTAAGATGTATATAAATGTATTTTTATTGTTAATGTTGTGTTTTTACAAGCATAAAACTCATTTAAACACACTTTTAGGATATCAGCATATGTATTTCCATACAAAACCCATATAGGTCTGCACAGACCTGGTTATACCGTTTAGCGCCAAAAAATCCTTATACCTCGGAGGGTTAAACAAATTTTATTAGGAAATTGCATACGAGAACTGTATCAACCTGATGGTAACACAGTATCGTTTTTATACCCGTGTTGCCATTTGATTATTTTTTTCATGTCCCATTTTTCTGAATTGTTTGTTCCAATATACCCAATTCAATTTAATTTATATTAATTTTCTGTTCAATTCATTCCTTTTAATACCTGCCCCAGGATCTTCGCCGCTGTGCTGTGTTCTACTTTTGTTTGTATGTATATGTGTGTTTGTAAATGTACATTTCCCTTCAGTCTTTTCGGCTGTTTGAAAACACGTTTAAATAGTTTATCCAGCACGTTTTTAGTTTAATATTTTTAGAGTGACATTTAGGGTCATGCTAGGTGTCAAGTTTGATTGAATTTTCTCATGCCTTAGTTTTTCATCAAGTTTCTAAGTCCTGAATACGGAATCTGTGCAACAAACACATTGGAGACTTAGACAAGTAAAACCCAAAAGCGAGGTAAATTGCTTTTTATGGATTTTTTTTATACGAGTGTTTTCAGTAAACGAATATTTAATGTATAGATATATGAATTATAAGCTAAGCGAGGGTTGCTACATGTAAAAGTATAAATGATATTGATAATAAAACTGCAGTGATATTCTATTCATAAACATTTAAAGTACATGTCAGTTAACACAAGTAGAAAAATTTCATGGCTTTGGTAATGAAAGACATAATGTGACTTGGCTTGCGAAATTTCACACAGAAGAAGGTTATAGATCTGTTAAAAAAATGGGATACTTTTTTAAATTTCACGAGGTATTGCTTTCCATTAGCGTCCTTTCTTATATTGCAAGAACAAATTAGTCAAAACATTAGCAACGAATTTTGTGTAAGAATTGGAATTCAGTGCTCAAAAGCACTTGTAGGGCGAAAGTAGCCTGAACGTTGAAAAAGTGAAGAAAAGTTGAATATATGAAGAAGCTCCTTAGGATGTCGCTACGTATGCAGGATAGCTCCTGCTAAGCAGTTTTGCGGAAATTTTCGGCATGAAGCGTATTTGGGGTAGCGTTTTTGTTCCAATACTAATGAATTTTAATTTAAAAAAAAACATAGTTTTTGTTCAAAAACAACAGCGTAATCACGCCCCTGCCTTCGTATTCAGTAAACTTGGCACCCTGCGATAAAGACCGAATCCCTGAGAGAGTTTATGCCTCTTGTTATGACTGAGGCACGATTGTGTGATATACTTAATTACTAATACTAGCGCATTTTTTTAATCAAAAGTTTACTGAAACGTCGTGTTTACGTGTTACGACTTCTGCTGAATCACAACTTGCACTGCACTGACTTGTTGCAAGATCAAAAATTTTACGAGTTACAAATTTTATACTTCTAAAATTATGTTTCCTGCCGGGAGAAAAAAATTATTGTAGTCGAAAAGGGGGTTATAGTGTATTCTCCTAGAAAAACTAATGTTTCGTTGTGATATTTTTGTCAGTTAATGTTTTCCCTCCGCAGCGATGAAATTAAAATTTTTCCAAAGTTTTTCTCCATTTTGACTTCGTTGATTTTGAATTTTTTTTTTTATAAATTGTTATTTTGCCATTTTGTTGTTGTTTTTTTTTTCAATTGTGTAATTCCTTTAATGTTTTATTTTTGAAACATTTTACAATTCTCTCCGTTTTAATAAAAAATTCTTTCCATTTTCGTCTTGTTGTCACATCTTATCTTGAATTGAAGATTCAAAAAGATGCATGTTTATTTTGCACAATTTTGGTTTTTTTTTCTTCCATATTTTTTATAATTTTTTTTTTCCATACAAACATTTTGTAGTCAACAAAACTGAATGCATTGCAAACCTAACATCCTTGCAATTATACTCCAGCTTCTACGTTCTAGATACAAAATTTGATTTCTTTTTTTTTCATTTTGCTGTTGCTCGTATTTGTCGTGCTTTTATTTCTTTCTTTTGCATAAAAAGCAAACATAATCTGGCATTTCCGCAGTGCAATACACTCACACATAAAGTGAAATAAATAAACAAACAAACACACACACATACCAACACATATGAGAAATGCAGCATCAAGCCAAACGTTAAGAAGATAAATAATATTTTACTATGTAAAGCATGTGATAAATATGTGGTGACTTTAATAAAACTGGAAGGTTCTTTTTATAAAAAAATTAAATAAAAAACTTAAATTTAATAGAAAAATAATTTAATTCAAAACTTAATTTTAAGTTAATACAAAATACTAAGAAATGCAAAACTTTATTGCTAAAAATAGTAAAAAGTTATAAAACATTCCGGCGCGGCTGGATCACAGATGTCATACAAGAAGTCATTCACCGGTTTTGTGTAGGCGTGTCCCTTTTACTTAATAATTTCTATAGTCGTAATCAAGGCGGCATAAATAAATTTCTCTATGAGCCACCAGAAAATTCACACATTTGCAGCAGAAATAGCTCAGAGGTCATGCCCTGAAGATAAATCTTGCAGCATCAGCTGCAAATTCGACTGCAGTGCTCCACAGTTATTCGTTGGGGAATTTAGCAGCTCATATTGTGTATCTTAAGAACAATAGTTCGTAATACTTAATATTTATCTTATTATATGCCCCACTGTGCACAGTACAATGAGACTCTATTTTTTAACTAAAGCCATAAATCCGCAATAACTTATGTATTTGATAAACCATTATCCCCATTATTATTGGCAATAGAAGTTATTTAAAACAAAAGCCCGGTGGCACAGTTGCATCACTAATCCGCTCTGTAATTAAATTGATGTTCTTTTATTTTCCAAAAAATCACAAACTTTAATTTTTTATATTTCTACTAATCTTTAAGATTCTGCAATTACTAACATTTGAATTGCCAAAGTTTTTTCCCCACTTATTTTTCATTTCATTAAACTTTATGTCACAATCAAATCTCTAAAGCCAGCTTAAGCAAAATAAAAAACGAAATAAAAATAACGAAAAAAGCATATAAGCACCAATCAGAAAAGAAAAGAAAAACTTTAAACATGGTTTTAAAAATCACAGTATCATAAGGAAATCCTTAATAATTTCTAAAAAGGAAAATAAAAGCAACTTGAACTCTCTGAAGAAGCAATTTGAATGAATGGTTTATTTTTCGCTTTGCTGTTTTCATCTGTTCTTCTGGCTTCATTTCTCTATCGACTTGATCCTTTTTCTGGCTGTTGTGCTGTGTTGTTGTGGCATCCTTTTTGCTATCATGTATGTAAATTACTGTTAGTCTGCTCGTTATTGTTGTGGTTTGTTTTGTGAATATTTACTAAAGCTATTATTGCAGCCGTTGCTCTAGCTGTAGCTGTAGCTGTTCCTGTTGCTGCTGCTATTGCTGTTGAGTTGATTGTTGCTCGTTGCATGTTATTGTTTGCAAAGTACTTAAGCGACTGTTAGCAAATTCACTTTTCACTAACAGCACAGAACGTTCTTGCCAGGTTTAAACATTTTAAGAACGATATATTTAGTTTTTTTCAATCTTCCTTGTCGCAACAGACAGTCTAAAGTAAGTTGCAACAACTAGAACATCACACTGATTTTTCATATTGATTTTTCTGTTATTAAAATGCTGTCAGGAATTACTTTGAAACTTCGTTAAGAAACAGCAACGAATAGTAATAATAATGAGACCAACATCTCTGATGGGGTCCCATTATGGCCAAGAGTTACAGAAGGACACTCATGAATCTGTTTCACAGACAAATCAAAATTTTATTTGCATTCATGAGAGCGATTCCTTTGCTCCGGTTAAAATTAACAATTCCTTCCATGAAAGGATTTGTGGGAAAATGTTTATGTAAAATTTAAATGTTTTTTATATTAAATTGAATTAAGATTTTATAGGCTAATTGTTGGAAATTTTAATTTAAATCTCAGAAAGACATGATAAATATTCCAAGGCACAAAGGCAAGTCAACATCAGTTTTATTCAACTTACACAGCAGAGCAGAACAGCTGTTTTCGAAAGACGCAACCCTTTCATCATCAGTGCTCATGTGTATTGTGTTTGTCACCACTTATTAGGTGGCTTAGTTGAATGTGATAACAGTTCCTATTTACACAAATTTTATTGTGAAAAAGAATACGAGAACTGTATCAAGCTGATGTTAACATGTTATTGTTATAATACCCGTGTTACCGTTTGATTATTTTTCTTCATGTCCCATTTTTCTGAATTTTTTGTCCCCATTCCATGTTTTTTACCACAAACTCAAAATATTTGGTCTTGATATACTTTTCATACATTAGCGCCTCCATTGCTCATAAAGCCGCCGTGATTACAGTCATCTTTCATTTCAAGAATGAGGTCCTTTCTCTTCCAAAGTGGATGTAAAATTTTTTAAATTTGTGCTACACACTCTATTTCTACTTCAGCTTAGATTCAGTAAACCAAATCAGTCTTTCGATAGAGCTCCAAAGCAATAACGGCCTATTTAAATGGACAGCAGAGTTTTTTTTTCTTTGCCTTGGGAAAAGTGTGCTTCTTAAATCTTTTGTTCGGCTGTTAGAAAAATTGGCTGCAAAATTTCATTCATACTTAACAAAAAAATTAAACAAATTTAAATTCTTCTGGTTTCTTGACCTCTTTTTAATAATTCTTATATTTTGATATTTTCAAGCTTAAGGTCTCTTTATTTTAATTTAATTCTTAATTTCAATAATCTGTCATTCCTTTGTGTGACTTCTTCAGGAAATTAAAATTAATTAATAATTAATTTCTTGAAAAGTCACACAAAGGAGGAAATTAAAATTAATTTCCTGAAGAAGGCACACAAAGGAGTGACGAAATATTTAAATTAAGAGTTAAATTAAAATAATGAGACCGACCTTAAGCTTAAAAATATCAGAATATAATAATTTTATAAAATTCTTCGACCTTATTTTTTATTAATTTATAATGTTTATTTAAGCAAAAGGTCAATTATTTTTTAATTTTTATATAAAAATTATGTTTTTATTCCAATATTTCGCCACTTCTTTGTGTAGCTTCTTCAGGGATATATAAAATTGTGTAATTTGATATAAAAAGTTTATATCAAATTACACAATTTTATATATCCCTGAAGAAGCTACACAAAGAAGTGGCGAAATATTGGAATAAAAACATAATTTTTATATAAAAATTAAAAAATAATTGACCTTTTGCTTAAATAAACATTATAAATTAAAAGAATATAATAATTAAATAAATTTATTTGTTTTAAATACTGAAGTTCTTAAGGCGTGGCCAAATTTCCTGAATCAGTATCATTAACGTAGTCCCGCGATCTCTTCCAGCCAATAACTCTTTGGTGAATCTTGACCTCAGAAAAGTGGGATATCGCTCGGCTGAAAGCTGCTCTATTGTTATAATGACCTGGATTCTTACACATCTTTGGCTCCAGTCCATTGGAAATGCCCTCTTACGTTAGAGTACATAATTAAGACGTCAAACAACTTTCTACCTCAGACATGGTTGCCGTCAGGACACCCCTTGTTTAAACTTCTTGCAGGACTTCCCTCAGATCCTTGGTTTTATTAAGTAGGTGTAGCACTATTCCAGCGTGTCCTGTAGGCCACCTGTTTCCGATTTTAAATGTTTATATCTCCAGCACATAAACGTGACTCTGATTAGAGTTGATACGTCGTGCTTAAAAGCCAGGCCTTTTGTTAAATATTTCTTGTAACAGAATCATTCACATGAAAATGTAAAGGTGTTCACATTGAACTTCTCAATATAAGAGCATAACCAAATGTATGTAAGTTTTAAATAACAGGTTGCATACATCAAATGATTTGTTGCGACAGCAAAAGTTGAAAAAATTACTCCCAACAATAAAGAAAACACACACTAACGAGCCATTCAAAATTTGCATTCATTGTTGTTTGAATATTTTTTTATTAAAACTGGAGAAAAAATTCTAAACAGGAAGCACCAACTTACAGGAAACGTATGGGGGGGGACAATTCTTATTTCAATTTCTTTGTTTTTTTTTTATATAATACTTCACTTGAATGTCTTAACATGTTTGCCTGCAAGAAGTATGAAGACGAAAGTTATGCTTTCGATTTAAAAAAATTTGTTGCTTTACATATTTTCTTTCTCTCAAAATTTCATTTCTTCTTTCTGTTTTTATTTCAAGTTGCTTATGAAGTTTTGTCAAATTGTTTTGGATTTATATTGTTTTCATTATTTTTTTGTTATTTTGCAAAAGGGTAAGTTTTTATGTTTTCTGTTAGTTTAAAATAAGAATTGATTGGTCAACACAATGCAGTTGGGGCAGTCATTTATGTTGTTTCTTAATTGCATAAATTGTGAGTCTTAACAGCCTGCTGGCATTGAAACTGCAAGTCAAGCAAGTCAAATAAATACACACAATCAAGCACAAATAAATAGTTCACTTTAAATGTTTTTTAATTGCAAGTGGTCACCTCTACTTTTAAATACTATTATTGGCAAAACAAATTTCTGTCTAGACGATCAGTTATATTAACATGGAATTACTAAATTTGAATGTCCTTTTCCTGATTTTTAAACTAATAATTAAAAGAAATCTCACTGCAACATAATAGAGGGTTTCATAAATAAGCGCCAAAAAAGACACCCTATACCGAAAAGTAGTTGCTGTTTGCTTTAAGGGCCTTGTTATTAGCTCTAAGTGTTGTATGACTTGTTGTTTATTTGCTAAAACAGAAAAATAAAGAAATTTTAATAAGTATACACTTTTACTTCAGCCCTTGGAAGGGAAAAACACTTGCAAAACAAAAATTAAATAAGGAGTAAGCAATAACAAAGGAAGAAATAAAGTAGGAAAGCAAGTAAAAAAGGCAAATTGTAAAGAACTCATTAACACAATCATATCCACTCACTCATCATCACTAGATTTATCCTGCTGCCTTTTACTTTCATTACGTTTGATTAGCTTAAAAGCAAAACTAGAGAGAAAAGAAAGACATTGAAAGCAAAAAAGTGTATTTCGTTTTTAGAGTGCCACAGCAGATTTCAGCTAAAGTAACTACGTGCCAATAAACAACACTTTGCAGCTTTAACTTGATGTGGGTGGGTGAGCGCCCAGTATCAAAAGAAAACTGCATTGCAAATAATAATTATTCAATTCCAAATGTTATTCAGTCAAGAGTGGCTGAATGCAACACCTTTAGTTTAAATATTTAACAACTTTTTGGTTCAACACTAACAGCAAATGGCTGCAAAAGAAAAAGAACGCGAATGGCGTAAAAGCAGCAAATAGATTTTTTACACCTTCTGCAAAGAAGAAAAGTAAACTCTTCGATGGTTTAAATAGTGTTTTTTTTATTAGAATGACCCAGAATATTATAAAACTCTCAGAGGTCCTGTTTCGATCTTTCAAAACGATATTTATTTAAATAAAGTTCATAACTTAATGATTTTTGTATACGATGTTTTTCCATTTTTTAGGCAAATATAATAAATAATAAATGAGAGCTCAACGCAAATGAAAATACCTTAGATTATACTGCTGCCTTTTAAAAACATGACACAATTTACCTAACAAAAATATATTCTCGTTAAAAAAATTTATTTAAAACGAATATTCTAACATTAGAGGATTGCAGGACTTTATTCTTCCATAACTTATTTCGATTTCTATATCCTTATAATTTATTTCTACAAATGAAAGTACAAAAATATTAAAGACTGAATGAAAACGAAATAAATATTTTGCATGGTTCACCTCTTATTCCAGCACAAAGTGTAAACTCTCAAATCCCAACATCAAGCCAATCACACAAGAGCCATCAAAAGAAAGTGATGGAAATTTAATATAAATACTGTATCAAAGTACACAAAAGAATGTTTAAATTTATTTTTTTTTATTCCCAAAAAGTCCTTTGTAGCTGGCTATTTGTTTAAAAGGATAAAGAAAGGTGCCAAAGTAAAGAACTATTTAAGTGGAATAATGCTTACAAAAAATCTTTTTTAATATAGAGATAAAAATACAAATATTATTTGCTAAAAAAAAGAAGTCCGCTAAATATACAACCTTACAATATAAAGTTTAAATAACCAACTAGAATTAAGCTTTAGAAAGTAATCTTATTTGAATAAAAGCAATAATAATAATAAATTTTCTAGGACACTTTTTTTTAAATTTAAGTATTATTTTTAAATTGAAGTCTTTGTCAGGCATACGATTATATAATTTTAAGTAATTTTGAACAAAATTATTAATTCTAAATATAAAATTGTTTAACTAATTTTGATATAATTTTATTATCCGTTTATAATTCATGTTTGATATTAATTGAGGGGGGTGACGTATGATTAATATTTATTAATATTATTTTTCTATTCATTATTGTTTCACTTTATTTCTTAAAATTTGCAGTTAGGCGGAGTTTTCAGATACAAATTAATATTCCTAAGGGATGGCAGTTTATTTTCTAATAATCTGCAGTCTTGCAGATTCGTACTTAAGCCCGTTGAGAAAATTAACAATTTACATAAGAAAGTTCGACTAATAAAAAATTCAAACATAATTTAAAACATTGCGGGGGCACGCGCACTTGTTCATTGTAAATTGACAACTAAATTCAATTACTTGAACATAAATAACAAAGAAGGTTTACCTATCAGCAGCCGATGGCTCTGGAAAAAGCGAAAGAAATACATGGAATATTGGGAATATTAATCGTCAGGGTTGGGGAATTTCGTACTAACCAAAAATGTAATAACTTGAAAAATATGATTGTGGTAACTTCTCGTATTCAATTTTCGTTAAAATATTGGTTAAATAGTTGATATTCCTACTAACTAGCACCACTTGCAAAAGTGGAAAAATTGAACAAAGAACGCTGATGAGATGGCGTAGCGGCCTCGAAATCAGTACTGATCCGTTCTGCTGGTTTGATGATTATTGAAAAATATTCTTAATATTCCAATCTTAATATAAAATTAATAAAATAGAATTTGAACAAACTCATTTATTAGTAAAAATAATAAAAATTCACTATTTTGAAATTATATAATTAAAAGATAAAAAGTGCACAAAATGTTGCACAAGAGTGCAACAGAAAAGAAAACAACATTAGTAAATCAATATAGAACATGGACTACAGAAATAGCAGTTGAACTAAAATGCAAAAAACTCTGATTTAAAAACTTTTAAATATGAAATCTAAAGCCAAAAGCAAAGTGAAACTCTTTAATAAAATATTTTTATTTAACACTTTCCAATAACTCAACTGTACACCACAAAAAAAATTTATTTAATTTACCTTGAGTTTACTTAAATAAAATTATTAGGAGGACCTGAATGTTTTTATTGTATTCAAAACTAAAACAAAATATTACAGCAACTGTTCTCTAAAGGCATGATTAATAAGGGTTAGTAATAAAATTAACCGTATCATTGTGCTGCCGGAAGCGGAAAGTTCATTAAAAAAAATAACATGCCGGAAAAATCAAGGATAATCGAAAAAATTGCCAGTTTGTCTAATGATCGATAGATATTTGTTCAAGAATAAATTTCTTTTTGCAATAACTCACTTTATTTTTGAGTTATTAAATATTTAAAGAAAATAGTTTAGTTTTTTTAATGGCCGGAAAACTATAGCTGTCGATCGCCCTAATATGTTCGGATGGGCTGCCTTCAGTGCCAGCAATTTTTTTAATTTCTGAAAAAGAAAGCTCTTACTTAGGATGTCGGCCTTTCGGTACCACTCAGGCTACCCGATACCTCGACAGTTTTCCAGGCAAGATTTATGCCATTACCGAGGCAGCATTAAGGATTCATGAGCTCAGTTTTGAGGGAAGAACTATTGACATTTGTGTAGATAGTCTGGCAGCAATTAGGGCCCTGGACTCGGGGATAATAATAATGTCGAGATGTGTACTGGCATACATTCAATCTCTGGCTCGACTTAAAAGACATGACGTCAAGAAAGTTTGGGTTCCACGGCATGAAGGCATTCAGGGAAATGAAATGGCGGACGAATGTGCAAGAGCGGGTTCGGCCCTGGATGAAGCAGTCTCACGTAGGGATATTGACATTCCCTCAGTTGAGCAGATGAACAAAATTCAGGAGTGGGCAGAGAGGAAGGTGACAAGCAGGTGCTCAAGTATTACCACCGTAGGGTCTCGAAAACTCTATGGCCCTCACTTAGCAAAGTTAGGACTAGACATCTTCTGACTTTTGGGAAAAAGTCGTTGGCACTCCTGGGGTCTTGACGGGTCACTGTGCAATTGGTCACATGTCAGAGCGTTTGGGCTTTCCCCATGATGGTCGCTGCAGATGCTGTTTCGATAGAGAGGAGGAAGAGTCAGCACAGCATTTTCTTTGTGACTGTCCGGCCCTGCAGGAGTGTAGGCTTAGACATCCAGGCTCTCGTTTCCTGCAAGATCTGAACTGCCTCAGGGATGCACCGCTTGCTGTCCTGGTGGGTTTTGTGAGAAGTTCTAGGTTGTTCTCAGGAACCAGTACCTCGTTTTGAAAGAATTATGTAGGGTATAGTCCTCTGGGCATCACAATGGGCCTTCATGCCCTCCCAGTGTTTTCTCGCTAACTGCAGGCAGCCCTTCTAACCTAACTAACCTAAGCACTGAGATTGGGAAAAGAGGTATGGCTACAAACCAAACCTTCTGCATTCAAACCAACTCAATCGGAGCTGCCTAAGTAGTTAACACGACAGTACGAAGCAGAGGGTCCTGAGTTCAGCCCCGCACTCAATCATGAATATTTTGACGAATTCTTCTGATCAGCATTAGTGCATGATTGTGTTAGTTGTAGTCAGCCTGTTTCAGTGATGAAGGCATAGCTCTGGTCACGGACACAATAATGTACTCAAGACCAGAGGAACAGCACCCTCCTTCGTCAGTCCTGTAGCAAAAAATTAGCCGGCGAAACAAAAGGTTGACTAGCTTTAAAAAAATTCTTTATCTGAAGAAAGATGAACTTCATCTGTCCCTTCAATATTATACCCTCCTTCCTACTTCCAGTGCAATGCACTGCATATGCAGGGTTCATCCCCTGAGTGCTGATCCGAGTTAAAAGAAAAACAACTGCCAGGTACATCCACTTTAATAGCCACTTATCAAGTAAATAATTTCGCTTTTTTAAGCTGTCTGGTAAGTACATATTTTTTTAATCAGCCAAATAGGGTCTCCACAAAATGGTACTAAATAAAATACCCGTATTGTAATAGCATTAAGCAAAATATCCATATTAATTGAAAAGCGAACTTGCGCCGCCTGACTAGAATTCGATATTAAAGCAAGTTTTACATCAAAATCAAGCCACTAAAAACTCATTGAATATTACAAAAATACCACAAGTTTGAAAATACTTTACAATACCTGAATACTAATAGAATGAACAGAAAAGAACACGAGAGAAGAAGAAAGAATGATAATAATTTATTTACAAATAAAAAATCTATTGACTACAAAATGCAGGCGCAACACACACAGACAGACACACACTCTTAAGCAGCTCTTAAGCAAATAACACACAACAAAACAGGTTTCATTACTCTCCTCCTCCTCCTGGTAAGGACTTTGGAAAACAAAACGATAGGAAACACTTACACTGCCAGCCATCATCATTACGAGTATCATGCTTAAGCTCACCTTGTGCTTAGACACTAACAGCAAACAATAATGATGGGCACTTTCGTGATTATTATTTTGCCCGAACAAAAAGTCAACTTTCAATGAATCTTGAAGATTTCTTGTGGCTGGAGGCAGAGGCCTTTTCATTGAAAGAAAGCAAAAAATATGCGTCTTCTGTTACAATTTCATAGACCTAACAGCTACAACAACAGCAACAGCAAAATATAATACTGAAAGCGACGATAAGCCTTAAGTACACCAATAACGCCAGCTCACCATGCAAACAAGCATCAATTCATCTCACAAAAATATAAGAAGAAGAGAAGAGAATTATACACAAATGAATAGCAAATACTTGAAGGAGGAAAAGAAATGAAAAAATATCTTCATCGTGCTCTACAACATCTGTTCATAAGTTAAATCCACCTAATCTCTATGATTACTTGTTTTTATTAACACTCGAGGAAGACACGTTATTTTTAAATGATTTCAAAAGGTACTCGTACAGTGAGCAATTTCAAAAAAACACTGCTAAAGCTCTAAGATTTCAAAACGAGGGGGTTTTCACAAATAAGTTGTTGGTCCTGGCATAGAACATAAAATTGGTTGGTCTTTTTCCTTCATTTTATTTCAATTTATTTTGCCCGTATTAAATATCTTTAGAACGATAACGAGGGCTTTGTTGGTACGTGTGTATCGTGTAATAAATGATTATTGATAGATTTTTGATTTTCTTTAAAACATCAAAGTCCTCTGGTTCAAACTGCAATAATCGTTGGCATATTAATGAAGCAGATATTAGGGATGTAAAAGTAATTTAATACAATAGCGATAATAGATAGAGGCTGGAAGTTAAAGCTAAAACAAAGGGAAACGGGAAAATAATTCAATAAATAGTTGATTATAGAGAAGACTGGGCAGGGCAGGTCATTCTGTGCTGGTAATAAAATAAATAATTTTATTATTAAAATGTTAATCAAGGCCATTACATATTGAATTAATACGAAAAAATATATCAGCGTTGCGATAATACATAAACGGAAGAGACCAGCAATTTTCGATTTTGCCACATGCCGGTTTAATGAGATTAATACAAGTAAAAATATTATATTCGACCGGGTCGAATCATAAATACCCTCCAAATATTTAGTAAGTAAATTTAAAATGTTTAACTTGGTGGGACAGAGTTCCTTTACGACATCTCTGTACCCAATTTTGAATATTTATTTTGACAGAGTCATTGCGGGAAGGACCGTGGGGGGAACGTTTCACCTCTGCAAGATCAGAGAACATATCAGCATCTTACAGGCTTAAAGAATACAAATTGTTCAATATTTACACAATTTTGCCATATAATATCGTATGTCAACGCCCACTAAAGGGGGCGGGGTCCAAAAATAGATTAGATAATGTTTTCCACAGACGAACATATGGTTATTGCTAGATCGTCTTAGACTTCATCACTGATCAAAAATATATACATTTTATTGCTAGGAACACAACTGCGACGAACGACGAATTTTTGGTCGCGAATATTCGTCGCCAAAAATAAAACACATTGGTGTATATGAAAATGCACACAATCGTGGCGTTGGGCGAAATTCGTCATACTCAGGGAAAGTTTAAATACATTTATTTCTAATTGTTTCGTCAACGAACGACGAACAAATCAATATAAAGTCAATATAAGGTTTCATATACTCAAACTGATTTTTTGTGGAAAAACATAGTTCACTACTGTATTGTTGCATGTAGCACTAAAATTTTCAGTACATACTAAAAATGCATTCACTAATTCACAAAAATGTATCATTCGGACGACTTTTTATTAATTTCGAACACTTTTTATAATATAGTTTTTCTTTCTATTTCTCACTTTTTCATATGGTCACCCCATCAGCTGTTAAATGAAAATAATAATTTATTTACAGACAAAAAATTTTTCAGAAAATATTTACAAAAAGGAATTTGTTTTGAAAAAAATGGACAACACCGGGATAATTATTGAGTGTCTAAACAATCTGACTGGCATCAGAGGATTACAATGATTTAAAAGACAAATATTAAAATTTTGTTTGCTTATTATTTTAAT
Organism: Linnaemya tessellans; assembly: GCA_951800035.1. Lineage (NCBI taxonomy): Eukaryota > Metazoa > Arthropoda > Insecta > Diptera > Tachinidae > Linnaemya > Linnaemya tessellans. The sequence goes on along the minus strand of OX637533.1, from coordinate 2,725,608 downwards.
TTATTCGTCGTTATTGTGTTTCATACGACGAATTTATAGAGCGATTTTTTATCAACGAATTCGTCGTACTAAGCGAAATTCGTCGTTCGTCCCAGTTGTGTTCCTAGCATATTGGGTCCAATTCTTTTCGGAAGGTATTAAAATTGTATTTAGTTGGGGTCGCTCTTGGAAGGGCGTGTGGGGAAGACATTTCACCTATGCCATAAAACACCAAAAATTAATTTTTGGAATAATTAAGTGCAAAAAAATTTAATTTTTTATAGCGTCATTTGGGGGTTGGCAAAGGGTAAGAGGGCAAAGGGGAGGAGGGGGTAGCGCAGAGGAGGATCAGATTACGTCTCAGTTTTGCCATAAAAGCTTAAAAATGTTATTTTTAAGGAATGCAGGCTTAAGTAATACAATTTGTTAAATATTTACACTATTTTTGCATATAATAATGCCCACTAAAGGGGGCGGGGTCCAAAAATTACTTTATTTTTATTTTACGGCTTCAAATTTAACGCGTTGGGCCTTCTTTGCCATAAGAATATATCAGTTGCTTAACAAAACTTTAAAAATAATGTTGTGCTTTAGAGGTTGGTTCAGTTCTTCTTAGGGAAACTTTTTCCCCACTGGCCCGCTCCAGCCCATTTACGAACCTAACCTGTTCTCTCTTTCTAGATATATTCATAACAAATTTCAAGGGTCTGGCTCTTTTTGTTTAGACTGAATCTTGAATTCTACAGACAGACGGTCGGACGGACATGGCCAGATCCTCTTAGATTTCATTACTGATCAAGAATATATATGCTTTATGGGGTCTCAGATAAATGGCAAGGTGAATATACCCTCCAAGTCTTTTTCGGAGGCTATAAAAATACAGAAGAATTGCGGTAATTCATAAACGTAAGGGACCAGCAATTTTCGATTTTACCACATTTCGGTTTAACGAGGGTAGAATAAAAATTATGTAACTTATCACGGTGCACTAAATTATTGTTGTACCTTTAATTTTTTTTTTTTTTTTTTTTTTTAGGAGTAGGACCAGCACTCAGGGGATGTCCCCTATATATGCAATGCATTGCGCTGGAACCGAAAACGAGGGGATAGTAATGAGGGGACAGATTAGGAAAGATGAGAAGATAGACAGTTGTTTTTGTAGCTATTTCAACCTTTTTACTTCGCCGGCTAATTTTTGCTACAGGACCGACGAAGGTGGGTGCTGTCACTCTGCTTTTTAGTACATGATAGTGTCAGTCGCTGCCAATTATGTTCAGTGATCAGTGACTATGCCTTCATCACTGAAAACAGGCTGGCAACAACTAACACAACCACGCACTAATGCTGATCAGAAGAATTCAACACAATATTTCGTGCTGTACCAAAATTCGGCGGGCGAATCGAAAATATAAAATGAGAATAGGCCTACTGCAGGTTTTTTATGTTCTCATCCTTCTCTTCAAGCCAAGCCCTTTTATGATTTTAGCTCACTGTATTTCTTGAGTGCAACCCCTCATTAAAAAAATAGTCAGTGAAACAAAAGTTCTGATGATGCCAAAGTATCAGGTACGTGAGAAATAAAGCTGATACAACTGATGGCAGGGGATTTGAAAAGTATCAGGAAGTTTCCCAAGATTTGCTTTAACAGGTGCTCTTCACTTATTTTATTAACCGACAATTTATCACACATTTTGTTTGATACTTAATGAAATAATCTTTGTTTTCTAATTGCAAGCATTTTAACTGTCTGCAAAAGTTTTTCTTTAACCGACTCCTAAGTTTTGATAGAAGTTTTTTTTAAGCGGCAATTACCAAAAGGACTTCCTATAGAACACGCCAACTCAATAATAAATTAAGTTGCAGCAATCCCACTTTGTAACAAACTATTTACTTTTATATTTATCCAGCAATTAATTTAACTCGAATTATTGACCAGTAAAGTAATAAATTCTATAAGATGCTCGGTTTATTTCTAGAAAGTTGTAATCAAATTAAATGACACTTAAGCATAAAAAGTGCCACTATGGAGCACAATATGTTTCCTTTTTCTTGCCAATATTTTTATATGAAATAAGTCTAGGAAGAAAAAAATATATAAATATGCATATTTTTACAAAACTTACCACTGCCCGGCAGGCTGGACCTCGATATATATCGCTGGCACCTGATAAACTTTGAAAATATTTTTTTGTTCCATAGACTGTATCCATTGCGATTTGATTATATATGACGTTGATGCTGGTATTAAATTGTATTAAATTTCTTATTAAAAACTAATATTTTGTTCTCTTCCTGCAGTCAAGAAAAAGCTGCGTTTTTTTATTTTTGTTTTTAATGTTCGTTAAGCAATTTCATTTAAAAATATAAACACAGATTTGCAACGACAAAATAACACTGAAGACTGGCATTAACACTGACATCTATTGTTTTTGTTGCTGTTATCTTTGCTGACAAGCAGAATGCAAACAGCGATCAATTTTCTGCTGTTATTTCCATATTTAAAATATATTTTTGCTGTTTTATGTCTTTATGCTGCTCTTAGTCCTTTTTTTATTTTTTATTTATTTTATTTTTTGTTTTGTTTTGTTAACAATAATAATGCATTGAAAAACATGGAACAGGTTTTCTATAGTTTAATATAATGTTGCATATTTATAGGGTGGCATTTAGTTTGCGTAGGTGTAAGTGTGTTGCTGTTACAAAATATTTGTAATGTTGCCAGTAACAAGAACAACATACGGGCAACAAGCAAACACAATGTTCAATTAGCTAATGAAGTTGCTGTGCGCTCTGTTCCTGCTGCATGCGAAGTTGCTGTTCTTTTCAGTTGCTTGTTATTTCTCAGCGCCACTAACTGCGGGGAAAAACATTCATGTAATAAATTTTGTTGAAATGATGAAGAACGATGAGTTCCTGCAGAGTTTTTGTCTTAGTTTCCTTGGCTCATATATACTTTCAGCTTTGGCTGTCTGTTGAAAAACTTTTATCAACATTGATCACTATTTAATAAATTGCCACATGTGCACGACATTGTAATTGAAAGACAAATCTGGAAAATTTAAAAAAATAAAAATTAAAGATAAGGTTTGGGCTTAAATTACTTAAGAGTTAAAATTATAAGAAATATTTATTGCATTGTTATAAAATTTTCTATTTGACATATTGTCACAATTCTATTATAAAAATGAAATTTATTTGTTGGGTGGTCAAGCATAGACATGCATTTCATTTTTATAATAGAATTGAGACAATATGTCAAATAGAAAATTTTATAATAGTTTAATTTAGATTTTATTTTTCATTTTGCCTTATAAATACTTTTCTTGTTATCCAATGGATTTCTGATTGTAAAATGGTGTAGAAAAATAAAATAGATTCAATCAAGAATGATAAGATTACGCCTTGCGCATGATTTACCGTTTGATGACGTATTTGTTCCCTCGAAGAGATTGCCAAATGTTTATTATATGCAAAACTAATACCTTCTCGTACAAAATTAATATTTTATGCTATATTTGGCAACTCTTCACACAATTTACTCAGAGAGATTTCCAACAAGCAAATTAAATCGGATTTATGAAAGTGCAAGTTTTGTGTTATATTTTAAAATAAATATATTAAAATAATTATTAAATAACTTAAAGTGTAAAAAACTTTTTAAAACTTGATTTTTAAAGCTCATAAACAGTAAACAAAAAACCTAAATTAAAGAGAAAAGAGAACAAAAAGAGCAAGCATGAAATGTGCAGTGGGCAACTGCAAACAAAGTAACAGCAAAAAAACAAGTGAGAAATAATTGTGTTTAAATGTAATATTGTTATAAAAATACATTTTGTTTTCAAAAACCTGTGTCATATTATAGTTTTTCAAGAGATGAAGCTCAAAGGAAGTTATGGTTGATATCTTGCAAGCAAAAAAATTTGTTTTGAATGGGGAAAAAAGAAAAACAATTAGCACTTGGATTCAATATTTATATAAAATAACTATAAATTAACAATTTTAAATAAAAAAAAGTGGAAAATAGAATAATTTTTTCAAATTGTTTATTATCAAACAAATTTAATATGAAAAATCGCAATTTGCCCCACTGTCCTGTTTTTACAATAACATAATAGTTCTCCAGCTAAATTTTATTAGCCAATCGGAACACATGTTAAGTGACGTCAGAATTCCATCATGCGCAGAAAAGTATTTTTATTTCAGCTTGTTGGCGTAATCTTTATTTTATCATTCTTGGATTCAATATCGAATATAATTTATTTGTTGGGTTAGTTTTGTATGAGTTTCCAGGCCTACTTGCTTATTCTGTTGTTATTTTTGAAAATAATTTGTAATTTACAAGTTGTGAATTCTCAGATGGTGTGTGCATAAGATAAGAGGTTTTTAACTTTTCAAAACTGTGGTTAAAGTCTACTGATGATTTGGTAAGGCACCAATGAAATGCATATACACATTGCTTCACCACCCAACAAATAAATTTCATTTTTAATATTTATTACAATTTAAAATAAAATTAACTCTTATCAAATCAAATTAAATTGCTACGGTTTTGAACAATTTTCATATGTAATTCTCAAACGAGTTTTAGCAGTTTATGCAAAAGCTTTTAAAAAATTTCTTAATTTTTTACAACTCGGTTAAAGGTCTTCATGATGATTTGGTGTAAGAGTCAATGGAATGGAGGCATAATTCAGAAATTGCTTGTTATTATATTCAGGGTGAAAATATTGTAGTTTGTATATATACAAAAAAATATCGGTGCACAGATGCCGGTGGGGTGACTTTAACCCTATGCCGGCGATGTTGTTAACCAGTATTTTATCCATTTCCGCAACTGTTCACATAGGATCTATCAACGCAGTTAACTAAGATTCCACGACGCAAACCAAAGTCAACGTAAGCTTTAATTATCCAACTTACTCGGACGAGCAGAACCGATGTTTTCGAAAGCCGCTACACTTCCACCACAAGTTCTCACCACTTATTAGGTGGCTAAATTGAATACTTTGCATTGCAAGCAAAGTAAACTAAGAAATAAAGAAAAATATTAAAGTCTCTAAAAGGCCTAAAAAATATTGTCATTTTTATTTTATGTAGGGTATCTGCCATTAGCTATTGCCTGCTATAGAACTCATGCATCTGCCTGTTTTCTGCAGGCTTTAGAAAAATTCTCACTTTTTTTCTGGAATACCAACAAAAACATTATTCTTTGCTTTCTTTGAATTATCATGTTTTTTTCTTCAAAAATCAGTTTTCTTTATATTAGCCATTTTAATACACAAAAACCATGTATGAGTGTGTTTAACAAAAAGCCAGTTTCTGTCTAGTTCCAAATTGTATAGCCATTGGACAAACTTGTTTTTCATTTGCTCAACAAATTTACACAAAATCTTTTTTTTTTCTTCTTCTTCTATCGATTTACAAGTTTGTTTTTTGTCTGTCTATTAAAAGTTTAAATTGTTTATTAAAGAGAGAATCTTAAGAAATGGAAATTAAAATCAAAGAAAGAAAACTAGTATTTTCAGTAAGATTTGTTTGTGTTCGTTTTGTGTGAAAATAAACAAGATTTGTTGGATAAAAAAGTAGCAGTAAAAGACTCTAAAGAATTTTGATTTTTATTCGAGGTGACAAAGTGTATGAAAGGAAATGAAATATGGCAAATAAATTAATAGAATAAAATGAAAGTGTTGGTAAGTAAATAAGATTTAAAAAGCAGGCACATTAAGGCAAAGAGAAAATTGCTAACACACAATCTGTGTGTTTATTCAATACAAAATAAATAATTTTTAAAGTGAAAAAAAAAAAAAATAAATAAATAAATAAGGAAATGCTGAAAGAAGTGCCAGAATCACTTAATATACGTGCATTAATTTAGACTTTATTACAAGTCAGGAAACATTGTCGTACAGTGTAGTGGACTTGGAAATAGAAAAATGAAAATAGAAAAAAGTTAAAAACATTCATGCAATCTCAAATTCACATAAATATTTTTAATCCTAAGACTTTGGAGCATAAAATTTATTTCATTAAAGCAGAAATTTCCTAATAAATTTTTGATTAATCCATTAACGACTTGTCTACTATTTCCCCTGAAAGAGCTAATACGATTTTTATCAAGTAATTTTTTTCCTCTCAAAGATATTTCATATGATGTTATTCTGTAATTATTAGCACACACATACAGACACACATACACATACATACCACACAAAAACTTTCATTCTCATTTTGTATTCAGAAAAGTTATAAAAATTAATTAAATAATAAAAACCATAACTTCAAAGCAAAACAAACAAAAAAAAATAAGACTTTCTGTATCACAAATTATTTGTTCTGCAGCAACACGAAAATGACAAAAACAACCACAACAACAACTCGTACAAATATTTTATAAAATCACTGACTTTGCTGTGGATTCTTAATGGTCAAAAGTAAAAGTTTTACTGGTTTCTTTGAAATCAAGAGCCAACACAAACAATCAAACTTGTAAAAAAAAACAAAAACATAAAAATACCAAAAATATTTAAAACATTAATTTTTAATATGCCCCAAGGAATGCAAACAACAACAAAACATTTTCACAGAACTTTTACACAGAAAAATATCAGCCTTTTTTTAACTTAATAAAGAAAAGACCAAGAAACTGAACAAAAATAAAATAAATTACAGCAACAATAATTTCACTGTCATTGTAACATGGGCCAGTTAAAGTTGGAGGCGGTTTTTTTTTTGTTTCCTCATCTTTTAAGTTGTTCAAGTTGCTGTTTTCTGTTTTTACATCTCGCTACGATTTACTTTCAACGGCTGTAAGCAAAACAATAACAAAAAATATGCAAAGAAATGAAACAAAAAGCTCGTGTTGACCTGATTTGCATACCCTGGTTTAAGTTTAATCACACGCAAACACACACACACACACACACACACACAACACACAACTTGTGCAGACTGGCAGAGTCAGTGTCATGCCAACAATCGGACTTTTGCAGTGTCGATTTTAATTTTTTCCTTAATTAAATCTAAGAAGTGAGTTTATTAAAAGATTTCAATGCAACAGCACTGGCAGTGTGAGAAATATATTAAATCCATTAGATACCCTACAGAAAATTTATGTGATAACAATCAGTCCTTTATTAATGCCATTTTCCTTTTAAATTGATAAAATCTTTATTTGGACCTACACAACTATTTCCATTAAGTGGTAATTGTTCGCATTCCTGTATCAAATTCCCATTATGAAACTCGATTGTCTGATTGTTGTTCTTGGCACGAAACTGCAACTTCAATTAGCCCCCAAGATATCTATCGGCGAAGTTAAGTCCGGCGATCTTACCGTTCATACCAACACGTCAAAGCAGGAGACTAAGGAAGCAGAAAATGATTCCGTCAGAATATCCATGTTCCTGGTACTGCTGGCTTTATTAAAAGCAAACGCATGTTTTATTGAAAGCACCAGAGATGTACAGCCCATGACTTTTCTGGTTCGAATCGAGAAGCTAAGCGTCCCAAATAATTCCTAGCTGGCGCTACTCGATGAGGAAGTTGATTTCGAAATCCATGCTTTTGCGGAGTATAGTGCTCTATTCATGTCTGTTTATATACCAGAGCTGTCCAATTATTTATTTATTAAATATTTTGCTTGTATGCAAATACCTATTTTTATAGGCGAGTCCTTTAAATAACCAAAAGGACTGTCAGAGCTGTAACTTCTTATCTTTTATTCTTCAGCTGCATCACTTGATAACTATTCAGCAGCTTTCCTAGACTTCAATTGCTTAAACAATGGCAGATTGTCAACATGATTTATATCCAGCAATTGCCTCGCATTGCTGTACTGATATAAAGAAGCCTGAAATTTCTTTATCACATATATCACAACTGAATCAAAAATGTAAATCAACAAAATATATGAATATTCAAAATTCAAAGTTGCATATCAACACATGACCGTAGGGGACTTAGAAACTAATTTAAACAAATAAAATTCTTTAATTGCATTTCTGGTTCTCTTTTACAAAAATCAAACCATCCAGAAATATTTAAATAGTTTTCATATTTACATTTGCATTTGAATGCTTCGCTTCGTGCAGAAACTGATGGGTTTGTCTGTCGACATTTTGTAGAAATGAAATGCGTCAGGCGCTCGGTAAATAAGAAAATGAAAAATTCTTCAAAAAAAAAAATAATAGGAAGTTAAAGTACATCATCAACATGCATTCAATTATTTAAATACACACAAAACTCAATTACACACACACACACACATACAAAACAGAAATATCCTCTAAAGTTTTATTTGTTTTACATGAGTGTGTGTGCACATGAGAAGGCCACTTGGAGAAAGGAAGTGCAATTGAAAGTGTGATATGAGTGGTTATCATTTTCAGCAAAAATATATTCACACATTGAAAAACTAAAAGCGGAAATTGAAATCTTATTAGAATTCTTCACACACACACACACACACACACATGCTTATTGGCACACTCCCACACCCCTTCACATGTTGTAGTGTATCGACAGCCACTTATTACTCTCTTACGCAAACTACTCGCACAGCAATATGTTGCCACTCAATCATTGATGCCGACATCAAACAATTTGAAAACTCATAAAAAATTAATTGAATTTTATGTTTTTCTTCTTGCAGTTTTGTTTTTCTCTTTTATTTTATCACTTGAGCGCAAAAATAAAATAAATCAAGTTTTTTTTTGTATTAGTTGCCGTGGAAACGTCTAATGTCTCCTGCTGTTGTGAAAATATAGAAAAGAAAATTTAAAACTTGTTAAGGAAAATTCACAGATTTCTTTCCTCTGCAGCCAAAGCAAAATTTTAAAGTCTGACAAATTGCTAAAATTTAAAATTTTGATAAGTCCATTAATTTTATTCCCACAAACTTGTACATGGCATGGCAGCTACTTGTGGCAGGAGTAGTAGTTGTGGCAAGTTTTTTTTTCTTCTTCTTCTTTTTTTTTGTTAGATAATGTCATCATTATATAAGAAGTATTGAGATGTTACCCAGTGTATATCATGTCATCTTTCTAATACAACTTTGTTGGGATTTTCCCACCTCTCCTGTTACATTTCTTTTTATTTCATTTTTCTTACAAGCATAAATTTTTGCATGGCTTCTTTCCAGTTGTTGTTGTTCTTTTTGCCGCTATTGCTGACATTTTTACCTCTGCCACAGAATTTGTTAGAAAATTTTTGTGTTTAACCTTAAACGATGATCCATAATAAAGTTGAAATGCCACTTCAAAGATGCTGTAGTTATAATTAGTTTCACCGGCTGAATGTTAATCAAATCGTCTATTCTATTTTAGCAGCAAACGACATACAGAATAATAGGTTCGTTAGTTCTAACAAAATCGGAATATAAAAATATTTCCTTCTTAGCTCGGAAATATTTTCTTGATAGACCAGAAAAAAATGTTTTTCCACGCCACTTAACCCCTCGACTCCAAGGCCAAGCAATAATCCTTCAATTTAAAAATGTACGCAATTCAAAAAATATTTTAGGTCTTAGGGGTCTTGATGGGGCCCTGTGCAATTGGGCACATGTCATGGTCGCTGCAGGAGCTGTTTCGATGAAGAAGAAGAGGAGTCAGTACAGCATTTCTTTTGTGAATGCCCGAGCCTGCAGGAGTGTAGGCTTAGACATCTAAGCTCCCGTTTCCTGATCTGGACTACCTCAGCGATGCACCGCTGGCTGCCCTGGTTGAGTTTTGTGAGATGGTTCTCAGGAACCAGTTCTTCGTTTTGAAAGGATTGTGTAAGGTGTAGACCTCTGGGCACCACAATGAGCCTTTATGGCCACCGAGTTTTTTCTCGCTAATTGCGGGCAGCTCTTTATAAACTAAACTAACCAAAACCTAATTTTTTCTTTGATTGATTTTCAGAGGCCGTAAATTATTTTTTTAGAACTAAATTTGTTTGTTATAATTAAACAAAAAATACACAATTTTGTAAATTCACACACAACACGTCTCTTTAATGTGGCTAATAAGGAGCCTTATGTAACTACTTATGCCGCTCAAGAAACTCTCTGCACACATTTTGCCTCGTAAATTATTTTTACCACCACCAGCAATCATTTATTCTATTCAATCGACATTTCACGCTGTTAACAAGAAAGAAAAAAAACTAAAAGACAAACTTTCAATAAGGCATTAAATTTTTTTTTTATTTTTATTCCCCTTTGCCCAATATAAAAATTTTCTAACCAATATCTTCTCCATATCGTTGTCAGTTTTCAATATATCACAGGATTTTCCATTTAAAGGGACATGTATGTGTTTGCATGTGTGTGTAGCAGCTACTCTAACGAGTGTAAATTTTAAGTTTTGAAATGCTGATGCGTCAATGTGAGCAAGTGAAAAAATGCTACAAACACACACATTCATACACGTCGTGTACACATTTTCACTTATCTTATTTAAAGTTTTCCATGACGAGTGTGTGCAGTGTGCTGTAGTTGTAGTTGTAGTGGTTTTGTCAGCTCTTTTGGCGGGTGTGTTTAACAGGAAAATTGATGAAATTGATGTCGTGTCATGTCTAATGTCAAATGAGCTGCTGCCGGGTTACTTCAATGCTTAAGGCAAAATGGAATTTGCAAGATAAAGAAAACTGAGATACACAGACACTTTCGCACAAACACTAACAAAATGCCGGAAAAAATACTATCTTTATTATTAGTGTTATTATTAAAAAATGTGAATTGTACACAGAGAAAAGCTCGCTTACACACACGCACACATAATTATGTTATAGGAAATCAGGCTGAAAAGTTTTCATAAATGCCTGCAAGTTAAAATAAAAAAGTAACAAAGAATATCATGATATGCGGCTACGCTGAGTACAGTTTTAAGGCACACAGAATACGCCGTATATTATATGTTTAATATTTTATTTATAATATTTTTTTTACCTGACAATTAAATTAAAGTACGTGAGTTATAACGAGTCTTGCCTCATTACGATTGCCCTATTTGTATAAAAACAACCCTGCAGGAGGATAAGCGTTAATTGTCTTTAAGCTACTGGTACGATTACTAGTATAGCAAGCACTAGTTCAAAAGTTGATTGAACATATACAGAAAAGTACTAGTACTTCAAGTAGTTGATTGATTTGACTTGTAGAATTTCAAATTACTTTTTTTTTATTTATTCGATAATTTATATAAGTAAGCCGCAGTTTTCTTGTGTGTTAAATAAGTGACATTTTAAAAACTAAATAAAATTAGAAGCTATTTTAAAAAGTTTTTAAACGTGTTTTTTTTTAATATTTATGTTCATATGTAAAATCAGCGATCTTTATCAAAATAAACTAATATATGTATTGTATGTTCATTAGTGTTTGGTATATGGTGTAGTACCAAACGTAGCTCAAGTTGTACAAGCTGCTAGTGGATTGACTGTGCCCTGAAGGAACTTTCCATTTCCTCTTATAAACTAAGAATTGATGAACCAAAAATTGCTTGTGAAGACAAAGTACAAATTTCATTGGGTTTAAAAAACCAATAAATTTAGGAATTTTTTTATATATAAACCAGTTCTTAATACAGAACTGATTGTACTAGTATTCGACTAGAAGAAATTATACTAGTACTCATCTAGTACTAATAGAACTAGTATGCCACTAGTTTTCATCTAGTACCAATGGTACTAGTAATTTTCCACCCACTCAATGTTAATTTGAGCATTGACATGGTATAGGAAAGTTCACAGTTGGGAACTAGTACTGGTGACTTTTGTACTAGTGCCATACTAATTTGATACTAGTTCGATCTCCTGCAGGGAAGGAAAAACTTTATATTCGACCGGGTCGAATCTTAAATATTTAGTAAGTAAAATTAAAATATTTAACTGGGTGGGACAGAGTTCCTTTAAGGCATTTCTGTGCCCCATTTTAAACCTCTATTTTGACAGAGTCATTCCGGGAAAGGATATGGGGGAAACTTTTCACCTCTGCAAGATTAGAGAACATCTCAGCTCATTATAGGTTTAATACAAATTGTTCAATATTTACTTTTGCCATAAGACTTTAAAAATAAATATTTGAGATAATTAAATGTAAAATTTATTATGTGAGTGAAGAATATAAATATGCCGAGTTAAACATGTTTTGACGTAAGCAGTTACGAAACAACGTATTTAGCTGTGAAGTTAAATATGTTATGACGTAACGAAATGGCAAACAGTGAAGTTTTATTTTATGAAAATCCATATTTAATACATTTTTTGAGCAATTTGTGCAAATATTTATAGGCCCTGAAAGGTCAGTTCAGGGCCATGAGAGTGATCTTGGAGGGATTTTTAACCCAGTGGCCAGATAAGGAGTTGGCATGCATTACCAGTAAATAAAAAATGATTATGGCAGTGTCTTCTATCACACACAACAATTGCAATAGCTGAATTGAGTTTGTGAAAATATTTACAGGCCATGAAAGGTCAACTCACAGGCCATGAGAGTGTGTATCATCTTGGAGGGATATTGGCCCAAGTGGCCCAATAAGGAGTTGGCATGCATTGCCAGTATATACGAAATGATGTATGGGATAGAAGACACTTCCATAATCATTTCCATAATCAGTTCTCTGACCCTTATACAACCAAGATGTTATTTACTACTTTAGTTCGCCCAATACTTGAATACGGATCTGTTGTATGGAACCCACAATATCTTTCACATTCAAATAAAATAGAGTCAGTACAAGTGCAATTCTTATTATATTGTCTTCGTGGTCTTTCTTGGAACTCTAATATGAGATTACCATCTTACGAGAGACGCCTAGGACTTATTAAGCTTCCAACCTTAAGGAGCCGTCGACAAATGCTAAATGTTACCTTTCTGCTGAAATTAATAAACGGCTGCGTCACATCTCAATTTCTCCTGAGCAAAATAAACTTGAATATACCCAATCGTCCAACAAGGTATTATAGCTTCTTGAGAATTCAGTTTTACACTACAAACTATAGTAACTTCGATCCCTTTCGGAGAATTTGCAGTGATTTTAATTGTCTTTACCCTTGTATCGATTTCAACAAAAGTATTGATGTCGTAAAAAATTATATAATTTTACATCTTATCTCATTACAAAATTGATTATAAATAAATGTTTAATTTGTTAAATCGACATTTGTTAAAGCCATATTTTTTGTTTTTGCTGTAATTTGTCTTGTTATTTATTAAAACAAAGCTTTATAGATTCCATTTATATATGTATGTAATTATCATTTCTGAAAAATTGTTATATTTTAATTGTATCAGTCTGTAAGGATTAACCCATAGACTAAATAATAAATAAAATAAAAAAAAATAAATATGGATTTTCACATAAAAAAACATTTCCGTGATTGCCATTTCGTTACGTCATAACATATTTAACTTCACTTCGTAACTGCTTACGTCAAAACATATTTAACTCGACATATTTATCTTTACACACATGAACTTATTTTTAATTTTTTTTAGAGGGTCATTTAGGCGACAAGGGAGAGGAGGGGCTAGTGCAGAGGAGTAACAGGTTACGTCTCAGCTTCGTCATTAAAGCTTAAAAATGTCATTTTTAAAGAATGTAGGCTTAAGTAAAACAATTTGTTAAATTTTTACACTATTTGTCCATATAATAACGCCCACTAAAGGGGGGGGGGACAAAAAAAGTATTTATTTTTTATTTTATGTGTCCAAGTTTAACGCGTTGTACGCGGCTAATTTATGCTACGGGACCGCCGAAGGAGGATGCTGCTGTTACTCTGCTTTTTAGTACATGATCGTGTCAGTCGCTGCCAGTAATTGTTCAGTGGTCAGTGCTATGCCTTCATCACAGAAACAGGTTGGCAATAACTAACACAATCATACACTAATATGCTGATCAGAAGAATTCGACACAATATTCATGACTGAGAGCGGGGTTGAACTCACAACCCTCCGCTTCATAGTCTCCTGTTCTCCTACTTCAGCCAACAGCACCCTCAAATGCATTTCGAGACCGTCCTCTCTAATCTGCAATTATTTAAACTGCATGAGGTTTCCAGTAGGAGTTTGTGTATTTATAAATTTTACATTGCACATTTTGCAAAATATCTTTGTTTGTTGTTGTTGTTGTTGGTTTTGTCACTTCTTTCGTTCATTATTTTATTTTCTCAAAAAACACTTAGATAATTCAAAAAATCTCCTGCAACAGTTGGAAGCAAAAATATAATTTTATATGTCAAATTTATTGATTCATAGTGATCGATTGCCTTCACTATCAAACGGTGTAAAATGTACAAAATTTCTTCTACGTGCATGTGTATGAGTAGGGCTCTAATAAACTCGCACCTACACGTAAGAAAGCTTAACTGAATGCTCAAGTATGAGTGGAAATGTTTACTTCAAGGTGTGTTAAGCCCAGGAACCCAACGAGATTGTGTTTAAAAACACAAAGAAAGAATAATAAACACGCGGGTTAATGTATGCAGCATTTTAATATTTATTACCACGTTATCTAAAAAAACCCACATCAAAACTATAAACAAAATTGAAAAAAGGTTACCATTTTAAAAAAGAAAAATAGAAAGTTAAAGTATTTAAATTGATTTTTGCTGTCCAGTGAATTCGATTTGGAAAATTAATGATGGGTGTTGCTGTGAATCGATGTTAATAAAATGAAAGCCACACAAATTCTTAAAAATGTAATTTTTTGTTAAAGATGCAACACGAAATTTTAAAACGTATTATTAAAAATTCGAAGCAATAAAAATTTCAAAATAGTGTTTTTATGTTGTAAAACTACAAGTTTCAATTTGTAAATAAAATAATAAAAACATTTTAATATCTACAGCATCACGACCCAGTTTACGCATGCGCAAATAGTTTGTAGCCCAATAAAACCATATAATTGGCTAAAGCTGATTATAAATAATATGCCAAGTTATATTTGTTTTCTATTTTGCCCCTTCTCCCTCCTCACCCATCAATTTCAAATAGTTTTATAAGAAACTGACATGAAGAAACATCAAGACAACATGTTAAAAAGTGTAGAGAAAAAGTTCTTAACCACTCAAATAATTTGTAAAAAGAAACTTCAGCATTCACTTGCAAAATAGTATTTGTACTTCTTTTGTTTTTAATGATTTTGGTGAAAACATCTTGTTTTAAGACTATCGACCGACCACAAGCGATGAATAATGACAAGCGGTTGATGAGATTTGTGGCAATAGAAATTTGTTGTTGATCTGTGCTAAGCTGTTTTGTTTTGTATAGGAAAAGCGATTCGACTTAATTGAAAGATTAAACCAAGAGATGGCAAAAAGTGGCCGGTGAACACAAGCCAGGGCAATAAAAAGTGAGATTTCAAACAAAATCAAGTTATTGTTTAATTAGTTTGCTCTTAGTTGAAATAAATGAAGTTAAAAATTAAATAATATTTTTTTTTTATTTTCTTTAGTTCTTAGATAAGGCAAGTTTGAGCCTTATGAACAATTTTTGAGTCTTAACTGGCAAATCCCCCAATTTGCATAATAAGTACTCGCTGCAATTAAATGCAAACGATATTTCCTACAAAAATGGAATTAATACATTTTTTCTTGGCCCGTCAGCCAGTAGAATAACATCAGGAGGTAACAAGAAAACCACAGGCATAAACCACTATCGCTGTCCGTGTATGGGGTTCACTATAGCCATTGCAGTCAACGACAGGAGGGGCCCAACTTTATGGGAAAACATTTTAGATGCTTTAAAAAAATACGTATAGGTACTTTTATTTAAAAAAAAAATTACTTACACACGAAAGGAAATAATCTCTATGGACCAACTGTCTGTTCGACGGTGCCACAACTTTTTTTTTTAAAGAAACCCAAAGTTTTCATTATTTTTTATTTTTTTGTCTCATAAGCCCTTTCAGATTTGTTTCCTTTGGATTATGAAATTGATTTAATAGAAAAAAGCAAATTAAACCTCGTTTGAGGATCCCTGCTTTTTTTTATTATTTTTTTTTGTCAGACGTTTATAAATTTCTTTTTTTTAGAAGTAGGACCAGCGCTCAGGCGATGGCCCCTACATATGCAATGCATTGCGCCGAAACTGGAAAGAAGAGGATAGTATTGAGGGGGCATATAAGGAAAGATGAGAGATAGAGAGTTTTTTCTAGCTATTAGAAGCTTTTTAATTCGCCGGCTAATTTTTTGCTGCAATGCTGTTCCTCTGCTGTTGCGTACATGATTGTGTCCGTGACCAGTGCTATGCCATCATCACTGAAACAGGGTGACAACAACTAAGTCGAAGAAGTCGACACAATATTCAGACAGACTGAGCGCGGACCCTCTGCTTCATAGTTGTCGTGTTAGCTACTTCAGCCAACAGCACCCTCAAATATGGGGGACTTGTGGTCGAAATCCAATTTTTTGCGAGCTGCACGCTCTTCCCTCGGAGCCCCTCAATTTGTGGTAGTGGAAAAAATTCTTTCTTTAGCCAAACAACTCGTAATTGGAATAAAATTTTTACAAGAATTTTTCCTGTCATTTACAAGTTGGGGATGTTCAAGTTGAATTATTACTTTTTCTATGCTGCTTTCCACATTAAATTTTCCCATGGATTCCCGACTATGTGCTGCTACCAGATGCAGAATTTTTCGTTCACTCTTATAAAAAACCATGCGGATTCAGGGAAATGAATGTTGAACGACTTTGGAGAAAGAATATCAAGAGCGCTCAAAAGTCCTTATACTCATTAATGCCTCGGTACAGGATTTTAAACGGCTTTTGCTATAATAACACATTTTTTTCTTACAACCTCTACAAATTCTGTGAAGGAAAAATAATATTTTATTGTCAAAGCCGTTTGAATTCCCAATGAGATCTCAAATGTTGAACGCCGAGGAATTACCTTTGCATAAAATTGTATTAAAAATAAAAAAGCCACGGATCAATAACTCCCTGCTCGCAGAATCTATTGCAGTTGTGTACTTTCATTAAACATTAATTTGCAATAAAGAGTTCATCAAATAGAAATTGCCATGCCACTAGAAATAAGTTCATAAATGTGCCAGCTTAAAATTACATTAACATTTTTCTCTGCACTTTTTCACTCGAATGCAAAATATGAAAAATATTATTCGCATTCAGTTGCTGCATAATGACACATATTTAATGCTCCAGTTTTCATGTGGCATTAAATGCAATCAATTGTTTAATATAAATTTCTGTATGCAGATTAAAGTAGAGTTTGCCAACTTCGCCGTTTAGCTCATAGAAACAATTTAAATTGTCATCAGGCATGCTTTTTATTTTTATATGTCAAGTTTCAGTGTATAATTTTTATTTCTTTTTCATGGCAACATGCGGTTTTCCAGACTGCGTTTTATAGTCAGACACATTTTTCCACAAATGCTCAGTTGTTTTTATTAACGTCTTTTATTGTGTGTGTGTGTGTGTGTGTGTGTGTGTGTGTGTGTGTGTGTGTGTGTGTGTGTGTGTATGTGTGTGTATACGTGTAGGGCTCATTTTGGAGTTAAGCATGAGAATGGTAATTTGGCATAGAAAATTATAAACATTAAAATGTAATAAATGTACGAAAAGTGGCAGCAAAAAAGAAATTGTGGAAATAAAAAACGGCATATTGAAAAACGTGACCACAAAACAACACTTCAGGGAGTTCGTTGCAGAGTGTCTGCTCTTTCGCCAGTTAAAAGAGTTGCTTTTTATGCCAAAACGGACAGACACTTTTATGAAATCATTATTAATTAATTTAAATTATTTTCAGCAAAAATTATTTGCAAAAATTTGTGCTGAAATTGAGATTGTTTAGTCACACAAAAAAAAGCGAATTGCTAAAGTTGCATTTAAACCAAATTATTAAAGCTACTGCACACTGGGAATTCTAAAGCTGCTGAACAACATGACACACACAAAAATACGCAATAAATTAGATTCCAAACTTTCCTATAAATTTTCCTGTTTAAATAGCAGTCAACTTTATAGTTTTTATGTAATTTTTCTGCCATTATCCTTGAAGTTGTTTAAGAAAAAAATAAAGCTTAAAATAAACAAAAATTGTGTCTCATAAATGCTGTTATATTCGTATTCCCTCATTCAATCAATATCAGCAAAATATTGTTTTCTATGAAACTGTCTGCTACAGTGAACAAAATGCTGCAGCGATGAGTTGAATAAAAAAACTAAAACAAAAATATTTATCTGCCAGAGAGTACAAGCGAAAAAAACAAACACATGAAATAAATGATTCCAGCGTCATCGAGTCTTCAAACCAATTGCTGCAGCAACATTGTCAGTTGTTGGTTTAATAGAACAGAAAAAATTGCTTAAAATGCTTGGAAAATATAGAAAATGAACAGAAAAAAACGAGATAAAACCACCAGGGAAAAGCTAAGAAACATGAGAGGGAAATGAAAATGAAAAAGAAACAGATAGAAATGAAGAAAATTATAACTAATGTGGAAAATTGTATTTTCTGCAAATAATCATGCATGTTGCAAGTTTATGCACAAACAGGCAAAAGCTATTTTTTCCATGGCGCTCATACATTTATTTATTCATGCATTTGTGTGTTCTTTCGCTCATTTTAAGCAGATAAAATTTGTTATAAAACTGTTTCCCTTTTGCGTTTTTTTTTCTCTCTGTGCTTTATAAAAAATAGAACCAACGAGAGAAATATAACGAAATGAATTGCATTTAAAGTTAATGTCATTAACAAAGTTTTAGTGAATTTCAAATATAATGATTTGTATCTTTCAGTGAAGCAGAGAGGAAATAAAGCGTGTGTGTTTGATTTAATTTGAGGGATTTGATATTTTAATTTGTTGAGCAGAAAGTTTTTTTTTGCTTTTGTTGGACTGCATACAAATGAACACGCTTTTTGTGGAAACTGGCAAATAAAAAATAAAAATAATTTCAAATTAAAATGCGGTTAAAATTTATACAAGTTTTTGCGGATCTATTTGAATCTGTGGATTTAATGGACTTTCTGTTAACTCAGCACAATCAAGTGCCATATTCTAAAACACATGAAATTGGCAAGTTTTAATTTTAAAATATTTTTTCACAATCGCGGTAAAACTTCATTAAATATTAAATAAAAAAGGAAGGACAAACAACTTTGGCAGATAGAGCAATATTTGCGATATTCTTTACACAAAAATAATAATAATAATAACGAATTACGAATAGTAAAAAAAAAAATCCATTTAACATGTCTGTACACAACTGCAAATGCACTTCTAGATTGAACCCATTTTCTTTTCTATGTCTTTCCATGTGTCCAATTTTCCCAGGTATTTTTTTAATGTATTTCTATTATCGGACTGGCCTTTCTTAAGAAATCAGTGAACTCTTCAGACCGTTCACTTGAATATTAAAAACAAACACGCACACGCAAAACCTGCGCCCTCAATAGCACTAAATAAATCATGTTCATTAAAATTCTTAGCAATTTGTCACGTTGTCGTTGCTCGGTGTCGCTTCAATTTTGAAATTTAATTTTTATATGGTTAATTACACTATGGCAGTGTTGTTGTTTGTTTTCCCAAATCACTTTAATTCCACAAAACATAAACGATAATTATAAAGTCGTAATAAATTTGTTGGTTAAATTACTGTTAACAGATTGAGGGTTATTGTTTTCTTTTTCTTTTTTTTATTCGTTCGTTAGCACAATTTTTGTATTTTTTATTTGTAATTCATAGCGGTATTTGTTACCTCAACCTAGCGGTTGTTTCAAGTGTTGTTGTTGTTGTTGTAGTTTATTTACTGCCATTACCAAAAGCAGCAGCACCCAACAATAAACAGAAAACAGTTAAGCACACCACAAAATAAATAGTCAACCAAATATTATCATGTTCTAAAGTTTTTACACGTCCCAGAACGTTTCTGTAACCAACGATTTATCCAAAAATTCCCAAAGCGAATACAAGAAACAGTAGACATGGCAGAAGACAACGAAAAGCAACAAAACAAAAAAGAAGCAAAAAAAACAACTCGCACTGCAAACGTTGAACTGTCAAGCATAAAGCAGACCTAAAATGTTGTCAGCCAACAGAAAAGAAATTACGATTAATGTTTTTGGCTTAAACAGAAAAGCAAAAATTTAACAGCAACAAATTTCTGAGAAAAATCCAAAAGCAACAAAACAATCCTAAAAATATTCTCAAATACGAAACTAAATAAATTTAAAAGAAAAAATATTTATAACAGGTTAATAAAACAAAAATGTATTTTATAAACCTCTTATAAAATTCCTTAGAAATAAAAAGCAAAACTTAGTTTTCAAAACTCTAAAGCCCAAATAATACAAGAGACTACTTAATGGAAAGCCCCATACATACAAACAAGTAAAATCGAAAGTGTTGCTGCTATTGATGCAGTTATTATAATTCTAGCATAATTAAACATATAAAAAAGATAAAATAAAAAATATTAAACAAAACTATTAAAAAGTTTTAATTACACACACACACACACTCACACACGCATACACAAATATCTCGTAAACAAACTTAGTGTTTATTATTATTCAATTATTCACGAACAATATGAGGAAAAAAAGTTTGTGGAAAATAATTAAATTTGCAAACAAAAACTGCACGTCGAAAAAGTACAGCAAAATAAAACAAATACATTTTGTTTGAAAAGTTAACAACGAATTGCAATTTATTTTTTATTAAAAAATAATACTACAATACCAAAAAAGTTCTATAACTAATATTTTTGCAAAAAAAAACAAAAATCTAATATTTTAAATGAATTTTCACTCACATATTAATTTGATGAAACTAAGCGTATATTTTCTATTATGGCTAATTAATTTTTAAACAATATGTTTGTCTATCTATGAAAAGAATTGGAACTAAATATTCTATTCTAAAATTTTGCGATTTGTAAAAAAAAAGTTGCTAATGGGACTGCTTCATTGCATAACTTGAATAGGACCTGACCAATTTCCTGCTACCACGAAGTCAATAATTTGGATTTAATCAACTTAAATTATAATATATATTCAGTCATTAAATCGTTCAGGTAAAAAATTTGCTTATTCGATATTCATAAAAAGTTAGAGAGTCTTTAAAAATATTCTTTCTTTTGCTGAGTTTGAAAACTAAGGCTTGTATTCATAAAAAAATATAAAAGGATTTGAAATTTATTTTAAAAATATTTTCTATGAAAAATTTTAAATAAAATACATTTCAAACTCATTTTAAATATTATGAATATGGGATTAAGTATTTCTGAAAAAAATATGGTTTTGAGGTCAGTGGCCTTAAAAGGTCTTAACAGATCTGATCATAAATAAGTAGCTCTAATCTTGAAGCACGTTCCTTAGCAACCATTTTCAGTCCTCCGCAGCATGAAAATTATTTCATATTTTTCATGATGTTGGAAAGATTTCCAATTCCGATGAAAAAGGGTATGCTAATTACACTGAAAACTACCGTTCAATCGCCATGTGTCTGACAGTTTCCAAAGTCCCAAAGAACATTTTCAAAATCCCAAAATGGATATAAAAACTTTTCAGTATTTTCACGGGCTTTTTTATTTTTCAGCAAATGCATATATTTTTTGTAGAAATTTTTAAGAAACATCAGCCTTTTTTAAAGGATATGCAATCCAAGTATATACGAAAACTCAACCTCCATGTATGCAGTTTTATTTCAATCGGACCATTTAGAGACTAGAAACATATTTCTATTTTTTTAATGCCCCCTCTCTCTCTCTCTGGTGGCGACGACTATTCTCGATGTTTACATCGATTTTCTTCAAGGATCGTGCTGTACGAGCTGTTTTAGACACAAAACGCACTCGAGATCAACTCAATAATTCCTTAAGGATCTTTCTCATAGTCTATTTTCTACAATTCTCAATGACTTACACAATCTATTCTTTTGCGGTCGACCATTCAGAAAGTGCATATAAAAAATAGCTGCATGGACTCAAAAAAAAATAACTTCAATTCATTCTGTAAGTACACGGCTGCCTGACATCTCCAATTTGAAACCTGGAGATCTGGTTGGTCACATGAGCATATGAGGACATCTCCTGAATGACCCATACATTAGGGTGAATGATCAAATACAACGAAGACTAGTTTTGAACAGAAACTTTGATGTTATCATTCCTGAAAGGAGTCAATGGCTTAACCACACTTCATGGCACGAAGATGCTGACCAGGTCTGGTTCACTGACGGCTCCAAACAGGAAAATGGGGATACGGGGGCAGGGATATATGGCTCTAACTTTCAAAGGGCAATTTCCATGGGTAAATACCCTACGATCTTCCAAGCGGAGGTCTATGCCATATTCATATGTGCTAGGGAATGCTTGAGGAGAAGATGCAAAAATATTCGTATCTATCTGATGTCTGATAGCCAGGCAGCGCTCAAGGCCATAACCTCGTATGAGATCAGGTCAGGGGTTGTTATGGACTGTGTTACATCGCTGATAGAACTGGGCGCTCAGAACAGGCTGACGTTATGCTGGGTGCCTGGCCATAAGGGCCACGCTGGGAACGAACGGGCTGACTGTCTGGCGAACAGAGGAGCCCATCGTAGATTCATAGGACCGGAACCCTTCTTTGGCATCTCAGGAGGATATGTCAAAGAACAGAATGACTCCTGGGTTCGAGTGGAGTTTAATCGCCACTGGAAAGCCCTTCACGGCCTAAGAGAGGCAAAACGTTTCATTACGTTATCTCGGAACAAATCCCAAAAATTAATTCTGATGGACAAGAATAACCTCAGATTATTAACGTTGGTTTACTGGACACTACGGTCTCAGACGACACCAGTTTACCATGGGCAATTCTGAGACCAAAGTATGTAGACTCTGCGGAGCAGAGGAGGAGACACCGGAGCACGTTCTCTGCGACTGTCCGGCAGTGGCGTCGTGCAGGAGGAGTTTCCTTGGAGGTAATTTCTTGACTCCAGGGGAGGTGTACGATATCTCACCGGATAGAGTAATTGGCTTTATTCGCATCTTCAATCTACATCAGTGAACACTTGGGCTGCACAAAAGATCCTATGGGTCGCGGTGCTTATGGCCTCATATAATAATAATAACAATAATAAGTATGAATGTGCCATAAGGGATGTCTTTCTTGAGACGGGCACAACGTTCTCTTCCTTAAGATCACACCCACTTGTCACCGATTTTCTATTACAGAGAGAATTTGTTCTTTGGCCGAATGTGAAATAAACTCAACGTGGATGTTTCTATTGTCATATTTCACATAGAAATAAGTATAAAAGTCAAATGGCCATGAATACTCATCGTTATTATTCCCACAGTCAATTAGATTAGTTCCAATATCACAAGAATATGTTTCATTCATGGCCCTCACAAAAGAAAATTAATTGATGAACGGAAATGTTATGGCGAATTAAGTTAAGCAATTTTTGAATTAAAAAATTCTATTCTTGAAGACACTGACTCACACATTTTATCATAAAATGCTAATTTTTCGTTGAATTTTTCCAAATTTTCGATTTCAGTTTGGTAAATTTTATAACAAAATTGGGCATTTTGTGCAAAAAACAATTTATTATTCCTATAATTTTAAAAGCCTAATTTATGAACAACATTTCTGATTTATATCAGTTAATGGGAACATTTTTTTTATAAATTAGGCTGTAGTGCTTTTCTGTTGGTGTAATAAAAAACACAAAAAAAATTTCTTAGTTAATTTTTTGAATCGCAAAAAGTAAAATACTTTCGAAATGCATCGGGTCATGTAGAGTGCTGTTGGCTGAAGTAGTTAACACGGGACTATGAAGCGGCAGGTCCCGAGTTCAAACCCGTGCTCAGTCATGAATATTGTGTCGAATTCTTCTGATCAGCATTAGTGCATGATTGTGTTAGTTGTTATCAGCCTGTTTCAGTGATGAAAGCATAGCACTGACCAATTACTCGCAGCAACTGACACAATCATGTAGTAAAGAGCAGAGGAACAGCACTTTCCTTCGTCGGCCTTGTAGCAAAAAATTAGCCGGCGAAGTAAAAACTTCTGAAACAGCTACAAAAAATTCTCTATCTTGTCATCTTTCTTCATCTGTCCCCGCAATACTATCCCTTCTTTTCCAGTTCCCGTGCAATGTACTGAATGTGTAGAGGTCTTCCCCGGAGTGGAGTGCTGCTCCGAGTTAAAGAAATAAAATTTATCAATAGAAATGAGGGGCATAGAAAATAAATCGAAAATAACAGCTGCCCAGCAAAAAGTGCTAAACAGCCACTTTAATAGAATAAAAAAGAATTCTTTTCCATTTAAAATCAATGCACTTGGAATTGAAATACTTGGAATTGGCAACTTTCCCTGCTCAAACAATAGGAAAATTTCAGTGTTACAAGTGACAGACAGCGAAAATGGAAATATGATGAAGGGGTTATTCAAAATGCCACCAACTGTAAACGTTACTTTTTTTTATTTATTCTATTTCATTTATGCGTGAGTGGAAACGCATTAAATCATCTCCGGGTTTTTCTTGTTTTTTTTTTGTTTGTGAAAATAAATATGAAATATTAAATATGAGAAATGCTGAAAAGACAAATAAACCTGACAGTTTGTCTTACATTTCATTTCAAGTTGCTTGCTTGCACTTCATTGAAATGACAATTTAAGCTTAATGTTGTTAATGTTTTAATATTTACCATAATGTTGTACGTAGTCTTCTTGTTGTTTTTGCTGTTGCAGCTAATACATGTTGTAAATAGCCGTATGCATATCTATTTAGTTGACTTCTGTGTTGAGATTTAAGATACAGAAATGCGGCTACACGGCCACTATTTGTTCGAACTAGTCTGGGGTAATTAAACACTTTCGCTCGTTAAGATTAAGAGTTTTAGATTAACAAAAAAAATTTAACTTTACTAATTTCTTTCATATCACAAGTTGTGTTTTTGTTTTATTTGTCTTGTGAACATGTTGTTAGTCTTTTAGACCAACTGCCTGCCGTCTGTCACTGTCAAGCTGCTTTCTGCTTAAAGTGAAAACCTGTTGAAATTATTTAAAGATTTATGATGACAATCTCATTGTACATTTTTACATTTGAATATCATAATTCTAATTAACGGAGGAGCTCGTCTATTGCATGTACTAACAATTAAAATTGTTTTAATTGTTCAAATAACTATGAAGATTTAATTTTGTCTTTGTTCCTTGAAGAAATCCCCTACTATGGATCGTCTGTCGACAATATAAATGAAATTTCATGGTTTTCAAAAATATGTTTTAGTTTTTCATATAAAATGTTTGGATTTTAAAAAGAAATGCTGTCTCTAGATTTTCATGGATTTCTTGAGTGAACAAAAGGCATAAAAAATAAAAACAAATTTGTGTGTTTTTAGAAATGACATGAAGTGATTCAGGCAATTAGGGCTTTAGTTTAACGGAATGGAAGGCGTGAGAAAAATAACTCATACCAGTCACGAGTAATAACTGTTAATGGTACCGTGACCCCATTTCGATAGGTTTTAAATGAAACCTACTACTTTGATTTCAAATTCTTCGTATTCTTTATGGCCAATTTATTTAAATAATATTTACAAAAACAGAATATTATGGGCTTTCTCTCAAAAAGTGTACATAAACTTGCACATGCACACACACACACACACACACACACACACACACACACCTTCATACGTATACGTTTACCTGGTCGGCTTTTTTTTTGTAAATTTTAGACCGGAACATTCACTCATAATTCTATTTTTATTATAATTTATTCCATAAATTTCTACTTTTTATAAAGCTTATGAACAATTTTCTTTTATAATAAACACTCGTACTATTGTTTCACTTTCTTGGCCTCAGAAATGATAATGCCAATTTAAGCTCAAACAATTCAATACAATAATTTAAACCACGTTAGAACAATAACTTTCATTTGGTTTGGTGTTTGGCGTTGTTTTTACACTTTCACTTGGAAGCGGAGAAACACACACTTGAGAGTGTAACGAAGTTTTACTTTTTTAAAAGCAAAAAATATATAGATTTCTTTAACTCAAACCGCTCAACGTTGTGTGTGGTGTTGTTTTAATTTAAATTTGAATATGAAATATTTAGATGCCACAGACACTCGTTTCTTGTTGCTTTTCTTAATTATTTACAAACCGTTTCTTATGAATTTTTATAGAGTGAAACCAATCAGCACCCGACCCCAAAGCCTGCATAATATCCAGCAAAATGTACCGCTGCTGGCAACTCTTTCGAATCAAAAACCTTTTCAGATGAATATATAATTTTTCTTTTTTTTCTGTTACAACATGAAATTCCGTCAGGCTTAAAAACTCTCTCTTGTATTAATTTGTAGTGTGAGCTCTGTCTTCCCTCGAAGGATGTGCAAAAAACTATTTATGAAGACCTCTTTTGTCATATAAAAAAAGTACAACTCCCTTTGTCGTTCTCACCACCAACTATTTTCCTAGTTCGCTTGAGTGTGCGATCCTTATAAGAGATACACATTTGAGAACAGTACCCATTTGAAAAGGACACGAAGATGTTTATTTTTAGAAGATCCCATTCCAAAAAGGGCCTTTAATAAAAATTTTCAGACCTTTCAACTTTTCGGACAGATTGTGTTTTCAATCACATTTCACTATTTTCAAGTGCGATCAATTTAAAGTTATTTTTTAACAATGTTTCAGCAAAGACTAACGTTCGCTAGCAAAATGCTCTAAGTCGCAGGTGAAGATTTTTTGCGAGATGACTTAACGAACCGGGGTGTAAATAGATGGCTGACTTGCTTGCTTGCCTGCTCGCTTGATTAAATGTTATTTAATGACTTAGTGTTAACATAATAATTATTGCTAAACTGCTGTTGTGTCCATTGCCAAAGCCAAGTAAGTAATCGAGCAAGAAAACAGGGGGCCGGCACAACCACACACATCCATCACGTACCACTCACTCCATGTGCACCAAATGAATCGTTCTTTCTTTTTTAGTTTTGTAGCACGCCAAACTGTCAATTGGCCGCATTTCAGGTGAGCAGAAATGAAGAAATAGACTGAACACAATGGCCAGTGTCTGTCTGTCTGTCTATCTGTCGGTTGGTCGTTTTGTTGGCCTGTTTGCTGTGAGCGGCAGCTGATGATGATGACTAATTGCTAAATTTTTAAATACTTTTTGCGGTGTTTTTAATTTTTTATTTTTGTTGTTATTGCTGTTGTTCCCTAAACATTAATTCTCTGGGGCTTTATTTATTTTGTAATTTTCTAGGGAATATGATTGACGTATTGGTGTTTTCAGCATTAGAAAAATGCCAACAAAAAATATTGGCTTAATGTCTGGCTTCTCAAATGACTAGAAGTTTTTTTTTTTAATTATGAGAACTATGAATTATCTAACTGCATTTGTTTGGACTTTTGTGCTGATTTCTTTTAATATCTAGAAACTTAAAGCCACTCAAACAAGTGCGTTTTAAAATTTTCCCAGGCTCTAGTGTTCATAGGAAATTATTTTGCTTTTCCAGCTGTCATCTTTTGGCTGTAAAGCTTTCACCTTCTATGTCAGATTTGCCCTTCTGTTGTAATAATTTCCAAGTTGATTATTTCAACAAAATGTAAACAAATAAAATATTTCTAGAGCGGCCTCTACTTGTAGTTTTACAGCCATATCAAGTGGACACTAACGCACTTGTTATTTAAAATTACAAGTTTTCTTTTTATGTCTTTTTTTTTTTGTTTTTATTATTTAAAAACATTGTAATATTTTAGTTTTATTCGAAATTAGACAGACCCCTGTAGCTTTTCTCCACAACTTGCAAGCAGACTATTATAAATTATAATATAATTAATTAATCAAAATGATAGTAATGAACAGGGCAACCAAAAACATAATAAATCAAAATTATTTTGCAAGGCCCACAAGCACAAAAAGTTGCTGGTTGGCTGTTTCAGAACTTAAAAAAAAATCGTAACGATTTTTTGGAGTATATACTTTAAGAAATTCCAATATGGCATCCATAGAAATAAAAATTAGCGTGACACTGGCAAACACATATATTATGTGAAGGTCAGTATTCTTCCTATGCTTTTATTGTGTATTATACACTATTTTTCGAGATCTCACATGACAAGCTTTATGAGGAAATTTCTGACAGTGTATATTTTTAATCTAATTCATGCACATCGCAGTGCCTTGATGTAGGCGAAGAATATTATTGAGAAGCGAATATATAAAAAAATTAAGTTTTGAAGCTATTGTCGGCCAATTTAGACTGTGACGCACGCTACATAAAGTAATATGCAAAATCTTGTTTACTTGTTACTCTTATTATTTGTTTAAAAGCAGCATAAAACTATAGACTAATTGAAAAATAAATCATTTTACATGCAATATAAAAAATGTATATATTTTCCGTGACGCACGCTACAGCTGTATATAAAAGATATTATGACATATAGGCTAGACTTGCAGGAAAGATTAAATAAATTACAATTAAAACAAAAAATGAAAGAGAATTTTTTTTTATCTTGGACCAGCACTCAGGGGATGACCCCCATATATGCAGTGCATTGCGCAGGAACTGGAAACGAAGGGATAGTATTGAGGGGACAGATGAGGAAAGATGCGAAAATAGAGAATTTTTTTTTAGCTTTTTCAACTGAATGAACAGAAATGTGGCTTTCGATCGGATCATCTTTACACACCTAAAAAATTAAATTTCCTGCATAAAAATAAAAGAGCTGGTGTGGCGCAGGATTCTATATGACTAATGAAATGTATTTTGTTATACTCATATTTATAAAATTATATATCTCGTCTAGTGTTTCATTAAACGTATTTTGGATTAATTTAAAAATTTTTCGGTTGTGTCCTCTTTCTGGGGCCTGGCCATATAACAATTTTACAAAATTTATTTATTATGTTATTGCATTTAAAAACACTATTGCAGTCATTTATTCAAATTTTAACCGCATATATAAAATTGCAAAAAGTTTGTACGCGCCTGAAATACTCTTTTCAAAGCAAGTTTTTGGTTGCCCTGGCTATGACTGCTGCCATAGACTCGTGTTAAAAGCAACGAAATATTAATGAAATTTGTACATATTCAGTTAATATATATATATTCATTATATTCAGTTAACAAAAACCAAAACAAAAATACCATTTCTTCTACTTCTTAATGGCCAAGTCATGAAATTAAAAAAAAACAAAATCTCATAAAATTTAAACAAGAAATTTTATTTTTTTTTCTTGTATTTTCTGTGTAGCATTTTTATGTGAAAGTGGTATTACAACTATTAACAACAACAAAAAAACACGAACAACGACAACAAATATCTCATGATCTTCACTTTGTTTGGAATTCCGTTCAAAAAAACAAATTAAGACAAGCCTCAATACAATTGTATAAAAAAAAAAATATGACCGAATAAAAAAACTAAAGACTAAAAACTGAATTCACTGGTGACTCAAGTTGCCTTTAAAAAATATTGCCTCCAGACGAACCTTAAAAATGGCTACAAAACGCCAGTCAAACACAATTATTGAATATTTGTTCACACAAACGATGATTCAAAAGCTTAAGTATCGAATTTGAAAACAAAAACCAAATTTCTATAGCAATACGGGCAGAGAACCTCGAACGTGTTTATGTGAAATTATCTCAAAAATTTTCTTTTACAAATTTAATCATTTAATTGTAGGGCTTTTTTAACTTTATGATTTTTAGCGTTTCATGACACTCAGATGATGACCCCTGCATATACAGCGCATAGCTGATCAATGAAGAATGATGAGATGATAGGGAATTCGTAGCAGTTATTTTAATATTTATTTCGTGTGCGAATTTTTGCTGCAGAGCCGATGAAAGAGGGTGCTCTGCTCTTGGGTAGACCATAGTGTCGATCGCTGACAATAATTGATCAGTGACCAGTGCTAAGCCTTTTTCACTGAAACAAGCCAACAACAACTAACGCAACCAAGCACTAATGCAGATCAGGAATATGCAACACCATATTAATGAATAACTAATCCTGATTTGATCCTTAGGACAACATTCTCATCATTCATTTCAATACATTTTAAATACAATTTTCGATCGATATCAAATGCCGGTATTAGACCAGAATTATTAACGGCCGTATTTATAAAAAATAGTTTGTACCTTAAGATTACCTTTTAAATTAATTTGTATGAAAATTATGTTCTAGAGAACACTTCCGGTCTACAATATTTTATATCAATATGGCCGTAAATAATAAAGCTTTTAAATTGCATACAAAAAATGACCAAAACATTTTAAAGCTTTAACCTTTCGTGTTATCAATAAATTTTTGCATTAACAATATCACAAATTACTGAACAGTTTATGAGTGCAAACATTAAGAAAACACATGTTGCAACTCACACAGATTGTCTATCAATCAACATGTGAATACGAACGGAATACATTTCAAATCGACTATAAATTAATGAAACAAATACTAGAATCTAAAATAAATGCAACAACCACAAACAGACCAAAATTTCCGACATTGATAGACTGAGTGTGTGTGTTCGGGAAGCAGCGGCAGCAGCAAAAATAAAAACGGAACAGTCAAGTAGCGGCTGGCAGACAAAGTGGCACATTTCCATCACTCAGTTGGAGAATAGAGTGTGAAAGTGTGTCTTTGTTAGTTAGAGTTTGTTCATTTAGCAATCAAACTAACAATTGTTTGACTGCAATGGATTATTATTTATGGTTTGCATGCAATGGCTGAAACTAATAACAAACGATTTTTTTTCTTATTTTTTTAATTTTAATTTTTATTAAAAATGAATTTAGCAATCAGGCTGCTAGCGACTTAACACACATTTGAGTCTATAGCAAACAAATAAAAATACTATGATCAAAGACCGTTAAGAATCATCTCTGTAGCCAGCAGCAGCAGCAGCTGATGGAATGAAAGGAAAAAATAAAGACTGGCGACTAAAAATCCAATTAGAAAAATTATGAAAATATTGGATACATATTATGCACAAAGAATCTCTAAATAATCTATCAAAATAATTAAAAAGCACTGCTTCGTGCATCTGAACATGAGATGGGCTTAAATATTAAATTTAAAAACTTTCCCAAAAGTAAAGTTGCATCGCACATGCGCTGGAAGGTTTCCAAACATCAACTCGTGCTGCGAAAGTCTTAAGCAAGACCACAAAATATTTTATGTCGCGCGAGCTTAAAATTAAATCCATAGAAACAAATAAGAAATTTTTAATCGGCAGAGCCGTTAACCTTTTTCTGAAACACACTTCTGTTTAGTTTTTTACTAAACTTTTCTTAGTTATAATCTCATTTTGTTACAGCCAGCAACTTTGAACAAAAGTGTGCAACATGTTGCTACATTTTAATTTTTACTACAGATATTTGTTGCTGGAGCTGATAAAATTAAGTGCAACGTTCGTTTTATTTCTCGAAAATTGTATGCATTTAAAATAGATTTTCTTTATCATGTTCGTGATTTTATTAGAAAATATAAGACAAGAAAAAAGAATTTTTTAAGCAGAAAATAACTTTTGTTCATTTCTCAAATTCTGCTGCATTTATTTCAAGTGCACGACGTCATTCAACAACAACAAACAACAACAACAAAAGTCTTGCAAAAACTAAAATTACTAAGAATCCGTACAGATATTTGCTGTGTTTATTTATTTTTTTCTTTTTGTTTTTTTTTTCTTTACGCCAATTCTTCAGAACTATAAAAGGAAGGAAAGAAAAGGGAAGTTGGCACAACTATGGAGATCTTGGCATTGTTGCATTGCATATAAAGCGAGTAAAGTTTTAAGTACATAAATTCCAATAACAAACAATCCAAAAGGAAGAGAGAGAAAAAAATACAATAATAAAAACTTAAACATCGAGAGCAACATACAAATGCCTAGAGCCAAAGATGCTTGCAAAAAAAAAGTGCAAAACATAAAATATCACGGTGTGCATTGCAGGCTTAAAGGAGAAAAGAACAAATGAGGCAAGCAAAAGACTGGATAAGGTAACACTCAGGTTTTGTTTTAAGTGCATCGAAGAGATGGAACTTGAACGACTTGAAGGTCGCTCTACGGTTCACAACGACTCGACTATTCATAAGTCCTTAATTAGGGAATGCCCAAGTGCATGAACATCGGCATCTGGCGGCAAAAATTAAACTAGCGAATTTTCCAAAAAAATCTTCCACTTAAGATATCTGATTGTTGGTATCAGCTAAATTTTTAATTTTCATAACTCAAATTTTTATACCCTCCAAAAAAGAATTGGAGGGTATATTCACTTTGTCATTCCGTTTGTAACGCAGCGAAATATCCATCTGAGACCCCATAAAGTCTATATATATTCTTGATCAGTGATGAAGTCTAGGACGATCTGGCAATGCCCATACGTTCGTCTGTGGAAAACATGATATACATGTATGTGCTGTGAATCGCACGATTTTCGAATCACATGCGACTTGAAAAACGCCAATTTCTTTTGAACGATTTTGAGCGATTGCGACCTCCAGCACACCAATTTTGTGACTTCAAATCGAAAACGCTTTATTTCATGCGATAAGCGATTTCCATCACATGACCGATAGTCTATTTTTGGACCCCGCCCCCTTTAGTGGGCGTTGACATATGATATTATATGCAAAAAAAAGTGTAAATATTGAAAAAAATTTATTCCTTAAGCCTATAAGATGCATAGGTGTTCTCTGATCTTGCAGAGGTAAAACGTCTCCCCCACGGACTTTCCCGGAATGACTCTGTCAAAATAGATATTTAAAATTGGCTACAGAGATGTCTTACAAGAACCCTGCTGCACCAAGTTAAACATTTTAAATTTACTTACTAAATATTTGGAGGGTATTTTAGATTCGACCCATTCGAAGATAACGTTTTTACTTGTTTTTTCATTTATTCATTCTAGGCCATAATCGGAGTCATTACTCAACTCATATACTCTCCACACTTTTCCTATATCCCCAATTTAACTTTGGCCACTTTTGAAACAATCATTGTTGTTGGAAAAATGCAACAACAAAAATGCAACAAAAGTGCATCAGATGGCCCTGAACATTAATCTGATCGATTAATAGAAACTGCTAATATTATGAAGGAGCCAATAGCAGCTTTGATTAATTAATTTTAGAAAAAATCACGTGTGTCACACAGAGTTCATAACTTTTGATAGAAACCCGCAAAGTGTGTAGGAATCAAATTAACTACTTAAGAAGTCTCTCAAAAAGATCTTTATTTTAGGAATTGGATTTCCACATTCACAGCTACTTCCACTTCTTGTAGCGTTCGTAACACTACTTTGTGTTTAATTATTTCGCAACATATAAAAAATTGTTTAAGGCCATGCGAAAGCACACTTTTGTATATAACACTTTATGTCCTGCCTAAGTTGGAGGAATCTCTTCTGAAACAGCAAAAGTGTTTATATTCTAGTTCGGAAATGAGCAGAATTTGCTCATACCAACAATTTTTATTAAACACTTAATTGGCATATTGTATGGCAAACAAAATGCCTGCACATCTTTTACATCACATGTTTTCAGTTTTCAGAGTTTTGGGTATTCCAAATTTTATATGAATTTAATAAAATTCAATTTAATTTGATTAGCAGCAATATCGTGCCTAAGCCTTCAATACAAACACTCGTAATGCGGCAACAATGCACTTATAAATAACTTTAACTTCGATGATTTTTCTCACATAAAATATAAAAACTATCTGCATTACTTTGTTACCTTTGCTCCACTGAACCTTAAGCTCTTCATGGCAGCACATTTATGTGTATGTGTGTGAATGTGTGTGTGTGTGTGTTTGAATAACCATGCAACTTACGAAAGTAATACTCCTTGTAACTCTACTTCTTTACCACTTGCATGGTGGTTTTAACTTGAGTCTTTTTGTATTTTTTGTTATTGTTGTTGTTGTTGTTTTTGTTGTGTTCAGTATAAGCTCCCAGTATCACTTACACTTTGCCATTTTCTTTCTTTTTTTAATTTTTGTTGCGCTTAAAACACTTACGAGGGTTTTAAGAAATAAAGCATGTACTTCTTATTTTGTTTTTTTTTTTCTTTTTCTCATACTTCTTATATTTTTCTTCTTTGGAGCACAGTGGGGTTTTATTTTCTACCTACATGAATGGATTGTATGTGTGAAAATTTTAAAGGAAAACTGAGAACTTGTGTGTGTTTTTTTATAAGAAAACAAAGTTTTCTCGAGTAGTAGTTTTTTTCTGTAATGACGGTTGTATATTTTTTTTTTTGTTGTTGTTGCTGTGCTCTTTGTGGGAGCAACAAGGAAGGCATGTTATTTCCTCTACAACACCAGCAACATTCACGCATTTTCCTCTTTAACTTAGCGGAAATTTTTTGAATTTTTATTTTATAAATTTTGAAAGTTTAGTGAAAAATATCTTCTACAGGTAGCACAGAATTTCTAATGCCTATATAAGAAAATTATTTTTTAACGAAATATTTACGTGTTTGCTTAGTTTTGTTGATACTATTTTTATTTTTTTTTTCCAAATATGTTATTGTCCTTAATATTTATAGAGTTTCATAGTGTTTGTTGTACAAGTACGAGGATTATACCTGCTTATGTTTTTTGTTTACAAGTTTATTTTGTTTTCTACGTTTTTTTTTTTTTGTTATTTTGTTTACATGTACTCCGCTACGAGTAGTTGCTGTTGACTCTAACTTTTTCCCCTTTATGCTGCTTTCAATGATAACGAGTTTGTTTCTTTCTTTCTTTTTTTTTTTTTTTGTTTCTTCTTGCGCCAAAGTCTAGCAAGTTTTCATATAAATAATCATACACAAGAATGATTGAAGTTGTTTCATACTTCACATCTAAGTACTTCGTAAAACTCACATAATCTAAATTACTTACTTGAAGTTGCAGTTCAAATTATTTGGATAAATTCAAAGAAAGTTATGGAAATGGCATGAAGAAACAGGAATTTTAATTAAATCAGATTTAATGGTAAAATGATAAAGTAATTTAATACTGACACGTTACATATTGACTTATTTCAGAAAAATCTATAGCCTCATCCAACAATTCGTTTCCTGTTCTTATTTTTCTAAGTCTTTGATCTCTAATACGAAAATGATTGATGTCCACTTTCCAGCTTAACATCAACTTGAAAGCAAATATATTTGATTGTGGTCTCCTGTAGCGTTTCTGAACTTAAAACGGAAACAGAAAAGTTTATAATGAATTCCTGTTTTTTATCTTAATTTTCCTACTAGGCAATTCCGCGTGTCTTAAGCTACGTTCATATCTATCAAATATATGATGAAATAAGCGTAACCACTATTTTTTACAAACGTTTCTTAATATATCATGTCTATGATCGATAAATTAAACGATAAAAAACAACACTGATTGTGTATTGAATTTTTTACCAAAAAGACACATTCTCATTTTAAAATTATTTTACTAAAATTATAAAAAATTACACAGGAATTATTGGTTACGCTTATTTCGTCAAATATTTGATAGATGTGAACGTACCTTTAATCACCGAAATAACTTTTTTTGTTGTTACATTTAAAAATTTATATACGCAATCTAATACTCCTTTTATTCCGGCTGTTTCTCATATCAGCAAGTGCCTTCAACGGTTAAACAGAATTGTGCTTAACCAATTTATGTAAAACGAAAAGCGAACACAATACCTACTTAAAGTGAAAATAGCAGGCAATATGTTAACATAAAACAAAATGCACAAAACATAATTAAAAAATTAATATAAATAAGAAGATATTTTTTCCAGACACGATAAACTTACCTCCCAAAGAAACACATAAAAAATATTCCACAATTTTATCAGAAATCCATTAAATGTACATTCTTACACATACACGCACACACAATACGCTTGTTTACATGATAACCACTAATCAAATGTGCAACTTTTCGTGGAATAACTATTTTCCACACAGACACACAAAAAATTTAAATACAATAATTTTATAATTCTTCACACGATTCAATTTTCCTTTATTTATTTAAGAATTGCCAAACACACATTTGATGCCGATCCGCTTTCCACCGTTTAACGTTGTTAACATGTTCGCTTGCGAAAGAGTACTAAACGCATGCGTGCATATCTAAAAACCAGATTCTTTGCTTCTTCGTTGAGATGAAGCGGCCGCAAGAAAACAAGTTCAAGTTGAAGGTTTCTTTCCACCAACTGAAGTCAGAGAATCAGGTAGTAACACACTCTAACATTAAAAGAGAAAAAGAGTCTTCACGTCAGCATGCTCTTGAATGTAAGCAGAAGAAATGTATTCATATTTTCCCTCGCATTGGAGTTTGAATTGCATGGAGAAACATGGATTTTTATTTTTTTGGAACAAATTGAAATTTAATTAAAATTATATATAAATTAGTAATTTTATAATTATTAATCTCTTTTATGCGGAATTTGACAATGTCTGTTGCCATATCGTGAGAGAGTATGCGCAGTTGCATGCCGTTTATTTATTGCACGCATTCAGGGATGGAAAACCAAGTGTTTTTAAATTGTTTTCCAACATAGTTTTTCTTTTCGACATTCCATAGCATTTATCGTTCCCAAAATAGGCTAAACAATTTCAAAAATTTTCTTCCAAAATACTTGAAATTTAAATTTATTAACATTTCCATATCTGATTTGTTCATATTCTACTTCTCAATCGCTCCTAGTATTCGAATCAGCGTTTTAATATTTTCTTTATCTTTGACTTAATATCAAACAAATGTTTTCTTAATTCTGTTTATTTTTCCCTAATCATTTCTTGCATGCAGGTTTCATTGATCATGATGGCATTATTCAGTAGAGTTGTCCACGATCTCATCTCTTATTAAACTAAATGCTTATTCTTTAAGAGAGGTTTATTTTTTTAAGAGAGTTTTAAAGTCTCTAATCATATACAGGTTTCTTCTGTTGAACAGCGTATGCCTACCAAACCTACAAGTGCATTAATTACCATATAAATTAATTAAAATTCTTTACTGGAAATTTGTGCGACTGGCATAAGTGCGGCTATGCGTGTTTTAATGCAAGACTCAGTGTTCCTAACATGTGTATGATTTTGTAGCAAACCAGTACTTGATGTTGAATAATAAAAATTATTAATGTGAAAAATAATTGCTCACAAAAAATACACATATTTTAATTACATTTCGCTTTTCCTAACGAGACAGAAATCATTTAACAAATACACAAACATGAATTTTCAAATGAAGTGCAGTGAGTCTTATTTGACCGTTTGTGGAAAAGAAAGTGTGGAAGTGGATAAATTTTGAATGGCGCAATTGTCATAAAATTTTGAAAAGTGTTGCAAGTCATTAAAGATTCAGATAACTTCGGTATTGTATTCATGACTGAGTGCGGAATGCAGGCTAAGAAGTCTAACAGCAACTCCTTTCATATTGATAACTCTTTGCTGAGCTACTGAAAATATATTCGTTTGTTACCTATTCGATTTGTGGTCAATTGATTGATGCTCTTTTAATCAAACTAAAATTTGTTTTCAGAATACCGAAATGTGAGCACTCGAATTAGAATTTTTTCCATGCCAAAAGAGAGCCACCCTAATACTCCCATATTTGTAATGCTTTAATTAAAATCAAATAAATAATTTTATAATTGATTAAAGATTTCCAAGAAAAATATTTGCTTATCTCCACTTGCTGCAACTCAACAAAATATTTCAAAAATTTTTTTCTTTTTTTAAATACTCTTATCAGCACAAAATTTGTACTTCAACATCAGAATTCCTTTAGTAACATTTGACTTGTTTCTTTCTTATGTTGATGTTGTCATAGATATTTATCAAAAACGAAACAACAATGAATTCAAACAATTTATAACAACAACTTGTTCTTGTTCTTGTGCGCACAGGAGAGTAGCAAACCTTCTCATTTTCTGAACGTCAGGAATCTTTGATGGAAGAATACAATAAATAAAGAAATTCAACATTCCAGCCACTCATATCTTTCGCACTATATTGTCACAATAAACAAAATAAAAGCAATATAACGAATCATATAAAACCAATACAACAAATACAGGACGCACACACGCACGTGCATACTTAAGTACATGCGATGTTATGCGGAGAGTCCTTTTTGCTATTTTAAGTGAACGCATACGAAAGCATAGAGTACATTTATTTGTGTAAAAAGATGTGTCGGCAACATCAATAATATCACCAGGACAACAACAACAACAAGAACAAAGTAATAATTGTGATAAATCAAATGTTGAATAACGACACTGTGTGTTCTTACAGGAATCCTTTTAATAAGAGTGCTGAGTGCCAAAGGGGACTAATAACAAGCCAGAGCAGTAAAGTGAGTGAGTAAAGTATTTCGAATATTTTTAGAGCTTAAAGCAGCCAAACTTACACGGTACGGCAAGAAATCATAGCACAAGACCACCGATACATAATGAATTTGGCCACGCTTATAAATATATTGCCTCAACTATCAAATCGTTTGTACAGTGTTATGGCTACAAGTGTCACCATATACACGGATAATTAAGCGGCAATTAGGACGATGAGGGGCAAGAGGGTTACAATTAGGACAATTTTAGATTTCAAGAAAGTGGTTAACTATTACACAGTACGGGTGCCAAATAACTAAAATAACTGACGGATAGAATACGAAGCCGAAGATGGCTCGACGACTCGAACTCTCAGCTAAGAATATGGGTTCGAAATTTTGTGATCTGCATAGTTGTATTAATTGTTGTCAGCCTATCTCAATAACGAAGGCATAGCACTTTTCGCTGAATAATATCAAAAGCAATTGACACTATTTTGTCCTGCCTTGGAAATGTAACAAAAATTTGCTAAAATTTATCAAGTCATTGTAAAAAGTGCAAGTCATTATAAAAAGTGCAAGTCATCATAAAAAGTGTAAATCATTACAGAAAGTGCCAGTCATTATAAAAGGGGCAAGTCATTATAAAAAGGGCAAGTCATCATAGAAAGTGCAAGTAATTATAAAAAGTGCAAGTCATTATAACAACCGCAAGTCATTATAAAAACCGCAAGTCATTATAAAAAGTACAAGTCATCATAAAAAGTGCAAGTCAATATAAAAAGTGCAAGTCATTATAACAACCGCAAGTCATTATAAAAACCGCAAGTCATTATAAAAAGTGCAAGTCATTATAAAAGGTGCAAGTCATTATAACAAGTGCAAGTCCTTATAAAACGTGCAAGTCATTATAAAAAGTGCAAGTCATCATAAAAAGTGTAAGTCATTATAAAAACCGCAAGTCATTATAAAAAGTGCAAGTCATTACAAAAAGTGCAAGTCCTTATAAAAAGTGCAAGTCATTATAAAAAGGGAAAGTCATCATAAAAAGTGCAAGTCATTATAAAGACCGCAAGTCATTATAAAGACCGCAAGTCATTATAAAAAGTACAAGTCATCATAAAAAGTGCAAGTCAATATAAAAAGTGCAAGTCATTATAACAACCGCAAGTCATTATAAAAACCGCAAGTCATTATAAAAAGTGCAAGTCATCATAAAAAGTGTAAGTCATTATAAAAACCTCAAGTCATTATAAAAAGTGCAAGTCATTACAAAAAGTGCAAGTCCTTATAAAAAGTGCAAGTCATTATAAAAAGGGAAAGTCATCATAAAAAGTGCAAGTCATTATAAAGACCGCAAGTCATTATAAAGACCGCAAGTCATTATAAAAAGTACAAGTCATCATAAAAAGTGCAAGTCAATATAAAAAGTGCAAGTCATTATAACAACCGCAAGTCATTATAAAAACCGCAAGTCATTATAAAAAGTGCAAGTCATTATAAAAGGTGCAAGTCATTATAACAAGTGCAAGTCCTTATAAAACGTGCAAGTCATTATAAAAAGTGCAAGTCATTATAAAAACCGCAAGTCATTATAAAAAGTGCAAGTCATTATAAAAGGTGCAAGTCATTATAAAAAGTGCAAGTCCTTATAAAAAGTGCAAGTCTTTATAAAAAGTGCAAGTATTCACAAAAAGTGCAAGTCATTATAAAAAGTTAAAGTCATCATAAAAAGTGCAAGTCATCATAAAAAGTGCAAGTCATAGCCACAGGCTAGTTTTCCTCATGATTTAATCCACCAAATTATGCGATAGAAATATTTATAATGAAACTGTAGGGTATCCGCAAATTTCTAAAATCATCAGTTTCACATCAACAGCAAAAAAACGAGGCATCAATACAAATATCTTTATCATCCTGACATATACAAATATATTTTTATATCGCAACAAAAAAAAATAAAAAAGCAAACAAAACATATTCAAGCTAAAAAATATTGAAATAGAGATACATCATGTCAAAAATATATTGAATTCAATATGTGCTAAATAAAACATAAAAAGGAAAATAATAAAATTTTTGATCGGAAATAAAAAAAAAAAACGTAGTAGACAGATGTGAAGTTGCAGACAGGAAGCAGCGCACGTACATGAGTTTGCCAACTCACTTAAAACGGCGACAGCAGGCTTAAGGCTGCAAGTTAAAGGTGAGTGAATTTTTTGTATGTAGAATGTTTTTGGAACTTATTTATATACAATACGAGTTCCAAAGTAGTGCTCTTCATTTCAAACCTGAACTTTTTGTGGACTATTTTTATTATCATTTAAAAACGTTATATATTGATATATTATTTTATTTTAAATTCAATATAGGTACTCTCCACTTGTATCTTTTGTATTTTTTTAAATTTAATAACTAAACAATAACATTTCAAAGCAGCGGTGAATCAATTTTGGTTTGTCCCTCTTTTTTGGGGTAATAATTCAGTGGATCAAAGTTGACTGAAATAAATAAATTCAGGAGAAAAATTTGTTTTAACTTTTTCTGTTTTTTGCTAAATCACATTATTTTTGATATATATAAAAATACCTTCAAATATATTTAAATTTTATTATTTTTCATTCTTAAAGCGTTAAATTTATTCAGGCCAAGAAAAGCAATAATTTTATTTAAATATTTCTTAAGACTCTAAAAACAATAATACACTAAACTACTTTTTATTCAAAGTAATCTAGTTATATAATTCATATTGAGGTAATTCTTTGGCTTTATTAATTTTATTATTTCTATAGCAAGAATTTGAATTCACATCAAACTCTTTTTTAAAGTCTATTGGGAACAAAGTGCGCGCATGCGTTAAATGCATTAATTCTCAAAAATCATTTTATAATGGTTTTGTGTTACGCATGCGTATTCGTCATGTTGCGCTTTTCTATCCAAATATAATATTTCTTTGTAGTCTTATTTAATTTCGCTCAATAGCGTGCCAGTGCTCTACTTAATTTTTTTTATCTTTATCATACTTTTTCCTCTTTACAAAATATCTTATAACTTTGAGCAGAATGAACAACAAAACACAAATAAAATCATTAAATAAATTATGTTATATCACTGCATTATGAGTTTTCTTTATGGTGAATAAAATTGTTTTAATTTCAATGTTTTCAGAACCAAATGAATGAAATCTCGTTGTTGTGTTACACATGAAATCTTGCAAGAACTTTGCTATCTGAATACGAGTAGACATGAACTTGTGCATCTAAGCAGTCGTAATATCAAGTGCTCATTTATGAAGTTGCTTTTTTGATATTTATTTTTATCATGTTTTTTGTTGCTGCTGTTCTGGTCTAGAAATTTTAGTAAAAAATCTTAAATACAAAATTATGTTAATTATAAGTTTAACGATGGATTTAATGTGCAAACCATTTCACAAAAGTGGTTAATATTTGCATTATTTTTTTTTTAATAAATAAATTCATAAACGTGTGCAATACTTTGATGGCAGTACAAATAATTATTTATGAAAAATAGAAAATTGTTGAATGATTAGTTTCTAAATAAAACTAAAAAAACATAATATTTTTGCACAAAAATATTATGACAAAAATCTGATATAATCGAAAACATGGCATTTTAAAAATTGCACAGTGGGGTTGTTTATTATAAATAACTTAGCATACTTTCAAATATAAATCAGCGTGACCACTTTAATCATTTTCACAGCTGAATTAATATTGCATTTAGTTTTTTTCGCATTCTTTAGTATAAAACAGTCTTCTAAATTGCAGACATATTAATTTTAAATATGCATATGTATGTATGCGTGTAGGTATGAGTGCATGTATGCAAGTGTGTGTGTGTACTTATGTCTAATTAAAAATATCTGCCAATCCCAATTATTGTTATTTATAAATACATGTATTTAATTTGATATAGATTTTTTTATCTTGGACCAGCACTCAGGGGATGACTGCTATATATATGCAATGCATTGCGCTGGAACTGAAAACGAGGGGATGGTATTGTGGGGACAGATTAGGAAAGATGAGAAGATAGACAGTTTTTTTGCTGCTGTTATTCTGCTTTTAGTACATGACAGTGCCAGTCGCTGTTCATTCAGAAAAACTTAAAAAACTTTGTGTCATTCAAATGAATATATTTTCAGCCAAATTATGAAAATTGAATGTTTTATTGTGATATAATTATTAAAGCAAAGAAAAAATTACTAGCTTAAATTATATTTAGTTGATAGATTTTTGTATTACCTAAGTCTGCAAATAAATAAATAAATCATTGTTGTTCAAATTTGCTTAAAATTCTCAGCATTTTGTTTTGTATTATTGCCACACTGGGTTTGAAAGTAATATTGTGCTGCCACAAAGTATGCTACACTTTTATACTCATTTTTCTTTTTTTAATTTAAAAACGATAGCTTCGCCCTCAAACTCACATAAATAAAACACTAGTTCTTTAATTCAAAATGTGGACGGGACGCATGCGCATATAGAATATTTTATCCATATGGCTTTAACAGGCATTTTAGTCACTTGTTGATTAAAGCGATAAAATAGAAATATTTTGCTAAAAACGCACTAATTTGTAGAAAGCAAAATTCATCAAGATCTAATTTATCAAGTGCAGAGCAGATCCTTGGGTCAGCCGCTGTCAGCAGTGCTCAGTGGCCAGAACTCGATCATCGGTTCTCAAACTGTCATTCCAAAACTTAACGCAATTAAGCACTAATGCAAATTAGAAAATAATAATAATAATCAGGACTTGCATAAGTTATACAGCAGCACAAAAAGTTAATAAAATAGAAATTTTTTTAAATAATAAATTTCCAAGTTGAAAATATATTCCCTACAGTAATTCTCGAAAAACAAATACCCTAAAATATTGTAAAATATTATAACCAGTAAATTCATAGTCTCAAGTCCTGCAAGTACTTTCTGCTGCCAACGTTACAGTATGAAATTATTCAAATAGAAAATCAATACCTTAAACACGTGTCTCATATTCGTTACACGATCAATTAGAACACATGCACCGGAGTATTAACAACTCATTGTTGCTCCTCGTATGTTCCGGCGCGTTTACTGATTAACAATTTCAACACAGATTATTCCACGAATTCAGTTTGCTTAAAAGTTGTAGTACGAGCATTTTTAATATCCCAATTATTTATTGCTTGCGGAGCACACTAGCTTTAGGGCGTACATGATATAATGAAAAAAAGTCTTAGCAACAATATCGCCCCTTTCCACATCCACTTATTTATTTTAAAACCTTTAAATTATAATTTGGTGGAAAAGCAGCACAAAATTCCATTTCGCAGCTGCTCTCAAATACGCTTAAACGTATCAAATATGTAAGTATTATTCCCCAACAATAAATATGAAAAATATTATTTTTAATCGCATTTAAGAAACATTAAACCGCAGCAACAACCGCACCGCTAACACCGAAACAACCAGCGAACCGCCAGCATCGATGGCAACAGCAAATGAAAATATTTTCCCTTAACAATCTGAATTAATAAGCACAGCAACGGCAAAATATTTTTGCCACTAAGACTCGCAGCAACACAAAATTAACAATAAATGGCAAAAAAAAAAAAAAACAAAAATAGTTGCAAAGAAAAGAAACTTCTGCTGCCATAATCATGTTATTAAATATAATTTGATGCTGTTTGCCAACGAATTCGGCTATATCTGCCTGCGACTGTGTGACAGTTGCAGGTACATGTGTTGGTGTCCTTTCGGGAATTGGAGTAACGGTGTACATGATAGTGTTGCAGCATTATGCATGCGACATACAAGTATTTGTGCACTCAACTCAGCCATCATGCAAATGATAAACCAGTGAAATTTTGAGGTTTTGAAAATTCGAATTTCCTTGCAGCGATGAGTCCTTTTAACAAATTCATTTCAATAATCACTTAATTCAATGCAATGGCATTTGTTAAAATTTTCGCACAACTTTTTTTAAAATAAAGATCAGGAATGATTAATTAATTTATGCATCAGCTGAGGTGATGGATTATAACAAATATTACTTTTATTTACAAATACACTCACATATTATTTTACATTTGAATTTCTCCTGTACTGATTTTTAATTTACTTCTTACCAAAAGAAAAAAATTATTTCGTTGTATCAGTTACCGTACCTTCTATTAATTTAGCTATTTTTATCATTTCTCTATAATGTAATGTTTTTATTTAGTCTAAATCTTTAAGATCAATTATGGAGAATCAAGCAACTGCTTTATTAAAGCGTTTTGTCACAATAGAAATAGTTGAAGTTTTTTTATCTTGGACCAACACTCAGGGGATGACCCCTACATATGCAATGCATTGCGCCGGAACTGAAGTATTGAGGGGACAGATGAGG
Organism: Linnaemya tessellans; assembly: GCA_951800035.1. Classification (NCBI taxonomy): domain Eukaryota; kingdom Metazoa; phylum Arthropoda; class Insecta; order Diptera; family Tachinidae; genus Linnaemya; species Linnaemya tessellans. The sequence goes on along the minus strand of OX637533.1, from coordinate 2,680,964 downwards.
AAATATGATAAGATAGAGAACTTTTTTTTGCTACTTCAACCTTTTTACTTCGCCGGCTAATTTTTTGCTACAAGACCGACGAAGGAGGGTACAGTTCTTCTGGTCTATAGTACATGATTGTGTCAGTCGCTGAATGATATGCCTTAATCACTGAAACAGGCTGACAACAACTAACACAACCATGCAATAATGCTGATCAGAAGAATTCAAGACAATATTTCATGACTCAGCGCGGGGTTAACCCTCCGGTTCATAGTCTTGTGTTCTAATACTTCAGCCAACAGCACCCACAAAAAAAGAAATTCCATAATGGCCGGTGTCTGAATGTGAATTAAAAAAGAATGTTAGTTAAAGTTAAAAATAAATAAAAGGGAATTTCATCAGCACATGAAACTGATTACTGACTTATTTTCTTTTTTTCTCTCTAGCCTGAAAACTAATCAATTTACCAATAGAAAAAGAACATTTTTTATTTACATTGAAAATTTGTCTACTGATCTCTAAGATTCAGTTGAGGTAACAAGCTGCTTTGAAAGTGCTGGTTACACCGAGAAGACGCAATATAAAAATTTTCTTTTTAAAAAAATTTATTGAGCTGAGAGTATCTATCAAAAAGTATCAATTTATTTTTCTTCCAGGTTTTTATTAAGAGGCAAATAAAAAGATGCATCAGAAACAACATCTCGTTGCAGCTGCTGTTCTGTAGATTTTCGTCATATTGTAGTATGTATGTGTAGTAAACAATTGCACTTGTATCATATTCGTTCGCTCTACAGTAAGACGTCCTTATCCAGCAGATCATGAGAACTTAAATTTCTACTCCAATCTTTCGAGAAGTATCAGTAATCAATTAATTTGGCTTGTTCCGTGTTTCTATCGAAATGGAAATAGTGTCAATTCTCAAGGAAATGTTGTTCAAAATATCGGTCTTACATGATCATGAAGATTTATTTTTATTTTAAACAGGACAAAGAAATGAAAGTAGACTACACGTATTTTTAACATGTAAAATTTTTTCCTGCAATCGCTAAATTAAAATCCACATGCAATTAATGCTGGGTTACACACTTAAATATTCGCATTTAAAGAAATGTTCATGAATAAAAATATAAATGTTTGCATATGACTACAATGAAACTCGCATATTTTAGCCTGTATTAAAAATATGTTTATATAATTTTATTGTCATCATTTATACTTGTAACGAGACCACAATGCAATTGTTGAAATAGTTGATTTTTCCTTTTACTCTCTGCTGCTTAAAAAGTTGCAAATAACAACTACAAGAATGATGCGACGTTCATAACAAATATGAAGAATACAGGACAGGAAAAAAAGTAAAAAATAGATTACAAAAATGTACACAACTTTCAACATGTAGAATGGAGAATATATAAAATTATGTACACATAAGTAGACCTGTAGGTACGAGTACTCGTATGTAGCAACGACAACGTTGCCACAATCTGTACCGCATCAACATGTGAAATACTTGTGTGCAGCAATAACTGAATGAATAAGGCAACAAACAAATAGGGAAACTATACAAATACGAGGTACTTTTGGTAGATGAGGGTGTTGCTCACAGTGCAAATGTGTGTGTGTGTGTGTGTCTGTCTGTCTATGTATTGGTGAGCGTCTGTTGCACACAGCTATTTGTAGCTGCCTCCAATTCAAATGTTCTTACATTTTCTCTCAGTTTATTTTATTTTTAATTTATTTTTTTTCCTTTTTTTTTTTTTTTGCCTTTCAACCAGTTAAGCCGCTTTTAAAAACGTAAAGTGATCACGTTAAAATAACAAATTTACATACGAGTACATACCTGGCAACATTTTCGTTAAACGAAAGCATAATGACACCAACTAATATTTAGAGTTTTTATGTTTCAAAAACCGCTCCATGATTGGCAGATCTTCTCGCCTTACCAAAATCGGACATTTTTGAATTTATTTAAAATTTACTTAGACAATTTTGAAGCTCAGAATATATTTTTATTTCTTTTTTTATAATTTCTTTTTATATCCATTTTTATGCTGAATTCTGGCATTTGTCACATGCTTTTATCTCACTTACGCATATAAAATACCAAAAACCCTAAAGTCAACATAGACATGAAAAGGTGATTTCATAATAATTTTGACTCAATTAATTTTTAAGCACAAATTTTAGTAAAATTAAAACAAAATAACTTAAAAATAAAATAACTTTTATTCAAAATTTTTATAGGCAAGCAAATGCCCAGTTGGTCCCATTAAATATTTCTTAAATACCTGCAATCATTTTCATCTAAAAACGAAAATGTCCCAGTAAGAACCCAACCAACTAAAGGTAACTTTTAAATGCTTAATATGCTTTTCTTTTCTGCACACATACGCACGCACTCGTACATATGCGGCGATTATCCTTACTTTTGTGCCATTTTTATCCCTTCGTTTTAATGTATGCAACAGCAAGAGGAACAACGGATTGTTGCTGTTTTTCTTTTTTTCTTTATTTTATTTTTTTATTTGTTTTTATTTTTTTTTTCTTTGTTTTTGCTCGTATATGAATTTATATGCTCGGTGTTTCTGGCATTTTAAGAGGACTACACATGTTTAAGAACATGTCGTTGAAAGTATTTCTGTGAGAGGAATTTTTTTTTCTTTTCCTATTGTTTTTATATATAATTTTATCAACAACATCACCATTAACGGCAGAATCATCAGCTCCAGTACATATTGTCGTTTTCATCTGCCGCTTCATCTTTTCATTCATTTATGCAAGTTTATTTTCATAAAATATTCTCCTGTTTATTTTATTTTAAATTTCGAATTTCATGTTACAAGCATATTGCCTTTAAACACGGGCATATACACAAATTCATGAACATGTTTGCGATGATGCCTGCAAACGAGATCTACTATCGGCATAACAATGGGGAGAATTCAAAAGTACGTTGTTAATTTTTCATGACAATTATCAGAAAAATTTTGTTGGAAACAAAATACCGTAGAGAGCTTGATGTCCAATAGAAAATTCTTTTAACTATTAATATCAAGAGAAGCAATTTTGATATCCAGGCTAATCCAGTATATCAAATAAATCTTGAATACTTGTAATCGATACACAATTAATAGACCGTACTATTTAATGCTGGCGAGTTTCTTAAAGTCCTGTCACTTATATAAGAAACAAAGTAGGTCTATTGCAATTAAATAAAGTCCCAAGTCTCCTCTTCACATTCCCAGAAAATCTTTATTTGACTATTATCCTCTTAAGAGAAAATATACTCTTCTGTTTGTGAATTTTTCGACACAATTGATTAAATATCTTCAAAATATTTATAAGATTGGAAATGTCCTATGAAAGACTTGAATTATGATAATATAATTTTCAACACTTTCTTAAGGATCTCGTGAGCATAACAAAATCCTTGTTACTGTAATTGCTAATTATCTAGTATTAAAGATATTAGCATTATTTTTTATTAAAAAAAACTCATAAAAACCTATTAAATACTCAAAAAATTACCGCACTATCAGAAATACTTCACATATTTCTTTAAAAAAAAATCTGCCGGCATAATCGAATTTTCTTCGAAAACTCAACGACTATTTCCTGCAACCATTTGAATGATTTTATCGAAATCAATTTTTATTGCAATTTTTTGTTTGCCACATGCGAAAAGTCTTATAAGTTAAATGGTGTTGCCGTTGAATAAGATGACAGACAAGTGAGCGTAAGAATGACAAACCAAAGAAAAATATAAAGTCGGTAATTTCTTCTTCTCCTCTTGTTACATCCGCTTATCGTTATGAATCCAGCAACAACATGTATTAAGCAATTATAACATACACATTCACACGTAATCGTACGGTAGACACACGTACGCAAAAAATTGATTTTGCACGTATGTCTTCAGTTGTATTTATATAACAACACTCACACATAAACACCAGCATACTCATACAGAAAGAAACTGTTTACATATTTTGCATATTTCTTGTCTGTATTAATTCTTTGGCAGATATTACTCATTAGGTGGGAACGAAAATTTAAATTTAATATAACCAGCGCTGACAATAAACTTAAATATATTGAAAATTTCTCTCAGTGTCTTGATAATTAATTGGCTTACAAAATTAAAATTACTAGACTCTATTGCAAATACTTCGGAAAAGGATATATAAAACTTGTTTTATGGCTCCTCCCTATTGTTTATATTTATTTACTCTATATGTTTTTATTCTGATGAATTAATGAAGCCGCATTTTTCATACACTCGTACCGTTTATTGCTCATTCTCTTACCTGCAATAATTCAATATAAAAATAAAATAACCACATATGGAAAATAATGTTTATATTCGGTAATCTAAAACACACAGAACTCTCATCTTAATGTATTAAATAAATTTCATAGCGGCACATCATAAACCGCAGCACCGTATCAGAACGTTCCAGAAACTATTTACATTTATTTTAACTATTTTAGTTCTTTCTGTTGGTGCGCTTTCATTTTTATAAATTGCTGTTCAACATTCTAATTACAGTTTACATTTCTTCTTGAAATATCCTGAACACCAGAGTTTATTGAAAATTGAAATTAATAGAAACCTAGTCTAATTTAAAGGAAACTAAAAATTTTGTAAAATTGTATATACAAACAAAATGGCTCTGTAAAGCAAAAAATAAACAAACAGCGTGAATTAATCGAAAATATCGATTCGTAATATTTTATTTAACAAAAAAAAATTATAATAAAAACTTTATGCTGAAATAAAATCATTGGCTGCCGTATTCGAAATTCTACGGAATTGTTGAAACTCAAAAGGAAATAGTCGAATGCACGCGGATATAAAAGTTCATCATATACAACAATAACGCACTTAAACACATATGTGAACGCACACACATACATGTGAACGTACAAAACTGTAAATACAGATGGGAAAAGAAGAAAGTTAACATTAAATCCAAATTAAGTCAAGGAGGTTTCAGAAACAAAACTTAAGGAGGCTCCCACATGTTTGAACGAAAAAAATATGAATAATTATATATTAACTAATAACGAAGAACACACACATCGAAATATTTGTACATACATACGAGTATCTGTATAAAATTTTTTGGAGCAAGCATTTATTGCTTTCCTACCGGCTGTAAATGCCGTATGAGCAATATTAAATGTGGCGTATCAAATATTATGTATACGTAATGAGTTGTTACAAAAACTATTGCATATCTTAAGGATTTGAATAAAATAACGTTGCAGCTGGGTGCGTATGAGTAATATTAGAAATCGAACAATCAGACGTTTTATAACACTAATTAAAAAACAAAATGTATAGCAGTGTTGCCGTTTTGGATAATTTTTACCAAAAATGCTTAATAATATTTCATTATTTGAAAGTGTACAATTTATCCATAAGGGTTATTTTTTGATTCGGAATTAATATTAATATTCTATTTCAACTTAAAAAAATTATTTTAAAGTTGTTTGGAGTGTATGAAAATGCAAAATCTCAACTTGTTTTAATTGCAGCTAGAAGCATTACCAAAAAGCGCATACAAACACTTATCAATAAGATATTCACAAAAAAAATCCCATGCTGGAATATTGTATAACAACTTTATAAAATACCCAGTTTTTCTTAAAAACTCTTATTTCTATGAAAAACGTTGATCAACCGTATTCATGTTCGTACTCTTATATAATAAGCATTTAAATTACATGCATAATTACCTTATTTAAAGCTGGCCGCCTCATGTTTGCAATTTATTGACAACGTATTTTTATATACACAACAATTTCGGAGCACACATTCCCACTGAGACATTGTTTATGAAATAACCTAATAAAACGAAATCAAAGAATTAAAACATGTGATAACAGAGTCAGAAAATTTTTTATCGTCAATAATCTAAAAAGATATTAATTTTATATGCAACAGTTCTTGGCACCTTTTAGGCCGCAGAAGGTAACCAAACGACTCAAAATATAAAACACCAAATTTCAGAAGCGTCATTCTTTTTTTTATCTTGAAAATTGCATGCTCGGAAATTGAGAATGCAACCCTTCTAATAGTCAAACATGAACATGCATGATACGCACTACATGTGTTGTATGCAAGTATTCCATCTTGTTTTTTTTTTTGCAATTAATTTAAAGTATTTTTATTTATAGAAAATATTTCAAGTAGAGTGTTTTTCATTTTCTATAAAAAAAAAGTTATTCTGCCTGCAAACAGAAGTAGCACAATGAGATATTTATTTAATTTCAATTTCGTTTGTGTTGCAGCTCTTAACAACAAGAAACGTGTGGAAATATTTAACGGGAATTCAGCCTTAAATAAAGGGTAACGCATTTTGTTGCTTGCTTTATCATATTATTGGCTCGTATTATATTCTTAGTATTGAAATCCTTGTAAACTGTTTTATATATTATTGCTTGTTTTTAAAGCTTTTAAAGAGATTTATGTAAATTACTGAATGGAGTTTTAAGCTTAAGTGTAACAGCCAAGTAGTTTACCCTTTAAATAACTTCATTAACATGTTGTGAAAGACAGCACAATAAAAGCAGCTTATTTATGCTTTTTTAATTAAAAAATAACAAACTTTTCTGCTGTTAAATTTACCATAAATATTTTAAGTTAAATTCTCTCTTCACAAAAGAAGATCAAACAGCTCAAAAAACACTTGAAACAGAACATTTTATGGTCTTTAACATAAAGAGAGATTTCTCAAACTTAAACGATAACTTTAAGGGCAGATTAATTTAATATAAAAATACAAAAAAATAAAAGATAAAATAAAGATTTATTTTAAATATGTTCTAAAGGGTTTGAAAATATACTAGTGAGAGAGGGTGACTGCAAATAAACAGCAATAAGGACCATCAAGAATTCTGTGAAAAGTGCGGAATGCTAGACTTTTGTTTTTCTCAATAATAAAAAAAAACCCATTAATTTACCAAATTATTTTTCTTTATATTTAAAGAACAATTGAATGCAATTTTCCGAAGTTGTATATAACTTTGCCTTATTAGAGACGGAGAGGCTGGCATCTGAGTTAATAAATAAAACAAATTATTTTTGTATTAGTTTCACATTTTGTTAATAATTTTATTCAATCATTGTCTTAGTCAGCTACATGGCACTATTGTGTTGCCGCTGTGTGTCACTTAAATTTTCAGTTTCATGTAAAGCCTCATTTTCTTTTGTGTCACTGTACAGATTAGAAGTTTCAGTTTTCGCTACTGTCTGTGCATCATCAGTATAAACAGCTTTATCAGCATTTACTTCTTCACTACTGTCCCTCTCGTTTAATTCCTTAACACTTTGCTGCCCTGCATGATCCGTGGGCAATTTATCAATGGCGTCCAGCACAAATTTCAAAGAATGACTTGTACGTGGCAGCCATTCCAGCCAGCCTTTTGAGTGATCTTTTGCCACACTACTGGCATCATCGTCCACAAAATCCAGATCACCTCCGCTTAGAGAACGTGCTCCACCCAAATAGTCTGTGTAGTCGTAGTCACTTACTAGAGGATTTACTTTGGAATAGTAAATGGCCGCAAAAGTGGAGTAAATAATCAAAATAGCAGTGCCAACCTGAAATAGAAAATTTTGCGGAAATTCATAAGAAATACATGCAGGAATTTTATACATTAAAAAGTAGAAATTTGAAATAATTTATTAGAAGAAAGTATGCTGTACAATAGAAGTAAAAGAATTGTAGTACGACTGCCACTCACATACTGGCAAAGTAGGTTTACAAATTTGAAAACTAATATATATCGCATGCAACAAAATTGTTTCACTTTTTCATTTGACTGCATGTGAAACTTCCATTCTGTCCTCTGGTCAATAAAATACTATACCGCTGTCTGCTTGCTGCACTTTTATTTTATCTCAATTTTCTTAGCTATATTTTTTCTTCATTTAATAAATCAAAAATTCCTTTTCTAAAGCACAGACAAATTTCATAAATCTTATTCTCCGTATTTCGTTTATTTTTTTTTTTTTCCTTTCATTCGACATGAAAGGTAATATAGAGCTACAAAAAAATAAAAGTCATGTCTCTTTTGTAGCAATCCACATGGTTGTTAAAATCGTTGTTTTTGGTTTGGGTTGTTTTCTTGGAATGACTGCAAAATCTTGCATGAGGGGGCAATGCAGCAACGTGCGAGTGGCTGTGTGTTGAAAAAGAATGTAACTGAATAAGTGTGAAGTATGGTCAACTCTGATTTGTGACTTTTGTTAAATAAAACAGAAAACAACAAAAAAAAAGCAAAAACAAAAACAAACAAAAACACTAACAACAAACTAGTGAAAAATAACCGTAAAAAATCCAAAAACATAAAAACTGAGTGAGAGAACAGAGAATGTCAGGTGTCAACCATGTATGTTATTTAAAAATATAGAATCGCAAACTAGAGTGGGACAAAAAAGAGTAACAACAATGCAAGTGGCACAAATGCTGTACTCCACCACCACCTGATGGTAGAGACAAATGGTCATACCGGCACTTGCACACAATCACATATCCTTTACATGAGTGGTAAAATATGTAACTTGTTAAGGCTAATAGAGCTGTATCCGTATGGTTGTGCTGAAGTAGATGGAAAATAACAAATAAAAAATAAAAAATATTTATATCACGTTATCATCCACAAATGTGTGTTTGTGTGTGTGTATATGTGTGCATGTGCTTTTTTCTGATTTAAAGTAATAATTATTTTCGTGGTTGTTGTCAGTTATGTTGGCACTTAAAAACGTTTTGCATGCTTTTTCTTATGCTTACCATATATTTTTGCTGCAGTTGTACTGTTTACACTCAATTTATGGTAAAAGGAAACCTATTTTGACAAACAACTGTCAGCAGAAATACACAAACAGAGTGATTGTTAACAGCTAACAGAAAATAGTGATATCAAATTCTTGAAATTTTTGCCAGACCATTTTGAGAACAGCAACCAAGTATTTATCAAATAGATCTGCAATCTCAAAACCCCTGATCTAATTGAAAAGATATTTTATACCCCCAAATTGTATTATAAATTTTGCATCTTTTCAATTCTATTTAATTTCTTAAAAAAATTAAGTTAATTTTCAACTCATGTAGATTTATTAGACAAAATTCCAAAAAAAATTCACGCCATCAAAGTTTTTACTTAAGCATCGAAAAAAGGTTTTTCCATGTACGAAGCAAGTCCATATATGACCAAGATAGTGACCACCTTTCTTTAGCAAAACTTTTTATTTTTATTCTCTTAAAATATTGCTTGAGTTGGAGGCCAGTGACCTGTTAGCTAGTTAACGCTCATGTGATCTGTCTAATAAAATATATTTAGATTGTGGTTTGTAACTCTGCTACGCGAATAATAATTAATCTTGTTTATTTGCCGTCAAATTTTGTAGGAATACATACTTGTTACACTATTCCTTGACATGGTAAATGCTTCCTCCTCTTGTGCTTCTTCTTCTTCTTGTTCTGGTGAAAACATATTGTACATGCGATATGTATATGACAAATAAATTTAATGTGAATGAATTAATGCATGGAGAAAGGAAGGAAATAATGAATGAACCATAAATAAGCAAAATGTTGGCAGTTTTCAGCTTTTTGCTAGAGGTCGTACATGTTTTCGTGCAAAACAATTAAATCTTTGAGAACAGGAGAATTATTTCTTTGAAATTTAATAAGAAAATGTTCGCTCAGAAAAATAAAAGATTGCAGGCTCTATTCATGGATACAAAAACAAAGGCAGTCGCTCTACTACAAATAAGAAAATATTAAAATAAATATTTAAAGACGCATTTTTATGGAGTTATTATTTTAACTTCTTATTCAATTGGTTAAAATTTTCAGACAATATCTTTATTTTTCCATAATAAAATTTTGGGTAAAGGTTTTCTGATGATTTAGAACAGACCAGGTAAAAGATATATGGGAGCAGCCAAAATTCCTGCAGTAGCACCTTGCAAATTTTAAGAATTTTTTAAAAATATATTAATTACGCTGGAAATTAAAAAAATAGTTTTAAGCAACAATTCCCTTAAAATTGCAATTAAAATCTTTGTTTTTATAAAATAAAAATTCAATATTAGAAGTCTGTAGCTCACACAGAAGTGATACTGAAACGAAAGCTGCAAAGTTTCTCCGCTACTAACCTGAAATGCCGCCCAAAACTTGTAGGAGCCCTCTGTGATAACAAAATCATAATATCCTTTTAAAGGATCGCCTTTAATATAACGAGCCTCAGCTACAGCAGCCTGTCTTTTATCCCGGGAACTCTCCGCATCATTGTTCTTAGTCTTAGCTCCTCTTGGACTCTTGCGTGGTTCGACTTTTGCTGCCGGCTGCTCCTCTTTTTCTTCATCTGAAGTAAACGTATCCAACACAGGCACCATCGCTGTGGTACTTGTGGTGGTAGTTTGTCTTCTCGGATGTTTATTTGTTATTGTAGCATTTTTGGTTGCATTGAATTTAGGTGGTTTTCTAGAGTTAATACGAATTTGCTGCTGTTGCTTGTATTTTTGTTTTGCGATTTCCTCCTCACGGTTCCGTCTTGCGGCTAAAGTGTTCCATGAAGAGGTAAATGATTGATATAAATCCCACATGGTCTTAAGAGATTTAAACATGGTTAGAAAATCCATTTGCTGAGTAGATTCTGGGATTTCTTTTGAAGGCGGTGGCGAGTTGGGAGTACGATATTGTGGCATTTGTTGATCTGTTTTACGATTCGCATAAGCTGGTCGTTGTGTCGCTGCAGCATGTGACTGAGTTGGCAGGTATTCGTAATCGTCCATGTAAGTGGGAAAGGGTTCGCTAAAATATACAATTAAATTATGTTTCTACTCTAAGAGATTATTTGTGGAAGGCACATTTAAAAAGTGGACCAAGTGGCAGCTGCTTGATATATTAACATTGAAAAAATTTTGAAATTATTGAAAAAGTTTAAAAATAATGATTTTAGGTTTCGATGGTAAGTGAGCGAAATATTGAAGTGTATGTTATTGTTTTTTAAGTATTGAAAAAATAAACTGAACAAATTCAGCGAAATTTTTAAAATATGACAAATCTGGTTTTAATTTTCTTCCATTGCTATAAGTACTAAACGAAGTGAGAGAAATTTGAAATTGAGTGTGATTTGACATGGAATTCCCCATATAACAATTTCTAAAGATAAACATATTGATGTATAAAAATTCCAGAGCATCTCTTTTAAGAATTTTTATGTCTTTTATTAAATTTCAGTCAACTTTACTTTAATATTTTTAACTAAAAAAGTAATATTTCCAAATATTTACATGACTTTCCACAAAATCTGTAAACTCTTTATAATTTAGCAAGAATTATAGTGTCCATTACACACACTTTAGTTTCTAAATTGAATTTTTTTCATGAATTTTCCTTAAATTGAATTATAGACTTGCAAAATGTTTGACATAAATCACTATGATGCTACTTTTGTCTAATAGAAAACTATTGTTAATTAATATTAATCATACGCCGCAGGCAATTGCATTTTGAATAAAAGTGTTACACTTAAATAAACCAAAGGAGATAACTTTAACTGACTTGTTTGTTTTGTATATTTGATTAATTGTTATTTAACAAAGCAATTTCGTCGTTAGCTGCCAAAAAAAACTCAGGCAATTTCATGCATTAAATATGATATTCTTACACCAACTTTGAAACAATCGTTAAATTATATTTAAAACTTAAACATTTACAAAAGTTTGTTGGCAATTTTCGTGCATGTGCACAAGTTTGTGTGTGTGTGTGTGTGTGTGTGTGTGTGTGTGTGTGTGTGTGTGTGTGTGTGTCTGTACGCTTGTTTATTCATATGCTTACTTATGAACATATTTTATTGTCTGTCATGGTTGTCAAACGTTTCCTGAACTTTATGCATAGATGTGTATGTAAATCTATAGAAGTTTGTGCACTTGCAGCTATAAATGTCTGTAAGTTTTTTAGTTTGCATTTCATCTGTTTGGTTTCTGGCGGCTGCTTGACGCTGCCTTGCTTTTACTCTTTTTGTTCTTGTCTGTTTTCCTATTTTTGATAAAGCCACAGTTTTTACGCCTGGTTGCTTAACACCAGAAAAGACCCTCATAAAATAGCATTGAAAAGGAAATGATAACGTTGCAAAACTTCTACTATATTGCACATGAGCATGCAGCAAAAAAATGGCACACACACACTCTCACACGCTGCAATGTGCTGATGTTCTTGCAACAAATTCAAACAAGAACGACAACCATTTCCTTACTTTTGACTAATTTACCATCAAGCACTCATACACTTCTAGCAGCTTTAGAATATGCAAAACATTATGTTCGACACACTTTGTCTCAATTTCTAGCATCACATCCGCGTTCGAGGCTCGACTTTTTTTTTCTTTTTTTTTTTGTTTGCTTTCTATAATTTTGTGCCAAAAATGCAAGGCAGGAGGAATAGTGCTCACATGCATGACTTTCGCTATGATTTTATGTTCGCTGTGTTTGTTAGTGTATGTAAATATGTGAGTGTGTGTTGGTTTATAGTTTATTGATCATATTATGCTTTTAAAATTATCAGCTTAGAGAACATCTGTTCAAGTATTCTGCCAGTTGACAGGTTTCAAAATGTCTATTTGCCAATTACGAATGCATTCAGACATCAATTATTAGAAAGCTATTGAACAATTATTAAGTTCAAGGAAATTCGAGTAAAAGTAAAAATATTTTCAATTAAACTTTGACGCAAAATTTTGTTTAACTTTTATGAATATTTATTCTGAACTCAGTAGCAAAAATTAAGGATTTGAGTTCCTTAGTGCCAACATATATTTAAAAATAAATCTCAAATAATTTTTTCCCTTTACTTTTTAGCATTTAGACTAAAACATTTTAATTAGATTCCCTCGTACCACTTCCAGTTAATGTTAATCATCCATCTGCTTCAACAAATCCTACGATCGATTTTAATTTTGTAACATTTTTTTAGCTCGTCTTCCCTTTTCAAAGTTAAGTAAAGCAGTTGTGTTTATTTCACAAATCCCTTTCAACAAACACTTAAAAAGTTTTTGTTTTTGTTAGCAAATTATATTTATCTAAACAGTCAGTGTGTGTTAAAATAAAAAGAGGCAATTATTTTATTTATTTCTTTTTTTTTTCTTTCCTTTACAGAAAATAAAATCAAAAAGTTTTTCTTTATGGAAATAATATTATTTTTGGATGCTTTCCTATTTATTTAGTATATTTTTAAATGGAGCCGTAGTTCCAAATGAAAAGTGTGCAAATTATAAAATTGGTTCCCTGTTAGATTCATAAATAATTTGATGGATATTTAAAGAAGGCTTCTCCATATTAAAGCAGCCGGCCATGTTTGATATGCTCAGTTGCAAATTTATTATCAGCGGTAATTTATGTTTATAATTTAATTCACGTTGCACAAAATAAATTTTAAATTTTGAAACTTTTTGTAACAAAAAAGGAGAGCATGACTTTTTCCAGCTGTTGTTTTAAAATTAAATTATATATAAAATTAAAAAACAAATTATTTAATAAAGCATGCAAATATCTTTTCCTACCGCTCTCCTATCTCTGGCTGATGTGTGAATATAAAACTTTACATCGTTAGTTTGCATAGTTAAATTGCCTATAAATTCTTTTGGTTATACTAAACAAACGTTCACACATTTGTACGTGTGTACGTGTATATCCAAAAATTCGAAAGTTAGACAGCAAATATTGTAAAGTTAAATACACACTTAATAAAATATAGAGAAATACTTTTGCTAAAGCAGGACAATACATCAGACGTTATGTTCGAATGTATGATACAACCACTTTTCTTTAATAAAATCAAACATCTAACAGATTTGCATATTCATTATGCAAAATTGCATAAATATTTGGCAAAGTTAAATATTTGTTAATGATATGATTTCTTAAGCAATTTATGTTTGTTCAATTTAAAACCCGATTGGATTTAAAATTATTTTCTTAATTTTTCCAGTTACAACATCCTTAAATAAAACATGTTGTGTTGCATACAGCATTAAAAAGCATCGTGCTCTGCGAGTTTATTATTTCATATTGAAAAATGTACTTGTCTATTGCTGAAATTAACTTTCATAAAAAGTAATAAAAAATACATTTTGTTTTTCTCTCATCAAAAAAAATAAATACTTTTATAACTTTTTCATGTCAAATAAATAAAAACCAGCAAAAATAACAATAATAAAATTGCGAAAGCATTCTGGCTGTAATTTATGTTTAAATAAATGACATCACGTGCAACAAATTTAACACATAAAAAAGGAGATCTATTAAATTTGTAAAAAGTATTAAGAACCCAACGGGGATATTTTACCGAAAATGTATAATATTTTATTACAAGAAAGATAAAAAAAATTATTTATTTACATTTTCACATTTCTTTAAAAATAATATTAATAAAAACAATTTAATAGAGTAAAGAGTTTTCAGAAAATGCATTCAGTTAACAGCAAATTACAGCCTGTAAAAATATTCCAGCCTTAATTAAAAGGGCAAAAAGTTTGTCACGATTACAGACAACAACCAGATCTAATCAATATTAATTATACGCTACGAGGACTTTTATTTAGCAATCATCACTCATAACGTCATGTCAATGCACAATGGGCCCAAAGCACTTTTTTCTTTGCACAACTACAATGGTTAGGCTCCCTAAATTTAATGTAAGTAGCTCTTACTAAAAACTGGTAACTCCAGCTTATATCCCTGTATGACATAGGATTTGTATACCATGATATAAATACTATGGTTTTTGATACTACTTTGGCATGACAGGCATGTGGTATATATACTAATATTTTTGTTTTTATTTTCGTGTAATAAAAAACAAAGGAAAAAGAAAAACTTTTTAGCATAATTGTTAATAATAACAACAAAATTGCATATTTTATGCGAAAAAATATATTGTGTTTTCGCTATTCGTTAATTATGTACAATCGCATTTTTCATTCTAAAATAATAAAAAAGAAGTACAGGCGTTTTTGGACACGTGTAAGTCTTTATGGTTTACAAATCCATACATATTCATGGACATTTTTCTTAGTAAGATTGAGGCGTCGAACTTCTCGAAAGTTGAAGTGGCGAAATTGGACGATAACTCTTTCCCAATGCAATTGAACAAAGCTAAAGGGTGTAAACTGGGTTAATACTACGTATATTTTCGTAGTATTGAAACCAGATATAAACCACTTTATTTTGTGGTTTAATTGTAGTATAGGTTGACACACTTGTAGTATAGAACACTAATGTGGTATAGAAATCCTATGTCTGTCAACGGTATTACAAAGTAATTATAAATAATATTGGGGATATCTCCAAATTTAATTGAGTTCACTTTGAAGACAAGTTGCAAGTTCTTATAACATCTGGGTTGTATAAGACAGAGGACCTCCCCAGAGTATATCTCTTTAATACAAGTTTCAAGTTTCCATAAAATCCTAGGGCCCTAAGAGCGGTTTATATAAGAGGAATTTTCTTATATAAACCAAACTACAATAGTAAGATTCTTTTATTTTGCTTTTAAAACAAACAACAAGTTCCTAAAAAGCTAACCAAAGCAGTGAAACATTTCTAATAAAAACATATAAGACAATTACAACAAGAGCAATAAAATTTTAGCAGAAGTCGTGTAGTCCCTTTAATTGATAAGGTCAACAAGTGGGACAATTATCAATTTGTGTCGCTTATTTGTTCAGCCCTTAAAATAAATGTAAACAGAGAAAATTAAAATTTTGCTTTTTCACTTTGAGGGTACTGTTAGCTAAAGCAGTTAACACGAGTCTATGAACCGGAAGGTCCCGAGTTCAACCCCGCGTTCAGTCATGCATATTGTGTCGAATTCTTCTGAACTAGTGCACTCGTGTGTTAGTTGTTGCCAGCCTGTTTCAGTAATGAAGGCATAAAAGTGATCACTGAACATAGTGCCTAGTAGCAAAAAATTAACCAGCAAAGTAAAAAGTTCAAATAGCTAGAAAAAATTATTCTCATCTTTGTTCATCTGTCCCCTCAATACTATCCCCTCCTTACTAGTTCCGGCGCAATGCACTGCATATGTAGGTGTCCTTTCCTGAGTGCTGGTCCATTTAAAAAAAAAAAACAGAAACAAAACCACATACACTGATATAGAATTGTATGCACTTTAAGTGAGTTCATAAAGTTCTTATGGTAAGGAAACTATTTTTTAATTAATCCATGAAATGACCGCCTTCGACATCAATGTGCCACCAATTAAAAGTCTTAATAATAAATTATTATCAAGGTATTAATAAAAATTACTGATCTTCTGAATGAAATGATTTTCACTAGACTTTCATACCAAAAAGGATGTAACAATTTTAAATCATGTTATCATTGACTTGTAACAAGTTTCTAAAAATGCTCAATTATTTTTATTGCCGTATTACATTATGCAATAATTGATGTTAATCATAAAACTTTTTAGTTTATTGGCAACATTTATGTAACTCCTCCTGCATTGCATTCTTAATATCCTTGAGGATTAACATTTTAATCTTGTTCTGCTGAAGTGCATAAGCTTTGTTTCTTTTTTTACTTAGCTTGACATTTGTTACTTTCCAACTAATTTTTTTTTTAAATATAGTTTTACAACATATTTTGTTCACAGAAATTATTGTGTATAATTTTCTTATTCTATTGTATGCAATATTCTTTTAAACTACCTGCTGTTTATTTTAACAACTTGTTTTTATTATTTTTTTATTACTATTGCAAATATCGTCGATGCTAGAAGTGTATTTGTGAGCAGTTTAGTTTAACTTCTTTTTTACTTTTATTGTGTATTTATTTTTATATTATTTTCAGTTGCAAATGGTAACCTGCTGCGTTACCCATTTGCTTAAAGTCACATTGTATGAACTGAAATCGGAACAGTTGTAAATGTATTTGCTACCTGGTATTTACAACGCGTCACTTTGTTGAATTTTATTTACTGCTATTGTATTACTCAACTATTTGCTACTTTATTCCTTTCATCCTTTATTTATTCTACCAGTTTAACAATGTCTTTTTAACAAATGTCACAATTACCAATAACAAAAAAAAAATAAAGTAGAAATCCTTGCATAGTTATTGAGCTAAAAGCAGCAAGAGAAGTAATTCAACAAAAAAAAGAGATTTTACAAAACAAGAAATCTTTATATAATATAGTAAAAAGTATTATTTGGATTTGTATTGTTCATGGGATAATCGCAATATAATAAAATGCATGTAGAGGAATTTAGTAAAACTTGGAAAAATTAATTTAATTGATTCAAGCCACCCTTAAGGCACGTGAGTTGTTTGTACAGATCACTGAACCATCATTCTTCTGAAGGGATTTATTTTTTTTTTTTTTTTTTTTTTTGTCTTGGACCAGCACTCAGGGGATGACCCCTATATATGCAATGCATTGCGCTGGAACTGAAAACGAGGGGATAGTATTGAGGGGACAGATTAGGAAAGATGAGAAGATAGACAGTTGGTTTTGTAGCTATGTCAACCTTTTACTTCGCCGGCTAATTTTTGCTACAGGGCCGACGAAGGTGGGTGCTGTTACTCTGCTTTCTAGTACATGATAGTGTCAGTCGCTGACAATTATGTTCAGTGACCAGTGACTATGCCTTCATCATTGAAACAGGCTGGCATCAACTCACACAACCACGCACTAATGCTGATCAGAAGAATTCAACACAATATTTCATGACTCAGCGGGGGCTCGAACTCACGACCCTCCGCTTCATAGTCTCGTGTTCTACTACTTCAGCCAACACCACCCACAATTTGCAATAGCGTGGAATAAAAGAAAATAATGCAGTTGTGCTAAGAAAATAATACAATAAAAAAGACTGTTCTCATTCTTCAATTCATATCGCAAACTTATTTCCCTACATTTGCATTAATCTGTTTTAATCTTATAATTTGTTGATTTACTGTAATTACCTTTCATTTTAAATCTATTTATAAAGCCATTGAAAAAATAACATTTTAATTAAAAGAATATTTATTTATATCCTTCTTCCTTAATTAAAAATCACTCACACAAGTCAAGTGTAATGCGGCTTCGTTACTGCCGCGAAAAGTAAATAAATTCAAGAAGATTTAAAAGATTTTTATGTAAACATCAGTTGTTTTTATCATATATTTACACATTAAAGACAATAAGAACCCCTTTGAATAATTCTGAGCAGAAAAAAATTGATTTAAGAGTGTATTTTGATAGTAAACAATTTAAAGCACTTAACACTAGCAAATATATATTTTTTGCTTTCTAATTTATACAATCTCTAAATAACTTGATCTGAAATTGCTATTCCAATTTTTGCTTGTTCAACTCTTAAGCCATCAGCAATCGCTGGCTTAACTACATTTCATGCACTTTTAACTTTTCTGCTTTCATTATTTTAATGTTATATTTTTTTTATCTAAATTACTTTGGACTCGTTGGCTTTCCCCTTTTTTTCAATGTTTATAGAACAATAAGTAAATAAGATAATAATCACTTTAGTTATAATTAATTCCTTGAGTGTAATATTATTATCTAACAAAAGATTTAGAAACAAAAAGCCATGGCATCTACTCGTACGTCAAATCTTGTATAAATGGCTGGATAGAGAGCCTTTTGACACACACACATGTACTAATTATATTACTAATTATATGTATATAATATATTATGAATTAACAAAAAAAAAGTTAAGCTATCAATTTCACATGCACAAGTCAAAAGTCTTAAAATACTCCACCCTTAAGACAGCATAAGAGGCAAATAAGCTACCAAAGAATTATATTATTAAAGAAATAAAGTATACGAGAGTATCCAGAGAACTTTTCAAGACATGAATTATTTAAAAGTAAACATTTTCTAAAACAAATGACGATTAATAAAATTAGTTATTATTATTTTTATTTTTATAATTATTTTGTAGCGCTATTAACTAAGCGCTCAGAAATACTTTATCCAATAATTTCAAATTAAGAAATAAAATTCTAAAATTGGTTTAATAAGAGAGGGAAATCAAAAACAGCGTTATTTAAGAAGCCGCTACACTTCCATCATTAGTACCCATGTGCTTATCGCCACTTATTATGATATATTGTCGATACTTTTTCCTTTTTCATTCGTGACGCACACATTCCTACACACAACTACGCACAACATATATGAAGTCAAAAGTAAGACTCGTATTGTGTGAATGCCGAAGACAATTCAAAGAAGAATAATTAAAAATCGTGTCAATAAGACTTTTATCTACTGAACACAGACTAAATGTGATAATATTTCTATTTATATAAATTCCATGGGCAAATTTTATACGAAAACTATAAACAAAGTGATGCTTGGGTAATATTTAATCTCTGTGTTACCATCTAATTATTTGCTTCATGTCCCAGTTTCTAAATTTTTGTCCTATTTTACTTTACTCTTGTTAACTTCATTCTTAAGCTTAAG
This sequence comes from Linnaemya tessellans, assembly GCA_951800035.1. Lineage (NCBI taxonomy): Eukaryota > Metazoa > Arthropoda > Insecta > Diptera > Tachinidae > Linnaemya > Linnaemya tessellans. The sequence goes on along the minus strand of OX637533.1, from coordinate 2,661,486 downwards.
TATTGTTACCAAGGCAAGAAGGAAAGGTGAAATGTAAATTGGGGTTTTTTAAAATAATCTATTACTTATTTCACCTACAAATAATTAAAATTATTCTGTTCAAGTATTAGATATTATCTTAATCATCGGCAATAATTATAAGATCTAGAAGAAAGTAATCGATTATATATGCTACCGAAAATTAATCAATAATATAATTAAAATAAATAATAAATTTAATCACTTTTAAGACTTTATACTAAAAATTAGTTTCGTAAATAACTATAAACAAAAGCATAAATATTTTAAAAATTATCGTGATAACCAAACTATTGCACTATTTCTACAACAAAAATGTATTCTCAACCAATCACGTCAACCTATTTATAGAAACGTATGACTACCTAAAGATTTCAGTTTGTAATCTACAACACATCTCTCGCATTTATTCAACTTTTAAAAGGAAATTTATAGCAGTAGGTATATAAAAAACGAATTTAAACATTAATAAATATAAAAACATTTAACAACAGAAAAACAAGAACCAAAACAGACACTTAAACGTTAGCAGTCGTACAAATACGTGATGTACATACACATATACGAGTAATATGGCTTATTATAAATTACAATAACAATTCATTATCAAGCATAATAATAGCGAAATTGTAACAAACAAGAACTGCAATAATATAACAACAAACAAGTAATAAATAAGCCTCATCAGCATCATAAAGCAACAACAACAACAACAACAACAACAAGAAGAACAACAATAACACAACGACAATAATAGCAAGTACTACATCTGAGAATATCCATAATAAAAATAACCCCATACTCACAAACACAACTACAGACAAACACATGTTCGAGGATGATACACACACTCCTACTTGTACATTAAACATTTAACTTATTTTACACAGAGACCGAGTGTTGTTATTGTTTATTATGGGAGAAAGTTTTTTATTCCATTTTTTTTCTGTCATGCATGTGAAGAGTTAACATTTTACTTACAGTACGAGTAAATGTTGTATAAGTGTACATAAGACTAACATCACACACACACACACTCTCAGCAGTTGGTACAAACAAAAAACACTTACATTAAGGGAGAATAACAAGCACTCACATTCACATCCTGCTGCTAAAAGTTTGGGAACCAGCAAATATGTGGAGAGAATTCATATGCGTGTGTGTATGTATGTATAGATGTGTGTGTGCAATTATTGTGGGTGGCAGTTGTGTATAATGAGTAAAGTTTTTTCGTCAACTTGTATGTATTTAAGCATGCTTTTGGGTGTGTAATTGTGACTGATATAGAGTGCTTCCTTTACGAGTGATTTAATACATGTTAGGTTATTCATTCGATTAATATTTGTTCGATTAATCGAAAAGTTCAAGACGAATAATATTCGGTAAAATATGAGTTGCGAATTTTGGCACCTTTTTGCAAAAGATCATAGAAACCGTCATAAGAAGATTTACATAGTGAATGAGTAGCGCCAAAAGAGAACAGACTGTGATTAGTTCAGTTTCAAACCTAAACTTCAGTTTATATATATATTTGACAAAATTTAAAACTAAATAGAAAATGCGTAGAAAAAAAGAAATGCCAGTAGAACTTTGAGCAGACTATGAGATGGCAATGAATGGGAGAAAATAATAGATGAGTACTAATCTACCAAATGCTTGCGGTTGGTGCTCTTCTTAACGTAATAAGCAAACGAAGCGCAGAAGTCGGAAGTGGCTACTCACTGATAGCGGCTGAGGCTTGAAATGACACCAATCATGCGCAAAATATCAACATACGTTGATAAAAACGTAAAATCAACGATCATAACAAGATATGAATAATGTGCTTAGCCGAGTTTCAAACCTAAAGTTCAGTTCATACATATTTTTGTGAAAATCTTAAACTAAATACAAAATTCTTAAGAAAAGGAATATTCAAAAAAATGTATTTGTTTAATTTAATGAAAAAATTTATTTAATGAAAAAAAATGATTTTTTTAAGAAATTTTTTTAGTAAATTTAGGAATAATATGCTACATATGATATCAAAACTTTTGTGGATTGTTCAATTAACTTTAAAAAAAAATTGTATTAATTAAACAATTTAAAGTCGTTAAATGGAATACCCTAATTAATATATATTTGAGATCTTTTTTATATCTAACAGCTATCGTTTGTAAAGTTGTTAATAAAACGTGTCATGAAGTATAACTTCTGCTTAATTTACGAGTTGATGGTGCGCAATGTATTAAAAAATGTATACTTATAATTATGTATAATAAAATATTATTCAAAATTAGTATTTTAGACACTTGCAATAACAACAAAATATACTAGGAAATATATGACATTTGCTAAAATAAATCCGCTAAAAAAAAACTTTGCAACACTACGGAGTAACAAAAGCTAACAAGAAGCTGAAAATTTATACATTTAATATTTTATTTTTATTTAATATTTTGCTATTTAAATAATCAATAACAACGGAGCTTCCCCCGATAATTCCACGCGGTATACAAATAAAACATTTATTGATTCCTTAAAAATCGCTGAATATCCTTTAGAATAATAGTGATTGGAAATTGTTATATACAGACATTTTCGTTTAAGCTTCTGTGTATTTCCCTGAACAATAAAAGTTATTTGGAATGTCTCTTTGTTTTATCAGTGTTTTGTTAAGCAATGTTTTTTAAAATTTTTTTTTATATTTTTTAAAGGAACAACCGCTGAAAAATTCATATTTTTATTTATACCCGAAATAAATTTGTGAATTCAAATTCTTGTTATTATATACGCATACATGTTTTATTTAAGAAAAAAAATTCTGACAATGACTGGTGGCTGTCTGCAAAATTAACTAATGTTTGATATAAAAATTGTTAAAAACATGGATTTTTATTACTTCAAAAGAATGGAAAGAATCTATAAGCGATTATTTAAATTCGCACACGTGCCACTGTGCAACTTTATAATAATTAAAACTTTCATCAAAATTATAGCCACTTAAGAGTTTTATTTAACTTTATTCTGCTAACCGAAAATGGCTAACCTTTTAATTTTATTTCATTATAAATTCCTTAATTAATATTAATCATACGTACTGTTGCAAAAAATACATCAATTTGCAATATTAAATAATTCCAAAACAAAGTTTTCAGATGATTCCCTGCTGTATATTTTGCATAAAGCTTTTACTTTTTAGTTTTAACTAGTTAATAAATATATTTTTTGCTCAAGAATAAAATAATAAAAATAAACCGACTGCAAATATGCTGACAATGTAAACAAACGCTAGCACTTTCCCATACTTGCCAACAATACCTCATACACATACATCTATATAGTAAGTACTCTTATGTAAATACAAGACAATTGGACATCCTTAAATATATAACAGGCAAGGATATAGATTCATATTTATATATACAAAAGAATGTATTCTAGTCAAGTTGAAACAATAATACCTGGATTCCATGAGTTTGTGTATTCAGAAAAAAAAATAATAATAAAATGTCCAATACTGCTTACTTATTTAACTTGAGCACAAATCCAAATAATAGAGACAAACTAACTAGATGGGCTTATGGGAAAGATATAAAATCAAAGGATTTTAAAGACAGGCAAAGGCATGGCATCATCATTTTTTGCACTCTTTTTTTTCACTTCCCGCCAACTAAACCTAGTTATAAAGGAGTTTAAAGTCTTATATATACTTTGTGAATAATAATATCGAATATAAAAATATTATTTTGCTGCATAGTGTAATCATGAGCAGACACTTGAAATGTTTCAGCACAAAACATTTAATAACAAAACTTTGAAAAGCATGTTTTCATAATAATACTTTTACTTGACATGTTTCATCAAAAATAAATGTGCGACAACTTAAAAAACTTTTTTTCATTTACGCTTGCTTATTTATACGATTTTAGGCAAATTCTTTAAACTAAAATTGCAGTTTTATTTTAAAATAAATTAAATCCATTTCTATACAAAATTTCATTGATTTTTTTTCTTAACTCTGTGGCATCAAATTTTTAAGGTTCTTATATCAATAACAAACAGCTCAAACAGAAAATAAGTTTGACATATTTTTCTCTGCAAATAAAATATTTCTCTTGCTGTCAACTTATCAATGTCAAAAAATTTTTATTGCACATTTCAAAGTACAGTGGAATATTTTAAGACCAGACAAAAATAGGCAGTGAAGCTCTTTTCTCTCTTAATAGATTTGACAATCATAATAAAAGAAATTTTAGGCGGTCAACATCAACAATTTTATCTGGAAATTATCGTGTGTCCGGCCTTTAGTGGTCATACTGTAATTCTATGAAATAATTTAAACTGTAGAAAAGTAAAGTAACTGCAGGTAGTAAAATATATATGAGTATGCTTAATACACACACATGCACACATTTGCTTCTGTATGTATTTAGACACATGACTTTAATACCTTTTTTGTAATGAAATTCCAGTGAAATAAAATTAATAAATATTTTAGATTTGTTGATGTATTCAAATTGGGAACACATCCAAAGACTGATTTTTTCAAATGAGTTTCTTTTTCAAATAGATTATAAATTGTTTGGGAAAACTTTTTAAACACTCTTGGACAGCAACCACAAGCTGGTCCAACATGCTAACGAGATATCTCAACGTTATTCCACTGTATTATTTTAAATGGCAAAAATCCAAAATAGAAAATATTATGCCATCAGAACTCACACAGAGACACATATACGAACATGTCAAAGTTTATTCACAGTAGAGTGTCTATGACAGTACACAGTGCCATGAAATGAACAAACAGTTGAACAAAACTGACACTTTAATGAGTTCGATTTGGTTTTTGAAGTACAAGTCTTTCTCAGAAATTGGCCACATCAAATTTTGGTGGAAAAATTTAATTGAAAAACTTAAATACTTGTTAGAGAAATTCATTGGAAATTGAAATGGCATGTTTTTTAAGAAATTAGTAAAAAGTAAGCGGAGCAAAAATTTTGAAATTGAAAAACGTTCGTATAAATGAAAAACAAATATTTAGTTTTTTAAGTGCGCTAAAATTCTATAGTTATAAAAAATTGCCATAATTATAAAAAATTGCTATAATTTGATACTCTTGATGGTGGAAGAACCAATAACACGAAAGACGAATATTCGTCACGATTTGTGTACGAGGTCTGTTCAAATAATAAAGTGAATTTTCCAACATTCGGTTACATTTTTGTTATCTCTTTGGACTCGTCTTTGAACAGATGTTCACTATGTCTATTTTGTTAATGTGAAACAAGTGGGAACTTTTTGTGTAAATAATTAAATAATGGAATCAAATGCTCACAACCTTCAAATATTACCAGTGGTATATGGTTATTTTTGTTAGGCTAAAAAATATTTAAAAGTGGTACTAACTTTTTAAAGAAGGTCGAGAAGGCGTGAATGGTGACGATCAGTCTGCATGCGCTTCAACAACCGAAAAAGGAGCTCAGATTTGTGATCACCAGATCTGGTGTCCCGCAACTTTTCTGTTCCCCTTGAAAGTACGACGTTTTCCGAAACAAAAAAGGAATTGTTGTGAGAGCTCAGATTAGAAATGCTACGAGGGTTGGAAAAAAGCTGGAAAAGTGTGCAATATTTAAGAGGGACTATTCAATAGAAATTGATGAATAAATAAATACTTTTTCCGGACGATTAAAATTCACTTTCATTTCCTTAACAGATCTCGTATAAAGCCAGCTGATACAATCATACCATATTTTATAATAGTAAAGTTTTAAATAATGTGCAGTTTTAATTTCAACGTTTAAGGAAATTATTCATCGTTGTAAAATTTTTCAAAGCCTTTTGTAGGACATAAATTTAAAATAGATATATATAATATTTCCAGGCTTTTGAATAATCATTTAATAAGGAATAATAATAAGTTGTATAGTATGAGACGTCGAAATGCAGCCTCAAATAAAATTTATTTTAAGAAAATATGTTCTTACATTCTACAAAATAAACGTCCATGTGATTTAAGCATTTCTCTAGCCTTTTAAATTATTTTAATATTGTGGTTTCAATTAACAATGAAATTTAATTAAAAGCTTTTAATGCTTACAACAAAATTTGTAGCAAAACACATGTTTGGTTGCACTATAGAAACAAATTTTGTACAAAAATATGTTGTGTAGATTATAATCAAATACATCTAATGTTTCGATAACCACAAAAATGCACTTCAACAAACTATGATTACAAGTGCGAGGGCAGGCTGGAAATTGTTAACAAATTAAGTTTAGTTTTGTTATTGTTCAGCAGAGGATTTTTGGGAAATTCTCAGATTGGCTGGCTGCCAAAATGTGTTTTCATATTAAAATGTCTAAATAAAAATATATAAATTATACATTAAATTCTACACTATAATCGATTACTGCACAACAACATATTTGTCATAAAATTTTATACATTTGCAATGTAGTTTTTACCCCAAAAACTATTATGCGCACACAAGCACATACGAGTACGTAAGCAACCGCATATACAAACACTCAATTATATTTTAACATGGCCAAAAACAAACACACTCGCACACACATACATACATGTCACTAAATACGGTCGAAGCTGTAGTGATGATAGTGGCAGTGGCAGCAACAACAGCAACATCATCATCATCCTCATCAGGAGTAGTTGTGGTAGCTGTGACACAAATTCCCCACTCAAACTTTGTGGCACATACTTAAAAATAGATTAAAATACGTTGTAAATATTTAATAAATTACCATGATGAATGTGCACAACGAGTGCATACGAGTACATTTTTTGGAAGGTATGAACACACAATAGCACTGCAACCAGATAATTTCCATATAAATTATAAACGAGTTTTTAATATTTAAACGAAACACATACACAAACACTATGTAGTTTGGAAATTACTCATCATACATTTTCGTTAAAATATTTAGATGTGAAATAATAAAAATGCCACGCAAAATATTTTGTAGAGTGATTTTTTCGAAAGTTAAGTGAAGGGATGGGATGGGATGGGAAAAACGTAAGTGATGTAATCAAACTTTCATGAATATTATATCAGAGTTAAAATTTCATGATGGGCTTTTTCACAAAATTTTGCTTAAATTTAGAAATGCAAACGAAATTATGCCATGGAGTTGTTTGCAAAGGTGGTGTTTTTGTAAATATTATATGTAGTCGTGTGTGTGTGGTAAACTGATGCGTATGATTAATATTAATTGTAATATATTACAGTATTTCAATAGTTTCACTTGAATGTTTAAATATTAAATAATTTCTAATTAATTGTTGAGTATTTTCTACTTTACACATCAATATGCAGATGTATTTTGCATCAAAAATATTGCACAGTAGGCCAAATCGAACATAAAGCCAGAAGTGAAATAATCCAATGATTCGTATTCGAATTGTTTTAAAAAATCTAGTGGATAGGAGAAGTCTTAAGCATAAATTAATTCTGTTGGATGGTGTAATTAAATGTACAGTCGAATCCGCTTTAGCGCAACACGCTTTACTGAAAAAATCGGATTACTGAAAGCGATACAAATCCCTGCACTGATTTTAAACGCAGCTTGTCTTATTCACTTCGCTTTAGCGAAACACCGCTTTACTGAAAATATCGTATTATTGAAAACCAAAAGCAAGCCCACAACTACGTTTTGTATGAAACTTACTTCGCTTTAGTGAAAAAATAAACAATGACATCGAGTCGATTGCATAACTTAAGGCTGAAAAAATTGTGCATGTTTTGTCCGTTAAAAAAATAAATGACAACATGTATTTGTCCTTTTCTCTCTTACCTACTTTATTGTAGTTTTCTATGTATTATATTGTCAATGCAAGTGACATTTGATATAAAAAATATTGTTTTACTGATTTTAAGCAGTACGCTTAACTGTAACAAATTTCAGTAATCCGAACTACGTTTTAGAGAAAAAATCGGATAAATGAAAAATATTGGGTTTTGGTTATTTCCAGTAAAGCGGAGTCGACTGTATTTTATGCAGCAAATCTTTGGCCCATTTGCAATCATTGGGAACTGTTTTACCAATTTATTTCCTAATAGCATGTCAAGAAAATCATTTTTCATTTTATCTTATTTCAGTTTTTTTTTCTGACAAAATAATTGGTTCCAAATGAACAGCATGCATTCTCTTTATTATCACTAAAAAACACTTTATACTCTTATTGCAGCTATAAATCTTGAAAAATATATTTTTTCCTCTAATAAAACTATTAGGAAAAACGTTCGTATAAATATAAAAGAAATATTTAATTTTTTGTTTCATTTTTTCTGCTTCCATTTGCACATTTTTTACATCCTTTTTGTGTTCAGTATCTCTTTAATGTTTTGAATGCGTTTATAGTTTGTAGCAACTAAGCCAGGATATTTATTGTACATTTTTAACAACAAAACCTTTAGCATTGTAAATGCAATATTCACTGTGCATGCAGCACACTATTGTTGCTTACACGTTAGTCGAACACTAAACAATGCCACGAACGACATGCAAACAAACTCACACTTCGCAGGAGCAGAGAATGTAAAGTATTGTGTTTAAAACTTGATATATTTTCTATATATATTTTTATAATGCTATTTGTGTAGGGTGTGTGCAGGGGTGTATGTGCTGCTTGCAAGTGTGTAAGTGTAATAATGCATTTAATAAGCTTTTATAATGGCGCATTTGTTGTTGACATTGTTAGTTTTGTCGGCTCTTTTTTATGCTGTTTTTTGTTTTTTTTTTTTTGTTGGCGTTGCTTTTGTTATTGCAGTTTTTTGTTTGCAACTTTTTTATTCACCAAATAGGTTTAAATTTATGAGTTGGCACAGAGTAAGAGAAAGCAAGCGGAGAACTCATTGCACACACCTTTAGTGTGGCCATAATAAACATGGTTTGACATAAACCAGGCAGTTAAATAGAAACAAGTCTAAGTTGTTGCATTATAGCAGGTTACGTGGCAATGTACTTAATTTCCTGAGTAGCAAGAAAAGTTTGTTTTCCGAAAGGTAAATATGATTTATGCTGTTTACTGATTTGAGATTTCGAATTTTGTCTACTTGAGCTTAGAGTAAATTTTTAGAGGAGTAAATAATGGAAATGTATTTGTAAAACATTTAATTTAATTGCTGGCCAAGCCAACTTTTAAAACTATTTACATAAATTGTATGGGGAAGTAAAGCCAATGGACTTTGCTTAGACCACTTTTTTGTGCAACAATTAAAATAATTGATTTTAAAAATCATATGCCCACTTAAGATAATCATTTTAATATTTTCACCTACCGGTATTGGGGTTGTACTTTCCTTAGTGGCACTTGCCTGTTACTATATGCCGCTGATGGTCTTCCACCAGCAACTGGTTGTGGTGGAGAAGGGTATTGCCCATAATGGTTGCCATAATCATGATATTGCGATGATCGCGCTTCTTCCGAACTCGTTGGCTGGCTTTCAGGACTGGCATAATCCTCTCTAGATTCGTCATAGTATTGAGGACTCACTGAGGGCTGGTGACCGTAATACGGCTGCTGTTTGTTGTAGTAGTCGTAAGGCCTGTGTACTGCCTCTACTTGTTGGCCAACATAATCATTGTCATCTCTGGCCGGATAGTCATCTTCGAAAGCGCTACTGTATGGATCATCGTCATCTGCATCTTGTTTAGGTGGCACTTCGGCCATTTGCCTGCGTGCTATGGAAGAATCTATATCGGTTTTTGAGTACACAACAACTGGTGCCTGCTCTTCGTAATAGGAGCTGGATTTTTGTACAGAGGAATTTGTGTTATTGTTGTTGGCAGCTCTAGCTTGTCTTTCAGCATTCCATTCCTGCTTTTTATCCTGTTGCATTTGCTGTTCCAAGTTAACTAAAGCAAAGTTCTTGCTCTCAGAATTATATGATTCCATTTCTGTTGAAGTTCGGAAACTGCTCAGGAGTATACGAGCTACAGTGGGTTCATCGCTGTAAAAGTTGCTCACTTCTAAGAGAGCAAATGTGGTAACGGCTAAGCAAAATGTGGTCAATACAAGTAGTGTAACATATTTCGTGCAAGTTTTTCGTTGGCTCTTGTAATAGGAATCGTGTTTTCTCATGGTTTGTTTCATATATTTATTTTTGGAAAAATTTTCATAAATGCTTTTGTTTGTTTTTTAGTGTTTCAATATTTTTTCTAATAAATATTTTTGAATAAAAAATCACTTATTTTTCCAAGTTCAGGCGCGTGCCGTATTGTCTCGTTACAAATCACGTACTATTTGAAAAGTTTGTTCTGATGATTGTTAAAATTCTTGTTTAACTTCTTTAAGAGTTTCTCCTATTGCCATCTTCTTTACACTTAACCAATCTCGCCGTAAAGGTGTGACATTAAGAATTATAGTGTTTAATAAAAAATCATGGATAAATAAGTTACTCTCAAACATACAGAGAGAAATTATTTGTTATGAAGAAAAGGCCCTATAATTTGAAAACACGACCACCAACATTCATGTTTCAGCAATTAGTGAATGGCCAGAGTCTGAACATCTAAGAGTTGGTTGTTTGTAAGAAAAGTGTTAATAAAAAGAAATTTCAGAAAAATGTGACTTGCTAAAGGTTCTGTGTTGGTTGTTCCACTGATCTAATTTTAAGCACAAATTAAAGCCAACTTTTCTCCACTGACTGCTGGTGCAGCATGTCGGCTGTTGTTGGCCAATTAACACCTTCTATGGCTTAAGCGATGCTGCAGGCGTATATTGAAAAATTCTAGATATTTATTGTTTGAAAGCCATTATTGGTCATTAGCTGGGCCAAAGTGAAAATTTTGTTCATCTTTGGGTATTTTTAACGTGAAAGTTTTTATTTTCAACAATTTTACTTTTTTACAGTTAAAATGTTAATGATTATATATGATTTTGTTGACTCTGTTCTTTACGTACCAGCTTTTATTCATTTTAATTTCCCCTTTTTGGTAATAAAGAAATCATTGTGACAGCCACTTATTAATAGGCCACCATTAATTACAAAAATTAAGATGTAGAATAACAGCCAAAGCACGTTTTATTACAAGATAAATTGTTGTGCCACGAAACTTATATATTAAATAAAAATTAATTTCTAGCAGCGAATAAATCTTCAAAAAAAATTTTAATACTTTTAAACATGGAAATTTAAAAAAATAATCCTTTCTAATTAAACCTCAATTACACATTCAATATATATCTCCGCAAATTGGGTAAATCAAGTCATTAAATTGTAAGCAAAAGAAAATATCAAAAATGTCCACAATTCATTGTCAGTTTTTAAACAAATTTTGAATATTAATAAATATATATAAATTCTCCCCAAATTGATTTCAATCCTTAAAATAAAAAAGAAATGCCCCGAGTGAGGCTCGAACTCACGACCTTAAGATTATGAGACTTACGCGCTGCCTACTGCGCCATCGAGGCTATGAACCTTTACAAGACACATAATCACCAGCCACGTATGCAATGCCCGGGTGAGAAAATATGAATAATAAATTGATAAGAGTGTTAAACTAAAACAAAAGAATTGTTTGTTTATTTTTATCAGTTTAAAACGCAGCAAGACTTTTTATATTTAAAACAATACAAAAACAACAATAAATTCGAAGACCTAAAAGTTTTAAATAAACGTACACATTTTTAAATACACAAATACAGCCCACCCTAGATAATTTTAAATTAAAAAATTAAAATATTAAAATAATAATTAAACATAAAAGGGCACATGACTTGGAATGCTGTGAATGCTTTGGCGCTCAACATTAAATTAAAATTCTATTATAGGCTGCCATTCGTAGTATTACAATCAGAAAAACTTATTAAATATTCCAAACAACAAGGGAAAATCAACATCAATTTTATTTTCAAACTCACACAGCAGAGCAGAATTGGGCTATTTTCGAAAACTGCAACACATTCGTCGTCTGTACTGTCAGTATCATCAGTTTGTTTACAGAAAGGAAGTTTGAAAAGAACACTACGAATTTGATTTGTCATCTTAACAACACAAGATGCACATGCAAGATTTTGTTAATATATTCTTCATTTGTCACGTCGACTTGAGCTGAAATAATAACAAGATCAGTTTTTAGAAAGGAAAAAAACAATTCCTCACAGAAAGCAGAATTGCAATTTTTCTCACTATATATACCACCTACATCCGACCGACAATGGAATACAACTTTCATGTATGAGCCGGTGCTTCAAAGTCTATTTTGAAGTTGTTCGATCGCGTACCAGAGAGAGCGATGAAGCTCATCGGCGACAGTAGGGTACCCTATTATAGCTATTGACTCACTGGAGCATCGACACAACGTGCGTTGTGTTTCACTGTTTTAACGATACTGCAAAATAAAGTATTTTCCTGTGATCCGCTCTTCACACAGGGCGCATCCTTTTGTGGTTGAGTTGCCAGTGAACCGCTACTACGCATTACAGAGAGAATTCGTTCTTTGGCCAAACAGTTCGTATGTGGAACAAACTTCCTGCAGAGATCTTTCCTGCCAGTTTTAGCTTGGGGAGGTTCAAATTGAACGTCCACAAACACTACTCCCTCTATCCTCTTTCCCAACTTTTCTAGCTCCGGCACAATGCATCGCATATGTAGGGTACATTCCCTGATGGCTGGTCCCAGAAAAAAAATATATGTCGATGTTACTTATAGCCCATAAACTTGGGGGAGCTGGTCGCCTCACCATAGAAATACGGTAGGAAATTTGCTTATTGTATCTCTTGCTATCTCTGATATGGATAATGATTTTGACTTTGACTTTTTAATGCATTCAATAATTAGATTTTAAATAACTTTGCTTCCAGTATTTCAGGCGTTTCTACAAACACTGATTTATTGCATAGGCTGTCTCTAACTTCGGATGATTTTATTTGTAATGTGACATCAAGAAAAAATTTAAACAAACGAAAATCGATTTTAATTAAATCTGGTTTTGGCTTGAATGAACTTTTTCAAATTAAAATTGTGAGAAACGGTATAGCAGGAAAACGTAGACGGGTATGGATGCTCCAACCCTGTCCATTTTAATAAATTTAATTTCTTATTTATTTAATTTATTATTTTATTAATATTTTTTTTTTACATATTAGTAATCGAACGATGACAGTTTCGCGTTAATATCTCAATCACAAGAATTATTGTCCGGTAAACAGCTAGACATACGGGAACTTAATCAGCACTCTAAACTACGCACTATAGGTACCCAAATAAATATTGAACAAAATTTGAGAAACCTGATGAAAAATATATCGTTTATAACGTACAAATATTGCAAATATAGCAATTATTCGATTTCTTCAAATGCACAGAAAAATTAAAATCCTTTAAACTTATCAAACACACCACCAAGTAACTATAGCCCGTTACTGCTTTTAAATTTAATGAAACCCATAACAAATTACTATTTTATTAATTACTATCTATTGTGGCAAATATTTACATATAATTTCATAAGTTGAATTCGTTTTCATAATTAGTATACAAAAACCCACTCCCGTTTCAACAATTTTCCAATTCAAATATTTATTTACTCCTTCACGCACTTAAACGTATCATAAAATCTTATCAATTTCTTTCAACGCACATAAGTTGTATATGATGTTTTAAAGTTTTGCATAACAATTTTTTAATAATATTTTTATATCCCTTTAATAAAATCTCATGCACAAACTTATCTAACACCCACGCACATAAGAAGAAATATGTATATGCCAAGATGTAAGTAAATCTATTTGAGTTGGTGTTTAGAGAACACATTAGCAGAGTAAATTGAGAAGTAACTACTTTCCAAAGTGCAAATAGTTTCGTCTAATGTTTGTTTAATAGCAAATTTCGCAATATAATATTTTTGTTTTCAGCCGCAGACTTGCTTTAGAATATTCATAAATCTCGGCATCGTGTTAGTTTGTCTTTCAGCTCAACCCTCGCATCACAAAACCCAGGCAATATATTTTCTTCTTAATATCTTTCTTACCACTTACAACTACGTAAAGTAAAGAATGTCTTGTAAAAGATAACACTTATGATTAGACCGAACAAGTTTTTTTCAACAATCGTAGTATTTTATGTTTAACACAGTTTCTAAATCTTCACCCCTCCTGCACATGTGCTAGCGATGGCAGCAACAACTAAAAGTCTCATGTGTTAAGCACAAAATTAGAAAAGCCAGAATGAGGGAAGCAGCACATTGTGAAACTTGCAAGAAAGTTTTAGGTACAACAAAAGCAAGTTATTTAAGAAATTTTTCTTTTACATATATAATTATAATTAGAAGTACAGTTTTAAAAATAATTTTGTTGTATAAACTTTTTTTAATAATAGTTCTCTAACAGACATTTTTTAATGCACTCCTTCAACAGCTACCTTCTTGAACTGCTTCTATTAATACATAAATATATATATTTTTTTGTAATGAGAAGCAAATATTAAAAAAATACTATAAAAATTGGCAAAAGGTTAATGTCCTTTTCTAACGTCGTCCTTTATAAACATAAAGGGCTTATTCATAAAAATATTTTTGATTTATAAAGGGTTTATAAAACAGATTTCCATACAAAATTTGGTTTACACATCCTTTATAACACAAAAGTATTTTTTATGAATCAGACGTAAAAATTGTTTAAAATACTACTTTTTCTGACATATAATAATTTGGTACTTTTTTTAAGAAATAACAAGGTACTTTTGAAAATGTACTATTTGACATGACGCTTAATTAAAAAAAGTAGTATATAATATTTTTAAAAGTACTTTTTTGAGGTACTTTTTTAATGGTACTTTATTTTAAATATCTTGTCATAAGGAAATTTTTTCTAAATAGTGCTTAATTTAAAAAATAATATTTAATATAACTTTTTCAATGCTATTTGTAATTTTTAATATATTTAAAAGTACTTTGTTGAGGTACTTTTTCAATGGTACTTTTTTTTAAACATCTTGTCATAAGGAACTTTTTCTAAATAGTGCTTAATTTAAAAAAAAATATTTAATAGGAAACTTTTTCAATACTACTTTTAATTTTTAAATGTTTTTAAAAGTACTTTTTTGAGGTACTTTTTCAATTGTACTTTTTTTAAATATCTTGTCATAAGGAACTTTTTCTAAATAGTGCTTAATTTAAAAAATAATATTTAATATTAGACTTTTTCAATGCTATTTGTAATTTTTAATATTTTTAAAAGTACTTTTTTTAGGTACTTTTTCAATGGTACTTTTTTTAAACATTTTGTCATAAGGAACTTTTTCTAAATAGTGCTTAATTTAAAAAAAAAATATTTAATAGGAAACTTTTTCAATACTACTTTTAATTTTTAAATGTTTTTAAAAGTACTTTTTTGAGGTACTTTTTCAATGGTACTTTTTTTAAACATCTTGTCATAAGGAAATTTTTCTATATAGTGCTTAATTTAAAAAATAATGTTTAATAGGATACTTTTTAAATACTATTTTTAATTTTTAAATGTTTTTAAAAGTACTTTTTCAATGGTACTTATTTTTAAATACCTTGTCATAAAAAACTTTTTCTAAATAGTGCTTCATTTAAAAAATAATATTTAATATTAGACTTTTTCAACGGTTTTTTTAATATTTAATATATTTGAAAGTACTTTTTTGAGGTACTTTTTCAATGGTACTTTTTTTGAATATTTTGTTATAAGGAACTTTCTCTAAATAGTGCTTATATTTAAAAAATAATATTTAATATTAGTTTTTTTCAATGCTATTTGTAATTTTTAATATATTTAAAAGTACTTTTTTTAGGTACTTTTTCAATGGTACTTTTTTTTAAACATCTTGTCATAAGGAACTTTTTCTAAATAGTGCTTAATTTAAAAAATAATATTTAATAGGAAACTTTTTCAATACCATTTTTAATTTTTAAATGTTTTTAAAAAAACTTTTTTAGGTACTTTTTCAATGGTACTTTTTTTTATATCTTGTCATAAGGAACTTTTTCTAAATAGTGCTTAATTTAAAAAATAATATTTAATATTAAACTTTTTCAATGCTATTTGTAATTTTTAATATATTTAAAAGTACTTTTTTTAAGGTACTTCTTCAATGGTACTTTTTTTAAATATTTTTTATAAAGAACTTTCTCTAAATAGTGCTTAATTTAAAAAATAATATTTAATAAGAAACTTTTTCAATATGTACGAGTACTTTAATTGTCAATTAAACGCATGTTTTCCTCCATTTATTTTGAATATAAAATATACTTTCTTTCAAATCTTAGCAAAGATGTCAACACATTTACATAATAGTAATATCTGCGATCCCTTAAGGATAATCAGTATAACTAGTATTTAGAAAAAGAAAAGCCACAATACTAAAACACTAATATTAAAAACAAAATAACTGCAATAGCGAACTCTCTGCTTATGGCCTTGATTGTTCCTTGATAATTCAAACCAGATTTCTTCATATCGTACATGCACCGCGCAACTGGTGTGACTTCAAAAAAAAAATTTAATTTCTCAATTTAATCTGACTTTCTTGAAAAAAAAAATAATAATAACTCTGCTATAATGAGGGAAATATTTTTCTTGACTTATTGCACTTCTGCGGTGCATATGCGATATGGACAAACAACATGTGTACTCGTACATCATATTCATACTCCTGTGGGTTAATTAGTTGAGTGAGTTTTGGCTTGTGCTTAAATTTTCTCTTTATCTTTGCATTAGTACTCGACATAAAATTTGTACACACAAGTCGCACTACAATAACAACAATAATGTCAAGCAAAACGTTGACTACAAAGTTCATGTGCACACTGTTAACACATTCGCGGACAAGACGGCGTATGCCGTCCAATTTAATGAAAAATGTTGGGACAGGACGGCATATACCGTCAACAAGTTTTTAAATCATTGGGACAAGCCGGTAGCTCCCGCACTAAATTTAATGTTAAATTATGGTTTGCTTTATTAAGTGTCCCTACAAATTTTCTTTTAGGCGCTATAGAACTAAAAATAACAGCCAATAACACTTGCAAACATATGCTGCTATCTATTACGCATCAGTAGAAGCAAGACGGGATATCCCGTTAGTTTTCAGTACATTTTTTGATTTGCGTCCAGTTACACTTGTTGTCTTTCAACGAATAACCGCAAATAAATTTGCGGATAAAGGTAAATAAATTTCATTGTAAAAATACAAAATCGAGCCACTTTTGAATTAACATAAAGTTGGACATAAGTAACTAAAGAAATGTGCTACTTGTGTAGTGAATTTTTGTAGGAAAAATGGATCGATACCACAAAGAAAGAGATAGAGTTTTGAAACTGTTCGAAGAAGTTGATTCTGGCGATGAATCTGTATCCGATCCTTTTAGCGATGATGGAGAGTATGGCAGCGATCCAAATTATGAGCCAAATGGAGCAAGTTCCGACGAAATCCCAGATAAAGAAGAAAAACCTACTTGTAGTAGCTCTCTGCCTTCAGATGTCAAGACGGGAAATCCCGATGTGTCCTGTGTGACCAATTTGGAATTGTGGATGGGACATGACGGGGATAACCGTAAAAATAAATTATTAAAAATCTTCACTAAATATAATTATATTTTTAATTATAATTATTTTGTTTCAGTCGCGGATTAATTATCTTTAGTAGATCGGAAGATACAGACTATGCCCCACGAAGGGACTATGCGAAAATGAACTGTCCGCGAATGTGTTAAGTGTCTGATAACATAAAGAAATACTCGTGCAATATGACAGCGCAGACAAAATTCACTGTTGAGACTATGAAATCTGCTTAGTTTGCTAGACTTTTCTTTTAACGAATTTGGAATATCACACTAACATTTTCTGGTTAATTAAAGTGCAGCAGCAAAGCAAATGTTATAAAGTTTTCCAGTAAAAATTTTGTCAAAAGGTTATTTTTTCATATCATTTAAAAATGTTTTAATAATTTATTGCTTAAAAACGTATCGATATGTATTCGTTAGTACCAAAAGAAAGTAAATTTAAATAGTGTATTTTAAAAAGGCACCTAGTTAAAAGTATGCATTTATATATTAGGAAAGTATGTTTTAAAATCTACTTTAAAAATTCAGTCGTTAAAAACTTAACGGGAAAATAATTATAAGAAACATTTCCTTACAGGAAACTGGTTTTTTTTTTTCAAAATAAATTAAAAGGAAGACTATTATATGATTGTTTTATATAACCAAAACATTGAAAGGTACTGAGTTTTAGAAATATTTAATAAAAATTAATTTATTCTTACAAGCCATTTAAAAGAACTGGTATAAAAATCGAATTCGGAATCTAGTTTGATAAAAGCATTTGTATTTTAAGAACCGGACAAAAATTCTACTCACTAACTGGATATCTATGAAGCAAATGGATCGTATTGAAAGGACAGATAGAGTAAAATGAGAAAATATAGAGTTTGTCGTATCGGGTGTTTTTTATAGAGTGATTCAAGCTTAAATTAAAATAAAACATAGTTTGTTTTTTGCTAATTTTTCGACCTTTTTTTATATAATAATACAATATTTTTTAAGCTTAAGGTCTTTATGATATATATATATATATATATATATATATATATATATATATATATATATATTTATCTTTCAATATTTCGTTAACCTTTGGTTAACTTCTTCAGGAAATTGTTATTATTTTTTATGTTTTCTTTCAATGAAAAAAAAATTTTTTTTTTTTTTATTGCATAAAAAATTTTTTTCATTGAAAGAAAACATAGTAGTATATTTTTGATATCAATGAAACGGTCTGTATTGGATAGAAATTTTTATGGCATTAATATGTAAATATGATTTCGGCCATGTGGCCGCCACGACTGGCGCGTACAAGGCGCAATCTGGAACACCAATTTTCAACAACTAAAAAAATCGTCCATAAAGTGGAAGTACACAATCCCAGCTGCTGAGGACGGCGACGAATTGATTGATGCGGATTATCTCCAATGCTTTCCTGTACAGAGGCTACAGCTTCTTCAATGAACTCTGTTTGGGGTCTCACGCGATGCACATTATCAGTAACAGTAAATGTGGTCCGAAAACGCTCTATTGTTTTTCGAAGGACGATTATGTACGGTATAAAATTGGAAAAAATGCACGATGAGTTTGACGAATAGAACCATTATTTTGATTAAAACTTTCCACAATTTGCACGCGTTGCTCTGGTGTAAGCCGATCCATAATGAAATGTCAAAGCAAACTAAACAAAAAGCATTTCTCAGCTGTTAAATAAAGCAGTGATGCCAACTCAAAGTTGTATCACTCTATAAAAAACACCCTTTATTATTTTTCTTTTATTTCGCCGCCAGTACCGACGAAGTACTTATTGCAAATACGAAATGTATAAATACATGCGATACGCTTTTGCAAGATTTAAATCGCTAGAGGAGTCAACTAAAGTTGCACGGACGAAAATTAACCGCAAATGACTTTGTTTTACTTACAATGAATAACAACGCAACACTTAAATAATAGACGTTAAATGTTAAACGAAATGTATTTATTTACTGTGCAAACAACCTGAAAGTATGCTCTTGAAAAATTCAAAATGTAATAAGAAAAAGAACAAGAGAAAACGTGGAAAAGGCATGTAGAGCGTTAAGCAACTACAAAAAAAAATAGAAGTAACCAAAACCCAATTAGTTTTACCAGTAAAACAAAAACAGCACGCCCTGAAAATAACTGCTGCAACCACTTACACACAGTAACCGCAAAGTAACAACAACAATAACATGACATATAAAAACTAACAAGGCTTTGTTGCTTACCCAACACACAAACACACACACGCGCCCACCCACACATACACACATACACCCAAATACACACACATACACCCACACACACATACATATCTTTGCTTAAGCCTGTGATGTTGTTGTAAAATTTACGCCCTTCACTATAGATTTAATAAAATTAAAGCATATTTTTAGGTACTTTTATTAGCACTAGATACTAAATTTTTGAACAGACAAAAAATAAATTTTCCTCGAATTTATCCTGCAGCTAAATCATGGTTTACTCTTTTGTTGCAAGGCTGAGAAAACATGCTTAAACAAAACTCCTTTATCTTAACCATTAGAGCCGAAAGGTATGCTTTTGTTTTCTAATAATGGTGTCTAATAAAACGTGTACGTGCTATTACATTTAGCCCCCAAAATGGCTTACTGTTCTCATAGCAAAATTAAATTTCCGCTTAAAACCTAAACATTTTTTCAAACATTGTAGCGTGTGTATTTCAATATTGTATCGCTAGTTAACAACACGTGTTGAGTGCAATTTTTCTACATTCATGCCTTAAGCGAACGCGATACAAAGCAACAAAAATCAAGGCCTAAAATCAGGCACCCTTTTGTTTTTTTTCACTAAGGGGAAAGTAGTGAAATTTAAAGTTGTTCGTTTTCACAAGGGTGTATTTGGCTCTATGGTACTTGTGTAGTTTTTTTAATCAGTAGTACAAAACATATTGACTGAACACTTTAGTTGCAATTACTGCACTGTTTATGCTTAAAAGCACGCCACACCAATTGCCTTTCTTCTATTTTAGGGAACGATAAGACCATGAGAAGAATTATAAAAATAATCATGTTACTTTTAGGGAAAGCCAGATAAATGCATGCTTCATGTTCTCGTTGAGTTAAGGTAGTCATTCGATTATCGAATCACTGTTGTTGTTTAAAGTCTCATAGTGTATCGCATGACTAAATCAGCCTCGGGCTGAAAGCTGTTATAAAAAGACATTATATAAGGCTCTTATCCAAATGTACTAAATTGCTTTAAAGTAAATTATTTCTTCAGAGGAGAAGAATTAATCGCGCTAAAAGATGTCATTTGAATTGACTGTTCTTTTAATGCCTTGAGTAAATTCTTTTTGAAAAAACATCCAATTCCATGCATAGCTTTAGGCGCGAATATCAACTAACGAACTTTAACCTTGCTTCGATAGTAAACAGCTCAATTTGAACTTAGCGTGGTTCAAAATATATACTACCAAATAGAAAATAAAAATAATCTTTTAAAATCATTTCGAATAACTTGTGTCACATGCCTGCACAACTCTAATAAAACCTCCTGATTTTATAAACTCATCTCATCTGCATAATTCAAAGAAAAAATTCGTACCTATTTACTGAATATTTTATAAACAATTACATAGAAATAATTATGCATACTTTTCCTCCTTCTTCGTACCAATAAAACACTTGTTTTCCGAAGTGTATGCTTTAAGTTATCACAATTACATTATTGCCTAAAAGTGTGCTCCAAATTTTAAATATTCAATTCCAGTCATAACTTTAAAATTGACATTATTACATTTTCAATAAAAACTTGTTCCTGCTTTTCCATCAACAAAATTGTTAATCTTTTAATGCAAATGCGGAATAAAAAGAAATATAAATCATATTTTTTATTATTTTAGCCTAGATTTTCATGTAATTACTTAACTTTATAGTCCTGTAACTCAAACAAAATTTTTCAAATATTTCACAAAACTTTTGCAAAACATTCTCTTTCTAAGAAACTGCTACAAGATAATAGCAAAGAAAATATACCAAGAAAACAATATTGTCAAAAAAAATGGAGAAAACGGAAATATAAATTGTTTACAAACTACTTCAGGCAAAAGAAAAAAAAAGTATCACTCCCTTTACCGTTAATCATACAACTGAAGGAGGTGCATAGGGCTTATGGCTATAAAGCCGTAGACAAAGTCACAAAATGTATCATTACAAGCTGGCTTAAAAGCAACCACTGCAAATCAACATTAAGAAGCAAGCAACAATTCGATAAAAAATATCAACAATTATATTCCAGCTAAAGCAACAATATCTTCCTATTCCTTGACTCCTCATTTCTTCCTTTGGCTCAGCCACACAAATAAAAGGTATTAAAGTGTCTCTAAAATGGAATAAGTAATCATGGCTGCTGCTCTGGTTGTTAGAAATTTAATATGGAAAAAACCAAGAGTCATTAAGGAAGAATGAGAAAAAAATTAATAAACGAGCAAAAAAAACAAGTAAGCAGGATTTATAGAATTTACCTTAAGGAGCATTAGAATATTAGAACTCGGAAGAAACAGCACAAGCACACGCACCTCAACTTCACAGTACGACAGAAGAGAATAAAACTGAAATTACTTTTTAATCTAATGATTTAGTAAATAAATACATTTTATTCATAACACTTTAAGTTATTTAAATTGATGTACTAGAGTAGCAAAAAAATAATTCTGTAATTAAAATGTAAATATTAGAAAAGGCATCAGCGCAATGAGCATCATCGGCTGTGTAGTGGTCATATTTTTTTTTTTTATCTTGGACCAGCACTCAGGGGATGACCCCTATATATGCAATGCATTGTGCTGGAACTGAAAACGAGGGGATAGTATTGAGGGGACAGATTAGGAAAGATGAGAAGATAGACAGTTGTTTTTGTAGCTATTTCAACCTTTTTACTTCACCGGCTAATTTTTGCTACAGGGCCGACGAAGGTGGGTGCTGTTACTCTGCTTTTTAGTACATGATAGTGTCAGTCGCTGCCAATTATGTTCAGTGACCAGTGACTATGCCTTCATCATTGAAACAAGCTGGCAACAACTAACACAACCACGCACTAATGCTGATCAGAAGAATTAAACACAATATTTCATGACTCAGCGAGGGCTCGAACTCACGACCCTCCGCTTCATAGTCTCGTGTTCTACTACTTCAGCCAACAGCACCCACATATTGCGGCATGATTGTTAAACAAGGCAGACATACATACATACAAACATATATAAATAAATATCATTGGAAGAGCCTGTCTTTTAAAAAAAATAATAAGTACAAGGTGGGCCAAAAGAAGTCATCCGATGACTCCTCCAGCGTGAACAGCGCACCATGCAGTCACTTTGAGCGGATGTAATGGCTCCTCGTGCATCACTCGTGGATTTTCGGTGCCCCAGAAGCGATAGTTGTGCTTGTTCATGTACCCGCTGAGATGGAAATGAGCCTTATCGCTCATTATGGTTTTGGTCGAAAAATCGTCCACTTCTTCCTTGAGATTGAGGATGGGGATTAAATCGCTCCATGGCTTGTTCACTTGTATTCTACATCTGCCTAGTTCACAAATGCCAAAACCGATTTGACATTGGCCGCCATTTGCAAAAATAGGAGCATCTTCCAATAGCGTGATTTCTTTTGGTCCACCTTGTAGTTATTTATTGGCGTTTTAAGAAATCAAAATATATATTCTGTAAGAACTTCTCAAGATACACGTTTTTGTTTTTATTAGTTGATGGGTGTCTGTACTAACTCTGCTATTTGTATGGGGAGATATTTCTACCTGATGCGATTTGTCTACACGTGACGAAATTTAAAAATCTGTCTTTAATTGCAAAAATGTTTAATTTAACTTAGTTTCCATAAGCAGGTTTGATTTCCAGTTATAAGTTTATTCTCAGAAATTTTTTTGTTTATCCTTAGGAAGCCCGGTTAGTTGTCCCGACTGTTATACGCGTAACGGAACTTGTTTAACTCTTCTTAGAGATTTTGAAAAATTATTCGTCTTTATGAAATAAAAATTGTGCTGAAAAATTTTCAAACGAAATTTATTTTTATGTAGTAAGTATTTTAAGTATTGCTATATTAAATTGAATTAAGATTCATAGGCTAATTGTTCATGCTAACATCAGGCTGATACAGTTCTCGGATTCTTTTCCAAAATAAAATTTGTGTAAATAGGAACTGTTATCACATTCATAATCAACACAATAATAATCAGCCCAATTATGGATAACAATTCCCTGGGAAAATCTTCCCTTCTCCCATCCCTGGTATTATGAATTAAAAGTTCCAGGGAATTTTTCCCCTTTTTTCTTTCCTCCTATTCTAAACACTTCCTAAAGGGAAAAACTACCAAGGGAAAAAAGTATGCATTAAGAAAATTAAAAAAAAGGGAAAACAATTGAGGGTTTTTGGGAGTTTTTTCCTTGCATATTTGAAAAGGAGTTAGCTCAAAAATGTAAGTATTACATTTACTTCTGCAAGGACTTTACTAAAAGTGGGCTGGGCCAAGGATACATCACAATCTTTTCCGATACCAGTTTGGTATCCACCTTCTGCAAGAAAGCGCAAACAGCCACTAAGTTTGATAACAGGACTAACACCAAATTTCTTCTTGGTCGGCTGAGAGTGAGATGTAACCACATTAAGCAAATACAAGAAAGCAGGTTTGTTGACGCGGTAATATTTTTCAAACCTAAGCCAAGAACATCTCTTTGAATACTTTGAACCACACGAATTTATTTTGTACCTACAACGAGTTCGGCAATTCCAGCGGATTTGAAACATCGCGCATATGCCTTCTTGCGATTCTCTGGCTGATTCTTCGCCTCTCTTCCTCAACAGTATGTTGTTCCACAACCATATGAAAAGCAAACTTATTGAAGCAAACTTAAAACACAAATAAATTCCCGCGCGATAGCACAAAATAAAATGTCAAAAGCACAGCTGACTCTGATTTTCTCACTCCCTTTTTTATACCCTCCAAAAAAGAATTTGGAGGGTATATTCACTTTGTCATTCCGTTTGTAACGCATCTAAATATCCATCTCAGACCCCATAAAGTATATATATTCTTGATCAGTGATGAAATCTAAGACGAACTGAGCATGTCCGTCCGTCCGTCCGTCCGTCTGTGGAAATCACGATTCAGTCCAAACGAAAAGAGCTAGACTCTTGAAATTTGGCATAAATATATTTTAAAGCTTAGAGCAGGTTAAGTTCGAAGATGGGCTAAATCGGGCAAGAGGGAAAAAAGTTCCCCTAAGAAGAACTAAACCAATCCAGAAAAAACAACATAATTTTTAAAGTTTTTTGGTTATTTTGTTAAGCAAATGATATATTTTTATGTCAAATACGGTCCAACGCCTTAAACTTGGAGCCATTAAATAAAATAAAAATATTTTTAATATTATAGGCAAAAATAGCATACAAATTTAACAAATTGTTTTACTTAAGCCTACATTCCATAAAAATAACACTTTTAAGCTTTAATGACGAAGCTGAGACGAAACCTGGTACTACTCTGCCCTACCCCCCCCCTCCACCTCTTCCTTTGCCCCCTAAATGACCCTACCAAAAAAAAAAATTTTTTTTAATTTTGTATATAATCATCCCAAGCATATATCTTTAGAGTTTTATGACTGCCCGACAACCTCTCCCCCTTTGCCCTCTAAATGACCCTATAAAAAAATGAAATTTTAATTTTGTATATAATTATCCCAAGCATTTATTTTTAGAGTTTTATGACAAAGGTGAAATGTTTCCCCCACAGCCCTTGCTAGAGCGACCCCGCCAAAATACAGTTTTTATACCCTCCAAGGAGAATTGTGATGAAGTCTAAGACGGTCTAGCAATGCCCATACGTTCGTCTGTGGAAAACATGATATTGTATATTTTTGAACCCCGCCCCCTTTAGTGGGCGTTGACGTACGATATTATATAAAGGAACTCTGTCCCACCAAGTTAAACATTTCAAATTCACTTACTAAATATTTGGAGGGTATTTAAGATTCGACCCGGTCGAATATAACGTTTTTACTTGTTTGTTATTCCCTCGGATATTAGAATAAGGGATATTTTTCCCGGGAACAAGACATTGGGAAGGGAATATTCATAATTGGGCTGAATACACATGAGCACTGACGATGAAAGTGTTGCGGCTTTCGAAAACAGCTGTTCTGCTCTGCTGTGTAAGTTCAAAAAAAAACTGATGTTGACTTTCCTTTGTGCCTTGGAATATTTATCATGTCTTTCCGAGATTTAAATTAAAAATTTCGAACAATTGAATCTTAATTCAATTTATTATAGAAATTTATTTTATTTTTTACGAATATGACACTAGATATCCGCTTTATCAAACGATATTGTGGAGAAGTTTTGATTTTAGTGAACTATGAATTCTCTGTGAATTTCCATATATTTCGAAAGCTAAATGTTCGTGCTTTGCAATGAATCTTTGATTTCTTTTTTGTGTCTCATCAAATGGTCAATGCATATCATACATTAGCGTCAGTAGATCAAGTACTTACATTACAACTAATTAACCTTCTTTTATTTTAAATTATTCGCTGCTAATTATGCAGAATGTTGATATCACTATCACACGTTCAAAGGTTTTCCTACAAGGAATTGCTAATACTCTGAATTAATTAAAATGTTAAACGTGTTTTTTTATTCTTCTTCACAAAAAAATACGTTCGATTCTATTGCTTCTTCTCGTTTGCTTTGAACAAAAAATGACAGGAGTGATTTTTCAAATCACTTATATATAAACATTATATATCATTTTATGGTTTTCTGTTAAAAACCATGACACACACACACACATGCAAAAATCAAAGTCAATAAACACCTGAACGTATGAAGGAACGTGAGTGTGTGCGTGTCTGTTTTTGCTTCTTTTTTTTCCTGAATAAAACTATAAAAATCATATACAAAATGTCAGTATCCATTTATATGTATGAATTCAAATACACACACACAAATGCACATACCCGTGTTGCTATATATTAATTTATATAGTACGAGTACGTTTATGCATAAACGTGTATATAACAAGCTGTTTTACGTATCCGCTTCCGGTTTAACAATACATCCACTGCCACACCAGAGACAAGAGCATGAGAAAGAGCAACGACAACATAAAATGCAGGTTATATTTGTATGACCATCATTGGAAGGCTTAACTTGCATATGCGACATATGCAAATTACATTTTAAAAAGTAAATCCGACAGTTGCTGCAGCTTTGCATTACAAACACACACACACTCACACACACATATACACACACACGTACTATGGCACGTATACACCGTAGGATGTCTGCTACCTTTTACAGCAGCAATATAAAATTAAATCAAATATAGAGAAGAAAATAAATAAATGTGGACAAAAGCGCTATAAAATAGACCCAAGGAAACGGGAGAGAGAAGAAACAAGAGATTGAGGATTTATACAAAAAATACTAAAGAGGATAAGTTGCGCATATAAACGGGTGTGTGTGTGTGTGTGTGTTTGTCTGCATGCATGTGTGTTTAAATCTTACTTGTGGCAAAATTTAAACGTTTTGAAAATTGTTTAAAAAAAGCCAAATACATACACAATTATTTGGTTTTGTGCCATCAATGGAACCAACTAAATAGTAAAACAGGAATAAAAATCGAATTCCAATGCATCCAGAATTTTGTTCTTTAATGCCTGTTCCACGATGCTGAATGATAGCTACCTTTTATTTGTTTATTTTAGTGCTTTTTGTTTGTTATGTGGTCAAGTATGTCTACATGCCTGCATTTCATTGGTTCCTACACCAAATCATCAGTAGACTTTAAACTAATTCCAAAATAACAAAACCTCTTAGCTTATACACAAACTCGCAAAAATGAATTGAGAATTCCACAAGCAAAACCATAGGATTTGAAATTCAAGAAAACACAACAAACAAATTTTATTCGATATAAATCTATTTTGTTGAATAAACGATTTTAGAATATTTATTAATTTATTATAAATTGATATTCTTCGAATTCCAAAATTATTGCAGACAGAAGACTTTTTGTGCAAGACAGGGGACTTCCTCAGCCACAATTTGCGGGTAGTGGCATATGTGTACTCAGCCCCGTTTTCTTATAAGGACCAAATTATGACAACTACTCCTCACTAAAATTCATATCAATCGAATTCCAAAATTATTTGAGATATAAAACTTTTTGTGCAAGAAAGAGGGCTTCCTCAGCCACAATTTCTATAGTTTTATTTAAAATTATATATAAATTTAATAAATGGTTTTTGTTTAAAATATATTTGCTTAAAAAAAGAAACTCATACGACATTCTAGAAGTTATAAAAACTATTGTTTCGTTATTCTGCATTTTGGATAATGCTATACTCTATTTCGAATAAAGACTGAATATGTCTTTAGCATGTTTGAAAAAATTTATTAAACATTCACTCGGTGGAATAACTGGGCGTATGAGTTATAAGGGTGTTTTTATAAGAGCTTGCTGATTTGAAATTTAAATAAACCACATGCCAAATTATGAAATGGCCAAAAAAAAATTTTTATTTGGTATATAATTTCGTGTCATATAACATTTAAATATAATTTCGGGCATATGGCCACCACGACTATTTTGCACAAAGGTCACCCTGGAGGTCCAATTTTCGACCACCTTTTCAAGCATTTGAGGGCGTATTTCAGCAATGACACGTTGAATACTGGTTTCCAAAGCGTCAATCGTTGCTGGTTTATCCACGTAAACCAATGATTTCAGGTATCCCCACAAAAAATAATCGAGTGGCGTCAAATCACACGAGCGCGGAGCCCAATTCACCGGTCCATTTCTCGATATAATGTTGTCGTTGAAATGTTCTTTCAATAAGTCCATTGTTTCGCCCGCAGTATGACAAGTGGCACCATCCTGTCGAAACCACATTTCGTTTACATCCATATCTTGAAGTTTTGGCACCAAAAATTCGTTGATCATGATTCTGTATCGATTTCCATTCACGGTAACGCGTCGTCCTTCCTCATTTTTAAAGAAATAAGGACCGATGATTCCACCAGCCCATAGACCGCACCAAACAGTACATTTATCGGGATGCATTGGTAATTCTTGAACGGCGTGTGGATTATCTTTGCTCCAAATACGGCAATTTTGCTTGTTGACATATCCATTCAACCAAAAATGCGCCTCATCACTGAAGAGAATTTTGCGGTAAAAAAGCGGATAAACATTTTTAATTGAACACTGTTTTTGAAAATAAATTTCCCCGATTTGGAAGCGTTGTTCTGGAGTTAACCTGTTCATGATGATTTGCCAAACAATACTGAGTAGAGACGTCACTTTAAACTGTCAAAACAGCTGTCAGCCAACAGAGTGATTCGTATAAAAAAAAACTTCATAAAAAAACACCCTATATAATATATTTTTTAATTGTATGTGTCTCGTCACAAAAATTATTTTTTTTACAAAACACAAACTAAATTTCAAAATCGTAAATTTCTCTGAAATTGTTCCATGCAAAAACTGAACGAAAAAAAACTGAAAAATCTGCTCTCTGTACAAATTGAATTTTCGTGATAACATCTTACTTTCGCGATAACATTTTTCATTTGTATTAGGGAAGTATTCCTTGTTGTGAATAAAGTACAATATATAATTATTACTATTAATTTTCTGAGAACTAGGCTCCTCTTTCAAGTTTTTTTATATTATTTTGTAGTCGATGCAGTGTTATTACCATCATGCAGGGCATTGTGATAAAGAGTAGCCAATTCACTAACTATTTAAATAAGCGAACCATTTTACTTTATTTGCAACAATAACTGATGAACAAGGGTTCAGTAATGCGGTCTCAGCTCATGGCAGTGTCAATTCGTGTTACTGTTCAGAGACCTTCACCATTTGAATAGGCCAACAACACTTGACACAACAACCCACAGACAACACAGATTAGAAAAATTTAGTGCCATCAATTGGCTAATTGCGGGATTGAACTTACGATCTTCCGCTTTTTAGTCAATGTGTTAACAATGTGATATGCGGAATATGACTGACTATTAGTGGTCGCATTAAACATTTTGAAGCCAGAATATCGTTTACCTTGACAAAGTATGAGTGTGTATAATAACTGGTTATAAAATCATAGAGTAGCTTCTCAGCAACATCGGAAGAAGAAGAAGAATAAACAAAGAAAGCAACAGCAGACGACGGTTGCCAGGATATTGTAACAAGTAGGTGAAAACAGAAAAGTCATATGATTTAAATACAATAACAGCAGCAGCAAAAGTTGACGTCCATACACTTCTCTGATACTTAATTTTTACAATTTTTCCTTTTTAGTTGAAACTGATGATGTCTACATCACTCTACTCTAGTTTTAAAACTCACACTCGGGCATAATACTTACACAAATACACACACACACATAAATTTATTATATATAAATGAATGCAGATGTATCAATATGTGAGTGTATGTGTACAACAAAAATAAAAGTAAAATAAAGATGTGAGTGGTTTATGCAGTTTATTTTGCTGCCCTTGGTGTCATATCAAAATTAATATATAAAAAAAACATATTGAAGTTGAAAAAATGAAATGTATTGCAACTGTGTGTGCATCAAGCATGAGCTGAGATTATCCGGAAAGTTCAATTAAAATTCAATCTGTGTAAGCTTATACATACACACACACACACACACGCAAACAGACAGAAATACGTACAAAATGTACTCACTATAAAAGTGCCATATAAAGAAATGCACACACACACACACATATACACTTGATATGCAACAAGAGTATTTAATGCAAATATACGAATGTAGTGTGTCAAACCGGCAAGGTATGCTCAAACATTGTTGTTGAAGACGGAGTGGAGTAGGGTCAATCATTGCATTTCCAAGCCAATGGAAAAACAAGAATCAATGTAAAAGAATAGAAACTTTGAAGGAGAGTGAAGAGCCATCAATAATAGGAAATAAAGCCAGAAGACATGGTTTCAGTTTAAATTCTGTCAAAGATGTTTCGCATTTTATTAACGTTCTAAAGATGATATTTTAAAGTACTTAAGTACACATTTACTATATATCGTTAGCTGCAATGCAAAAGGGTGTAACTAACAAAAATGAAATTTTGCAGGAGAAGCAAAAAACTTTCTAAAATGAAAACCATTAACATATTACGCCCTTTTGTTTTTTGTTAATAAAAGTGTCATTTTTGATCGCAAAAGTGTAAAATTGTGTCAAAGCATGTAGTGTCATGACATTCACGATAATCAATTAAAAAGTCGATTTTACAATTTTTGTTAGTTACGCCCTTTTGCATTTCAGCTAACGATATATTCTTTTTAAATACATAATCGAGAGTCTTATTGGCAGGTAGCGATCGCCTTCTTTTATTCTGATAACAGAAAAAGCCTTAAACAAAAAAATCGTATAACATTTTTATTTAACCCTGAGCATTCTCAGTTAAGGTGCGTTCACACTTGTCAAATATTTGCCCGAAAAAATGTAACCACTATATACTAATGAAAAATACTTTGATTCAGACACTTGTTTATTAGTTGACAGAGCTTTATGCATAGCTAATAATAGCCGGTATCATCGAATGTAATATTATTGGAAACTGTTTAAATAAAATAAAAACACTTCTCTGAGTTAAAAAGATATTCAGTAGTATTTAGTGGTTACGTTTTTTTGTGCAAATATTTGATAAGTATAAACGTACCTTTAGACGGAAAATCATGTAATTGAAAGAAAAACAAATTCATGTCTTTCTGAGATCCCTGCAACCCCTAAAAAATTGTTTTCTAAATAAAATTCCAAAATTGGGACTAGCCTTTTGGCAGGAACATCTGTCAGAAAACAATCCTTTTCATCCGATCAAAATTATCAACTTGGAATAGGTTTGCATTTTTCGTATTCCCAAGGGGAGCTAATTGCAGCAACACATACTTAAATGCTGTATGAAATTTTATTACAATCGCTTAGAAACTGTAGAATTGTTTTCATTTCTTTTTTCTAATTCCCCCACTGTGCGACGGGCTTTACTTAAGTTTCAAACTATTTTTCGTCAATTGATAAATTTTATTTATAAACCGATTAATTTCAGCTCTATGGCATCTTTCCACGCAAATTCAAATATATAAATGTTATATAGCCAAAACCGGTTTGTCCATAGGCCAAATTTAATGTGGCGTGATGAAAAATCTATACAAATCATTCGGTAATGAAAACTTATTCACTCATCTAATGTAGTTAATAAATTTTATCATATTAAAAATAATATTAAGCAACCAGTCCTTTACAGCTCTTTTAACCAGTTTCAATTTATGGTTATATGTACTTTTTTGTAAATTAAATTCTCTATAGTCTGATCAAAAGCAAAATCGAATAGACCAGACGTTATTATTATTTTATTTTGTAAAATTCATTTGAAAGATGTTTTTGCACAGCAAAAAAAAATTTTTTTTTCAATACATATGCAAAGTGCTCGGATAAAACCAGAATACTGAACACATAAACTACGGTGAAATCTCTTACGAATTGCGGACTAAAATTGAAATGAAACTGAAACATGTTCATATTAACTTTTAAAATATTTCGATGTTTTACTTTTCAATCCAATTTAATGTAACTTTTATTTGTAGATGGGGTTTATTTGAAGCATTCGTATGTGCTGGTTACCTGTAGTGTTTAATTTAAGGATATCTTTTTTCAAGTTGTACTACTACTCATTTATATTGGAAAATCATTAGATATGAACTTTTATTTACACATTTTGATAATTTGTGAAGAGGAAACTATTTTAAATTAAAAACAACTTAAATTGTGTTACAAAATTGAAGCAATTATTTTAATTAAATTTTAGAACAACAAAAGAAATATAAAAACGAGAATTGCAGTGATACAAATAATAACAGAAAATCTATATAGCCTCGATGGCGCAGTAGGCAGCGCGTAAGTCTCATAATCTTAAGGTCGTGAGTTCGAGCCTCACTCGGGGCAGTGTTTTTTTCCAAATTTTGATATTAAAATTTTTAATGGTTTTTAAACTTGAATAAGTTTTTGGCTAAGTATTTCTGTCCCTTTTCCCGCGTTAACATAATCAACTTAAAATCTGTTTCAAGAAAACATTTTTTAAAAGGACCGGCCATATTTAAACAGCACAATGTTAAAGAAACGGGCTAAAATATTTATTTTCTACATTCATTTATCGTTTTTCAATAAAATTCTAACTTTTGGCAGGTTTGTTTTTCTTCTGTGGGGCCACTTATGAAAGTAAACGGGGAAAAGCATAATCAATTATAATAAAATCTGTTCTCTTTTTTCTATTTCTTCGACACAATAATTACGATAATATTCTGGTGTATGTCATATTAAAAGCTGTAACAAAAACATACCATTTTTCAACAATTCTACAAAAACCATTTTAAAAACGAATTAATTTTGATAGCAAACAACAAGAATCACTAAACGAATAAACAAAAAACCAATCTGTTGTTCATAAAATCTTGATATGAAAATGATTAACTCGAGCAGAAAGGAAAAACTATAAGGGAAAATCTGAAATAGTAACAATAATACAAGTGCTAGTGTAAAATGCCAGCAAAAAAAGCCAGTCGAAAATTATCAAAACCATTTGCTAGTTAGTCCTATTATTATGCAAATTGTTTTGACACCTAAGCTGCCTGAAAGTATACTCTGCACGTTTACATAAAAACAAAGAAACACTTCATTATACACAGTTACCATACAAAACGTGTTAATTTTTTATAACTGTAATCCAAAACACAGAGATCCAAAGCCGAACAATAGGCAAAAGTATTCAAACAAAAAGGCTTGAAAATTCTACTTGAACTTTTTGGCTTTCTCTCGGTGTATGTGTGTGTGTGTGTGTGTAAGTAGTGTCATTTACAATCTTTTTGTGGATATTAAACATTTTTAATTCAATTTTTTTTTGTTTTTTTTTTTTTTGGTTGGTGAGCAAAATCGAAAACAAAAACATTAATATGAAAGTGTGTTAAAAAGACCAAAAAAAGGAAAACTTGATGCATACCTTTATTTAGTCAAAATGAAACATGAAAGGCCAATGCTACTCTAGGCCTTGTGTTTTAAAAAAAAATATTTTTTTTCTTATATTATTTTTTTACAGTTAAATGTGATAATAAATTTTTTACCATATTTTTCAATACTTAACGTTTCATTTTGGTTTTTCAGCTATAACAGTTATCCTTAATAGGTGCAGTTACGTCTTAAAGAAATAGCATACTTTAAGGCGTCATTTAAAATTTTTGTGATTTACTAAAATAAGGGAGCAAATATTTATTTGCTGCCCCTAAAAGTATGTATTTTGTGTGTAAATATATCCGTCTGCCACTTACTTTAATACAGAGTGCTATTAAAAATAAAAATTTTTAAACACGTTTGTCGGTTATTAAAGAACTTAGACATATTTTTGTATAAATTTTTGCAGCCATTACGGCTGTAATAATTTACCACTATAAACCAAGTTCCTGCAACAAAATCAAATTATATATTGATATATAATGCAGGAAAAGGTATTGAGGTTTCTTTGGTTGAAACAACATTTTATCTCTGGCAATCTGCAGATCTCTTAACCTTTTTGCTTTTCATAATTTTTAAAAAACACGGCAGAAAACCTTCTCACGTCTTCAGAATTTACATGAAATTATATAATGATTAAAAGTAATGAAAGAAGTATTTATTTCTTGCTCCTAAAAACAGTTCCGGGAATTCAGTTATAAGACTCAGAATGTAGGTATTTCTATGATGGCGAAAAATGAAGTTTCCAAAAAATTTTTAACCTCCCCGACGGGGAATTGAACCCCGGTCTCCCGCGTGACAGGCGGGGATACTGACCACTATACTATCGAGGACTGCTGATTTCAAGCTGTTTTTAAATCAATTTTCAAGATAAATTTTTATTGTTCTTTTCAAATTGTTGTTATTGGTGTTACTAAGCTTAAAACTTTTAAATATTTGTCTAGCAAAATAAACAAAAGCTAAATATGTTTGAGTGAAATTATTTTTTACTATATAAGCACAAAATTTTTTATTTCGCACATAAATAGCTATTATATTTTGTTTCTTGTAACAATAGTTTTTCATAAAAATGCAACAACCAGACCAGACCCATTATTTGTATACTTTGCCAATAACAACAAGCCTATAAAAACAGTTCCGTACACTGTATCTTTAACAAGCTGTTTTGGTTTGTATTTATTATTAAAATATATTTCATTTAAGTGAAAAAATTAGGGTTTAATGCGGGTCAATAACACCGGAAAACATATTCATGCCAGCCCACACGTATGCATTATTAAAACGTATTGCGCGTTTTATTTATACGCGGCCTTTGCATGTATGGATTACTGCTGTGTCGAATATCAATTTGTGATTTTACGAATACGAATAGATGAGGATATTAAACGAATTTTAAAATAATATATATAAAAAATTGTAAAATAATATATATAAAAAATTGTAAAATGATATATAGGGTCCGCCAAATAACTTTTTTTTTAAATGCTATAAAAAACTACCGAATATTTTCTCAAATTTCTTTTTTTATTTGAAAGTACAATCCTTCCGGTTAATAATAGAAAATAATTTCATTAAAATGGCTGCATGGCCCAATAACGATCGCCATTGGTCACTCTTTGCTCATTTTCGAAGAAAAATGGCCCCAATTATGCCCCTGGACCAAAATCCGCACCAAACAGAGACTCGTTTTGGGTGCGTCGGCTTTTCAATGTATGCGTGCGGGTTTTCTATGCCCCACATGCGACAATTTTGCTTGTTTACATACCCGCCAAGATCGAAATGAGCTTCATCTGAAAAGATAATTTTTTTTTTTTGCAAAATCGGCATCTTCTGTAAGTCGATCGCAGACCCACTTAGCGAAGCGAAAACGCATTATACACAACCACATTCGTTCAGCGGAAGGATAAAACTAATTATCTGTCAAATCAGACATTAGTTAAGTGTTACCATTGACGATATAAGCACTAGTTGGAAGAAAAAAAGTTAGATTGCGGACCCTATATGAAAAATTTTGCCCGGTAATGACATTCACATTCCCATCCAAGTAAATCAGAAATAATAAATCGTCGTTATTGAATTTCTATAACAAATAGATTCCAATGCCCCATGAAAAATTTAAATTTTTTTTAACATAATTTTTAAATTCAATATTTCGTCACTCCTTTATGTGACTTCTTCAGGAAAATTAAAATAAAGAGACCTTAAGCTTAAAAATTTTTTTTAACACCAAAGCCATCAAATAATTTAGAATAATAATCTCGTTTTACACGAAAGTTAATGATCATATCAATATAATTAATATGTACGTGATCCTAAATATTTCTCTAAAAAGGAGTATGAAGGAGCTCGACCCAAGCCTAGTTATCAGCAATGAGATTCCGCGATATTTTTTTAACAAATAAGGCCGGGAAACGATTTGCTTGTCTGTGGAAAATACCCAGAGTCTAAGGCGGGAATTGAACGCGCGACCATTGGACTAACAGGGTAACATTCCTATCCATCAGCCGAAACGGCACCTTTATTCTCTGATATAAAAAAAAAATTTAAGTATTTTTAATTTGTATACCTTTTATTTACAATTTCCCTTTTAAAGATGCCTAACAATTCGGAAATTCGTAAACGAATATGAACGAATATTCGCACATCACTAGTGTGGATGTGTGTACATACGACTTTCAGAGACAATACAAAATATCTGCCAGTTTAAGGTATTAAAGCCGTATGAACAACAATTTTAATTTTATATGTTAATTATCACAAGTGAATGGTGGTCCACTAGCCTGTGCGCAAGTATTTATTGTATTTTAATTGTACGGACATTAAATGAAATGTCCTTAAAGGCGTTCGCTGGAAGTACACAAGCAGACATGGTGAACTTAAATTTTTTTTTTATCTGCTGCTGAATTTTAAGACCCAGATATTAATTAAATAAATACATGAATTTGTTGTAGATATTCAGGAATTGTGTTGAGAAATCAGACATTGAATTATAGGAAGTTGATGGGATTTTGCAGAGACAATAGAAATTCAAATTTCTAGAAAGCTAAAAACAAAACAAAAACAGCTATTAAATCGTTTTTAATTTAGCAATGTAATTTACGCCATGGAATAGGTGAAAAATAAAATTCAATCGAAATTGTTCGAAAATTTGTGAAATTCTTTCTACTCCCATCATAATTTGAAACGTTTAATACTTTGAGTTTAATTCCAAAAATAGTATTTTTCTGCAAAATGATATTTTCTCCGCATCAATTCTTAGTTTATCATTCAATTTTACCAGTAATTTTTACAGAAGTTTCTACCTCAATCGATTTAACTTCCGCTTAAAATCTTATTTGAAATCAATTTTCATGCTTAAACTATGTAAATTAATTTTATTTTTGGCTATTTCTCACTTTAGATCTTTCCTCTTAGTTGTGCATAATTTTTCCCCACCAGCAAACAGTTTAGAAATAAAGTTGAAAAAAGGAATAGAGAGATTTAAAGCCCGTTAAAAATAACAATAAAATAAAGAAAAACAGAACAAACAATTGGAAAAAAAATAGTAATAACAACGAAAGAAGGGCAAAAACAAATCTAATTGAAAACCAAACGGAAAACTTTTTCAATTAAAATGCAAACACAAGTGTGAAAATGCCGCAATAGACCAACATGAAAAATAAAAACAAAAGAAAAATAAAAGGCAGCAGGACTCAATATTCAATTTCAAGTGTATGTGTGTGTGTGTGTTAGTTTGCAGGAATTTGTGAATTGAAGTGTATTTATAGGAAGTCCTATACATTCTGCAAAATGGTAAGAGAGATAATTCAAAACTTAATAGCATAAAAATAAGACACATCAAAACACAAACGGAGGTCTGCCAGCAATCAATTACCAGGTAGTGCTGAGGCAGCAGCTTCAATTTACTATTGACAACGATCGCTAGGGGCTACTCATAATACCAGTCCCCATCATTTGTGCTCATACCACTATCCTGTCCCAAGGAAATACAACACATTGCAGGAGTAGCAAGAAATAAAGGAAACTAAAATAAAAGCCTTCTTTTACTTAAATTGAATTAAGATTTATAGGCTAATTGTTCGAAGATTTTTTTGTTTTTAAATTCAGAAAGGCATGATAAATATTCCAAGGCACTAAGGAAAGTCAACATCAGGTTTTAGTTATTCAACTTACACAGCAGAGCAGAACAGCTGTTTTCGAAAGCCGTAAAGCTTTCATCATCAGTGCTCATGTGTATTGTGTTTATCACCACTTCATTTAATGTTTTTAATTTGTGCATAGTCTAGGATAATTACACACGCCGCCTTGCCAAATAGTGGAAATAATCCAGAATTTCATGTAATTTGAGTGCTTATCACTTAATTATCAAGAAATCCGGATACAGTCACCAGAACCGCAGGGCAAACAAATTAAAGTGGTTGCTTATGTATTTACTCGTACCTAGAGTTGTATTGAATTTAAATGTGGGTTAGAAATTGTGATGAAGTTGTATAAAATGTTTAACCGAGTTCCGGTCAGTGGTTAAAAGGAAATAAATTGTTGTTCAAGATGGAAAAAAAAACTAAAAAAAAGGAATAAATCTAAAATAAAAACGTAAATAGAATTAAAATGGTACAGAGGAATAGATGGAGAATATATCATATCACTTTAAAAGAATAATAAACTATAAATGCAAGAGAAAAATGGAGTACTAAATTCAATATCCTTTTGCGACAGGGGAGAGAATTACGCTTTAACCAGGTGTGGTCATTTCTATATGCATGCTTATGATTTTCCAGGGAGATACAAAAATTATATTTTTTTTTGTTCTTTATGTTATATGTAGGAAGAAGAAGAAGAAGCTTGTTTAATAAATATTTTAAGCTCAAACACCCTCTAAGTGGCCTGAATGGATTTCGTAAAACACTTTCTGTTAAAAAGAACTATTGTTAATTTTTTTTTTTTTACTGGAACAAAGTACCTTATAGGACGATGCGGAGAGGTACCCTAACCGGAAAAAAACGTCCGCAACGTAAGATTTTTTGTTGCTAAATTAATGTTTAAGACGTATGAGTAATACGATTCCATACAAACAAATATTAATCATACGCAGCCGTGCCGTGACAGAATTCAATTTCGTTGGGGAACAAAATTGATTTTGTATTTTCGTTGGTGGGCGAAAAAAATATCATAATAAAATATGTATACCCGAATAATTATTTTCTTCATACCTCGAATAGAACTTAAAAATTAATATTTTTATAATAAGGAACTTCGTTCCTATCCGGTGTCCCCCCACACCACACATCTGTTTTTTTTTCATTTATTAAATTTTTTTTATGTTTTTCTTTTGCGAAAAAAAGTGGTTAAATTTTTTGTACTATTTTAATTTTTAATATACATTTCCAACACCATTTTCGGCTGCCTCTGTAGACATTGCCCGGCAGTTCATGGCCAGTAACAATAGAAAAAGAATTCAATTATAATAAAACAGAAATTCTTTGTAAAAAACTAATTTCGTACCAAACAGAAACAATATGTATTTGACTCCTATTTGCTTTTTGCTATATATTTACTTATCATACCCAATTTACTCTATATAAGCCAAGCCATAAGGTGAGAAGTCAACCAATCGATCTGTTTCCGATATCGACTTTTTCAGTGCAGTCACTTTACCATGACAAGCTTCATATGCTTCACATACAGCAAGACAAACTATTTGGCATAAGGCCGCTCTGACTTGAATAAAAATCAACTTTAAATCTCTAGAATATTTGCATATTTATTTCATAGAGTTTTTAATCCTTTTTAAAATTACACACACACACACTCACACACATCTATGCGTTTATGCATATCCGCTTTAAGTATGCTGCAACAACAATAAATATATAACACTAATACACACATTCATTTTACTAAAGTTTAAAGTAACTGGTACTTGAAAATGTTGTAAGTACAAAGTGGTTGTAAAGTTTACTTACATTTTGTGCCACTCGTACAACAACTGAGCAGATAAAAATCTAAATTACTTTTGTTGTTCAACAATAATTCTATATTTTGTAGGCAAATGTATGCAAAAATGTATATGTGAGTGGTGCACACAAACACATACAAGCACACATCTCTACACACATATACGGGCAGACGCATAAAACCTACGGGTACGTACAAGTTGAATTAAAGAATTGTGGAGACCAAAAAATAGTATTAAATACTTGGCGAAAACACTGAAAGAAATTACATCACCAAAGTGAATTTTTTAAGGAAAGCAAAAATAAATTATAACTTGAATTGGTATTTTTCGACAAGTAAAAAAAATTGTTTTAATAAAATTTTTTGGCCAAAAGTAATTTGTATCAAACTACTGCGGAAGACAATATTCAAGTAGAATTCTGTTCAAAAGCAAGTAGATATGGACAAAATGCTTAACACGCTTGTTTACAGCGTGAGTGACAATTTATGGTACGTGTGTCACCAAAAATCAAATCTGTTGAGATATTTGATAAGGTCACAATACATTTGTCAAATTTACCTCAAGCATTTCTGCTTTTTGATGGTAAAAATAAATAATCATGTGTGACACGGACGATATCTGATCCAATATCAAATTTATATAAAATCTTGGTATGATAGACACTAAACACTCTTACAAGGGCTTGATATCCACCGTTCTGAGATATGTTTGAATGAAAACTCAAATATTGAATAAAATGTTTTGAGAATAAAAATATTACAATTCATACACCACGTATTGATACAATATTTATTAGAATAACTTCTTACGCTAATAAATATTATATAAATAAAATTATTCGACTAAAAATTAAAAGTTTCGTTTATATAATTTTTAGCCGATTCGGATTGCATTATTCGAATAAACAGTCGTCCTGTGAATTACACTACAATATAAATATTTTTGGAATAAAATTACTTTTTATATTAATATTTATTTTATTATACAATTTAAAAAAAAAACAAAAATTATTCCTATAAAAATATTCAAACGCAGTCACAGTGACAAACAAAATATGCTTCAGCAGTTTACAGCCAGTGCTGCCATACAAAATACTGGTGCGTTAATTCTTAGGCCGGATTTTTGGAATCTCAATTAAACTAGGTTTAGTTAATCTGAAAACAGATTTTTGCCGCTATTATCAAGTTTTTATACAAAATTTTGACGGAACAGCTTAGTTTTGCTTAAAATATGTGTCCTTAATGAAATAATAAAAAAATCGCAGTTTGCTGGAAAGATCAGAGATTCAGATCTCGTTAAACTAGGTTTAAACTTAAACCTCCTCGCAAAAACCCGACCTTAAAGTAATGCTTCGCTTTTAGTATAAATATTGTAACACAAATAAGCTTTGACAAATTTCAAAAAAAAAATTCTTTATTAATTTAAACTTTCGCTTTAACGCAAACAACTCTCCATTTCAAGTTTTTTCATTCATTTACGCCAGTGTACTTTGAATAAATTGCTTAACAAAACGCCCTTTTTTTAAATAAAAGTTACACCCTATAATTTGAAATTGTTACTATTATTCGTTATTTTCTGTTAGTACTTTTTCTATCTAGATACTTTTTTCCTCATATAGTTTGTGTATATTTAAAAATCATTTAGTATAGACTTTCATTTCAATTACTTCCTCTATTAGGTTTTTTAGCCTTTTTTTTAAACGGAGTTTACTGCTTGCATGTGTATTTGTGTAAATTAATTTTTTTTTGTTTTCATTTAAAATAACGAGCGCAATTTTCTTATTCTTATTGTAAATAAATGTTCAAATGCAAGAAACAATTGTTGTATTGTGGTTTTTAATTTGGTTTTTATGTTCGCATTTTTTGCATTTGATTAGGTTTATGCAAAGAAGATTTCAACTAAAGTTAAGATTTTAATTAATTTTCTTAAGTTTTATTTTGTAAAAATGTTGATTGTTTAATTTACTTTCTTCGCTCGGTCAGAAAGTTTATTTTATAAATTAAAACTACGCGGATTGTGAATGTTGTGCTGGCAAACATGAACAAAATTAATATTCAAATTGGTATTAGATGTTGGAAATGGAATTTATAATGCCAGTATATTTAGTTGGCAGGAATGTGGCATTAGTTTCCTACATTCCAAGCGAATGATGGGGGGGGGGAAGTAAAAGTAATCAGGAGATGTAATGAAAACATAAGAAAACAACAACAACAAACTAATTTATTTTGTAAAAAATCTCCTATTGTTGTATGGCTAAATAAAATTGGTGAAAAACAATTTTTTTACATTCCTGTAACCCTAAACAAAAGTACTAATTCTATTTAAAATTATCCATGAAAAATGCTTCCAGAAACTGTGTATATCGATTATTATTTATTACATAATTTCTTGTAAATTTTTCATAAAAATATATATAAAATAAAAAAATATGTGACTTGGACGGCTGGGTGTCACTTCAACTTTGAAAAGATCCGAATTTTTAAAATGTTTTCAATACTGATGGTGGGTGGCATTTGCATATTAATTTTTAAGTCTCAAATCCATTCAAATAATTTCACATATGCTATATATACAATATACACATATGTACATAAATATTTCTACATTTATAAATATACCTTGATATTGAATATGTTATTATATTAAATATATAGAAATTAAATTATTTGCCAGACTTATTGACTTAAGAGCATAAAAACTTTGCAGTAATTGTTATTTTTTTAAACAATTATTTAAGTAAATAGCTTTATTGCAAACACATAAACGAAGTTTATTTGAAAAAAAAAACTTCATAAATTGTTTTATTGAAATTAAAAATTGCAACAATTTCTATGCAAATATTGTGAATTGCTACATCTGCTATATCGCCACCCATTCCGTTTTTATTTATTTTTTTTTCAAGTCATGAACACTCGTTTTAATATGATTATAGAAAAATTAAATCTGTTAAATAAATTCAATGTA
Organism: Linnaemya tessellans; assembly: GCA_951800035.1. NCBI lineage: Eukaryota > Metazoa > Arthropoda > Insecta > Diptera > Tachinidae > Linnaemya > Linnaemya tessellans. The sequence continues at coordinate 2,618,930 of OX637533.1, read as the reverse complement.
AATAAAAAATAAACAACTTTTAATACAATAAAAAATTCCTGCATACACTCCTACACGAGTATAACAGAATGAATAATTTTAATTAACAAAAATAAAAAAAAAGAGCAAGAACACATACAGACACATATATTAATCGCTTTAATGCCATATTCGTTATTAATTGTTTAATTAGCAGCATTGGGACTTATTATTATTTTTGCTGTAAGTATTTAAAAAACATATAAAAATATGTTTATGGGTCATTTAACATGAATAAATGGCGCCGATTATTACAATTATTATATAATGTGATTACAAAATATTTAATGTGTGTAAAGATAAATTTAAATTTATGTTAGCGAAGACACAAACCGAAAGTTGTACCCAACCTATTCTGCAGTTAACAGAGCTCTGCTAAGCACTTAACATTTAGAGTAAAATTTGATTAAGTTCATTTGGAAGCCAAAATCTAGGAACGGGGTCAGTTCTGCCCATATTATGGCCCATGAAATACTTAATAAATATATACTTATGGGATATACTGACAACATAAAATATTGTAAAAACATTGTTTTGAAAAAAAAAAATCCTTTCCTGGAGAGATTTTCGGTCATTGTGGGAAAATAGGGATGGGTGCACATATGCCACTATATACAATTGGTGGTCCAGGGAGCCCTTTATATTGCAGAAAATTTCTTATATCTCAAATAATTTTGGAATTCGAATGTAAATTTGAAAATATAAATAAATGGTTTCAAAAAAGTGACTTGAGAGGATTAGTGGTCGTTATGGAAAAATGGGGATGGGTACACATATGCCACTATATACAAATGGTGGGCCAGGGAGCCCTTTATATTCTTATAGTATATCTTGGGCCATAATTTCTATTCAGTAGTTTCGGCAGAGCTGGCCGAGTTTCTAGATCTTGACTTCCTAATGTATTAAGTGGTTAACAGAGCTCTGTTAACTGCAGAATAGGTTGGGTACAACTTTCGGTTTGCGTCTTTGCTAATATAAATATAAATTTATCTTCACGCATGTAAATATTTATCATTTAAGTTGTGAAATTACTTTGTGCTTCTTGTGAAATAAAATTTATATTTTGAGATCTATTCTGATATATCCTCGATAGTATAGTGGTCAGTATCCCCGCCTGTCACGCGGGAGACCGGGGTTCAATTCCCCGTCGGGGAGAGTTTTTTCAGTTGCTCTTAATATTGTACAATATAAAAAATAGATATATTTACTTATTTAAGTTTCCTGTTTTCAAAATACATAATACTTCCAGCATCAAAAAAGATACAGATCTACAAAAACCTCTGATGTAGTATACATGTGTGTAATGCACACAATTGCATAATTAAAATGCAATAGCCCCAAAGGTTGCATATACCAATAATATATAGAGAGAGTAAATTATTTTCTGTTTTAGATAAATATTTGCTCGGACTAAAAAACATTTGATCGTCATGACATGGGATGCAAATCGATTTTTTTTTTTTACTCTATGGCAGAAAACGACATACAGTCATCACATCAAACCATTATAAAAATTCTATATAATTTTGAGCGCTCATACCCCTCTTTGTGAAAAGAGGGGGTAATTCTTGGTGTCCAAAGAATTTTAGGGGTTTTTATGTCTACATCACTGATTATCGGTCTTGCCTTCTTGGTAAGTTTTGTCCTTTCGTATAAATTGCTAACGAAAGTGATAAAAAATGCGCTTAACAATAAGCGTAACAAAAGCAAATTTTCAAGTGAAGAAACTGAAAAATTCAGGAAAGATATGTTGGGAAAGATATGTAGGGCAGTATCAAAAAAGTGTTGTGCCTCTACTGAAAATTCTTATAAACCGATTTGGCTGTAGCAATTATTTTCACGAACATTTATATTGCTATATTAAATTGAATTAAGATTCATAGGCTAATTGTTCGAAATTTGTTTTTAAATCTCAGAAAGACATGATAAATATTCCAAGGCACAAAGGCAAGTCAACATCAGTTTTATTCAACTTATACAGCATTTGGCTTTTTTTAGGAAAAGTTGCGATCTGTACATGATGAGTTCATTCAATTGCAAGAAACCTCCAGACTCATGAGTTTGATAATATGGAAGTTTTGACTGCTTTGCTTATATCCTCGATAGTATAGTGGTCAGTATCCCCGCCTGTCACGCGGGAGACCGGGGTTCAATTCCCCGTCGGGGAGGTAATTTTCCTATCTTTTTTCCATGTATTTTCAAAATATATAATTTTTTTCTATACACATAAACTTTTTACACACGCATTTTTTTGACCTATTGAAACTTCACATCTGCAAAAGATGTTTGATTATGAAAATGCTTCTGGTTTCTTGACCACTTTTTAATTATTATTGTATTCTGATATTTTTAAGCTTAAGGTCTCTTTATTTTAGTTTAATTTTTAATTTCAATATTTCGTCACTCCTTTGTGTGACTTCTTCAGGATTATTCTTAGTATAACATTTTTAAAAGCACTATTAAAAAATACTATATATAGAAAAACTACTATAGAATTTCAAAAACTTGAACTCTTTTAATATACAACAATATTTGTACGTTGTAAAGAGTAAATTAGTAAAACTACCAGAAAAGCTGCAGTGATTGGATTCCTTATTTAATATTAGATTTTTCACAGAACTGACAGATATATACACTAATATTTCCTTCCCACTCCCAACTCGAAAATATATTAATTAAGTACTAATTTGTACAGCCATGTCACAGGGCTCGATTCTGTACGAAAACGGAATTCATTCCATATTTTACGTCCTCTGAGAAAGAAATACTTTTGGGCAATGCATTTGAAAATCATTTCAGTCCCAAAGATTTTTTTCATTTCCCAAAAAAACAAAATGCAGTATAAATTCCATTTCCGAAGGGAATCTAACTCTGGCTGGTAAACGAAATATTAATGAGAAATTAATTGCATTAAGTTTTGTTTATATTTCGTCTCCTTAGCCACGCTTCATTTTCTTTCAGTTTCTGTTTAAGTTATTTATTATACACTCGTGCTTCTAATAAAACTACAGATTAAAATATTGTTTGGATGGTATTTTTCTTATAATATTCATAGTTAACTGTGTGCCAGATTTTTTTATTGTTAGTTTTAACACTTTGCTTAGCCCACTTTCTATTGAAAGGTTGTAATCAGTGCAATACTAATCAATTAGAATCTAATATTTTAGAGTTGTACTGCATAGAAACGCCGCTAAAATGTTGAAGAATTTATGTGAAATTGGTATCAAAATGTAAGTCCAAAGAAAGTGTTAATTAAACGACAATATCTTGATACAAATATGTAAGTACACATGTAGCCGTATTTGTTGAGAAAAAGAATGTGGAATTGTACGAATAATAAGTGAAAGAATAAAGAAAGTGAATTTGAAACTTAAGCAAAAACTTATGACAAAATAGGTCTGTCTAATTATTTTCAGTGAACAATTGCCATAATTTTCTTTGGTGAAAAATTGTATAGATTTTCCTGTTTTAAGCAATTAAAATTTTAATTAATTAAAAATTAAATTAAAATACGTTATTTAAACTGCTAATTAAAATTCAATATTATGTATATAAAATCAACTAAATTCATGCCGCGTGTTTTTATAATGACCAAATTATGACAAACTAATTCTCTCAAGCCAATTTTTTTTAACAATTTTTTTTTAAACTAATATTATTCGAGTTCCAAAATTATTTCAGATATAAGACTTTTTCTGCAATGTAGAGGACTCCCTCGGCCACAATTTGCGGGTGCAAATTGTACAAATTGTTAATGCTAAATTGTACAAATAACAAGAGAAATAAATATCAATTTAATTTTCCAACTTACACAGCAGATTAGAACAGCGTTATTTTTTTTTTAAGCAGTTACATACGGAGAGCTCAAAGCTGTGCCGAACCAAGTCATGAAATATAGAAAATGCCGAAATTAGTGCCAAATTCTGAGCAAAATTTTACTCTATTTAGTTCTTCAACCTGCTAAGCCAAAAGGTGTTTCGTTCCTAAGGTAGTGGTGAAAAACCCAAGTCAATGACAATGGAAATTAATGCCAGTTAATTTGCTAAACCTCAAAATATCTTCGAATTGTCTTTTTGTGACTTGGTTCGCTTCAGCTCTGAGCCCTCCATATCCTTCTCAATATTTATGTAATAAATAATAATTTATAAAAAAAAAACTAATATACGAGAGTTGTATCAATGCGAAGCTGTTATTGATTTATATGCTCCTTCTTTATGAAAAAAAGGACAATAATTCCGCGAGCTTGGGTTAATCGTTATAAAAATTTCTAGTAAATTTTAGTTCATGATAAAAAAAACAACAACTGCAAAAAGTTTTAATCTGAAATTCAAATTGTGACGCACGCTACAGAAATTGTTATGCAAAATTTTGCTTATTTTTTGTTTAAGAATTTTAATTTTTTATTTGTTGGAAAGCAGGATGAAAATTGATATATAACTATTGACCATTTGAAAAAAAATCATTCTATTATTAAAATAAAAAAATAATCGCTTATCACTTTTTACGCACGTTACAATATTTGGTATTTAATGCCTCATTTCAGTTTTTGCGACATGGGAGACAAAAATTTGTTTTATTACTTTAGTTGTATAATGAGACCGATTATGGCCTATACGCCAGGTTTTCATGAATAGATTTATTAATTAAAATTATATAAAAAAAAATTATACCGAATTGAAGGAATAAAAATATCGGTTTCGATCCAACCATTTATATAAAAAATTAAAACTAAAAAAAAATTACTTTCTTGCATAAAATTAAAAGATCTGAGGTGAACTAGTACTTGGCAATAATTTTTATGTTAATTACCATTCAAATGATTGTTTTATTATAATTACAAAATTGTTCTATTATAATTACGAAGTAGGATTAATTTAAAAAAATTTTGGTTGCACTCTGACTGAGACTCCTCGATTTATATTTTTTTACCTCCTGAGACTCCTCGATTTATATTTTTGGCAATTTTTGTCTTAAAGTGAATTTAATATCGGTCTATAGAATACATATAGAGAGATGTTGGCTAGCTTTTCTTCAGTTTCTTCTGTTTCTGTTCTGTTTTACTTCTTTTTGGAGAAAAATAATTTGTGTCATGCAATCAGTCGCTGTTTGTTGATTTAAACAATTAGCATAAAATGAGTTCGCACGCCAGATAATGGAGCAGCATTTTCAGTTAATATATAGTTCATGAAAGGAACTTTCTTTTTTTTAGTACTCTTAGTATAACATAAACACTTTTACTTACTATGCGGAAATTTATATCAATCTCGTCTTTTAATTTGAAAAGAAAATTCTACAAGAGCATGAAAAGTTATTTGCTCAAAGATCATGTTAAGACAAAAGTCCTTCGTCCTATTGTTAAGTAGGTTGCAATAAAAAATTTCTGAAGCATGCTCTCCACTCATTTTTTTATTCTGCGTTAGCTAATTATATTAAAAACGAATTGTTACATAGATCATATAAATAAACCTCGTTTTAATGTAATTATTTTAAATGAAAATTCTATATTTGCATTAAAACACAAATATGTAGTATATCTCAAATGCTGCAGTAGTCGCGTTAGTTCGGTTATAATATTTATTAAATATTTATTTATTGTGGTTTTTCTATTATTATTTCTATGTGGTTTCATTTACAATTTAATTGTTTTTTTTTAAGGTTTTAGTTGTTATTGAGCAGTGCAGTTAGTTGCGGTGTAATAGTGAAGTGTTTAAAATAATTTAATATAATTTTAGGCGTTTAAAATGACAAATTTCACAAAAGACTCGCACAAATATTTCAGCTAGACAAATATTTTTGTCATTTTGCAAATAATATAATCAAATCGGAATAATAATTAAAATACAATTAAACCATGTTATATTTGGAAAAGAGAAAGCATGGCATATTTTCAGGGTTATGGTATTGGAGAAAAAAGAAAAATTTGCATGTGTATTAATTAATTTTAAAGAGAATTTTTGCGGTTCGAATAATAAAAAATTTTTGCACTTATAATGCCTTTTGTAATAAATTCAATAAATTGCTTTGGAAAATAATACAATATATGTACATACATATTCATCTATTGAAACCACAAGCTTAAATAAAATATATGTATATTCACTTGTAATATATGAGTTGTTGCTTTAAGTTTCAATATATAAAAAACAAAACTTAAATATACATTTTCAGGTCGACTTAGTTTCACGAAAATTGATATGAGCTCACAGTCATAGTAGGCGAGAAATTGGCATTTTGTGTGAAAATATTACAAACTTTCGCAAATGATTTTGAATAAATAAGTGAACAGATTGATTTCAATTAATTTTGTCATTGAGTGAATACTTGTATATCGCACTTTCACTTTCTAACACACAGTACTGATGATGGAAGTTTAACAGCTTCCGAAAATAGCGTCTTATGCCAAACAAAAACTTCTTTAGACAAAAATATAAGGTAAAGTTTGCAATGTATTTCCTTTTATATTAATATATTTTGCTGAGAGCGAAAATTTAATAAATTTTTTTTACTAAGTTTAGTCTACTTTTAGGCTAAACTGGAATCAGCTTTCGCTGTATACTCTAGGGTGTTTTATTCCATTATATTGCCATAATCTATTGTAAGCTTTTTTCAAATCCATGCTAAAACTAGAATTAATTTAAAAAAAATTAAATGATACATTTTCTTAGCATTATTTATACACTTCTTTTTTATGCCAGAGTTGTATATATTATATTCTTACACATTTCAATACATACAACACATTATAATAAACCTTATAGAACAAAACAAGCCTTTTCAAGTGGGAAGGGTAATTCATTTTGCTGCCAACAAACAATTAATATTTCATATCCTTTTTTAGTTTTGTCTAGGTCTAAGGTTAATTCAAAGTAACTTATGTTGCATACTCTAGGGTGTTTTATTCTATTATTTTCTCATCATCTTTCTCAACACATTTCGAAGTGTATAATAAGGTCAGCAAATTAAAAAATAAATTTAACTATGTTCTTTGTTTCACATGAAATCCTTTGGACATACCACAATCCGTTTCTTTATGTAAATCATGTATTTGTGGTTTATATTTAAAGACCTTAAAAATTTCAAAAAAATATATATATATGAAGTAGAATCCCTGCCAGGTAGCTAAATAAATAATATTGTTATTCTAAACGTGCCTTAATATTTTCCTTCGTCTACAGTCCTATATGACAACAAACCCTCCTTCTAATGTATTTCAACTAATTATGTATTCTGTATTATAAGCAGTAATTATTTCTGTTTAAATTGCTGTTGAACCATCACCTCCTTTTACAATATTTTCATTTTTCCCGCCTCATTGCGGATGGTCTAAATACGAAAACAATTTATTTCACTTGAGCTTTATATATTTTAAGCAAACGAGATTGACTTTTAAAGACAGATCAAGTTGCTTTGGGAAAATACTTGAGTACAAATTTATATACACATTTCTCTTCATTTCGGTTGCAGAAAATATTTCCCAAAAATAGTCCATATAAAAGAAAAATCTTAGAAAGAAAATATGTGTATATTGTGGTAGAGAAATATAGTGAATAGAAGAATCAGTATCATGCTACTCAGAAATAATACCCCTTATTCTGTAACTATTTGTCAACATCACGTCAACACAATAACAAAAATAGAACACTTGTCTACTCATTCTGCTCTGCAATTGATAATTTGCATCAAAACTTTCGTTATACCCGCGGCCATAAACGCTACTTATGTGCTGTCAGAAGTAATCAATTGTTACCCAAAAGGATTATGTGAGTGTTACAGTCTTGATGTTGTCTTGGCGTGACGTTGACAAACAGTTACGGAATAAGGGGAAATATTTCAAATCTACTTTTTATTCTGATTTCATTAAAATTTCATTAGCCTTCAAGATTCCGATCAAAACTTGTTTAAAGTCCGTCAAATGCCGCTTTCTTTCTAAAGCCAAATACTAAATATTTAACCATAGACTGTAATAAAAAACCTGACCTTAATATTTTAATATAAAAAATGTTAAACTGATGCTCTAGGATGTAAAAACTTTATTAGTGTTTGTTGAGAGACCCTATTGTATGTGACATGTCTTAATATTGTCAAGTCTCCCAATTCAATTTGGCACAAGTGTAAATAAGTAGCCGACTTTGTCTAGCCTTGACATTATCTAAAAGCAATAAAAGAGAAAATGTGTTTCAGCTGGGAAATTTAACTAAATAAGCCTCTTATGTGTACAATGTTAAATTTAATATGTCAAGTGTCTCTGCCTGGATGTAGGACGACAGCAAGAATTTTGTCCAGCAGCAGGTAATGACTGAGTGAAAGGTGTTGTTTAGTCATTGGTGTTAAACATTAATTAATAAATTCAGTGGGAGCTCTAAATTACAAATAATGCTATGCATATCGTCACCTGAAATCCAGAAAGCTGTAAGTTATAAAAAAAACATTTCAAATAGATGTTTTGTTGCTTAGGCTGTATTTATGTTGATTCCATATCACAATCTAACAAAAGGTCTATTTGGACTTATTTGTCAATTATGGCCTTTTGGAGTTTAGCTGAGTATATGAATATATTTGTATATATTTATTTTTAAGCCACTAAGAAACTATTATAAAAATTTTAAATGCAAATTCTTGATTATTATAGTGAATATTAAAAAAACAAGTCTTACTAAACAAATTTTTCTTTACATCGAAAATAGGGTGTGTCAATAAATTATCCAGTTAAAAATATTATTAATATAAAAAGCTGCCATTTGGATAGAAAAATTTAAAAAAGTTCCATTGGAAAAGGTCTTATAAAAGTTATGATTCTTTTGGAGAAGCAGCTAGAAATCAATTGCAATTGTAATTTTCATTTATTTAGGAAGTGAGAAGTTCTTTTGCCAGGATTTCTTTATAAAAAAAAATCAATGAGTGTTCGAACTCACGGGCGATGTGTTAACACCTTTTTGTTTATTTATTTTATATTAAACCCACAAAAAACAAAGAGAATGCAAAGCAACAGACAAATGTACATACATACATTGTTATGTTTGTACATAAGCTACATACGTTGCTGTCTTGCTATTTCATTTTTATATATGTACGTATAACTACGTCACTATTCTCTTTGCTATGCATAAGACAAAACCGAAGATCAACATAAAACACTTTTTTAATATTACTCCGAATTAAAACACTTAAATCTCCGCTCGCCGATATCGGATCGCCTTAATTTTTGGCCTAAACTCTTCGTCGAAACCCGCACTAGCGTTTTAATCCAAAAATTAATAAAATCGGCTATGAATTTCCGGAGAAAATCGCGTGGGAAAATTATATGAAAATCGCCCAATAATCACTTTCAATACCGACTGCCAAGCAACGAACAAACAAAGTCTTACACTTACACTTGCGTATGTATTGAAACTGATAGTTAACTGCCCTAGAGGCGCGCGTATAGATGTTAACACATCAAAAATAGAAAAAAGATAAAACGTAATGCTAGCGACTCCATCGAAAGTATTTTATATTTAAATGTTGTTTCCATTACTGCAGTCACAACTAGCCTCATATTAGTATCCTTTTTGCTAGAATATTTTTCAAGTTGTATTATGCTTAGCACTAACAAAGTTCGCGAACACTATTTTCTTATAAAATTTGTATAAATAAAACTGCTATCATATTCAATTAAGCCGCCTAATAAATGGTAACAAACTAAAATGCCTAAAAGTACTGATGATGGAAATGTAGCGACTTTATAACTCAAGCACATATTTCTTGCTGTAGAAATATTTATGTATGACTGCTCACGTATCTGCTCCTACAAGAAAAAATTTTATTAGAAACAACTTTCCCAAACTTCCGAATTTAGTTATTTTTTTGTTCATAACTTTAAAATTGGCAATGCAAATTCATTCATATGCAGCTCGAACAGAGAGAACAAACTGCAAGACGAAATAAACAACAGCACAAATAAATCAGCAAATTAAAAAAAAAAAACTTGGACATTGTTTCTTTCTTTCTTTCTTTTGGGTAAATATTGTTTCCTTCATCAACTTTCATCCGCCCTTGCTGTTTTCCATTAAAGTACGTATTGTAAGCCAGAGAAAAATAGAGTGAACATATAAAAGTCTGCCACTGCTAAAGGAACATCCATCCAAACTCAACTAGTCCACACACCAATACTTGTTAATTAAGTGGCTTGTGGTATGTGGCACAGACATGTTGTGGTTTGAAATTCTTCTCTGTTGTATGTTTAATTCTGGTTTTTTGTTACCAGTTCTGCTCTTTTTCGGTTAAACTGTGTTTATTTGCGAATTCATATTTTTTACAAACTTTCTACTCTACTTGTCAAAAATGTTGAACTTTCATAGTTTTTGTTTGTAACCTCAGCAGAGAAACTCGAAAAACATGACTGGAGTGGACGCGTTAAGGGAAGAAGTATGCAAAAGCAAGAACCAGTTAATAAACAGGTGAATTAAATTACAAACTCAAAACAGAAACAGAAACAGATAAATATTAATTATGATAAATGGTTGGAAAAAATTTACTTGTAGGATAAAATATTTACAAGACCTCCTGAAGGATATGCTACAGAAATATTTTAAGCGAAAGATAAGGCAGGCCCAAATGAGAATACTAATAATAAAAATCGAGAGATTTTTAGAAATGCTAAATTTTTTACAAAACAACAAAGTAAAAAAAAGTTTACAAGTTCAAATTCATGCACCGTAATAGATTTATGTAAAAGAAAGCCATCGCTTAAAATATTGGGCATACTTTTAGGAGCAACAAATGCATTTGTTCCTTTCTTCATTCATTAGAACCGTTTCTTATGATCTGTAAATTTATTTATAATTAAAAAATTAACAAAATATAACAAACACATCATAACAAAAATAGCACCCCTCCCTCTTTAGCGTTACGTAACATCTAAACAGCCCCTTAGCCGCACGAGAAGAAACTTCCAGTAGCATATTTGTGATTTTCCCGATTGCCAGTAACATAATGGGCCTTATTGCAAACACAGAAATACTCTTTAATCAACTACGAGCTCTCGAGTCGACTCGACAAACGTAATAAGGCCCAATATTTTGAAAAAGAAAATATCTTTGTCGATAACAACATACTTTTACAAAACCGTTTGTTTTAGTACACATTTTTTTCATAGTATAAAAATTGCTTACATTGACAGCAAGAACATTTTTCCACTAATAGTAAAAATGTTTTAAGGACGCTTGTGTAGTTAATAACAACAAGTTGTCTTAGACAATTTTCCTCAGCAGAGTTGTCTTCTTAATGGCAATTAACATGCATTTACCAGATGGCCAAACAAAAATAGTGACAGTAGAGCAGCGGAGACGCTACTAGTCTATTAGCACGTGCTTAGAAGAAAGAAAGTGTGTACATCAAATCAAATTTAACACACACACATACAGACATACAGACATACATATGTATGCATGATGCATAGTCCAAACCTATACACAAGCTTCCAATTAAAAGCAAACAAAAAACGCTGCTAATAAAATAATTTCATGGCAGTCTATAGGAACAAACTGCTCTTTTAAACAACTTTTTTTGTTATTTGTCTGGCTAAGAAAATGTATAGAAAAGTATAAACAGCGATAAATAAACTGATAGTCAGTTTATTAGTACGAGTACATTATTTAAGATAAAAATAAGAGCACAAGAGTACACACTCAACCACTACAACCAAATAATTTAACTAGAGTACGGAAAAATCAGACCATTCAGCACTGCATTTCTGTACAAATGCGCCACAGCGAGCACTTTTCAGTGCTTAACAGCAGCATCCAGTGATGATCACACATATTTTTTTTTTATATTTCTACATGAGAGAATACAAATAAAAACTTTTCAATACAAAATGATTTTAGTTTGAAGTTCATATTTCAGTTGTAAATAACCTCGAGTGTTGTGTGAACGTGTTTTATAGACGAATATAAATAAATAGAGCGCAAAAAAAGACGATTTATTTTTGAGCAAAAATGTTATTATAACGGAAATGTAAAGCATACAAAAGGAAACGGAAGTGCAGTTGAGAAATAGTTTTTTAACGCAAATAAAATAAGAAATAAATTTAAAAAAAAAGAAAAAACATATTTTTATGCAAGTGCATGTGTATTAATGAATGCGGCGTGTGTGTGTGTGTGTGTGTGTTTGCAGGGATAAAAGAAGTTAAGAAAGATAGAAATTGTAAAATAAACGTGTAGATTTTAACGACTGTAACTAGAAAAGATTTAAGAGCGTTTGCAACAAATTGTCTTGTTTTAAATATGATTTATAAAAAGTCCGCCTTGGCAGTGCTGATGAATATAATTTTAATGCAATTCTGTCGTAACTCAGTGGCATACACACAAATTTCTACGGGCGGAAACAACAACGAGGATGGAGGAGGTCCTAAAATATACAAGGCAGTCAATTTTGATTTAATATTTCCAAAGAGGTAAATACGAACAATCACTTACTTGTGGCTGAAATGCGTTAAAAGCCTCAAATAAAATATAAAAATATATGGAAACTGGCTAAAATTGCCATTCCTCACATTTGGTTTTAGTATCCAGCGCGAAGTATTTGAAATTTTTTAAAGTCCCTGCAAAAAAAGAGTGAATATATAAATTTCTCTATATTTTCCCTGCATTTGTTTTTAATCAAGGCCAAATGAACGTCTTTAAACGCAGCACTGTTTCCACCTGTCAGAAAGGATATCAAAATAATTATAATTTTTGGTCAAATAATACATGAGCCAACGACAAATCGTAACACTCTAAAATGCAGCATTAGATTCGATTATTTTCCTTTGGTAGTTATTTTTTGCTGTGGAATTACAAAATGCTCTTCGTTTCCTTTTTAGTTCTCTAATTAAAAAATTCTATTCAAGAATTCGTATACAGTTTTATTTCTTAAAAAAAAGTATTTAAAAAAAATGGTCTGAATATGAGTACGTGTAAAGAATCTTCCTGACTAGTATACAAACTCAAGCAAAGAGACTCATAATTACCAAAATCCTAAGCTCCATTAATTTGTTAACTTTTTTTTGTAAATAATACTTAAAACCTTTTATTCCTAATCTTGTTTCTCTTTATAGTTTTAATTCAAGTGAAAATGTAATCTCTACAACACCTGAAACTATTCCCTCGCCAACAAAGACAGCTAGTAGTGTCGTTGGTCAACCGTATTATCCTTTGCCACAATCAAATCAACCAAAATATTCTGGCGAAAAACAGCAGGAGCCAACTCTATTTGTAACGCCAGCACCAACAAAAGAGCCAGCAGTAGCAGCAGCAGCAGCATCTAATGAAGCCGGCATTTACGATGCACAAGAAAACACGAAAAGCAATAAATACAATGCACAAGTGGTGACACAGAATGCCATAAATATGCAACAGCAACAACAACAGCAATGGCAGCAACAACTAAATGATAATAACAAAGTCGAAAAGAAGCAACAACAGCCAAATTATGCTACTGGTCGTGCTGCCGATTATCATGCCAGTTATCCCTTTGGTCAAGTTATCACGCCATTAATCAAAAATGCACCCCGTCCTGTGTATCGCAATCCCGTAGCATCGTTGTCAACATTCCCATCGCCAGCATCATCATCATTAGTGGCAGGGGCAGCGGCACCAGCAGCAACGTCAAACGTTGGTAAAATCATCTATCCTCAGGCCAAGTACCAACAAAAGCCACCAACTCAAGCAGAAATTGATAAGTTGCGCGGCAAAGGTAAGTCAGCGGTGAATGCTGATACAATTTTCAGATTTCACGCTAATGTGATTGATGCCCACAAAATGCAAAACAGATGTAATGAATTTAAACAGATTGTCTTCACAGGATAAAGTTAATTGTAGCACGTTTTAAATATTAATGTAAGGATTTTTTCTTAATGACTTACTCTTAAGGAATATACCTCGGCACTGTCTTGCAGTCAATATTCCGTGACTGCGTAACACATATTCGGTAATTATTGGGATTTTCTTAAATGCTCAATAACACAGTGCAGCACTAAAATCTTGAACCAATTGAGACCCCCAAAGTCTGAGAGCTTATCATGGTAGAAGAAAAACTCTAGCTGGGTTTTGAATTATTAGCTAAGGTTTTTTTTTAATTCATTTTTGAAGTTTACGACTGCGGGGTGGATTTTAGTACCATTTTCAAAAATTATGTACTGATTCTTAAGTCTATCGCCCCTATTATGAATAACAACTCCCCGGGAATTTTCTCTCTTTTCCCTTTTCCCTTATTCTAAATAGAATCTCCCCGGGAGATTTTTCCCTTCTCCCTTTTCTCTTATTCTAAATAAACTTCGAAAAAAATAAATAAACCCGAAATGCTACACTAAGCATTATTTGTTTTATTTAAAAATATTTTTTCAGTACTGATGCTTGTTTTTCACAAAAATATTTTTCACTTTTTAAGTCAAAACAAAACAACTGAAAGCAAAGCAGTTGACTGCGAAAATTCCAAATTCCCTTTCCCATAATACTGTTCTCCCCATCTGTTTAGAATAATGGAGTTTTATTCCCGAGAAAATGAATTCCCCGGGAACTCTTTTCCCCGGGAATATTTATAATTGGGGTGTATATCTCGTGAGCTCTTCTCGTGAACTATTAATATTGCTTTTCTCTCTTCAGCCAATTTTTACCTATTAATTAGATCTAAAAATTATATACATATTTAAGAAGATTTGGAGGGTCCTTCTTATTCATTCCTTGTGTTCAAACTCATCAATTTTTCGAAGTATCTATTTTAAAATATTTGAAGTGTCAACAATAAAAATCTATGACGAAATTTTACGTTTTTTGCCAGTTTTGCTGTTTTGAGTAAGATTTTGTTGTTTTTTTTTATTTCATCTCAAGGCAAAAGTTTTAGATCCAATTAAGAGGTAAAAATTTACTGAAGAGAGAAAAGCAATATTTCGAATAGTTCACGAGATATAGACTTAAGAATCAGTACATACTTTTTGAAAATTGTACTACCAGTCGGAAATTTCAAAAATGAATTAAAAAAACCCTTAGCTAATAATTCAAAACACAGCTAGAGTTTTTCTTCTACCATGATAAGCTCTCAGATTTTGGGGGTCTGAATTGGTTCAAGATTTTAAAGTTGAAAAATGTGCTACTGTGTAATACAAAAACTTTTCACTATTTGTTTAATATTTTTTTTATTATTCGATTGTAACTTTTGACGCGCATTGAAGCCACAGGCGATAATTTCACAAATTAATTTAAAAGAAGTCCAAGTACCGTAAGAAGTATATGAAAAATTTATTTTAATTAGACAGAAAGAAGCTAAAAACTTTGCAAATTCAATGCTATTATCCCCAAGTATTTTTTTTTTTTTTTTGTCTTTGACCTGCACTCAGGGGATGACCCCCACATATGCGATGCATGGTGCCACAACTAGGAAAGTTTGTTATGGGAAGGACGATAGAGGGATTAGTGTTTGTGGATGTTCGCGTTGAACCTCCCCAAAGTAAAACTGTCTGGAAAGACCTCTGCAGGAAGTTTGTTGCACATACGAATCGTTTGGCCAAAGAACGAATTCTTTGTAATGCATGCTGACGGCTCACTGGCAACTCAAAACACAAAAGGATGCGGTTTTCTGGCACGAGCTCACTTATATCACCAGAATCAATGAGCTTCTTAGCTCTCTCTTGTGTGCGATCGAGCAACTTCAAAATCGACTCTGAAGCACCGACCCACACATGAGGGTTGTATTCCATTTGCGGTCGCATGTAGGTGGTATATATAGTGCAGAGATCAATTGGGGTGAAGTATTTTCAAATGATTTGCTTAAACTTGCAATAAAAATTATTTGTGGAAGCGCGCTTGCTTCAATCATCATATTGGAAATGCAAAAAAAACCGATTTTAAACGATCGTAAATTTTACTCAATTAAGCACTTCATTTTATTTTAAAGGTCGAACAATTAAACGTTATTTTTGAAAAATAAAATGTTGCCTCAAATTCTATATACGAGTATGAATTGCTAATGGGCTCCATTTTCCCAACCGAAAAACCTTTGGGATTTGTGCTAACGCCGACGTCTCCCTGTATGATTTTATTGAACAAAATCTAAAAGTTACCCACAATAATTTAGAGCCTGACTATTAACAAAATATGGACTAATAGGCGAAAAAATTTATTTTTGGCCCCACTGTGCATTTTGTTTCATTTAGCAAAATATGCAAAATCCACTCTTACACTTTTAGACTGCACAGAACGATTTTCTTAGCAGCCGAAATTTACATTTCAATCACATCACACACACACACACACAAACATTTATATTGACTTCAATTCAGAAAATTGCATGCAAAATTACTTATAAAATGAATTAATAATTCAAGTATCGAACGACATTTTAACAATTGCCCAACTAATAATAATTTATCTGACTCTGGATGTCCTGCCAGAATTATTTATCAGTGGAGTTCATTTAACAATTCAGGGCCTGCTTTTGTAAATGAAATAAAAATAATCCTTTGTCATTTTATATGTTTTTGTCAAAAACTGATGTTGACTTGCCCTTGTGCCTTGGAATATTTATCATGTCTTTCTGAGATTTAAATTAAAATTTCGAACAATTAGCCTATAAAAATCTTAATTCAATTTAATATAGCAAAATAAAATGCTCGTTAAAATTCTTACTACAAAAACTAATTTATTTTTGTAAATTAAATTTTTATTTTATTTACAAAAAAAAGCAGATAAATACTGGCTGTCTTTTGTAAACAAAGTGTACGGTTTCATTTGGGACTTTGTTTCAAAAACAACAACAAATTTGAGTGTTTTATTGTTGTCTCAATTGGAATTTCTAAAAAGTGCCAGTTAAATTTTTTTTTATTATCAGCCCAATTATGAATAACAACTCCCCGGGAATTTTCTCTCTTTTCCCTTTTCCCTTATTCTAAATAGAATCTCCCCGGGAGATTTTTCCCTTCTCCCTTTTCCCTTATTCTAAATAAACTTCGAAAATGGGAGACTCTTCCCCGGGAAAAAAGTAGGTATTATGAATGTAAATTAAAGGGAGAATTTGATAATAAATTTAGAAAATAATTCCTTCAAAAAATTGCAAGGGAGTTGTGCTGAAAAAAATATTTTTCACTTTTTAAGTCAAAACAAAACAACTGAAAGCAAAACAGTTGACTGCGAAAATCCGAAATTCCCTTTCCCATAATACTGTTCTACCCGTCTGTTTAGAATAAGGGAGTTTTATTCCCGGGAAAATGAATTCCCCGGGAACTCTTTTCCCCGGGAATATTTATATATAAATTCCATTAGAAAATTTTAAACTTTTCTTAGAAAATGTAATTACCTGCATACAGATGTAGAAATGTATTTTCCAAAAACTGCATAAACCATAGTGCAAGAGATTTTTGCTACTTTTAAAAATATTAGCTAACACCATCATCTTTTATTTCTATTTTAAGTTTCTTTGTTCACTATAAAATCACTTTTTTCTCTTTTCCAATAAACACAACTTCTTTATGAAATTTATTTCAATTTGCTTTAACCGCATTTTGTGCGATTTGCCGTGTTTTTTTTTACGAAACTATTTGGCAAGCTCTTTTTCAATTTCATTAATTTTTTTTGCACACATCACACTAACACTATTACACTTTATGTAACTGCAACGAATGGCCGCATAAAAGAGAAACAGCGACCGGCGCACAAATTTTTATGCATTTCAACAATTTTACACAATTATTTTAGCAGAATTTCTGGCGATTTTTGCGAAAACTTTTCTGCACTCACGTAAAGTATTATTTTAATAATATTTTTGAGGAAACGCCATTGAATTTTGTGCATTTTTACCGAAAATATCAATTTACTTTTTTCTATTAAACATTAAACATCCGAACAGAGAGGAAATCGCGATTCAACTGACATCAACTTAGTAAATTGTATGTATGTATGTGCGGATGTATGTGCGTGCAAATATGTTTTATTATGTTGTGTGTATCTCTTTCTTGCATATGGAAGGCAAAGAGAGAGAAGGCTTTTTGTTGCTGCGTGAGTGACTTCAACGGATTTTGTAGGAAAGTGGAAAAGGAAACAAACATACTTGCCACTTAAATTTGACAGATTAAACACAATGAGTGTGTCCAATAAGAACAACCCCAGTTGTCAGGAACTTTTTTATGTGGCTGTGTTTTATTTATACGATTTATTAAGAAGAAAAAAATTATGTCTCTATACAAATACATAAAAATATTGTCATATCACACTTGTTCCTGTGAAAAAAGTTCGCAAAATATTTCTAATGTTTTTTTAAGCGAATGAAGTTTTAATTTTTTTTTTCTACTTTCAGGAAAATTTATAGACCGTTTTTCGCCTAGTGAAGGTGTAGCGTCACATTCATTTAAATCAAATCATGATCATTCTCACGACCATCATCATAATCATGCTCCCTTCTATAAAGCGGCAGTAAAGACGCCGTCTGCTTCTAATTTAGTAAATTCGTATGTGACACCCAGTAGTTTGTATGCCTTCCCACCCATTAACGTCAATTATCCTACGCAATCTCAAGATACCAAAGTGAACATACCTTCCGCTGCAGTGAATTCGTATTCATGGCCTGCTTCCGGCTCCTTGAGCGATTCTCATCATAACCTAAACACGGACAGTAGTAATAATAATCCATATCAGTATAATGGACCGGTTGGTGCAAACTATTTGCCACCTGCAAACGAAGAGGACAGCGCAGGAAATATGAATGAAAGCAAAAATAATGAGGACGGTGGTGGTGATGGGGATTTGGATAATGGAGCGGGAGATGATTCAGTGGGCGTTTTACCGGCTAGTGCAATGGATCAGGGCAACGGTGGTGCTAATAATGATATGGCAGATGATATGATGGGTGCTATGGCCGGTTCCATGGATTCACAAGATGGTTAGCTCATAATTTGTATTTACTTTTTAATCAATTTTCCCACATGCTCTATTTACTTTCTAGATAAAACACCTGATGACAATTCTTATGATACGGAAAAAGAATATCCTACACCACCACCCGGTTGGCTAAAGGAACATCCTGAGTCAGCTAAAGATCATCCACATCATGATGATTATCCTAGAAAGCCCGATATAGAGTTCGAACATGATCCAGATTTTCATCAACACGCTGAAATTATATCCGATCATGACCACGATCACTATCTTCATTCCTTTCCCTCATATCCGTCATACCCTAGATATCCTCACTATCCTGAAATCATTTATGATGACCATCATCACGATCATCCACATATTGAGCACCCGCCGCCAGTCACCACAACAGAAGCTCCTCCGCCAGAACCGCCCCCAGAGCCACGTGTTAAGAAATACAGTTATTTCTATATCGGCCGTAAACTTTGGTATATTCCCTTATATTTTACCGTTTGGTTTAGTTTTTATGTGCTGTGGCTAATTTTAAAATCCATTGCCAGGCATAAAGTGAGTTTTGCCTTCATTGCTTTTGGAAGAAACTTCATTTTCACAAAATATTTGTTTTGCAGGTTAATTTGCCCAACCATTACGTTTCTCGTAGAAGTGTAGATAGTTACGATTTATCTCAACGGCAGCTGGAAAGTTTAAATCAACTCACTGTTTCTACTCTAGATAAAATCGATAAATTTAAGCGAAAATATATGACTTGAAATGTTTCCAAACGAAAAATGTACAAAATAATTTTCTATCTATTAAAAAACCTGTAATAATTTCTAATATTTTTCAAGCTTAAGGTCGCTTTATTTTATATAAAAATATCTATTTTTATAGCCTAAAATATTATTAATAGTTGTTATAGCTTAAAAATATTAATCATTATTCTGTTGAATAAGAGTTTAAAAACTATGAGAGTTATTGAAGAAATATGTTCAGTGCTATGCTTTTGACGCCAGACGGTTTTATCTAATTAAGCTTAAAGCTGAATTAATAGAGTATATTTGTCCTACCCTTTCTAAATTGGGTGTTTCGAGAAGTATTTTACGACATTTCCTATTTATTTCTTTTATATACCTAGAAGTTTTTAATTTATTTAGTCCATATTCACACTAGATAAAATACATATCTTGGCGTAACTTTTAATTTTATAGTGAGAAAGTCAGAGAGAGGCAGAGGATGCATTCCACAAGCGGTATTAAACCTGCCACAAATTGTGGCAAGTACGAATTTTAACCTAAAAGCTTTTAATTTACATAATTATTTTAATTAATTTTAGTTACACAGTAAATATATGTGCAAAAGATAGTACATCTAAAATTATATACCAATACATAAACTAAAATAGAAAAAGCATTATTAACATAGTTTAGAATTAAATCTCATCGATGATTTCGTATATAACAGTTTCTTCACATTCCTCGTTGGGATTGTCGACCATGGATTCTGTTTCATCAATTTCAGATTTACAAATTTCATAGTGGAAGTCTGATAATGATTCATAGTTTTCAGCAGCATTATCACAATCGTTAAAATTTTTCTCTTTACACTTTTCAGATGACTCCAAGAGTTTTCGCAAGTGATGAGGTAGACCTCCAGGATGTCGTTTAATTTTGCGCGGCTGTACTAAAATACCCTTCCTGAAAAATCAAATATTTTTTATTAATAAGAGTTTCAGATGAATAAAAGAAATTGACATACGCTGACTTTAATTCTTCTAATTTTGGAATTGGCACACGTTCAGGTTCGATGCCACTTGCTTCCTCTTCCGCCAATTCTTTAGGATGGGCTCGTTTCTTGTGAGCCCTAAAATTGGAACCATTGGAAAATGACTTGCTGCAGAAATTGCATTTATAAGGTCTCAAACCAGAATGCAAAATCAAGTGATTTTTCAAAGCCTTTGATCTTTTGAAGGCAGCATCACAAAATTCACACTTATATCGTTTGACGTCGCTGTGCACCAAACGATGTTGCAATAAAGTTCTTTTTGTATTTAGTTCCAAACCACAATCTGGACAAGAATATACGGATTTGTTGTGTGTGTCCATATGAGACTTAAGTCTGGGTTTATTTTTAAATCTTTTTTGGCAAACTTCACATTCAAATGGGCACTCATTAGTGTGGACTAGTTGATGTTCATTTAGAGCGGCCATTGTTTTGCAAGCGCGCCCACATTGATCGCATATAAATGGTTTCATCTGATGATGTATGCCATTTACATGTTGTCGCATGGCTCCTACTTGAGAAAATTTACGATCGCAGTATGGGCAGGGCACATTGTACTTTTCTTCATCTGGCAAATGATGTCTCATATGTAATTTTAAGCTACTGCGTGTTAAAAATTGTTTGCTGCAAACTTCACATGTGGTGGAGTTAGATTTCACATCTGGCAAATCGTCGACCTCAAAATTGTGTATGGTACTCATGTGTTTACGAAAAATATTGGGGTTTTTATATGTACGCTTACAGTCCTTACATACAAAACGGTAGGGAGAAGCATCTGTTTGAGAATTCTTTGTTCCAAATGGTCGACCCCTTTTACCTTTTTGTAAACCGAATGCATCGATATTGGCCACTTCAGGATGTCCTTCGCTTATATCTATATAGTCTTCATCATCTTCTTCCTCCTCCAGCATTTCAATCTCTTCCTCCTCCACCTGTTGTATGGAATGGGTAGTTTCCTGATATTCTAAATGTTCTTCCTCCACCTTGGCAATAACTTGAAATTCTTCGGGTTGTTTGTCCTCATCATCTTCATCATTACTAATTTTAAATTTGATTTCTCTAAGCAAATCTTCATCTTCCATATCATGCTCATTTGCAGCTGTTTCCGTTACAGATTGTTTATCCTCGTTATCGTCATTACAAGAAGGCACTACATATTCATTGTTGTCCAAATATTCCATTTCATTTTCACTTTGCATAACAAACTCATAGACATTCTCGGCCTCCATCTCATTATCAGTTTGGTTATCTGACTTACGCAAGATATTTATTATTTCTTCAGTTTCTATAGCTGTTTCAATGTCATTGATCAACACCTTTTCATCCTCCGAAGAAGCGCCAAAGTCTGTTTGTGTTTGTTGGTCATTGCACAAGGGTTTTGGAGATTCTTTTATCTTTGGCGTTTCCGTTTTTATTATATGTTGATATCCTTCGTCAATTATCCCACACTGTGTTCGCAAGTCCTCAGCTTGAGCAACAGTAGTGGGTTTAATATTTTGCAATAAACAAAATAATGTTTGTACCTTATTGACACGGTCTGTAAATACAACCAATTCTTCTACCAACTGCTTGCACTCCGCGCACAAACAGTGAGATATCGCATCATCCGCTTTGATCTACAAAATTGAACAAATTACTTAACTTTAAAACTTTAAAACAGAATTTAAGCCTACATTAACCCAAAAATATTTTCCAATTGAGGTAGCCAGTTCAGAATCTATCTTCCCTGCACGATTTTTAGCAAAAATTGATGAGTTTTCTTGGTCATTCAGTCCACGTTTGGCACACAAGCGACACCAGCTTAACCACTTCGTCTGTATGTCAGCATCTTGTGAATATCGCGTATTGCCAATCTTTGGAACTTTTGAATCCATCTTAGTCAATTTTTAGTTGTATGAAAGAGCATCAATGATTGTTTATTTAAAAGATTTATTACTTTTTTAGGATATTTTTCTTTTTGCAGTAAGCCTGTATAAATATGTAGAGAAACGTTGCCACCTTGCAAATGTTAATGTGACAGTCGCGTATAGCTAAATGAGGCGTTATTACACCAACTTTATTGCCACCTCAAGGAAATATAGATAACGCCAAAACAAATTTCTAACAGTAAAGAATTTCCGCAACAATTTGACCAAATATAATATTATGCACTCATTATAAAAAAATTAAGCTATAAGATTTTATATATATTGTGAAGGATATTATATATCTATATCCAGTACAAAATTCTAAATGCTCCATAATTGATTTAATCTGGCAACTCTTCAGAGATTAAATCCTCTCATTATTTAACTGTCAATAAATTTGACATTTGCAAGAAATGTTTTTCTTGAAGGATTGTGCTGATTTTTAAAAGAAAAATACTTTGAAAAATAAATATTCTTGTCTACTGATTAACAACATGTATTGAAAGCCTGGCACAGATCTATACTTTTGGAATAAAAGTTTATATAAACTACCAATACTGCCTGAATGCTTGACTGAAATGCAGGCTATGTTTCATAACTCGGCAGTAGACGGTTCCTTACCTAACCACTGGATCAACTGGTGTCGTTTGTGTGCTAAAGAGGATACACAACATAATATCAACTTTTTATATCGAAATGATGATCATTTAGATAATGAAAATAAAAAGTCAAGTATTCAAGAGGCGTTAACGAAGTATTTTTGTGTACAGGTAGATGGTTTATTAGGAACAAAATATTCGTTTAACCTAATGCAATTGTTATTATAGACATCTCTAGAGGACATTTTGCCTAAAATGCTTTGTACAAGCTGTTTATCTCTGGTTTCTTCCATGATCAACTTTAATGAACGTGTAGAACGCGTTCAGCTAATGTTTTTATATTTGGCTGAATCACAAAGCTCTGTGGATTGTTTAGACCTAAAATCAGTTCGTCAAAAATTCGACGTAAGCGAAGCGGAAGAACATCATTGGCTTAACAACTTTGCATTAACCGAATTCGAAAGAAAATCCGATGAACTAACAATTCTCAGAAAAGATCAATTCAAATTTCAAATCAAACAGGAAATTACAGAAAAGCCTGTACAATTAGAATTGGATAAAAGTATGGAGCAAGATACAGAGTTGGATAAAGAAGAATTTATATTTGCTGATAATGCCACTGACTCATTTCCGGAAGATGCTCAAGATCCGTTTCAGCATAATGAAAAGGAAGAAAAGTCGTCTTCTGAAGAAGGTGAACATGAAAAGTTACTACTGTCATCGTCTAACAAAGGTGGACCTGAACTAAAGTCAAAAGGAGAAAGAATTAAAAAGAAAAGAAAGAGAAAAAAGTTTAAACAATTTAGCATTAATGACGGCAAGAAAAGGAAATTTGCTATAAAAGACTTTAAAATGGATTCTGCTTGCAAGGAATGTGAGAAATCATTTTCCAAGTATATGATGTATCGCGAACATATGCAACAACAGCACAATCATAGCCGAAGCGAAAAACACTGGCCATGTCCTGCATGTGATAAAGTTCTATTAAGTATTTACAATCTTGAGCGACATGTACGAATTCATGTGCCTCTAGAAGTAAGACAAACATTAAAATGTCCCGAATGTGATAATCTTTATACATCAAATGCTCAGTTAGACACACATATCAGATATAAGCACAAAAATGAAAAGCCTTTTATTTGCGAAGAATGTGGACTTTGTCTAAGAACCAACTCAAATTTAAAACAACATATGCTAACTCACACCGATGTATCACCTTTCGAATGTGATGTTTGCAGAAAGAAATTCAAGAATAAAACAAGATTGAAGGTAAAAATATATCTTTATCGTATTTAATTTACATTCGCAGTAATCATAAAATATTTCTTTTTTAAATATTAGACCCACATGGATATCCACAGTCCCAACAAACATGTGTGTAATATCTGTGGCTTGCAATTAAATTCTAGAGCCACTTTGAATCGCCACTTTCTAGTGCACTCAGACGAAATGCAGCACAAATGTGACTATTGCGGTAAAGCTTTCAAACGTGCTAAAGCATTAAAAAATCATTTACTTTTGCACACGGGTCTTAAGCCGTATTCTTGTGATTTTTGTGAACGAACATTTGCTAATGGTTCAAATTGTCGTAGTCATATGAAGAAAATGCATCCGGAGGAATTGGCTGTATTGGAGGCTTCGGGCAATAAGACGCACACCAAAAACATACCGAAATTAGAAACCTTAAAAGCAGTGTAAGTTTTCTTTAAGATGCATATACAACATATTCAACATGATTAATAATACAATTTACAGTACAAAAGCAGCTGATAATCTGACACCGGTGGTAACAAAGTATAGTGGTTGCTTTGCTTTTGGTAAAAAACCAAAAAGTATGGATAGCAGTACCAATAAACAACCTCAAAAATCACTACAAAAATTAAAAAAACCTGCATTCTCACAACATGATGCAGAAAAATTATCCACTATATCACCTTCCTCAACACCTTTAGATTTACAATATATGCCGCTGGTTGGTAGTGCAACATCTGCCGCAAATCTTCCTGATACCAATAGTATTGAAACGGATTTGCCATCGCCAGCGCTGATAACTACACCAATACCTAACTTTGATAATATTTATCAACATTTATTGAAACACAATCAAACAGATCTTCAAATCAAGCAGCCACTGTCTCAAATTTCACATCAAGAAACTGCTAGTAATGTTAGTACGCCACAGCACAATACATTTTACCATGATATTATTAATCACTCCATTAAGGCTTCATTAGGACATAGTAATGACTTGCTACACAATCCGGAAAGCCATCATAGCACAAAGACACAGGACGATCATTCAAAACATCATCTATACAGGGAACATTTTATGGATCAATAAGAACACCTTTGCCACCCGGTAACTTCATGTAAATTATTGGTGGTTGCTTTTAGTTTTTTCTTTTTTAAGAACAATAAACATTTTTGTTTAAAATATTTAATGAGAATCAACTGTGTTTAATTCCAATATTCCAATATTTTGTAACACTATCAAATCAAAATTCCTTGAATTAATTCTTCGTCGCAGGGGAGATAGAAAACTTTTGTTTAAAGTAAATATTTCTGAAAATAAACTTCAATTTTATAAATTTTGTTTGTTCGCACGCTTTATTTGCAAATTGTTTAATGTTGATTAATTCCATTTCTTTTTACATAACTTTTTTTATTAACTATAAAAATTTGCTTTCTTTTAAGCAGTTTATTTTATTTTTTACATAATTATTTATTTAATATTGTAACTAGCATTTTCGCATGCTTCAGCTTTTTATATTTAGATAAAATTTTAACAATATTTGAAAGCCTTACGTCATTTTGCAGTTGTCTTTAATTCATTAATGTGTCAATATGTATGTATATCGGTTAATTACAGAAATAATAATTAAAAATAAAATAAACAAATATATGGGTATGTAAGTTCCTGTTCTACACGTATTACGATTAACATTTATTTATATTTTATGCTAAAGATGTAATGAGAAGTTGACAAAATTTATAAATCAGCATTCCAAATTATGTGGCAAACAATACCATAATAAATTACATTAATTATTAGTAAAAAAAAAATAAAAAAAAAAAACACTTATAAATTTATCTCACTTTTCCAACAAATTCCACAATTGAACTTTTTCTTGTCTGTAAATAAAATACTCTAAATTTTTTTACAAAGCATTTGTTTTAAAATAATCATTAATGAAAGAAATATCTTTTGTAGCTACATAATATTAATCCGTTTATTACCTTCTTTTAAAAATATTAAGCAAACTTAATAACTCAATTAGCCAAAAGTATACAATTAAAAAAAACAAAACTTTTATTTTAACAACCCCGCTTGGAAAAAATTTTTATAATCTTTGCCAAACTTTGTAATGTGTCTGATAAAATTTTATTGCTTTAAATAATTACAAAATTATTTATATAACTAATTTAATCTAAAATTAATACTAAGATTAAATATTAAAAATGATTTAACTTAATTACGAGTACATTTTATGCAAAGTTTTTAATAGTGTTTCATAATATCATTATACCATTGCACATTTTATTGTTATTATTAATATTAATTTAACAAATCTTATGTATAGGATTACTTTTCATTACATAAAAAAATTTATTTAAATATATTTTTGCGTTATCAAAAAATGCTATAAAATACTTGGAGCATTGCGTACGAGAGAGGTCTTGGAAATACCCGATCTGATGTATCAAAATTGCTGTGTACTTTAAAACGTATTTAGCAGTTGGAAGAAAGTGGCGATATCATCAAATTTTTGTTGTGAATTTGATAAGTTTGAACAATTTGTATGGTGGCCTTAAGTAATGCACAGCCAAAGTGCGTTTTCAAGCATGGGAAGAAATTTATCACTGTCAATGTTATATTTAATTTCGGCACAAGCTTTGATGAAATCTCTTAGTGTTGATGAAATCATTAGGCTAAAGCGTTTAGAGCTAATAAGAATTTCTTTAGCCTTGCAAGTTTCTGAATTTATCATTTTACCTAAGCCACAAAAAATAAATAAAAAAAAAAACATTTTGCAATATTTATGTTGTTGCAATTTTATCTAAATCCTTTAATTTGTGTTTCTTATTTTTAAATATGCGTGGCGAAAATGAAGTTTTGTTTTTCTTTTATGGAAAGCTCAAAAGAGCAAGGCCATCTTTCTTGAGTTTATTTTAATTATATTAAATTTAAAATAATAACAAATCACTGCAGAACTTTCAGCCATATTAATTTTAATATTGTGGGCCACTTTTTCGAAAAGCATTCATTTGTTTCCTAAGCGAATAAATTTAATTTAGAGAACTACGACAGGAACAACGTATTTAAATATATATTTTAATATATAATTTTCGAGTTATCGCCGCAAAAAGTGTGTCAGAAAAAGTTAATGTATCATTTGCTGCCGCTAAAAAGTTCAAATGGATCATATATCTTGTATTGCATCCCAGAATTGATTGCAGTCGTTCACATGGAGATTCATTTCTTTGCCGATATTTGAGGTCGGGTAAATCTGGCCACTCTCTCGTAATTTTTTTTTTTTCAGCATTTAATTTATTTTAAATATTTTTATTAACCGTTTAAAAAAAATTGCTTTAACTAAATTCACTTTTTCCTACTAAAGTTTTCGATTTGAGTGTATTTAACAGGAGATGTCTTTTAATTATTAATTCATTTTAAAACTTACTATATCACAACTTAAAATTTGTTTAGATTTTTGTTCGCAAACACGTTTCTCATTAGGATTAAAACTTATTTAATCTAACACTTATGGGCCTAAAAAACTACAAACGATTTTTAAATGATTAAGAGTATTACCCTCGAGATATTCAAAATTTAGTTGTTGATAATGTTTTCTGTTGCTGTTCTTGATGATGATTTTGCGGCTGTGTCGTGACAGTGCTGGTGCTACTATTGCAGTTTTGACTGCTGGGCTTGTTCATAAGAGTCTCACGTAAATGGAGGCGGCATAATAATAGGATCGAAATTACGGGCATAATCGGTGAAGTTATCAATCTGACGATAGCCCCATAATTCCATAGCTTTTGTGCAATGCTCTTGTATATATTTAATCTGAAAAGGATGTACATATATAATGAAGTTAATTAATTATAGTTTTTTTGTGTAGCACAAAATGCCATGAAAAAACCACTGTTGAGTTGTTGAGATAAAATAACTTACATCTTCTGGTTTTAAATCTTGTTTCCAATGAAAAGGTGCTGATTTCGAATCACGATATGTTGAACTAACACCACCAATATTTACTTTGGTATGGGTGTCTAAAAACTCTTCTACCATGGGATCAAATGGTAAACCATAAAATTGTAATAGCTCTTGCGCCATATCATAAGGATCTAAAGATAAATCTTCATATCTTAAAGTTCTATATAAAAAGCAATAAAAGAAATATGAGAAGGATTAAAAAATAAAGAAAATTTTTTACAATTCACCTAAATCTGGCAGGATATTTATTTAATAAAACATCTGCAGACTTATAATCGGCCACTAAGTCTTCACATAATATTTGAGGATCTTCGCAGTCTGGATTACCGCCACACCACGTGCGATGGCGCCGCGATTGCATGGTACCCCGTGGATCACGCACTAATAAAATAATGTGTACATTTAAGCTAAAAATATAGAGAGGAAATAAAAGTATGTATTAATTAATTAGCAAGGGAAATATTTCTAACAAGATATTTTAGATAACGCTGCAAGGTAACTACTATTTAGATACTCGCATCTATTACATATTGAATTTATGTACACACGTACAACACAAAACTTAAAAATACTTAGTAGAAACCGTAAAATGAGCTGATAACAGGATGCAGCCATAACAGATTTCGGCAATTTTTCGCTGAAGCTGTTTACAAAAGAAATATGACGCTGGATGACGGAAATCGTTGTAAATTCAACCTCGTTTTGTTATTGTTATATATAATTTATATAATATTTATATAAAGCATATTTAAAAATAACTAAAATAAAAATATACACTATTTACATTCTGGGAGTTGTGATAAATGCCACTAAGGGGTCTGCATGTATTTCCATTCAAGATTATACAAAAGATTTCGTGTAACTAAAACCCCATTTTAATGGAATTTTTTATCTTTTGCTTTTGTTAATAAATACATACATGCATACACAAACATACGTACATCCATATTTTTCTTTTCCTATTACAAAGCGATCATTTTTATATCCAAATTTTGAACACATTCAAAATTTAGTGTTTTCTTTTATAATTTAGACGACATTATGTTCTTTGTGTTGTTCTTTTTTAGTTTCACTATCATTTCAAAGATTGAAAAACCAAATTATTTCTTTTGTCATGGGAAAAATAACACCTTCGAGGCATCTATCTTTATGATAATAATGAAAATCGAAAGTTTTGTTAAAAGAGTTTTTATGGAACATAATGAAAGTTCCATTGTATTTTGCATTAATAAAAGTATTTATTCGTAATACATTGCATGGGTGTGTTACTAGCACTAGTCATTAGATTTTTCTTTCTAAATGATGCATGAACTGCTTTATTTTCAGTTGAGAATCTTTTCAAATCTAATTCACGAATATATGTATAGTAATTATTTAAAATTCCTTAGCTAGTCACTCTTGGCATATATTAATTTGAATTAAATAGCACAACAAGCTCGTATTTAAATTGTTAAGAAAATGTTGTCATTGTGATTCCTTAGCGCGCGATATTAATTTCAAATTAGTTCACTTTACATGTGCATTTCCTCACATTCCGTGTTATCAATTTTCAAATGCAAACATACTTATGTACTCATACATACATATGTATGTAGTATATATGTATTAGTGAGTTATGCACATGTATCTAAAATTCAAAAATATTTTAAATTTCTTTTATGCACATCAGAAATAATATACAGACTAGTGTTTAAATACGCATCGAACGTAATGCACAAACCTTTTACACACTCATCTACACTGAAATTCAAGTATAAAATCTGATTCAAATCGACACTGATTGAATAAAGTATTACGGCAATTCGGATTTTAATTTAGAACTGGGCCGCAGTTAAAGTAAGTTGGAGAGAAATATTATATGCAATTACAAGACTAATTACAGGCGTCACTGGAACGAATAGTTCCACGTAAGGTAAGGTTCAAAATATGTAACTCGTGATACGTCATGTGCTAAAGGTTAATCGCTATCCTCCGCTAATTTTGTCTGACGGTTGTCTTGAAGGCAGGTTCGTTCTATCAACGTTTTACAAATGATAAACTTTTTATTCCTCGGAGAAAAGCCTACTTTTAACTAAGATGAAGTTATAATAATGGCCCTTAGTGGAAAACGCTTTCTTTCAGGAGAACAGAAAAAGGTGTTCGATGAACTTTCCAAGTTTTTGCGATAGGTTGCGACTATTCTTAATAGATATTTCATATTTATGAAGTATGTTGTTGTTTAACTATTGAAATTTGTGTTAAGCGCTATATAATGAAACAAGTAATTTATTACATTTACGACTGCAAATAATAATCAACGAATTTTAATACACGAATATTTTTATATAAAAAGTAGCACAATATAAAATGATAATAATAATAATAATAATAGTGGAGTATGAATAGAAACAAATAATGAAAAAGTATGAAAACATCACATGCAAGTCATACGAGTGTGACAATATCAAAAATCAGTGACACAGTAATGAGCACAAAGCACTAAAGCACAACCCAGCGAACAATAAGTAAAAAATGTACTGTAAAGTAAAAAATGTACTGTAAGTAAAAAATGTACTGTAAGTAAAAAATGTACTGTCCCATGGGGAATTACATCCAACGGGTATTGGCCAAGTGTTGTTGTGAGCAATTATTTTATAAATTTAGTTTTACAAATTTAGTGTAAAGTTTAGTTTTAACAATTTTAGTGTGAACACAGAATGAAAAGAACCTAGTAGACAAGATGAAGTGAACAGAAAACACGATCAAAATAAAAAATATTATCACGAAGATCACCATAAAAACTGCCTACATTGAAAAAAAAAACACATTATTGAAAACGAAATCAATTTAGTTATATTATTAGACAACAAGAGATTTACAAGTTAACCTGTAAATGCCAAGTTATATAGGACAAACTGGGTGGAAGATCAAAACAAGATAGAGAAACGATCCATTACAACCAAACGATCCATTTACAAAAACCAAATTTGACATAGGACTACGGAAACTGGTTCCAGATTCACACAAACCTTGAAGAAAAAAATAAGCTTTTTAGTTCTCCGAAATTGTATACGTTCATTACGGTTTGTGTGAAAATATTCTTTCAAATTTCTTAATATCCTTCCCACCTTCCTACAACAGTTCAGTCTTGTAAGTATCTTTCGAGTTCATACCGTTGACAGAGTTAAAAATTTTTTATTGCCAAAATTCACCAAGGAATCGTTTTCAACGATGCAACTCAGTTTTGTTTTAATGGCTTTTCCAAAAAGCTACAAACATGCGATATTTGTTTAGCGTGTCGATTATCTGATCGTTATTGTCAATGTCACATGCGATATTTGTGTGTTTTAGGATTGCTTATACAATTTGTTTCTATCTTTTTTTTTATATTCCATTGTTGGTTGGGTTGGTCTCATTTAATTGTCGGTTGTACTCACTGTAACACATTTTAATAATTTTTTTGTATTTTTTTTTTTTTTGTAAAATATCTAATTTCGTAATATTGGCTTACAAAGGGTTAACGAATATGAAAATAATAACTAATATATTTTAATGGATTGGTAATTCTCAACTGCAAATAAAACAATCCAACAAACTATAATCAAAATAATGTGTGAACCTACCAAAGACCGACCCTAGAACCCAACTGGGACAGAATGTGATAATCAAGAACTCTTAGCCTGTGTAATCTATTCTATCATCCTAGTCCCGTATGTATGTAAATATATAAATGGCTAAAACCAACAAATCGACATGAATCCTGCGTAAGATGGCTGCGACTTCCAAAAACAGCTTTGCGTGTATTGTTGTTTGCGAAATTTTTCAAATTTAATTTTCCCTTGATACTTAGAATGACTTATAACAACGAATAAAAAAAGCAAATTCCACGTTCGTAAGTGGCAAACTCCTTGGGCACGACCAAAGTGAGACCATATATACAACGTACACACAAACGCAACGTCACTCACCGAAAAATATCCATATTTATAAACGTTGTCACTAGTTCTCGCTAGTGATGCTTACGATGTCACAAAGAGGCTCAATCTCTACGAAACTTAATTCCTCAAATTTAAAAAACTTATTAACTGCCTGTTCAACGATATCGCAAGCTACGGTTCGATGACAGAAATACTCGTAACATTTAAAATATAAACATCTTTTCTGTGTTGCTTTTTAGCTGCATTAATCAACAACTTATTTTAATAATTAGTCTTCAATTAAAAATAGATAATACAAACATTTATTATTTTTGTGCAATTAAATTTTTTTTAATTGTAAATCTAATTAAATTCATGGTGGATGAGCATCAAATTGTTGAGTTCAAAGCTAAATCTGTCTTGTGATAATGATGAGTACAAGGTAAAAAAAATTAAGGTTGCAATATAATTTTAAAGATAATCTTTTTACCTATAGCCCACGTTATCTACCTAGAGCCCGGTGCAGATTATTTTTTTACTATTAAACTCACTTCTGAAGAAATGCCCACCACATGGTTGGTATAAAATTAAAATATTGAAGTTATCAGTTGTTTTTGTTGTTGTTTTTTTAATTTGTTTACACTCCTACCTGACTGTGTTGT
This sequence comes from Linnaemya tessellans, assembly GCA_951800035.1. Taxonomy (NCBI): domain Eukaryota; kingdom Metazoa; phylum Arthropoda; class Insecta; order Diptera; family Tachinidae; genus Linnaemya; species Linnaemya tessellans. Next base: position 2,585,991 of record OX637533.1, on the reverse strand, counting down.
ACAAAAAGTAGAACCTTTCACTACAATATAAAAAAAATTGATTTACATGTTTTGTATAATTAAAAACATTATTAGCACCAACTCAACTCGTTATTTAGCAAAATAATGATGAATATTAACTATTGAAAATTCATTAAAAATGCAATTATGTATATGTTCGGTTAAAGAGAAGGAAGTAACAAAATTTGCAAGCTAAATCTTAATTATGGAAGGTATCAATTAAGCTTTGTTCGGAAAAACCTAACATTGTATACAAATTTAATTTCCAAGAAAAATATTCTCTATTTAAAACGATTTTAGAAACTTGCATGCATTGGTTGCTTCATGATTTCATAGCTGAAGGGTTTGTAAGATTCATCAAACAAAATGTTTCCTGCATTAACATGCAGTTAAAATATGCTCAAGTACTTACGAGTATGTAGTAAACATATTTAAATTATCTGGCAGTAATATCTCAAATAATTGCGCATAGAAACGCTAATCAAAAATACTTATATTTACGAGTACATACAATATTTTAATATGTATTTTAATATTAATGCCAAACTAAACAGAAATAAACAAAGATTTTATCAAAATAAAAGTTGTTTTTTCATTGTTGTTTATGAAAACTAAAGACGTACAAGTTCTCAATGGTGTTAAATTATAATAAATAAAAAAATTACATATATATGACCACAAAACGTCATGGGTGGATTTGTAAAAGATAAAGAGGCAATCAAATCCATAATGTGTTTGTAAAATGGTAACCAGCAGTGCTTCCTAGTTATGCAAGATATATGCAAATATAATTTACCTTTTAACGATAATAGAAATTACTGAATTGTGGCGACGAAGAGACAGTATAGTGGCAACTGTCTTAGAGCTCGAAATTAACTTTGGTCTGATTTTTCACTTGAACTTTTCACTTTAATTCCTGAGTTAATCTTAGATGGCATACACATACAATTCTGCTATATGCCAAACATATTTTTTTTAAGTTACTCTTAATTTAATCAGGGTTTATCCATCAAAACTCATGATATGGCAACACTACAATACATAGAGTTTACACTACCGCCTAAAAATTATGAAATTTAATTATGTTGTATTAAATTCTCGTTAAGTTTCGAAGAGATTAAAGCAAGAGCATGACGTTTTACAAAGCCGAACGGTCGCAAAAAAGTTTTGCAGCTTTTAAGCACAGTCGTTGAGCGAAGTTATCATATATATAAATATATATATATATATATATATATATATATATAAATATGCATATGTATATATATATATATATATATATATATACATATATATATATATATATATATATATATATATATATATATATATATATAAGATTATGTAAGCTTTCATTGAATATTATGCAAAAATTTCTTTCAAGCTTTCCTTTCTGGATTTAATTAACGCACCACACAAACGATGTCAAAATAAGCATTCACGTAAATAAATGATTAGTTAAATAAATATTGTGACACGTATAATATATGGAGGAGTATTTGAAAAAGGGCGTTGTATAAGTTGGTGTTAGTTCTAAAGGTATCAATTTTCATAAAAAATTCGGAAAATAGACTACTTTTTATATAAACGTTCAACTCAATAGATTGATATTTTCCCCTTTTCTGAAAACTGTAATCCTCTGTGGTAAATAATATGCGAAATGTTTGATCCCACGAAAATTTTCAGTACCTAAGTAGTTGAATTTCCTATTGTGTAAATTCCATGGGAATTGATAGCGCAAATACATGTTCTCATATATCCTTTTTTTATTTAAAATTTAAGACCATTTAGTATTACAGATAATTGCTTTGAAAGAAAAATAAATATATGTTTTGAAAAATATTTACATTAAAAACAATTACGCATCCGAAAATTTGATTTGAAAATCAACGGCCAAAGTAGTACGAAACAAAGAAAAACGATATAAAATTACCTCATTCGAGGATGGGAAATAATAGTGTTGAAAATATTACAGGTGACAGTTCTCAATAGATGATAAAATCTAATCTAAGGTTTTCTACGCAAAAAATTTCGTTCTACTTTTTTACATCCTCTGTTTATTAATGCGTACATGGATTCATTACAGTGGAAATATAATTATAATCCAAAGTTCTGGTTGTGTTCTGTCGCTAATTTAGCTGCGGGTTGGAAACTTCATTCGTTAAACATGCACATGAATATATATTATATAAACAACAACAAACGCTCATTATCCTGCAGTTCTGATATGAAGCCTTACTCACAATATATTAATCCAATATTACGTTCATTAGTTACAAATGATTCTGATAATATGAATTGTTTTAAAAGCTGAGCAGAAATATGGATTACAAATTAAAACGATTTAACAAATTAATATGATTCTTTTGTCTAATTTTTTTAACCTTTTTTCTTTAATAAATAATATATTTGTTTGAGTCTTGAGGTTAATTTATATTAATATTTGATATTTCGCGAACCATCGGTTAGCTTCTTCAGGAAATTATTTAATTTTATTTAGTTTTAACAGTTTCTAGTAAAACTAAATAATTTCCTGAAGAAGCTAACCGATGGTTCGCGAAATATCAAATATTAATATAAATTAACCTCAAGACTCAAACAAATATATTATTTATTAACAAATTAATATATAAACTTTTTAATTTTTGTATAGGTTTATTAAACAGTTTCTAGTAAAACTCTTAACTGGGGAAAAATGTCAGGAATGAAGGGTACTTTTATGCATGTGAAATTTGTTTTATTTAATTAAAACAGTAACATAATTATTACAATTTCATTCAGTCGCATATGATTTGAAAGTATGTACGTATAAAGCAGCAAAATTTGGTTAATTACAATGTTTGTTGTTATTGTTGTGTTTTTAATTAAAGGCCTCTAGGAACGACATCTATAGTAACATACACATTAACCTCAACCTTAATAAGAGTATAAATTTACATTTTAAATATGTACACAACAGCAAACGTCGTTTTAATTCAGAGTGAAAATAAGTGAAAATGCCCCAAAAAAAGATTTATTTTGCCATCAAATGACAAGTGGTTTGCTCAGAACTTCAAAGAAATGTAATCATCAACGTGGAAAGATATTAATTATTTATATGTAATTTTTCTATAAAACAAAGTGTTCTATAGACAACTGCGCTGTAGAATATTGAACTAATGAATAAATTTTTTAAAAGAACACGTCAGACTATTTCGTATATGTATATTTTTAAAGTAAAGTTTTTTTGTTTTTGAGATAAAATTTTAGTTTATTCTTTCAAAGTAATCTTTATGCTTTGGCATAGGAAAAATGTCTTTGAGAGCACAAAACTACATTCCAAATTTCTTTCTTGTTAAAATTGCAAAGAAAGTAAAATCTCTTGAGGGGTTTTTGCATACTATATTTGAATGAAGTTCATGTATTTTAGTTGTCTTTTTGTTGCTGTAGTAATAAGATAAAAGCGTGTAAATTTAATTGAACAACTTATTCTTCTGTTCAGTTGTTTATGAACTCAACAAAATATCAGTCTTTTTTGGCAGCAAAAAGGTATTCATACAGGGGTGATACCACATGATCATGAACAGAAATTCATATTAAATTTCATCAAATATTTTAGTGTCCTTGCATATGTTCTTCTACTTGTTAGAAGTTATAAACGCAAAATTTTTCAGAAGAAAATACATGATTTTTTAAGCAAATAATTTGATAAGACTAACGCCGGTATTCATAAAATTTAAAATGAGTTTGAAATGTATTTTATTCAAATTGTTTCATACAAAATTTTCTTAAAACAGATTTCATATACATTTTATTTTTTTATGAATATGGAAGTAAATTTTTAATACAGTTATTAATTTCATGAAAACATCAATGTAACAGTCATGAAAATTCTTTAACTCTTAACGTTTCTCTATTATAAAACCAGACCAAAAATGTATGACATATGTAGTTATGTACATATATGCATATACAATTTTTGCCAGCACTTTCTCCTTTATAATATCCATAATGTGAACGTAAAGTACGAAATAGATATTAATTACAGCCCATAATCGCTTCTATAATAAACTACACACACGTTATCACAGAAAGCAGAAAAAGATTTATTGTTGCAATTTGAAGTTTGTTAGTAAAAGGACTTTCAATGCCGCACAAGTAAAAAAGAGAAATTGTTTTTAAAGATATATTGTTAACTAAAGTCAGTATAATTTAATTTATCTTTATCACTGTGTACATACATTTACATTTACTTAGTTGCTGTCTTTAAAGAGAAAGTTTTTTCTAGGGATTAACAAACAACTACGAAACAAAATATTTTTCATGTTTTTTGACTAAACGAAAATAAATAAAAAATAATTTGTTACACAATACTTGTTTTTATTTTTTACTACTTTTTTATGAAAACACGCAGAATATAAAATAATAAAAAAAAAATTAAACACAGAAAAAAAATTAAACACAGAAAATAAATTTTCCACAGAAAAAAAAACTACAAGATACAAAATTTATTCCGTTTTTTACTAAATGTTTTTTTATGTCGTTTATTTTTTTCTTACTGTCAATTCTACAGTATTTTATACTTATTTTAACAGCTGTCATGTGCAATAATGCATGCAATCCAACACAACACTGTGTTTGTTGTTAATTTTTAGTTAGACACTTAAAAAGCTCCCCCACATGCACCCACACAAGCATAAAGAATAACACATACCCAATAGGCATTTTACCTAACATGACTGATGTCAGAATGTATATGGAACTATAGCAGGAAATTCTCTACGCTTTAAACTTTTGCGTCATGCCATTTCCGAAAATATTTTTAAACGCCAGTACTATGGATCACTTAGTAAAAATAGTTTACGTTCATAAAAACCATTTTATGCCTTCTCATTTGATAAATTTCTAAACATATTTTTTTAATAAATCAGTTTACATATAACAATAAAATGTTTTTATGGAATAGGCCTTTAACTCGCTTTAACTCGATTCTAATGTGTCTTTATTATATTTACGTTCCAATTCGAATATTTCCTCTCTTCATTCGAATAACAGAACAAAATTCTATTTCATAACTACGAGCAACTTACGATTTGTGTTCGACAAGTCTGCGTTTAAAACATTTAATCTTTGAGAAATAAATACTTTGAAGTATTTATTTAGTTTGAATTATTCGAAAAGTTTAAAATTCACAAGATCTGGAGTTACTTTGTATATCGAATTATTGTTGTTTTTTATTATTTTATTTAAAAGAATAAAAAACAACAATAATTCCGCTTTTGAATGATTGAATATAATATGAGTTTGTAACTATTGTGGTATAGGCAAAATAGAATTTCCGTCTACTTCACAGATATTTTCTCAGAAATTTTTTAGATTTTTTTTCGGAAATGTAGAAAATTTATATATAAGTTGTTTAAAACTTATGCAAAATTCTCTCAGACATATTGAAAAAGATGGTCAACCAAATTCGGCACTGGGCAGAATTCGAAAATAATTATTCGCTGGGTATTTGCATAAATATTATGACAAGAAAAATATTCGTACGCCATCAATTAACAGACGAGCGGAAGAGAGTAAACGAATTGTAGAATAAGTAAGTGAATAAATGAATGAACGTATGTACATACATATACACACGCATGCATTTGTGCATTGAACTAGACAAGGATTCCTTTACGGTTTGGTCGGTTTAGATGTGTTGTTTTTGGTTTTAATATTTTACTGCACTCCTTTTCGAAAGTTTTTGCAATTTCAATTTGTATACGTGAATGTGTTTTGGCACATAAGCCATTTGTATGTATTTATGTTAAGTTTGAAACAACAAATATGTATAATATTCATTTGTGTTACAAAAATTAGGTTACATGTCATATATTCATTCGATTGTTGCTGTTGTTGTTTTCAAAATATCTGTATGAAAGTAGTGTGGCACAAAATTTTAAAATGCTATTCATTTAATTGGGTAAGTTTTTGTGTGCACAAGATAAAACTGAAAAATTAAATACAATTGCAATGACATGGAAATAAATATTGAAAATAACGAATCGATAAATTTTGCGTAGTAGCAGGAAGTGAAGGAGACATATTGTTAGTCTAGGTGAATAGACAGACAGTCTGTAAAATTGATAAGTGTATTTTATTACTCTGTATAGTCGAGAGAAATATGAAAATTGGTCGTGAAAATATCCATATAAAATTAATATTGTGTAATAAAAGCTTTACATTTTATAAAATAAATATTTTAATTATTAAGTAAGAAAAAAGGCAAGACGTAAAAGTAATGCGGATAATACGAGAAGGAATGTTAGTTTCAGGAAAAAATAAAAAAGTGCTATAGCTTAAGATTTTGCTGTAGAGATAATTAAAATAAAACTATTGTAGAGCAATGTGCAAAGGATTTTAGAAAACATAACCCCCTGTTAGAAATTCTCCTAATCAATGTTACATACATGTTTCCATACTACAATAAAATACAGCCTTCCTGTTCCCACATTTTACCAATTAGTATAAATTTTCTCATTAATGTAGCTTCGGGGGATAAGTTTAAACTAAAGCTATATTTATGTGCGAGTTTCTAAAATTTAAGGTTAAAACACAAAAAAAACACAATTAAAGTTAAACGTGTAATGGCCATAAACCACAAACTCGGAGTATGCATTGTTTTTGTACCACTAGAGGTGTTAGTTGTATTATGGAAACTGCAAATTCTATACAAAACATCTAAACATGTATGTATGTATGTATGTGTATGAAAACCATGCATAATTACGTGAGTTTGTGTGTAATGGACACTTCATATTGAAGAGATAAACTTTTGCCTACAAATTGCGATAGGCAGCACTAGGGTACGTATCTTCACAGCTAGTCAAGCAGCGAGAGATATGAACTAATTTTCATTGATTTACATTTTACCGCAGTCATTGTTGCATTGTTATGCATAGACAAAGAGAAAAATGTTAGTAAAAAGCGAAATATTTATATGAAGCATTTACATATACTTAAGTTCAACTATGCTTGTATGTGTATATACATATATAATTAGACATGTCCATATGTACAACTATGTAAGTTAAGAGAAAATTTTTCTAAATCACCCCTTTCTAAATGGAAATTCAGCGTTTGCTAAAGTGATGTACAGAGTTGGCCATGCGTCGTCGTTAGCGAATATGTAAGTGTCAACTGGACACCAGCGGCTAACAATATCCGGGCCTGGGCAAATCTTAAGGCTTGTTAATTAATCATTGCAGCTACTCCATGCAATTGGAATCTTCATCCGAGATATTCGAGATCTTTAGATAATTCTCACTGGTGTATGTTGCATGCAATAAATGCCGCACTTGGAACAAAAGACTCGAAGTGAGAGTATTATTGTCCAAATACGGTTTGATTTATAGGCTGTGAAACTTGAAGAAACTATTACATTTTCTGGTGCCGATGACAAGAAATGTTTGGTGCCCCTGGCATAACGGAATGAAGCGTCATAGTAGTAACCAATGAAAAGTAGTGCAAAAAGTCTACATTATACTATTAGAATATATCGTTCAAAAATATCTTGTCAGCGAGGAAAATTTATAATGGAAAAGGGTATGCAAACAAGAAGTGTTATTTCATAAGTCATACAAATAGGCAAGATACAAAACGGAGACGTAGCGTACATAAGGTGTACATAATTGCGTATTGATAAGCATTTTTTTCAAACCGATTAAATACCAACAAGGAAAATAAAAAGGGCCTCTCAATCCTGTGTACTTTGTTCTTTTTTGCTAGGACCAGTACTCAGAGGATGACCCCTACATTGCGCTGCAACCAGAAAGCAGAGACCGGTGAAGAAAGATTGAACCATATCAGAATATTTCCAGCCAAAACTATTTCTACTCTTCTTCGATTATTTCAAATAAAAAACACCTTTTTTACTGCACCCTTTGATATTTCAAATAACTTCCATCGAAAGTCATTCAAAGTAACGTAAAAAATGGTGAAAGATATAAAGACAAGACACATAGACTGACAACACATACAGATAGAAACGTTAAAGGTTTCTTTCATTTACAACAACAATAGCCGTGTTGTACTTAACTACAACAACTGCAACAACTAAGTAAATATCTTAGTGTTGCATTAGAAAAAAAAGCCTAACATCTAATAAAAAGTTGGGTTTAACAAGAAGAAAACTGTAATATCTGTATCAATTTAAAAGGCACGAGTTTCTTTCAGTTTTATACAATATTTAGTTTTTTTTTCTTCTCTTTTCTAAATTTTCTTTATTAACCCATAATACAATTACCGATTGTATGCAGAAAAAAAAATATTTATTTAAAAATGGAAATAAAAAAGAGTAACGAACGTGTAACCATATTGTTGGGTCTCTATTTGTGTGACGGTTGGTTGGTATTTTGGTCGCCTGATTGCCTGCCTGACTGCCTGCTGCCTGCCTATATGGCATGGAATGAATGGCAACGGTTAGAGAAAAATATTGTTTTTAATACAAAATGTCTTAAGTGTGGCACACAAGAGTTCATCATGGCATATAATTGAAAAGCATAACTTAATAAAGCTATTTTTGTGCCATTAGACGGGGAAACGTAACAACAATACAACACTCGTACTTGAGGTATACGGTAAAAAGTTTGTGCAGAAAAATATTCAACAAAACAAAAAAAAATTAAAATAGAACTTCAAACAGAATAGCGAGGAAGAAATAAAAAAAATCTAATGTTTGCAAATCTAAATGCAATCATTTACAATTTACCTTGTGGAAAATATCAATAAAAAAGCAAAATAGAAAAAAAACAGAAAATATAAAAATAGAAGAAGTTGGCGTAACAAATTTTCAATTACAATCAGTTCAAACGGAAGTTTTATTGGAAAAATAAAAATACAGATATAAAAAATTGTTACTTTTAAACAGCTTACGTCAGAGCTTTGAATAGCAAAAAGGTTTTTTTAAATTTTCTATAATTATTGTGGTTTTAGTACATTTTCAAACATTTTCATAGAAAAACTGATTAAGAACTATTAAAACTAAATATTTGAGCATTCAAGGCCAGTACTTGCTCATAAAAAATTTTCTTTAATTGGAGATGTGCACCACCCACACCGTCATCGTGAATCACAATGCATGATCGTAATTTGTGGTTCAATCAAAAATGAACGTGTTTGTGTAGTTTATAAAATGTGATTTCATATTAAAAAAAAAAAAAAGAATTATTTGGTATACAAAAAGAAATGCCTTTATATTCTTTGGCAGATCGTTATTTAATATACTCACGATCATTATTGGTAAAACAAAACGTATTAGAGCATTTTGATGGTAAAAATAAAGAAAATAAACTCATATTTCGACTTTCGATTTCCGTGATTATTTATGAGCGTGATTAAGTTTCATTTCAGCGCATAAGAGCGGGCATGGGCATGAGGCAAGGAAATAATTTCCTACATGAGCACAAATTGCTTTATTATTATTTTTTTTATACAGCTTATACTTAAACAATGTAAACTAATTAAAGATGCATTTATGAACTATCAAATTCCGTATAAAGAAATAAATATATATATATATATATATATATATATATATATATATATATATATATATATATATATATATATTTGTTTGTTTATATAAGAAGTTTGTTTGACAGTGAGAGAGCAAACATGTCTTTGTTATTTGTACCATTTATTTTTTTATAACAATTATAATATCTCTGGCATTCTAAGGTTGTGAATGTGACTGCGGTGCAGGGATTAATTTCCCCAATAATGTGCTCTATAGACGATTTATACCTATTTGTCTATAATGCAAAAAGTCATTGATTTTCTCAGGAAATTATTTATTGTCATTTAATCAGCAGTAAGTAAACTCAAAATATATATATTGTATAAAATTTTATAGAAAACCAATTTCATTGGCAAATATCTCTCTCACAACTTCGATTCCAAATATACTATTGTTAAGAATTTAATTACTTGGTTCTGGTAGATGTTTCAAAAACTGATTTCCTTTAAAATATTGTGCTTTTATTTTATTAAATTACCATGGCGGAAAACCTTTTGGCTATTAAGTACCTAATGAACCGTATGACTGAAGTCTTGTCATTAGGCAGGTGGTTATGATAAAATTTAACTTTATTGTTGATTTAAATGTCGTCAAATAATTAATGACATATTGTAGGTTAAGCTTAATTATAAATCAGTTAAATAATTTATTCTTTAGAAAAAGACGCAATTATTAAATAAGGAAAGTTTAAATAAAATATTACCCATTCCAATTTCAATTTTTCATTCTATCTTCAGCAAACAGGTCTTCCGCTTTCTCATTCCAGTTCTCTTGTATTATATCAGATTTCCATATACAATTTCATGTTTGCATCTGTATTTTGTAAACATTTCACTGGGTATAATTTACCTTGAACTTACGTATAATCATTTAAGAAATAAACTATTTATTTATACTAGTGTTCTCTTTTATTTTTGTAGCTGTGTTTGTACGAGCCTTTTTTGCATGAGCTTTAGAAATATTTGGCAAGAAAGAGTGAAGTGTACTTACACAAACAAATCACATGAAAATTACATAAAACTGGATAAAATGGAAAACAATGAATTTTCGTATAGAACGCCAACAAAGTGTATAAAACGGATTAAGCAGCACAACATTATGACAAACAATTTAAATTAACCCAGTTAAATATTAAAGACCTGCAGCAGCATGTTGTAAGAAGAAGAAGAAAGCAAAGTGAAGAACAACAAGGACATAAAAGTACCAATACAAGTACATTCACTAGCTAAGATCCTTAATAAGAAAAATTACACAACGTGGTTTTATATCAAAAGAGGAAAGAAAAAAAATTAATGATAGTAGTGAAACTACACAGAAAATGTTATAAAAATGGTCTAAAAATAAAGTCTCTAGTGGTTTTAAGAGAAAAGTTCTTACGAAAAATGTGTTTGTGTGAATGCGAAAAGCTGCTAAAAATAAAATGCATAATAAAAATTTACTCACTTTGCGCATTAATACTAAATTAAGCTGGCAAATAATGAAATGCCAGACATCAAGAGCTTGAACAATAAAAACTTGATATAAGAATAATGAAAGCTTTTCAAAACTGCTGCCGCAGTTATTATTCTGCAGGATAAGTAGAGATAAGAAACTTCAGTTATTTTCAAAGTTACGCGTAACATCTTTCCAATTGTTCTCTAAGAAAAGGATGTCTCTGTATTTGTAATTTTTAATTAAATGTTTAAAGTGCTTTTGTAAGAGGCGCCTAAAGTGCCCAAATGTTTTGAAGCACACTTCTTTCAAGGGAGAAAATATACATTTTTCAAAATTCTACGATTTATTTGCCTTGCAGAAATCAGCGATCGAACTAAAGTTGCAGAAAATTTATTTTAACTAATGTTTTTTTACAGAAAATGTTGGCTTGTGTAACATCTTTTTCTTTAATTTTAATTGAACAACCGAAAAAAATTATATATTTTCATTGGAATTTGCAGTTTTCGTTAGTTTAGTAATTTATTTATGCTTTATATCTTAATGTATAGAGTACAAGAGTGTCTTTTTTGATTCCGCTAAGCGCCAGAACCAGCCAACTAATTTTTATAAAATTTGTTGAGTTTTCACGATTCACTGCAACTCTACGAGAATATTTTCGACAAGACCACTTCTGGCCGGACCTATAGTATTTTACGGTGTATTTTTATTATTAACGCCTTTAAGTTTTTTAAATATAATAACTAATAAAATAAAGACATTTAGATTGCCTAGAGGCTTAAATGTAGAAACTGGAGTACGCGTGAAGGCTGGGTTACTAATTTCTAACTTTGACATGGAACATTGCTTCAATAAAATCAATACAAAGTATATGATGTGACTAATGGTGATTTCCTTTCTGAAAAAAAAATTTAACATTCTATCACTGTTTTCCTAAAAAAATACAATTTGGCGCATTTTTAAAATAAAAATAATTTTTCGCAAGAAGTGGTATATTCACTTGTAATAAATTCACTATTACCAAATGCCATAAGATTGCCATTTTTATTGAAAAGTGCAAAATATGTAGCATTTTTTTTAGAAAAGAAATCAACAAGTGTGCTGCGCATAAGTGAGTAACGAAAGACTAAACAGAAAATGTATTTGCTTTCCAGTAAACTACTTTAATTTTGAGCCTCCTTACTGTTTGTGCATTTGCATACTTGTGTAATTACAACTACCATTTGCTTATTGCTCCGATTTTGTGTAAACGTTAACTTAATCAAATAATAAAAATTAATTTCACGCTGGATATGTTTAAGTGCGTTGTGGCGTATATCATTTGGTACATTTAACAGTAAAAGAAAACGCCATTTATTAAGCAGCTCAAAGAAAATTAATTTTTCCGCTCCGCTCATGGTCTATAACTCTTTCGTTCTTGCCGGGTAATTCTGCCAATCATTTGCTTGTTCTATTGAAATTTATTTCATCAATTTAATCGGCAATTATTCGCAGTAACGACATTTACGTTTTGTTTTTGCTAATTACTAGATAGAGATAAATTAGAGTTGCTACTGTGAAAGACACACATACATATATGTATGTATAACTAGCAGAGTATACACACGAGTATGTACATAAGCACTTATGTAAAACTAAGTTAACTCCCAAAAGTTGATCATTAATGCAACTATTTTTTTCGGATAAGTACGTTTCACATACAAACGCTTTATCTTCTGCTCCACTTTATTGTTGTCTTAAGCAATCATTTAAATAATGAAAAACAAATAAAACTTGCTATCATTCAGCAGATTAGAATCTCATTTATTTCAAATGCCTGTTTTTGTCGTTTTGGAAATTAATATTGAGAGAATAATAGAATAAACTAAATTTTTTTTTTTAAAATATAATTGTGCAACAGAATGATATCGACATCCCCAGTTTGTAATACATAATAAACTCCCAATGAAAATTTTATTCAATTTACAAAAATAGGTTTCCCTACTTGAATTTGAATTTTTTTGGAAAGTCATAAGGGACAATTGTGCATCCATCAATTGTTCAAAGAATACCATAAATATATGTATGGAGTGTTTATTAACTTGTTATAATATTTATGTAGAGGGACTGAAAAATGAGTCCCTGGAAACACACACCACATCTTTCATTACTTTTTAATACTGCTGTAATGAACTAATTTTAAATTTAAAAGGAAAAATGTTCTAAATTAAAAAAAAAAACTTAGCTCGTTTGGTTGGGTATTAATTTTAATTTTTTGTCATTTTAATTTTCACCCTGTCATGTCTTTTGCTGTTTTTATTGTTTCGGTTCGTTTAATTTTGCATTGTTCTCTGTATTGTTAACCTTCACTTAACAGTTGACATTCCCTGCGTTTTAATTGTTAATACTGGGTGCTTTTGATGCTTTTATTGTACAAGTCCACTTTTTGTTGTTGTTTGTGCGATTTATATGGACACAAATCTTTTATGTTCACTCAATTATTTTTTGACAGTTAAAGTTTGCATTTTCATAAAATCCTAAGAGGAGTATTACGATAATTTCTCTAAACTCTTTTTATTTAAAATATCAGCTAAATTCGAGAGTTCTAAGATGTGACCATATAAATTTGAAAAATTCACACACATTCGTTTACAGAATTCGAAGGTGGTTTTTAAATATTCTAAATTATATTCCAAGATTTTTTAGTAGGACCAGCAGTCAGGGCATGACGTCCATACATGCAGTGCATTGCTCCGGAACTAGAAAGAAGGTGATAGTATTGGGAGGGTAGATGAAGAACAATGAGAAGATAGAGAATTTTGTAGCTCTTTTATCCTTTACTTGGCCGGGGAATTTTTGCTACAAGGTTGCTGTTACTCTGCCCTTTAGTACATGATAGTGTCGATCGCTGCCAGTAATTGATCGGTGACCAGAGCTATGCCTTCGCCACTGAAGCAAGCCAACAACAACTAACACAACCATGCACTAATGCTGGTCAAAATAATTCGACATCACATGCATGACTGAGAGGGGATTTGAACCCGGGATTCCCGACTTTATTTCGAATTTAAAGTTCTTTTTTGATTATTTCCTTTTTAATTTTTTCTTCTATTTTTCCTCCTTCCTTTTAAATTCTTAGGAATTTTTTTTTGAAAAAATTACTTTGTATAAAGCTTTTTACAAGAAAATGAAACCACAACATGAAAACATTTTTTGGTTAAACTAGATATTTTCATCATTAGTTTTATAAACAAGCATTTATTGCGAATTTAATTTAAGAAGATCGAGTAGAAATCCACAGGCAAAACAAAACAGAAGCTCAATAAAAGCTTCCATGTAAAATAGGATTTCAAATATTCCGCAAAATTTTCTTGACATAAAAATTTTTTTTCCAGCACAAAATAATAGAGTTTTAAAAGTGCAATTTATCAACAGAAAAAGCAAATTTGTTCCTATTATATTTGGTGTTGTAGAGAAATTCTTACGAAAATATTTTTTCAGTTGCAGTTTAAATTTGAAAAAACCATTCTAAAACAAGGTGTCTATCAAATAGACAATGAGCTCATTTTGTTAATTTATTTATTTTATAAATTACATAGTTGTGCACGTACATATGTACATACATACATACGTATGCACAAAATAGCAGAAAAAAGCTAAAAAATCCTTTAAAACTAATTTGTTATTTCGATTTAGGTCAAAAATACATTTTCGACTACAATAAAAACACTTTATTAGATTTGTGTGAACACGTTAACATCACACATGCACACTTACAAATTCATGTTCACGTAGATGTCCATGTGTATGCCAGTGTGTTTTAAATTCAAAGCAAAAAAGGACATAAACCGAGAGAGTAGAAAGAATAAACGAAAAGCGGAAAAAGAAAACAAATAATTTCAGCCAAAAGTGCAGTAGACTTTTTGTCTAAACATAACAACCATCTTTTATTTATTGCTTACGGCAAGGGGGAGGGGTTTAAATTTGGGTCAATTTGGGTTAAAGATTTTGTATAGATATTTTTAGTTGTTCTCACACACAGATAAAGTAACATTTATATTAGACGTCACTGGTAATCAAGGACATGTTATATAATAGCGATGAATAGCACAGAAGGAAATCTCTAAACATAAAACGACACTTAATAGTTAAATATAAAACCATTTATTATAAATGCTTCTAATGAACATAATCTTTTTTCTCTAAATGTTGTATGCTGTATTCATAAAAAATAATGTGGAATTGAAAGAAATATTGTACAAAAATAATGTTTTAAAGCACAATTCAAGCCTATTTTATTATTATTATTTTTAATACGGCGGTAGGATAGACTGAAAAAGAAATAAAAATAAATTTTCGATGATAAATAAAATTATGCATTTTAATATCAATAACAATTTACAGTTGTGCAAGTGTTTTCGTAAGTCGCTACACTTTCATCATCAGTACTCATGTGTATTTTGTTTGTAACCTCTTGTTGGGTGGCTCAGTTGAATATGATAATAGTTTTTATTTATACAAATTTTATTAGGAAACAGCATACGAAAACTGTATTTAAAACAAATTTTCGAACATTAGCCTGTAAATCTTAATAAAATTTAAAATATATTTTCATTTCTATCAGATAAAGAGCTTTGCATAATTAGATTCAATTTTTTTGTTATATAATGTGTGTTTAAGAACTTTTCTAGCTCAAAGTTTCATGTAGTTTCGGTATTCCTGCTTATTCATCATCTGCATTCACTTATGTTTAAACATTCTCACGAAGTGAGGGCGACCTTTTTCATACAGAAGGATTGCGTTGACATGACTTTGTTAATATTTCGGCATTGTTCTAGCAATTTTAGTCTCTATTGACTCAATTCTTATCCAAACTTACATATACTGTACAAGAACAGCAGTCGTTTTGGTCCCATTATTTTGTTAAAGTTATGCTATATTTTGTTAAAATTATTTTGTAAGCATATTTCTATTTGTCGAATTAAAGCCTTAATCGAATCTATCGTGCCAATTAAGTAGAACTAACAAAATTTCTGAAACAAAGGCAGAGGTCAAAGTGATATTTTAGATCGCATGTATAAAATTCTGCATAGATGAATGTGTATGGCGCTCTTAAATATATATTTTTTTCCATTCTTCTAACGAAGCTTCTTGAATGACAACCCAGATGCTGATGGTAATGATTATGATGATGACTGCGACTGTTGCAACGCTGATAAGGAAGTGTGAGTTGCATAAATAAACAAATTATTTTACAAAATGCAGGCAGAGCTGAGTGGAAATAAATGTTAAAAAATATTATCTTAAAAGAAATCAAACTGTAAAAGTTATGAAGTGCAGAAGTGGAATATTTTTGCATGACTTGGCAGAGAAGAAACTCACTTATCATTTACAATAAACTATTGTACAAATGAATGACAGACAAAATGACTTGTCCTCAAACATTTACCGACATATACATACATACATACACCTTTAGATTATTTGAAGCTTCACTGCTGTTATTGATGACTGCTTGCCTGCCGCCCCTATTCAATAGTATGTGAATACATGATGAATAAATAACATGACATGAATTTATAATTATTGACAAAATGCTGTAAATAAAATTTATTTGCCTCCGCTTTTTCTAGATTTCAAAATGTTAAAAAATGTACAACTATTTCTAGATGTTGTTGAAATTCATTGTTGTCATTGACACGAGATGAAATGAACTAATGATTGTTTAATTTAACTTGAAATATAAAAAGATCTAATGGTTGTTGAACACTGCATAATTTGGCTAATGAATATGATCATTATTTGTATATAACGATGCCACTCAAATTAATCACTGTATCGGGAAATCTTACAATTTTTGGAAATGGCGAAGTACGTCAGTCGTATTTGACATTTATAGCGCTAATGTATACAAACAGACAAGACATGGCATGCTATATTCCGGAAAAGCGTGGAAAAATTGTGTCGATTGTGGAACCACAGATCACAATTTTATCCATTTCTATTGAAATCAAGTTTAGAACTACTCGTATATTTACAAATTCGGTGCTGTTGGCTGAAGTAGTTGAACGCGAGACTATGAAGCGGAGGGTCCTGAGTTCGAGAACGCGCTGAGTCATGGAATATTGTGTTGAATTCTTCTGATCAGCATTAGTGCGTGTTTGTTTTAGTTGTTGCCAGCCTGTTTCAATGATGAAGGCATAGTCACTGGTCATTGAACATAATTGGCAGCGACTGACACTATCATGTACTACAAAAAGCTCGGCCCTGTAGCTAAAATTAGCCAGCGAAGTACAAAAGGTTGAAATAGCTACAAAAAAAACTTTCTATCTTTCCTAATCTGTCCCCTCAATACTATCCCCTCGTTTTCAGTTCCGGCGCAATGCATTGCATATATAGGGGTCATCCCCTGAGTGCTGCTCCAAGATAAAAAAATAAAAATAAAATTACTTTTACTCCTACCCAATATTTGGATACTGCGCCCCACAACGCTCCAATAGTTTATTTTTATGTCAAATGTATTCGCAAGTCTTCTTAAGTTTTATGTAATACAAATATGAAGTAAACTACAGCTGAGAATATAATTTTAGCAATAAACATTTAGAAAATCAATACTACGACAAACGTAAGATTGAAGAGAATCTTTAGGTATAACAAAAAAGCACATACAATAAAAAGAAATGCTTAAGGAATAGAGAGATTCAAGAAAGTTGTATATGCTGTCAAAGGAATTTATAGCCTTTGGCTGTGTCATAATTCAAACAAACATCTGTACGCTTGACAAAGGTGGGTGGTTGACGTTTGCTTTTTCTTCTACTCCTCCAGTCAAAGTCATATGTACAACTGATGTTCATGTATGTGCAACAAATACGTTGGAATTGTGTATAATTTTTTACTAGGAGTGACTTTTCAGTCGCATTTTCCAAATAGACTACAAGTTACAACAACAGCCATTGAAACAAAATGAAAAGAATTTTCTTTAGTATTGCATGCTTTAAGATTTCATGAAAATAAATACAACAACGTAACACATTTGGATTTTAGCCAAAAAATAATAACAACAATTATGTATTAAAAGCGAAAAATGCCGTCATGGAATCGAGAAATGCAACATGAAAAATGGGACAAATGTCAAACGTAATTTTTGCCAGCAATAAAAGTAAGAGCAGAGTTAACGACTTTTCGGGGCGGTACTTGAAAATCCCAACTAAAGACTAAATCACGTATGCATTGAAAATGGTATATGTAAAAGTAATATCTTAAGTATGGGGTTCATATCTTCCAAATGACATTTGAAAATTATCAAATAAACAAATCTTGTTACATTTAATCAATTCTGTGTCTGATCATAGTCATCTTGTGCGGTTCAGTTTAATGATTTTTTTTTGTTTTGTTGTTTTTATGCATCAAGCAATAATATTGTCACTAGTGCCCTTTGGAAAGATAGCAAGTTCATATAGCAGTTTGTAACTATAGTTTTAGAACTAGTCATGCATACATCACGCGTGGATTACGTGCAGCTGGCTAAAAATAAAATAGCACGCGTGCTTTTAAAACTGTAAGTGTCGCGCTGTGTAAGTAATGCTTGGTCTTGATATGACTAAATATATTAAGGATCATTACATTAGTTGCCTCCACTGTGCAGAGATAAAGTTGTTTTCAATTGTGGCAACACCAACAACATGATAGTTTTGACATTTAGATGCATTGGCAATTGACTCGAAACCCGCATTAAAATAATTAAAGTCCACTATGAAAATGGTAGTTCTGTTATAGTTACATTTCGTAAAATTCGTGATATTTTCGGACAACATAATCGTCCTTCTGAGACCTTCTGTCAACAAGGAAAATTGCCACATTTGGGCCTCTGCAAATTCTAGAGCGATTACTGAAAAGCCTTGGCATTCTCAACGTGTCACTGATCACATAGCGTAAGCCTGGAGGGGTGATTGGGCCGTTTTTTTCGAAGATGAGGCTGGAGATGCGGTAACGGTCAATGGATCACGCTATCTCGAGATGTTAACAACCCAATTTTTGCCTATTATCGATGACGTGGATATCATTGACATGTTGAACACTTGCCAGATATCATTTTTCATTCATAATTGCCAAACTTTTTTCTTTGTAATACAATAAAAATTTTAATCATCTTCATCTAAATTTGTTGTTTTATTTTGTTTTAGACAATAAAGTTCTTATTGAAAAACCCTTTATAAATAACCTGATTTATTTAATCTATTTGCAACCAAATAAATTTGTGGATTAAGTTCAAAAACAGATTTCGGTTTCACTATCTTTTCATCCTCCTTTATATCTGCCTAATAATAAAATCCGACTGTCATATATAATAAGTACACACTCGTAGACACATTTTGAAATAATAACATAAGACCAGGCTAAATAAATACATTATTAATATTTACATTAGTTGTTAAATAGAAAACACACACACTGAAACCCACAAAGTATGTAAAAGCCATACGAAATTATTATGTATGTAGAATTATTTACATATAAAATATGTAAATATTTTGTTATTAAAACAAACTTAATAAAACATGCAATTCGTGTACACATAGAAAAGTTGTTGGAAATTTATTTTATCAATTCTTGTACAACAAAAAGTTTTTTTTTTCATTGTTTGTACTGACAGATTTTTTTTAATACAAATACAGTCGACTCTCGATAATTTGAAATTTAAGGGACTTCAAATAATCGACAATTGACATTAAATTATCAAGAACGAAATGGAAAGAAATCAAGTTTAAAACAAGTTTAAAACAGTTTGTTATTTTTATGAAAATCCATATTTAATATATTTTTTGATCATTTTGTGATCAAGGCCATGAGAGTGTGTGTGATCTTGAAGGGATTCAGTCAGTGAAAACATGAAAACGTAATACCTATTGTATATTGTAGAAATCAAAAGTAAAAATATTTTACAAATAAATCGAATTTGTTTCAAATAATGAATTAATTTTTTATTCCATAAAATATTAAACGTTTTGAAAATAAATTCTTAATACAGATAAGGAAGACATTTTTAGGTACTACACTTTTGTGGAAAAATGCTTCAAAAGCAATTATTATGAATTTGTTGTTTTATAACTTATTTCCACCACTTTTAGATACTTAAAAGTAAATTCTCACGGTCATTAAGACTTTTAAGATTTTCATTTTTTGTTTCTATAGCGGCACGTAAATACAGCTTGTGAAAGTGCATACAACGCAACAATATGTTTATTGCGTTTGAGCAACCCGAAAATAAATACAAATCAGATTATTTTTTTGTACTTTTGGTTTTCTTTTCCTCACAAATCCCGGACACTAGCGTTCTATTAGTATGTTTAAGTAAAAATCGATTAATTGTACAACAATTCAATTTAAATGTTTTTTTTTGCATTTTATTTATGTTTTTTATTTATGACAACAAATACAGTAACAATAACTGAAGTGGCTGCACAGAAATTAATAACAATCATCACTTAGTGGTAAAATTTTCTTCCGATGGAAATTTATATCTCACAAATTAAATAACTTTTTTTATTCTGTTTATAACCATATTAATTATTATTTGTTGTGATGCTCTGGAACAAAATAATGTGGAGAATTTGTTGTAGCCATTTTACTTCTTACTTCGGAGACCGAAATTTTGCTATAGTACCGGCGACTTTTGCTATTTCTAATTTACATGTCTGTGGATGCAAAAACACGAAACAAAAAAAATTATAATTGTCAGCCATTTTCCCATAAATGATTATTTTAAATACTGTTCACACTATCGCAAAACTTATTGAAATTCATGGATTGTTAATGGCATTAGTAAGGATTTCAATTAATTGAAATCTTTTTTATTAATATCTTGTCTTAACTTGTCATAAAACCTCTTGATTTTTTTTTACGTATGTACGTTTTCCTACACTATTGTTTGTACCAAATCTAATATTTTTCTCTTAACTTGGCTAAAATAACGAAATGTGTACATTAAAGTGTCTATGACTTGTTTATAAAACGCCTTTCTATTTTTGAATGCATCATAAAACCAAGAAATAAAAAAAGTTTTTCCAACAGCAACAAACAAAAAACTACTCGTACTTTCTTTTTAAATACTTAATACGAAAGTAAAGGAAAAGTAGTATTATTGTGTTATTGTACGAGTATAAACAGTGATGAGGGAAAATTAAGACACAACCACTATTAATATGAGTTGGAGAGAAAACCTTAAGTTTTCACGTTCCATTCCATCTGCTAAGAGGGGCCTAGTAGGAGCAACAACCACGAATATAAAGCGTGATTTCTAATTTGTTAATTTCTGAAACAGAAGTCAGTACTTGTCACATCAAATCACAGTCTGCTCTCTTTTAGTCGTACTTAGGTACATCTTTTTTCTCCCAGTCATTTTATAAATTTCTCTCCCAGAGTTGCATTTTTATACCAAGTGGTTCATAATCAAACTATTGTATAACGCTTAATTTTGGAATTCAAATATCAATCAAAAAAAAATAAAATAAAATTAGCCTGAGAGGAGGATTAGTTGTCATAATTTGGTCATTTGATGAGTTCACATATGCCACTACCAGCAAATTGTGGCTGAGGAAGCCCTCTTTCTTGCACAAAAGGTCTTATATCTGAAATAATTTTGGAAGTCGAATAATATCAATTAAAAAGAAATTATATTTTCAACGAAACATTAAGTGGCAATTTAATATTTTTCATATTCACTTGTAAGTTGATTATTATTCCATGCATATATTTTTGTAAGGAAATTTGATATAAGCAAAAGCAACGATTTTTGCCGTCTTGCCAAATTTCTTAAAGTTGGAAATATCATTTGAAACCTAATAGAGTTAGCATTTTGCTCTCAATTGTACAATTTTGATAAAAAGTGTGTTCATATGGTATTTCTATTTGGGTTTATGTTTTCAAATTCGTCTTCATCTTCGTATGCAGTCTAACTATTTTAAAATATGTAGCAGACTAGTGCATACGTAGAAGTTATAATGTGTTTACACTCTATTAACACTCTTGATGATTATGTTTCCAAGTAATATTTGTAAATGGTTTTGAATTCCGGAAACATTTCTAATGCTCAATAGATTGTAGAAAAATGTTTGTTATTGTCATGAAATGTAACATTTCCCTTGTTCAGTCTTTCAATTCTTTCTTTTTTTTTTAGTGGCTTGTTAGGAAAAATTCCATATAAAAAATCTGCTCTAAATAGCATTTTTGCCGCTTTCCTAAGCTACGAGTATAATTTTTCCTTCTTTTTTTATTTTGTGGTGGATTTTTGGTTTAGGTTCTTGTGTTTTGTTGCTGTAATTTCGAAAAGCTTATTTTATTATTATTTTTTTTTTCTTGTGTTTAAAAGAGTTTATTTTATTTATTGTTCATAATTTTTTCCAGTTATTACCCAACTGTCTCTGAATCGGGTCAATGAGCATTTTAAAGTGTTAATGCCTGCACAGCGTTGTTGGAATACGTTGCTATTCGCTGCGCTTAAATGTCTAATAATAGACATTTGAGTGAAGAGTGATAGTTAAAGTATGAAAACGTAAAATAAAATTGCTTAGTTTGTTTTGTTACAGATGACAGACGGAAAGGAGCGATATGCAAAGGGTACGGCTAGAAATAGAGAAGGAAACCTTGTCAAGCCGACTTAGAGGCAGGGCAGCAAGTTTTAACACCAACAAAAATTATAAATGCAGTTTAAAACTAAAAATAAAATTAAAAATATCAGAATACAATAAAAATAAAAGATAAAAACAAAGATTTTTCGCCCGTTAAATTCAAAGTTTGCGGCCAAGTCTTTAAATTGCATACATTCCAAGTCAGATATTCAAGCCATAATAAAAACATAAAGAGAATATTTTGGATATGATTTCGTTAAGATTCCTGAGGCAACAGGAAATATATTTTTCACAGTCTCCAGTGAAAAATATATTTCAAATGAGCTTGTACAACTAGAGTAGTTCGACGAACATCTGAGAACTGCTTGCTTTGCCCAATGAGGCATTTACCCTGACATCTCGTATCATTTATAATTATTAGAGGACCTATTATCGCTTCTAACTTTGCTTGGATTGCAGTAATCACATGACACAGATAAAAATGCTGTATTTAGTTCATTAAGCCCAAAACAAGGTCTTTTATTTGATAAAAATTAAAAAAAAAACCAAATTTACACAAAGTAGTTAAAGCATTTTATTAATATAAATATTATTAAGATAAGATTCTAAAATAATAAACTGGATGTTAATCCACCAAATTTCGGTATTAAATGTTTTTGTAAATAAAATAGACTTTTTCATTTGTTTTTTAAAGCAACAAAAAAATTAATATATTGTGTTGTTTTCAATACAAAAAACAAGCCAATAAACATTTTTATTTTATATTATAAATAAAAAGTGCAATTTCATTATGTATAAAATATAAGTATGCAAAGACTTATGTTTACTGGCATTTGTTTTTCCTAAAACATTTCCCATTTTTGTTTAGCTATATTTCCAAATTACTAACGTGTAATGTCTGCACAATGAGCTTAGCAAATAACATCGAACAAATTTAATTTACGATTTAAAAAACACAAGCAAGCATTTGGACAAGTAAGTTGTTGAAATTGTGGAGCAAAGATATTAACTTTTTTATTAGAAAAGCAAAACTTTAAACTTAAATGTGACTGGCATAATAACAAAAATAAAAAAGAAGTTTATAAAATATGTTAAATGTACAATATATTATAAATATCACATCTATCTATGTTGTTGTTGGTACTCAATGCCCTTTGAAGAAAACATTTTAATACTTCGGTTGCCTTTTTGTTCTTTGCATACAATATGATATTTAAATGTGTTATTAATTTTTTATTTTTTATTAACGGCCAGTTAAAACACAAAATGTCTATAAGTTTGTCATGCCGATCCAAGAAGATCCTACAAAGCGTAAAGCTTAGGGGAAAAGAATTATAGTGCAGCCATCTTTTTCGAAACGCAATCAGTAAATCACAAAAATATCTATAATAAAATACTTTTCGATATTAATAAAATCTGCCATATGGCACACGAGGCTGTCAAAGTTTATAGATCATCGATAAATAAAGAATATATAAAGAATATATTAATGCATTAACAAAAATTAATTATTTTGCAAGATAATGACGTGTGATCGAACTTCTACCCTAGTCATAAGAAATATATTTTAAATTGATGATATGTGTCATATTTAACCACAGTGTCCAATGAAATCAATATGAAGAGGAGACTTGGTATCAGGTATTTTCAAGAATTCTAGATTCAATAATTTGAAAATATTTTTAAAAATATTAAAATTAATTTTCAATAGCTCGTACACAATTCGTTTTTATATATGAACTTGCATTCAACGTTTTATTTACATTTTTTCTTTATACTAACAAAAACTGTAATTGAATTTTAAAAACAACTTCTGTCAAAATGTAAACTAGAATTCAGCCAGCCATTCCATTTTAACACGTCGTATTATTTTGTGGTACCTTACAGAGCATTATTCTTCCAATTAAGTGAACGTGCTGTTGTGGCCCTTTTTGAAGTCATTATCTACATTTATAGTAGTTACATCTGTCATTAAATGTGACACTAAATATCTGAAACAGCTGTTGTTTAAATCATTATAATAAATGACAATAAATACTGTCAACTTGTACACATGTCACAGGAGTTATATCTAATAATCCTCTTCTGCCACTGTCAACTACAGCAGATAATTCTTTAGCATGACCAACCAACCAACCAAACTACCATCTCCAAGCATCTCTATTTAAGGCCAAGGCTTAATCAACTACTAGCAACTAGGTAAGTAATCTTAAAAAATCTTTCAAGGAAAAATAAATGTTAAATTAAATTGCCATAGCTTGTCATCATAATTACGTGAAAAACCTCATAAATAAACGAAAATCTTACAAAAAGAAACACGTTTTATTAAAAAAAATATATATATGCAAGTATGTAGTATGTGTGTTACCAATATTTAATCATTTATGTATAAATATTTTGTAATTATTACAATTTAAGAAAAATAAAGAAACAATTAGCTGGTTATGTAAGAAAAATAAAAACCAAAGATCCGGCACAAGTCACAATTATTTTAAATAACTTTCAATAAAGGAAATCACGTTTAAAACAGTGTTAAAGTTGCAACAAAAACACGTTTAAAGAAATAATATATCTATACTTAATTAATAATTATGCTTAGATAAATTAAACAGAGACAAGTACGTAGTACTCGCATTAAATGAAAAGATCACAATATTTTTGAATAAATATGATTTAAAAAATGTCTATGTATATTCCTTCCTTGCAGATATACATACTATACTATTGGACTACGCAGTTTAAATGGGCTGGCTCGTTACACCACGGTTTTATGTTGTGTAGTAATGGAATGATATAGCCTGCTTTCGAAATAGCAAAGAGTAGAAAAGTCATTGCTACCGCTGCTGTCTTCATTGAAGGTCGTTTCAGAAATATATTTATTTTTACCTCATTACAAGTTTAAAAAGAAAAAGAACAAGTTTTGCCCGCTTCTATGTATTTCGTCGGATCTATTTTACATCGCCTCGACTTTCATACGTATGAAGTATTTGGTACTTTTCATTAAATCAATATAAACAAAAGTAAAAAAAATAATTTGAGGTAATAATCCAAATCCAAACATATTTTAGAAAATTTGCAGCCAAAATCGATTGTTTCAGCCTTTTCATACACCACAATTTTAACTAGAATAGAAAAAATATTATTACAAAATCCATTCATACGAGTACTTTCGGAACCTATTATACGAAACGAATCATATGTAATTTGTAAATATAAATTTGTTTGTCGATCTAATCCGCCGATAAGAAGATCCCAACCCATCATAAAATGCATTATATCTTTTCAGATCCATAACCATTTAAATTGGCTTGTGATATGAGTAGCACCCCTGCTGTTCATGAGATCCATAATATGGCGAATCTTTTTTGAGAGCAACAAATTCCTGAAATATTTTTCTCTATAGGCAAACTCTACAACTTAAAGAAAATACAGTGAGTGAAAAAAATACATTCAAAAGCATGTGCATGTAATTTACTAAGCAGGCTGGCAATTAACAAAACGTTAAAGTAAAAAGTCACTGAACTTAATTTGCTAAAAATTTAGTGATGAACGAAAAGGTAAAATAAAACATTAACAATACGAGGGTTACTATTTGTGGCATTAGCTTTCCTCAGAGTTTTTTATTGAAGCATTTTGTGCTCATTTCGACGGCAAGAAAAAGAAATCTAAGTAGAATGGAAAGTTGTATCCTTGACATAGAAATTATATTTTTAAATCAGTGAACACTGTCGATTGTAATTCACCGAACTTTTATTGATAGTCTCAAGTTATAAGTACGTAAATACCTGCCCTCGTAAAAAGTGTTTTAACTGCTTGGTAACATAAAATATATAAAGATAAATAACACAAGTGCACACACACCAGGTGCTCAAGCGGTCTAACTATTTTTTCTCTCTTTTTGTGGTACCCAGTACTGAGGGTGTTGTCCAGCCGGTTAGCGGTACAAAAAATATACATATTTGCTTAGTTAACCGGCTTTTAAAGTTTTTTTTAGCAAATTGGCAGCTTGTCTGCATGAGTCTTAAGTTTAATGAAACAGACAAAAACGAATGCAAAAAAATATATTTTTACAGTAAAATTGGTTATTAAATAATTCACTTTTTCGCATTAAACTAACACACATTTACTTTCACGTCGTCTCTTGAGATTTTAGTGGTAAAAATGGTGAAAGTGATTGATTTTTTCACTTTTCACAGCTTGATTTAGCAGTAAAAAGTGAACAAAGTTTTTTTTGTTAATTTTTATGCATAAAGCAGATCAAAAATAAATTTTGTTTATACGCAAAACAAAACTGGATTAAATGTGCAACAATCTTAATAAAAAATTGTCTTGAGCAAAAAAGTTGCGAGTACATGCAAAAAATATTTTTCATTTGTATCAACTGAAAAGCTAAGCAATACCATCATCTGAACATAAGAAAGGAGGAAATCGGTTCACAATACTCTTTCGAAATGAAATTGTCAACTTTTGCCGCTTGTAGCAAGAACCTGTGTTGAAACAGAGTGTACTCAATAAAATATTCTGCAGTACACTTGGGTTTTCATTTCTGAAAAAGAACGGTAATCATTATTAAATAGTAGTTGAAATGGTTGTACTGATTCTGTGTTAGAAGTAATCTCTGTGAACACATACTATCTACTTAAATAACATAATTTTATTTGAAAACAGTGTAGATTGAAGTGGATGTTTAAGGGGAACTCGATAATCCTTGACAAACAAAACAGAACAAGACATGCAATGAAACAATGAATCACTAAACCAAGACGATTAATGTCAAGAAATCCCTTCGTAACCTAAAATAAGCTAAATAATGGCAAACAAGCTATTAACATCTTAAAATTTTGCTTATGGCTGGGACCACCCGTTGACGTGACTACTAAAATGCCACTAAAGCTTCCTGGTCTGTAAGTGTTTAAAAAACTAGAATGGCATTTAAATGAATACTAAATAATACATTTTCCAGTTGGTTATTTCCTGTCAATGTGCTGTTTCGGTCTTTCCAACAAGCAGATCGTCTACAAAATTCACATAAAACTCGCTTAAAAAGCAATCTTTTTTATGAAAACTTCACAAACTGTTCGCTCGTTGGGAATGCAGAAATACACATAAAATGTTATGTGGCTCAGCACTATTGCCTTCAAAAAGTACTTGTGTCAAGAGGCAAGTTATTATATTTTTCCGAAAAGGTGAATTATGTTAACAGTTTTTTGTTTCTTATTTTGCTAAATAAAACGAAACATAAATTCAAACAATTGCGAATATTACACATGTAAACGATTACGCTTTTGAATACCTGGCATTTAGCTTTTAGAACCTATTTTTATGGCACATTTGTGATGAAATTTGTAAAGATTCTCACTGTATTAGATACATACAACCTTTACGTGAAAGTAGACAGGCCCACTACTATTTTTCCGATTCCGATTATATGTACGTGTACAATCCCAAACATTTTCTCTTAAAACCCGTATGAAAAGAGTAACTTTCACAAAATTTAACATTTTTGGTTCCTCTAGTCCCAAGAAATCATACAAAATATTCCTCCATTTGTATATCTTTAATATTTCAAATATATGAGAAAAATTTCAAATATAAGTGAACTAACTGATAAATAAGTAAAATCAACTAAATGTAAATAAATATATATATAAATGAAATTTATTTGTTGGTGGTTAAGCAATGTCTATATGCATTTCATTGGTGCTTTACCAAATCGTCAGTAGACTTCAACCACAGTTTTGAAAAGTTAAAAACCTCTTATCTTATGCATATACTTCCGAAAACCATCTGAGAATTCACAACTTGTAAATTACAAACTATTTTCAAAAATAACAACTGAACAAGAACATAGGCTTGCAACTCATACAAAACTAAACCAACAAATAAAGTATGTTCGATATGAATCTATTTTATTTTTTTTTTTAGATTCATATCGAACATACTTTATTTGTTGGTTTAGTTTTGTATGAGTTGCAAGCCTATGTTCTTGTTCAGTTGTTATTTTTGAAAATAGTTTGTAATTTACAAGTTGTGAATTCTCAGATGGTTTTCGGAAGTATATGCATAAGATAAGAGGTTTTTAACTTTTCAAAACTGTGGTTGAAGTCTACTGACGATTTGGTAAAGCACCAATGAAATGCATATAGACATTGCTTAACCACCAACAAATAAATTTCATTTATATATAGTAGTATTGTGACAACAATGTGTCAAATAAAAAGTTTTCATAACAGTAAATAAATATATTTAAATACTTAGACTATTTAGTTTGTTGAATGATAAGTTTTGATTTCCATCAAGATTCCTTATTGTTTGTTCTGCAACTGGTCACTTTTTTGGTCATGTTATACTTCTAAGTGTGCGTGTGTTTTTATTTATTTTTTTAATTGGATATTGCAACATTTATTTGCTGTTATTGCAGTTGTTTTAGCTGTTGGCTAAAACAGTATAATTTTCATTGAAAATATATATCAAGACAGAAAAATAAGTACGTAAACATTTCAAAAAACAAGTTTCTCTGAGTTTGTTATTTTATTTATTTATTTTTTTAGTTCCCAATACAAAGTAATGGTAAAAATGAAATTCAATTTTAGCTTGATCCATGGAAGTTAAAAAAAAATAAGAATAAAAATATATTCAACAAAAATGTATTAACGCACAAAACAAAAACAAAATATTATATGCAATTAAACTTTAAATTATTTTTGTAAGATTAATTTAACGCAGGATTAACCGAATTTCACATTTTTTAGAGAGAGCTTAAGCCATACAGTATTGCCATAATGAAATATTTATGTCCATTGGAAAATCCCGAAAAAGCCGAGCGCTTACAAGCATAATTTTTTATGATGTTTGTAATGTATATATATTAGTAATCGATTTAGTACACAAAAATACTATTTTCTGGAAGTTATGTTTATTTTTTAGTTTTTAATGTTGGTGACTTTGATTAACTTTTAAAAAGATAATCTTGAGAAGATCGCTAAAATATTAAAAATCATGGAATTGTATATTACAAGTTTTTACCAGTTAGATGATTAAACCTGATTTAGACCTTATTTTTATTAAGTGCTGGTTTAAATGGAGATTTTTCCATAATGACTATCCCCTCAAGCCAATTTTTTTAATTTTTTTCACATTGATATTATTCGAATTCCAAAATTATTTCAGATATAACCTTTTCTGCAATATAAAGGGCTCCATGGGCCACCATTTGTATATGGTGGCATATGTGTACCCATCCTCATTTTCCCACAATGACCGAAAATCTCTCCAGGAAAATGAATTTTTTTTTCAAATGAATATTTTTACAATATTTTATATTTTCAGTTCATCCCATAAGTATATATTTATTAAGTATTTCTTGGGCCACAATTTCTGTTCACTAGTTTGGGCAGGCTAGGCTCCAATTCCTAGATTTTTGGCTTCCAAATGAACTTAATAAAATTCTTCTCCAAATGTTAAGTGGTTAACAGAGCTCTGTTAACTGCAGAATACGTTTGTTACAACTTTTGGTTTGCGTCTTCGCTAATATAAATTAAAATTTATCTTCAGACGCAAATATTTTAACTTATACATCACGTTTAGTACGATTGAAGTATACTTGCGAATGGTACAGAATCTAATATTGTAGCAGGCATTTATTGCGAAATAATAGACGATAAAGTTGTATGACGCACAGTTTAAAAATGGAAGAAACTTTGATTTGGATTTTTTTTTAGAAGCGAGATTTTGTAACTGTCTATAGTAGCAGCATCTAAATATTTATTATTAAATAGTACTGACAAATTAAAACATCTGTTTAAACGTTTCGCTTGCTGTGGCTTTGTAAACATTCAGTGAAAAGTAAATGTACTTTATTTATTTATTTATATAAGTACAATGGAATATCAATTGTAATCTATCGCTGTATTCTGCTTCGATTATCAGCTATTAGTCAACTACAGATCTGTGTTTACAGGCAGATCCGGTATATAGGTTCTGCGACATCACGCTGCCTTCGCAATAGATGCTTTTATATTAAGATAAATATATATTTGTGAAACTATTGGTGTAGTACCAAACAAAACTCAAATACCATTTGGCGGAGCTCATCAATATGAACCCATTTGTCCTGGAGGAGTTCCTGAGGGAAACTTTCATTATTTTTATTTGTGTTATAATAGACAATATTTAAAAAAAAACAGTGAAATAATTAATAATACTGCATGTATAAGCAATAAATAAAATTTAATTTATATTAACTAACATGACTCAATATATTATTTTATACAACTGATGTACCCGAACATGAATTATGCAATATTTCAGAAATTTTGTTTTTATTTAGTAGAAAATTACGAAAGCTTTAAAAAAAGTGTAGCAAGCAGCGCTGGAAAATCCGATTATCGCACATATCATTGATTCAGATTCTGGCACTGTACCCGAAAAGTACTTGGCAGTATATAAACATCTGTACAGAATTTACATTACATCGCGAAAGTAAGCAATTAATGCATTTCAAATTCTAGCAATTTATTAACTTAAAAATTTTGTTTTGATTATATTTAAATATCATGGAAGTAATTAACAATTTATATGATAATTATTTGAATTGTAGAAAAGTTTTAGATTTTTAAGTCTAGTTTACTTTTGATCTTCGAATTTTCTATTAAGAATGAATGACCTTTATAGATTCAATTATAAACATTTAAGTTAAGTGGATGTAACTATTTTTCTCATGCATATGTACATATAAATATGAGTATCTTTATGTAATCCATATCCCAACTTTAGAATGAAATAATAAAGTATGGCCTTCATTCCAAACCACAAAATGGATGTTGAGAAAATTATTAGAAGATAAATAAATACCTATTAAAGCTGAATATTATTCATTTATGTACAATTAAAAATAATACAAAATAAAATTGTTGTTATTCCGCCAGTTCAGATTGTTAATTAAATATCTAAAAGCAAAAAAAGATTTATATATGTATGCTGGAAAAGTCGGATTGTTTTCGAACTATGTGATATAATGCTCCAAAATCCAATACTACATTAATTGTACCAAGCATGTAAAGTAACCAATTACAATATTCAGCACAATTCGTTATATGTATGTACACTAAAATATCCTTCGTTATATATTAAAACATCCGTACCTTTTATCTTTCAAAAGCTCTTCAGCCGTACTTAAACGCAATCGTACAGTCTTCATGCTTTGCAACGGGAAGAGCTTACAAAATGGCGTTAAGAATTTGGGTCGCCAACAATAGTGGGGATACTCTTTACACACACTCCATAAACGTTCGTTGTGCTCAAATAAATACGTGTGACTTTTGCCGAAATTTAAGTAGTCATCCATGTCGCTGAAATAATCGCAGAAGAGTAAATTTTTTATATTTTTAATGGCCTGTTCTTCATCGTCCGGATCCCTTATCTGGTTTATCCCGAAGTTAAGCAAAGGCTCATAATGATAGAAATTGCCTGGCATGGCGTTCAGAATATCACCCAAGAAAGTTGAGCCAGATCTCCAGGTGGTTACAACAATACTACGTACTGGTGTTCCTTCAGTTTCAGGTGTTAAATCGGATAGCTTCTCCGCATCGACACCAAAGCGTCCAGCGGGATATTCAAAGTTTTCCATTTCGTTTATTACTTTGTTGCGTTGTTGAGCGATAACATCAATGATGGTGGCCGTCATGTTGTACATTACTGCTGTCTGCTGAGGCACGGCATGACTAAAACGTTCTCCTGTAAATGCGGAGGCTGAACCAAGACCAATGCCTGCAGAGGAATAGCCACCGGAAGCGGTATTGGCACCACTACCTACTACATTGCCACTACCGCCTCCTAAGGCACCACCCACTACACCGCCTGAAGAAGAGGCCAACGAAGCAGGTAGCGGTCTATGTTGCGTGGTGGCTATCAGCAGCAGAATGCACAAACCACTTACGCCACAAATACCAATAAGATTTGCCCTACGCGACATCTTACGGCGCTTTGTTATCAAGCCACTGCGTTGCTGGGATCTAGCCCTTGCTACTGCTACCTTACAGCTGGCGCTACTTCCTGTATTGCCGTTACCTTCAACCACCACCTGGACTCCTGTCAAAAGCGAAGCGGTCGCCGAATCAGATTCCTCATAGGCACTCATAAATTTTGAGCAAATTTCTTGAGTATAAAATGGTTAATTGGCAATAAACAATAGGACCTTTTATTGCATTTAAAAATATATTTCGATTTGTTTGTATGCTTATTTTTTTTGTTTTTTAAAGAAACATATTCACATTACATTCATTTCGCCATAACAAATTCAACTATCGTAACTTTTAGTGGACACATATTAGTAGTATATTTTTTAACAACAATTTTTCTTGTTGGGCTAAAATATATTAATCATTCATTAAAATCCCGTTCCGATTACCCAATTCACGCAAATTCTATTATAAACACGACCGACCACTTTCCGTGTAAATGTCAAACTAACAAAATAAATTGCTGAAAGGAAGAAAGAAAATGTAAAATACAAAAATATAAATAATTGGCGATTTTACACCGCCGTTTAATTAAGGTAGCCAGATGTGATAACTTCAAAACATAAAGCGGGAAGTAACAAGCAGAGTTGTTCGATATAAGTCAAACATGTCTGAAGCAAATATTGAATACTGTCTCCGAAACCCAGTTATCGATTCCTCGAATTCTGAAATTTCCATATAAAAATGCAAGCATCCACCTAGGTATGAGCATATTTGGTGCAGACAAAATATTCTTCTGAATATGCAAACTAGGTTACATATGCCAACACTGTTTTTACTTAATTTCACATCAAAGCTTTATAGGAGCTGAATAGGTTTGTGGTCTATTAAAATAAAACTTCCAAACAACAAGTTTACTAGCAAAATCTTTTCTGTATAAGGGATTCATCTTTACACTTTTGAAGTTCGTTTTATTATACATACAAGGAATAGAAAGAAACTTTTATAAATAGTGAAAAACTTGAAGAATTATATACAACATGATCACATACTGCATAAATATCATATGTCCATAATTCGAAAACTAAGCATTTTCGAGATTTTCCATTTTGCTCTTTACTAGGACCGCCACTTAGGAGAAAGAGAATAATTTTTTTTATTATAGTTATTTCGTCGTTGAGGAGGGTGTTACATGCTATGCGCCCGTGATAGCGCCAATCGGCTTCAAAGACGTGGTGAAATATTGAAAATATACTTAGATACATATTTATATAAAAGGACTTCAAGTTATAAAACTTTTTAATAAAAAGTTCTACAAAAATTATTTTATATATTGTCTCTGTTAATTTGGTGATTAACAAACATTGTGTATTGAAAGTTTACTCGAAATATTTTGATTTCGGCAACACCATTCAAATATGAAACTGCAGTACCGCAATATAGTTTGGCAGCTCTATTTCTGCATAGTCGAGTACTCGATTAATACTCCAACTAATACATCGCTGTTGTAAACAAAAAAACCCATTATGTATGTCAAAATGAGTAATTTTTTATTGTCACCTCACATGCTTTTTACTCTCAACTTCTCAAATACAAATAGAATATTTGTTGGAAAAATTAAAAGAAAAAATATCATAAATATAGCAATTCGTCGTAATTATTCGCCTTCGTATGCAGATAATCGTCGTCGTCGTAGTAGTTTTTGTGGAAAAGAAGAGGTTGAATGTGTGCATAAGTGCCGCCCGTCAGAAGAAAAATTTTCAAAGTAAATTTAAGAATATAAAAAGTTAAATATACACATAAATTAAATATAATTTAAAAGAAAGACCATTTTACTTGATACAACCACAGAATGAGTTCAATTATTGTGCTGGATTCGTCCGATGAAGATGAGGTAAAAATATAAAAAATGAAAAATTTTAAGAAAAAGAATAAAAAGAAAAAGTGGAATATATATATATATATGTGTGTGTCGTTTAAATTATAGTAGTGTATGTGCGCTAAAACCTAAAACGATTACTTTTTATGTTTGTGAAGTAAAATCTACAGAGAGAATTTAACAGCACTAGTGATGTAAAATGTGTAGCGCCAATAAACAAGTGCTGAATTGTTGTAAAATTGAAATCAAAACAAAGCCTTTATTAATGAATTTATAATTGCAATAGATAAACAATGAAATAAAATTGGTTATTTAATGAGACGTAATGTTTTGATAATGTGGTTTGACATGAGGAACAAAATATTTGTCTGAGGAATTACTGTATCATGTCTGCAAAAAATTTCAACATCACTAACTGCTTCTCTTTGTGACCGCTCTTCGTGTTTTATTGCTGTATAGAAGTCTCCAAAAAGCAAAAGCTAAATAAAAACAAAACATGTAAAATCTTGTTTATTATTGTATGTATTTGAGTATGCTTTAACGGGCTGCAAATGTATGTGGTGTGCATTTCTATACATGCAAAGAGCTTTTTTTGTTAAATGTGGCCGTATTTTTTGCAGTATTTGCCTTTTATTATTGTTAATTACTCTTTTGAGTCTGTTGTACAGTTTACACCAAAAATTGTGATTGAATAACACGCAATTTGTTTTAATAGACGTATCTAGACCAACTAGCATTGTTCGTAAGAATATTGTTGGGTATCTAAAACTCTCCACTGTTCTAACAGAGCGCTGTTAAGGCAATTCCCGCGTTTATTTTATTTTAATATTTGTTGACATTTAACATTATATACAAACATTCATACATATGTATGCTGATACCGGAAATGTAAAAAAATTTAACTCTTAACAGGTTGCCGAATTGGCAATAATGATAGTGGGAAACATTACATACATACATACGTGCATAGGAAGTTTTTGATGGTACATAAGTAAGCAAGCGGTTTGTTTTAACCTTATTTCACAAATTCTGTAAAGAAGTATTTTTAAAACTAAAATGTTCGCTTTTATTTCAAAAGAGGTTTTTTAAATTTAAAACAATAATGGGATCTTCATGTAGTCCTTTTCGTTTTCTTTTGTATTTTTATATTGAACTTTTGATTGGGAACCAATTAAATGAGATAAAATGATTTGACTTGTTATAATCTTTATTATTACTTTTTGTTTTTTTGAATAAAAATAGAATATTAATGAAATATAGTATTGCTATGCTTCTTTGAATTGTATTTAAGTTTATTGCTTGTAATATATATTAATTGGCCAAGAATGGCTTTGTATTACTATGGAAATAAATAAATAATAACTCTTTTTGTTTCAAAAAAGTTTTAATTTTAGAAATTATAATGCAAATTTTTAAAATAATCTTAAAATTTATTCTAATATTTGTTCTTGATTTAAAAAAATATATGTGGGTATGTACATGTATTTATACATACATATAGTATGTATTCATAATGACTTACAATTAGTTATATGTATGTATGTGTATGTGTTTACACACACACACACACACACATATATATATATATATATATATATATACATATATATATATATATATATATATATATATATATATATATATATATATATATACATATATATATATATATATATATATATATATATATATATATATGTATATATATATGTGTTTCAGTTTCGAACAGGTAAATACATATATACAGTACATACATATGTATGTAGACATAAATATACATAGATGTAAGATATAGGTACATATTAACTGATGCCGTAGTAAATAGAGGTATAATTTTTAAGGCAGGTAAAGCTGGAGTTACATTTAAATAGATACATATGTATGTATGTATAAATTATATATATAAAAAGTGAAATAAGTATTGTCTATTAATAGGTAGTTCTAATAAAGTTTTCTTAAACTTTTTTCAGAGTCCGCCGAAAAAAGCTAATTTTAAATCAACGTCAGATACTGTTAGTATCACAAACACAAATACTTCAGCTTCAAAAAATGCCAAGCACAGACCGATTCCAAGTGGCATCACTATTACGCCTCGCCTAAGTCCCACAGCTATGTTTGCTAACAGTACTAATATTCAATCATTAAATTCGTCTTCAGTGGCCGGATCATATCAGACTATCAATAGTATTATAAATAATGAGCGGCAAACACCCACACCACCAAAGGGACAAATGGCGAATAGTTTAAATACAAGGAAAAGGAAGACGCCCACACCACCACAATCTATGCCTCGATTGAGTGCTAAAAATTACGCAAGCTTGTCTAATTCATCACCAGCAAAAGCAGCCACCACACTTGCACCACTTCCGCCCATAATGCCTATGATAACAGGAGTTCACTCAATGGCAGCTGCTGGAGCCACGCCACCATTACAACTGATGGCCACACCCCCTCATGGTTTGGGAGGTTTTATGGGTTTAAATGAACAGCTAATGATAAACCCTCATTTAATACCATCAGTACTGCCGCCAAATACCACTATTACAGCTCACCCAAACCCTAACCAGAATAACATTAATAATAATTTCAAAATACATCTACCCTTTAATAAACCTTGTCCTACGACGCCATCACCTGCAGTTTCACCAGCTTCTTCAGCACCCAAAACACCATCACCGCAACTGATACCATCGCCGCAACCCAGTCGTGGGGATAGAAATGCAAAAAGAATAAAGCCACAAACTATTTTAAAATCATCGGACGAAACCTGGCAGAGACAGAAGCAAATTACACAAAACGAAAAGCAATCACAACGGACACCTATATCACTTAATAATGATGTGGTCATTGAAATGTTGCCACCCTCCACGGATTCACCGAAGTCGATATCCACATCTTCGTCTAGACATCACACTCCAATGACATCACCCACAACACCAAAATCTCTCAAATCGCCGGATGTTATCATGATCACAACACCTACGGATCATATACCAAATTTACGGAAAGGAGGCGGAACTATATTAGATCTTACTCGCTCCCCTGATAAAATAACTTCGCCGAATGTGTCAGAAATTGTTGATCTAGTAAATACGCCCGATAAACAAACAAATCAAATAAATGGAGATGCTAAAAGTGTTAAACCAGACAAAAAATTTGAAAAACCACCACCTAAACCGCCTTTGGAACCCGAATATGAAGAGTTAATTAAAGCCTGTCGCGAAGCAGATCCCTCTAAAGACATGGAAAAGCTTATCAAATCAAAATTAATTAAATACTATTATGAGGTTCACAGTGATTATGTAAAATCGAAAAGTTTTCGTAAAAATATACGCAAGGTTGTTGAATCGATAAAAGCTAAACCAGACTTGGTTTATTATAATCTTAAGACTATTGTAGAGGAGCTCAAAGTAAGACGCAAGGCTAAAATGGTAGAAGAAGCAACTGTTACAAGCAGTAATGCTTCGGCAGAAACAGTAAATATTAGCGCAGAAAGTTCAGTAACGGAAGTCTTTTCTGCGGAAAATGCAGCTGAAAATACAACGATTTCAGATTCAAATGCTCCTGCTACATCCAAATCGACATCCTCGGCAGAAATTTCAGCTACAGCGATACCATCGACGGGGAACAAAAAAGTTGATGAACAAATAAAGAAATTAAATAAGGCACTTTATGTTTTAACCAAACGCATAGAAGTGTTGGAACAGTCAGATGTTGACTGGGACGATGATGATTCAAGTTATCTGCAAGTAGAGCGATTTAAGAAAAGAGCTTGTCAGGTAAGTTTATTTATGGTACAGTTTTAACAGTCTGCATACGTATGTATGTACATATTTAAAAAATATCTAATAGTATTATGAAAGCATAATGAGAATTTTGAAAATTATAGGTATGTTGTGCATAGACGTGTTTCTGTTCATAGGTCTAGAAATATTTTTTTACATATATTATTAAATAGTATTAGCAGTACTGATATATTAGTATGCAAACAGAAAAGAGCAGATGATGATTACACTTACATTTTTAGCCAGTGTGATAATATAAAATAAAATACATATATATTTTTTTTTAATTTCTGTTATAACAGACAAATGTTTTAAAGTACACCAATACTGATATAAATTCTCAAATAACAGCATTTTTGTGTTGAGTTTACAATAGGTAAAGGTATTTCGTTTCTTTTTCAGATTTATGAAAAAATTTGTGATCTTACGGGTGAAAGCAAGAATGCGCATCGTTTGGTTAAGAAACCCATTAAATTCAATGAGACGCGTATACCACAATTTAATAAGACTCTTCAAGCGTTTATCAATCGTACTAAAGAGTTTCCGGATTATTTCGATGTTTTACGCATGTTGGAGCACTGTAACCGTACCTATAGTTTGGGCTTAGTAAACTTTGAAATTAAAAACATAGGTGAGGTGATATTAAACAAAAAATGTTGCTTAATAATACAATTGCTCAAGTTAATTATTTATTTAATTGCATTATTACTTTGTAATTTTTACACTTTAGCTGAAGATGCTTTTATTAAAGTAGGAAAACTTTTGCAATCACGGCGTAAAGCTGACCTTTATGAAATGGTCACCCACTTTGCAGGCGATGGTAAAGATCCCGCAAAAGCTGATCCGGTTTTAGCGGCAAAATTAAATGAGAATCTTAAAAATCATAAAAAAATTAATGACATATTAGAAAAGTATGCTCGTAAACAAGATATGCCCGATGAGGAGGAAGAAGAGAAGGCTGAAAATATTATAGAAGAAACTTCCACAGGAGATGCCATTCAAGAAAAAATTGCTGTAAAAAATGAAGCGGAAATAACAAAACTAACATCAGAAATTATTGGTAACCAGGTTGTTAAGGAAGACATGAAAAATTCAGATATAATAAAGAAGGAGGAAATCAAAAATAAAGAACAACTTTCGGGGAAAATCAAAATGGAAGTTGATGACGAAGATGAAGACGAAGATGATGATGAGGAGGATGAGGAAGATGAGGAAGATGAGGAAAATCTCGATGAGCAAGTGGAAACTTTGGCTAATGGTGATATATCAGATAATGAATCCGATAACGAAATAACGGCCTGTAGAGACAATAAGGACAACACTAAAAATGTTTTAAGAGCAGATAACCTTTCAACAAATATCACGAAAGTTAATGATCTATCAGCGTCATGTAGAGAAGAAGTAGATAATTTACAACTAACATTAACGCCAGAATATGCAGAAAAAAACTGTATTGATAAAGAGTCGTCTACAACAAAAAGCAATTGTCAAAATGATATCTTATTAGGAAAAACCAATATCAATATATCAACAAACGCAACAAAGACTGTCGAAAACAATAACACAACCGAATTTGTATCTCAACCTTCACCAACTATACCTTTTGTTTCTACAATACCTACCAGTAATGGTAAACTTAGAGATACAGAAACTCATCAAATACTTAGCCATGATATTCCAACAACCCTGCGTAGTGTTACTAATCAAAGTATTCTCAATACCGCCACTGTCGTTACAACAACCACTACAGCAGATTTAAAAATTGTTCATGTTTCTAGTCTAGAACCCGATAGTGATAGTGCTACTGCTAATAATGACAATTTATCATTAGTAACAAGAAATGATGTTGGTAGTAATATATCAACTACAAGTAAATCGTTAGAGGAAATCGTTATATCAGATGAGGAATCATAGTGCCTATTGGATTTAACGATGCACAAATGATAACAACTTTGAAGGTGTTCTTGAATATTTATAAGTTAATTTTGTTTTGAAGGTTTTGTATTACAACATTCTTATCAAAATTTAAAACTTGGACGAATTCACTGTTTTTGGTTGAAGTTTACTTATTTCAATACCGTGAGGTATATTTTATGGGACTTAAACACATGTCGAACCTTAGCCGCAAGAAAATTAATCCGATGTAGTTGAAGTTCTAGTTGAATTTTGAAAGGGACTATAAGATAATAGTTGTGTAAACTTTACTTTTTGAGCATTATGGGGTTTGGGCAGTTCTTTGAGTTTATTGAAAATATAACACTCATTACTATTTTAACAAGTATGTAAAATACGTAGCGGTAAAATAGAAAATTTTCTTCGAATTTGCTGATTAAATTTGTATACGGTGTACAATAAAGTTTTATATTCACATAATCCCATTTTAGTTAAGTAGCTACATGCGTAAATATACAACTTAAATGCCTATGTACATACACAACATATTTACATTCTCATATACATATGTATTAGTATTGCAGGAGTCGCTTTTCAATGACTTTACGGACAGGGCCCGTTTATCTAAATTACAACTTAAGAAGATTCAAGTAAAAGTTGTTCTTTCGTAGACATTTTATATGAAAATAATGGAAATGAAAAAATTTCACCTTAACACAATTACAACGAATTAAAATTTTACTCGATAAGATTGATGTTTATATTCGTAAGGCGAAATGTATGCTTAAATCGTGCAATATCTCGATAATTCAACTATAAAGAAGCATTTGAGTGAGTTATTTCCACACGGAAAAACAATAATTTAGAGTTCTGTAAAAATTGTGTTTATACATAAACAATTGAAAAATACGAAATTTCAAAAAACATTGATTATTATTTCGATTGACGGAAAAAGTGCTCACTTATTATTTTGACCTGTCTGTAACTAACAAATGACAAAAATCTACGTACACTTGTCTCTCGCAGTAGCAAATAGAAAGTTGTTCAAAAAATTTAACATCTGTATCTTACAGAAGCATGAAATGAAGGTGCAACCCAGTATTATTGAATTACAATTTAAAAATGATATGAGTTCCCACAGTCATAAATAAAAGACAAAGTTTTTTTGACCACTTATGATTATTTTAAATTAACAAAAATTGTGAAAAAATATATATAAATATATCGCAAAGTTTAGAGGAGGCGAATAAATTTTATTGGATGTAACTGTGTATAATTCCACAGAAAGCGCCATAACTGATTTGTATGTATTGTATATAAATTCAACATTTCTATGAGTTGCACAAGTGTTGCTATAAATTTACCGAATTCCTGTGTATTTACAAACATTTTAATTCGAAAGCATTTGATTTAATAACTTTTCGAAAATTTTTTTTCCATTTAAAATTTATTGATATGTTCTTAAATCCTGCAATCTGGTATTTATTAATATTTTTTTAATTATTGTTATATTCTCTTATATACAGATCCTCACTATATTTTTCTTAAAGAACTTATAAACTTAACTGTAGTCACAAAAACTCTATTTGAATGTGAATTTCTCCTTATATCGTAGTTTAAATATAAAAAATACAGAATTATTGAGTAAACCATTGTTTTTATTTAATGCTTTTCAACAAAATCGATTAAAAGGTATGACCTCATACGGTTGGATGCATACCAGATTATGTTTATATTGTTATTTTTTATGCTTACATAAAAGAAATAAAAAATTGTTTCACTTATTTATTTTATTTATTACTTAAGTAATACATATAACTAAATTTAAGTCAAGCTTTGTAAGCTGTATATAAAATAATTCCTAAATTATAAATAACTACTATTAAGAATTTTTTAAATAGAAACATACACTTTCGCTCCTGTCCTTGTAATCTAAAATAAGGAATTATTATTTTTTTAATCGTGTAAATAATTTAAATTATTGAAAAAAATTAAAGTACATACATATGTATATATCATATATATATATATATATATATATATATATATATATTTATATACATATATATATATATATATATATATATATATATTTATATACATATATATATATATATATATATATATATATATATATATATATGTATATATATATCATATATATATATATATATGTATGTATATATATCATATATATATATATATATATATATATATATATATATATAAATATATATGTATGTATATATAAATATATATATATATATATATATGTATGTATATATCATATATATATATATATATATATATATACATATATATATATATGTATATACATACATATAATATATAATAACTTCTACTGTATTCGAAGTCGTTAGATATTTTAAGTCAGTGGTATTAATATTTTACATAATTTTGTGTATAATCATAATTTGTATCTTGTTTACCCTGTTTTTATATTGAACGGTTCTGTAAGCGTGTATCGGAATTTATTCATTCTCCCTTAAAACTCCATAAGTATTAAAACAGAGTAAATAAGTAACAAAGAGCAAAAAAAAGTTATAATATACATTTATATAAATAAAATTTATATTTTTAAAACATTTCATTAATGTCGAACTTTAAAATATGTAATGCATTTTTATTTATGAAAGAATAACAAATGTTGAACAACGGATGCATATAGTTTCGCCTGCTAATTGCATAAGATTGTTTATGTTTTTATGTGGAACTATAAGTTCATTAATCATTTTTATATTTTGTACTTGTGTCGAATATAAATACAAGAATGATTTCGAGCTCTTAATTGTTAAACAATTTTAACACTAGGTTCCGAAAAATAACTCACCTGTGAATATAGATTAAAATATTAATTGATCTTTCTTAATCTTAGCAATTAAACTGTATGATTTATCAATTCACATTGACAATTAATGTAAACAAAAACTGGCAGCCTGTAGAACCTAGTTTAAATATTTATTAGAATCAAAACGTTATCGAATGCGACGATTGATCCCTCAATATTTTGTGTAGAAATTCCATATGAACATTTTGTATACTTAGCTATTGTTAGAAAGAATTATTTTGATGACATTGAGTTGCAAGTATATTGAGAAATCCAAACTCGCTCTCTGCAAAACTAATTTTGTGTGTATTAAAAAAGTATTTTATGTACATATGTATGTATAATCAAAGACTAAAAATATAAGACGATATTGCACGTAGAACATAAGCAAAATTGTGCTGCTTCTTGGTAGTATTTTATACGTACACAAGTATATTCCGTGATCAAGCAAATAATACTGTTGGAGACCATCTTATCTAATTATATTAAGAATATTAATAGAGATTCTATCTACAAGAACATTTACATATATGAATGCAAGAATATTTGCATTAATGAATGCTTAGACAAAGGCAAGATTAATAAGTATGATTACTTTTGCTGATTTTAAAAACCAATATATTTTATTCTTGCTTTAAAAAATATGTGGTTAACAACAAAGTCGTTTAAGTATGTCACAATCTCTAAAGCTGTTTTCAGTTTCATTAATTTTCTATTTTTTCCATCTTTCAGTTGTTTGTCAGTATTAAGTGCGATAACTGCAATCAACAGCTAAAGATTTTATATTTTAAATGAATTGC
The DNA here is from genome assembly GCA_951800035.1 of Linnaemya tessellans. Classification (NCBI taxonomy): domain Eukaryota; kingdom Metazoa; phylum Arthropoda; class Insecta; order Diptera; family Tachinidae; genus Linnaemya; species Linnaemya tessellans. Next base: position 2,542,252 of record OX637533.1, on the reverse strand, counting down.
GATATAGAAAAGCAATATTCTCCGTCTTTATATACCAAACGATTTCAAAATTTACAACGACCCAATGAAGAGGTCTTGAAAAATTTTATAAGTGTGTCAGAAAATGGTAACTAATATTATAAATAAAAATGCAAACTTTGTTTTAAATTCATTGAAAAACTAGAGAGAGTTTCTGTGTTCATAAATTTGCTTTCATTCTTGTGTAAATTATAAATACAAAATAATTGTAAGAAATTGAAACTTAACACATCGCAAACAGCTAATGCGTACATTGTTCGAAAAAAATAAACGTTTTTCTTTTTATTTGATTTATTAGCCACAATAGCAGCCCGAAAATGCTATAAAACTCGTTTAGATGTACGTTATGGAGGAGAAAATGATAATCAATTGTTGGATATTTACTTTAAGGAGGAAGAAGAAGGTAAAGTATTAACACAAATTTATGAAATTGTAATATAATATGCAATTAGATCGTCAAACAGTTCAAACCTTTCAACACTGAATTTTATTATTACAAGGTACACCAATATTTGTGTATATACATGGAGGGTTTTGGCAGGAATTGGATAAAACTACTTCGGGCCCTTTAGTTCTAGCTCTAATCGAACATAATTATCGTATTATTTTAGTGGACTATAATCTATGTCCCCTTGTTACTTTACAGCAAATTACTGAACAAATTTTCAATTTCTACAAGTGGTTAAAAAATTATGCGGCTAAAACTGAAGCTCCGAAAATATCAATATGTGGACATTCTGCTGGTGCTCATTTATCATTACAATTATTTAAGGACGAATTTCTGGCCCCTCTAAGACGTTTGAAACTAATTGATCAATTGTATTTAATAAGTGGTTTATATGATTTACGAGAATTATGGACCTTCAACAGTTGTAATCCCGATAATATATTATCTTTGAATGCCGAAAAAGCGGTTCTTTTATCACCCCTATGTTGGGTGTATAATGAGGATTTGTTGCAAGAATATAGAAAACAATGTGTCAAGATTCATGTAATAATTACAGAAAACGACAGTGCACGTTTTAAAAGACAATCCCAAAAATATTACGATAAACTTATGGAGCTACAGTTGGATGTTGCTTATAAAGAATTTGAAGCATACGATCATTTTGAAATTATAGAAGAGTGTGCCAAAAAAAATTCGACAATATGCCTTTATATACGCAAAAGTTTGCAGCTAATAGATTAAGAAAAATTGCTTTTTACATAATTATGAGTATAGATACATATGTACACAAGTATGTAATTATGAAGGTAAGTATACATATAGCTACTCACATATGGATGTTCATAAATATATTATTAACACATGTCCATACACAATAAAATTATTCTATCATACATGTGCATATATGCATTAAAACAGTTGTTTAAATTGAGTACATACATACATGCATATGCATTTACCAATAAGCTGCTTTCCAAACTCTATTTGTATAAAACAACTATTTCTATATGCATGTAAGTATGTGTTTTTCAATACGTGTTTGTAATAATACAACAATCCCCCTGATTGTGTAAGGCGTTCGATTAAAGTAAACAAACAGTAGTGGTGTTATAAATTATACTAGTCAGGAAGATTTCAATGTACATATATACATAGCAATTATTTTAAGCGTTTTTCACGCACATATATTTCAATGAATATCAAGAGAATTCTGCAGACAATGAAGAATCCTTTGAATTAGAGGATGATTTAGACGAAGGCATTTCTATAAATGACGATAGGATAATTCAGTTCTAGAGGACTAATATCTTCAAAAAGGTCACAAACATATCGATGCGAACCTTATACACCAATTAAGCGTAAAAAATATTTAACTGCCTGTTCACCGATGTGGAAAGCTATCCTTCGATCGAATAACATTTAAAACAAAACCAAATTTAAAAAATTGTTTTAAATGTTATTTATTTGATCGAATGAAAAGGCAGTAAAAGAGGAAAATGATATATGTAGTAGTTTTTACCAAGGTATATAAATACAAGGTAGTGCCACTTGCTTTTATTAAATTTTAATAAGGATTTTTGAAGTTTATTTTTCTACATCATATTGAATATGACGTTGCCACATTATAAAAAATAATTTTCATTATTTGGAAATTTTTAAATAAAATCTGTAATACATATCTATATATATATATATATACGTATCTATATATATATATATATATATATATATATATATATATATATATATATATTAAATGAAATTTATTTGTTGGTGGTCAAGCAATGTCTATATGCATTTCATTGGTGCTTTACCAAATCATCAGTAGACTTTAACCATGATTTGGTAAAGCACCAATGAAACGCATATAGACATTGCTTGACCACCAACAAATAAATTTCATTTAAAATAGTATTGTGACAACAGTATGTCAAATAAAAATTTCATAGTTTTTCCATTTGTCTAGCAATTTCGTTAATTAAATTCTATATACTAAACCTCATTCATTGATCTCTAACTTATTTAAATTTCAAGGTGTCCAGTTCAACAATTTCCAAAATAATGGCCTTTTTAGTACCAAGCCACATTTTCATGAGATCACGGATAAACCACCATTATAATATATTATACCATGGTATTTAACTATTATTTTATCTCCTCTCTTTTAACATTTGTATTTGTATGTTGAAATACTTTACAAAGTAAATGTGCAAAGTATTTGGTGCACAGATGCCGACGGAGTGACTTAGACTATATGCCGGCGATGTTATTAACCCGTATTTTCTTCCGTTACTGTGACTGACTGTACACGACCTATGCCTTCACATAGGAAGTAGCAACGTAGTTAACCACGGAAAATTCCTCAGAAGAACTGTAAAACTATACAGTTATCTGAGGTGTTGAAATTAACTAGTGCGAGTGAGACGCAAAACTCTCGAAAGAGAGTAAACAATCAGTGGTCTGGCTGCACTTAAAAGATAATTGCCAACGAGGCTTGATGTTAACTGACTCAGAGCTGCTTTGCGACTGACTTTTAACATATTTCATTGTATTACCTCATTTTAAATTTAAACATACTGAACGTACAACATAGATAGAATCTCCCGCTCAAAATCTCATTGTGAATCGTTTTTGCATATTGACAGAGAAAAATTTCATTATTAGGTTTTGAACATAAACATTTTGCAATATTTTGTTAAAATGATTTAATAAAAGCTATATAAAATGTAAAGAATATAGAAAACTATAAAAAATCCCAGTTCCTATGCATTTCCACAAGAAATAAAGTCATTGTGTTGCTTTGCATTGAACCAAAAACATTGAAACCATTACATTGATCAATAAGACAATTTAACAAAAAATATGTTTATTCAAGGTTCACGACAAGATTTTTATAATAAATTAATTGGCAAACGGATTTTAATTATTGTTAATTATGACATCGATGCAATTAAAAATTTTAACAACTCAAATCAAAAGAAAAAAACGGGTAATTTAAAATAATATGGTAACTTAATTTTTATGGGAATGTCAGAATCCTTAAAATTGTCAGAAAATTATTTTAAATTTAATAGCTCACAGTGGCAGTACCTTGTTTTATTATACCATGGTTTTTACTGCAACCTATAAATTATATGTATTAATAGAAAACAATTATAGCTGAGTTGGAACATAAACATAGCCAAAGCCATATCCGCTCATACAGCTGCATAAAAACGTATCATGGTTCCACCGTTGCATAAAAGTGTATGCTTATTGTTAAGTATCAAAGTGCAATAGACGGCGCTCTAAGCCTGGATTATAAAAACTGACATTACGAGATGGTTCAGAACATATACATATCGATCTACATATGCATAAACATATACAGGCAGGTTGTTAATTGCATAGAAATAGGAAAATTTTTGAATCGAATTACACAGTAGCCCCCAGATATATCCAAGACTAAACAAACGTACAACTAAAACAACGATGTTATATTGTTGATTTGGCATCAAAAATGTCAAACATTGCTGGGTGTAATAACAGGAAAGTAGCACATATATATGTATTTTCTTTATGCTCTTTTCTTTTTAGCCAATTAAGCATCGTTATTATATAGTGGATGCTCTTTGTTGGCAATATATCGAAACGATTTGAATATACACATACCTCGGTATTCATAACATATATAAAATGAATTTGAAATGTATTTTAATCAAATTTTTTCATATAAAATTTCCTTAAAACAGATTTCAAATACGTTTTATTTTTGTATGAATATGGGGGATAGAAAATACCGCCGATGTTTGGAGACACCGTACCAAGGCGAATTCGCCTTGCACCGTACTATATCATTATAATAGGAAGTACATTAAGCCACGCCTCTGTGAAAGCAATTTGTCCTTTATTGAACATACCACATAACATCTTGACATTTTAACACGTCACGCGTTGAGTTAAATACAAATAAGTCGATTATTAAATAAATTCAGAGGTTTATTATCATAATATGCTTGGAATTTAATGTATATGACAAAATCTCTCACTTTCAGGTCAAAATTCATACCACAAATATGAGCAAATTGCAACAAGATGAAGATACCAATTCCACATTGTTCTATGCCCGCAATGATTATTATATTGGAAATTTCATGGGGTCTGTAAATTTTGTGCTACCTGAACAAGGCTCGGCTGGTGCAGAATTATTATCGTACATGTATTTGTCGTATTTGGCTATCGATTCTGGCCGATTGATAGCCAGTGACATTAAAGAGAACAACGGCACCCCATTGCTAGCTCTACGTTATGTTAATGAAGCTTTTGAGCATCCCGATAAAATTGAGGATATTTTAGAAAAATTAACGGATAAGGTAGCTGCAGAGGAAGATGAAAGTAATATCTGGCGTATTGCTACAGCCATTGTATACTGCTATGGTCATCAGTTTGAAAACTCGTTGAAAATTTTACATGGTTCTACAAATTTAGAATCAATGGCTTTGTCGGTACAATGTTTATTGCGTCTCAATCGTGTTGACTTGGCTAAGCAATTGGTAACCAAAATGCAAGAACTCTCAGATGACCATACCTTAACTCAATTAGCTCAAGCATGGATTGCATTGTCTTTGGGAACAGAACAAATGCAGGATGCTTTCCATATCTATCAAGAATTTTGCGAAAAGTATAAGCCTACTCCATTGTTGTTAAATGGCCAGGCTGTAGTACATTTGGGTTTGGGGAGGTATGAAGAGGCAGAGGCTGTTCTCAGGGAGTCGTTAACAAAGAAACATAACGATTACGATACTTTAATCAATATGATGATATTATCGCACTTAACAGGCAAATCGCAAGAAACTATACAGCGCTACTGTGAACAAATAAGACAATTTTACCCTAAAAGTGAGTTTGTAAAGGATTTTGACAGGAAATCATCTGAATTTGATAAATTATGTCTGCAGTATTCATTGGAAGGCACCGCCTAACTTTTTTTTAACATATTTAAAAAAAATTAAGATTAATTTACCTTGCATTCGCTGTATTAAATATCAAATAAAGTTGTATAAAAACGGAGGTATATATCAATTTAAATTTTTATTTCGAAGATCAATTAAATGTGAAGGTAATATAGAAGCTAATAGCTGGAATAAGAGATATAGCAAAGGTTATATGTAGCTGGCAACACATTTTTAATTTACTTACTTTTGTTTGAAACCATATTTTTTACGTTCATAGAACAGATCAGTTTTAGAACTACCCAAGTTTACAATTTTCGGGCATCCGTCTCTCTGAAATTAATTTTATTTGGTATTGACATTTCATATGTACATATGAGTCTACAAACATCTTTTTCTTGAGTTGTGCACTCTTTACAGTAATACGCATCTGACACACCTGGTCCACCGCAAATAACACATCGCCCTTGATAAGATCCATAATTGCATTCATCGCAAATTCGCACCAGAGTACAAGGCCTCACATAAGAATCGCATATAACACACTTGCCATCACATTTTTCACACAAACGTCCAATAGCTGCAGGATAAACACTATGTAAAGTATTTTCTATATAAAGAATTGGTTTATCTTACCAACTCCTGGCTGTTTACGACAGAAAATTAAATCTGGATGATGTTTTGCCATTTATGTATTAAATATAAAACTGTGCTACTTTACGAAAAAGTAATTTGTTTACATCTATGCTTCTTCTAGTTTTATGCTTACATTAAACTAATAACATGCAGAAGAACTTTACTTATATAAATATATTTATACGAGTCACACATACGAATGAATAATATAATGAAAAGTCCTAAATAAAATTTTCAAATTGTTAATTATTAATTAATTATTGTTAATATTAATATGTGTAATACATATCCTGTTTAATTGGATCTGCCAACCCTGATCGTCTGCACTTTCAAAAGCAGAGATGATTTATATGTACACGTGTTTTTGACATTTGCAAACAAGGAGATTGTGTACAAAACAAAAATCTTGGTTTGTGTCCAATTAACGTCCAAAAAGTTGAACAGAATTAAATTTATAATGGCAACGTTAGACGAACAACCGAAAATAAAACTAGGCGATTATATTGTCATACAAAGACAGAAATATACGAAATTGCAAAAGTTTGCAAGTTTAGATGCAACGGCTACGTTAGGAAAGGACCAGCTAGAGTTGAAAGCTCTACTAGATCAACCATATGGTGCTACTTTCAAAATGTGTCCCAAAGAAGAATTGAGAAAATCCCACAGAGGTCGCCAAAAATTGTATTCCTTGGAACTTTGCAATGAAATGGAAATGCGTAATATACGAGATGTATTAGGTATATCTTCTAGTGGCGAAGACAATCGAAATATTTTAGACGATGGTGACTCGCAGGCACTCAAGCCTGAAGATATCGATAAGCTAAGAGATGAATTGAATGAAAGCACAAAAATAATAGAAAAAATTGTCGAGAATTCGAAAACTTTTCATAATAAAACTGAATATTCACAAGAAAAATATTTAAAGAAAAAAGAAAAAAAATATTTTGAATACATACAAATACGACAACCAAACATACGCTTAATTACCGAAATACAATATCGTCAAGACGCTGAAAAAGTGATGGGACTACGTGTCGACACCTTGTCCCAAATAATATCATACTCTGGTATTTCAGCCTTTGGAAATTTTTTATTATATGAAAGTGGTTCAAATGGCCTTTTACCAGCGGCTTTTCTTAACTCAATGGGTGCTAATACAACAGCCAATTTAATACATATGCATCCTGGCAATGTACCACAAAAACAAGCCATTTTAGCTCTAAATTTGCCAGATGAACAACTACAAAGATGTGTATCGGTTAATATATATTCGGTATTAAGGGAATTTTATCAAGGTGGTGTAAATTCCGATAGCATCCAGGGTGCGGAAGTTACGGAGCCTAATGCAAAGAAGCAAAAGTTGAATAATGAAGATAATAAAGGTAATAAATAATTTATTTAACTTTCTACAAGACTAATTTATAAATGTTTCAGAAATTCCCGCGGAATCTGGAGATGTCCCCAGTGCAGTAAATTTACAAAAATGGCAACTAGAAAACAAACGTGCGGCATATTTAATGTGTGAAAAATTCGACTCTTTGGTAATCGCTGCCAAAGAGCATCCCGCTAACGTACTAAAGGAGCTTTTGTCCTTCGTTAAACCATCCCGCCCTGTTGTTATTTTTAGTCTATGCAAAGAAGTTTTAATGGAGCTATATGTAGATTTAAAAACTAGCTCCAAGGTAACAAATTTACATTTAACTTCAAATTGGTTACGTATGTATCAAATTTTACCTAATCGTACACATCCTGAAGTAAATATGCAGGCGAATAGTGGCTATTTACTGACGGGATACACCTTATGTTAAAAGGAATGGAAAAAAATCTAATGTAATGTTACTAAACATGTTTCAGACAAAGATTTTAAAATAAAAATTCAGTGGCTTAACGTTATGTATGTTTTTCCATGAGGTTTAATATACGCATGAAATCCTTAATACTTACATATATGGGTTACTATGCAATTCGATTCGAAGAGATAGAGGCAGTGATTTCACATATACTGAGGCGAATTCACAAAAGAAGGGAATTCGCCTTGACCATACACAATCGTGCGATTCATCCACTGGAAATAATATCCCGCGAGATTTTCACAAAAACGACGATATCTTCCAATGCACTGCATATGTAGGGGTCATCCTGTGAGTGCTGGTCCAAGATAAAAAATATAGTAAACAAATAAAAATTTCTCAAATTAATATACATATATGTAGCTTGTTCGAATCAATATACATAAAAAAATGAATACCTAATATTGAAAGTTAGATAGAACTTTATTTTTGGGGCATTGTCTACAGAAAATGATGTAATATTTTTACTGTATAGGAACTGTTCTTGCCGTAGCAGAATCTGCCATTGTCCATTACTTGTAATACCGTTATTCTCAATTTAAAAATTATTGGAATTAAGGGCCTTTGTTCATGAGACCTACGATATGTATGAATATTCACCACTTACAGTTAGTCACCATATGATTGAGAATCAGTTGCAAGTAGATGATTTTGTGATAAGCTGTGTTTTTGTAGAATATTTGGTGACAATAAAATATTTTGTTAATATTATTTAACACAATTAAATTATTATTAGTTAAAAGTCGTAATGTCGCGGTTTAGTGGAGCGTTACAATTAACAGATCTTGATGATTTTATAACTCCTTCGCAAGTAAGTGGAATGGCTAAAAATTGCGTTATTGTTATAAGATAAATTGTTTAAATGTATTTTAATGATTCTTCACATTTTATAGGAATGTATAAAACCAGTTACTATTGAGAAATCGAAAACGAAGACAGGAGCTAAAATATCAATTCAAGAAGACGGCTACTATGAGGAAACTATTGTAAGTCGAGGGGTAAAAAGCATGTCTTTCTACATTTGTATTTATGTGCATAATTTTATACATCTATTTAATGCTAGGATGGCAAAACAAAATTACAAAAAGTAGAAATAACATTACAAGACTGTTTGGCCTGTTCTGGTTGTATAACATCCGCGGAAGGTGTGTTAATAAGTCAACAAAGTCAAGAAGAAGTTCTAAAAGTTTTGCAGGAAAATAAGGAACTTAAAGCACAAGAAGGAACAGCGGATCAAGTGAGAAAAGTAGTTTTTACCATTTCCCAACAACCTATAGTAAGTTTGGCACAACGTTATGATTTGACTCTAGAAGACGCAGCGCAACACTTAAGTGGTTATCTCAGACATTTGGGAGCAGATTATGTGTTAACCACTAAAGTAGCCGATGACCTAGCTTTATTGGAATGTCGAAATGAATTTATCGATCGTTTTCGTGATAAAGATCCTTGCAAACCATTCCCTATGCTTTCTTCATCATGTCCTGGTTGGGTTTGTTATGCAGAGAAAACTCATGGGAATTTTATATTACCCTATATATCCACAACCCGATCGCCACAACAAATTATGGGCGTTTTGGTTAAGCAGATGTTGGCACAAATGTTAAATATTGCTTCAGAAAAACTCTACCATGTCACTATTATGCCTTGCTACGATAAAAAATTAGAAGCGTCAAGAGAAGATTTTTTTAACGATTCGCTGAATTGCCGTGATGTAGATTGTGTCATCACTTCAAGTAGGGTTTTTATATCTTCTCAAGTAAGAAAATAAGTTTCGTATACTTTTAGTTGAAATTGAACAGATGTTAAGCGATGAACCACTACAATCCTATCCTAAAAGTAGCTTCGATTGGCCCTGGGGAGAAGAGAGTGAAACAAAAAATACTAATGTGTGGGCTCATGAATATAGTACATCTGGTGGTTACTCTGAACACATCTTCAAATATGCAGCCAAAGAACTATTTAATCGGGATCTAGTATCAGTTGAATACAAAAATTTACGGTACGTTGTATTTTAATATAGTATTGTATTTTTATATAGCTGTAAAATTAAGTAAAAACATGTACGCATATATTTAGAAATCCAGATTTTCGGGAAGCTTCTTTAGAAATAGATGGGAAATGCGTATTAAAGTTCGCTATCGCAAATGGCTTTCGGAACATACAAAATTTAGTACAGAAACTTAAACGTGGAAAAGTCCAGTATCACTTCGTAGAAGTTATGGCTTGTCCTTCTGGTTTGTATATTTTGCAGCAAATAATTAGGATATAAAATTAATACTCTATTTGGTTCGCAGGATGTATTAATGGCGGAGCACAAATTCGTCCTTTTAATGGACAACATATTCGAGATTTAACGGTTCAGCTGGAGCGACTTTATCGCCAGCTGCCTCAGTCGATTCCAAATAACATGTGTACAAAAACTATATATACAAACTTTTTTGATGGCCAGCATACCGACAAAGCGAAGACACTGTTGCATACAAACTATCATGCTGTTGAAAAAATGAATACAGCTTTAAATATTAAATGGTGAAATATTGTAATGAAAAAAATCCTAGTTATTGTATGATAGTTATTTTCAGAAATAAAATTGTTTCATTTCCATTGAATATGTAGTAAGCCTTATTCCAAAGCAATATTTTCTTTCTTGGTAATTATGTAAATTAAAAGTTACTTCTTGAAAATAGTACGTTTTAAAAAATATTTTTTTGCAAAAATGATTTTGATAGGATAAAAAAAGGTAGAATACAAATATGTATTACGTAAATATACTATTTTCGGAGGTCTTCTTTTTATAACATTTTAATATGTAATATATTTTTAAATAGAGAACGGGTATATTTAGTTCTTACACATGACACTATTATGTTATTCCATTGCTAACAGTATCTCAAAACCACATTGCAAAGGCCATAAAATTTAAAAAAGTGTTATAAATAGCAAATTTATATTCTGTGAATTTATGAAAAAGCAACAAAAGCGAATACACCTATTCTGTTCTCTGAGGTGTATGTTTTCAATTCACCACTACTGCAGTCTTATGTCAAACTTGTGTTTTGCAACATCTGCTGGCGATGAACGATATATGTATTTAATTTACAGAAGCCGAACTTTGTATTTTTTGTGTGGTCTAGTTAAATATACATACATTAAGGGAGAAGATGTCTTCACCGGCACCAAAATCGCCAGAACAATCAGACAAAAACAAAAAATATGATCGTCAGATACGGTATTTTAGAATTGTCAACTTCTCCAATACCGCTTTGGTTAAATTCCGTATATACTTTTAGATTATGGGGTGAACATGGCCAAAGTCTTCTAGAAAGTTCCAAAGTATGCCTAGTCAACGCAACTGGCTTAGGCTGTGAGATACTCAAAGGCTTGGTACTTCCTGGTATAGGTAGCTTTACAATCGTTGATGGAAATCTGGTTACAGAAGAGGATTTGGGAATAAAGTAATTAATTATGAATTATTTATGTCACTGAAACAAATATTAATTTCCTACCGTAGTTTTTTTTTGGAGGCAAGCAGTGTTGGAAAAACTCGTGCATCATCTTGCATGCAGCTGTTACAAGAATTAAACAGTGATGTTAATGGTGATTATGTGGAGGAAAGTGTAGATTATATACTAAAGAATCGTCCAGCATTTTTTGATAATTTTGATATTGTAGTTGCATCAAATCTAAATGAAAATTCCCTTCTACAACTATCCAGCTGCTTATGGGAAGCTACGGTACCCCTAATATACTGTCGATCATTAGGATTTTTCGGCTCGATTCGTCTTCAAATTAAAGAACACTGTGTAATTGAGTCTCATCCAGATAATCCCAAATACGACTTAAGATTGCATCACCCATTCCCCACATTACGAAAACATTTCGAGGTTTGAAAAAAGTTGAAATAAATTTTTCCACTAGTGTTTTATAAGCTTATTGATGTCTGAATAGGCTACAAATGTAACAAACAAAGTTCCTTGGTTACTGGTTTTAAATAAATACTTCCAAAAGTGGCAAAAAGAAAACGACGGGCGAATTCCCACCAACTACAATGAGAAATGCCGGTTGCGAGAAATGATTACAAACGGTAGTAACCTCTAACAAACATACATAATCAGATAATTAAAAGCTCTGTTTTAGATATGAAAAGTGGCGCCGATAATTTTGAGGAAGCTATAAAGGCAGTAAACACTACCTTCACAGGAGGCAGTATCCCATCAAATCTTAAAAAAATATTTGAGGACGAAGCATGCAATAATCTTAACAAACATGTATGTAAAATATTAAGTTAAAATATAAATATATTGTTATTAAAATGTTTTTAAAGAGTAAACATTTCTGGATAATGGCGAAAGCTTTAAAAGATTTTGTTCATCATGACAACAAAGGCATTTTACCCTTACCAGGGGTTTTACCAGACATGACCGCTGACACCGAATCCTACATAAATCTTCAGAATATATACCGGCAACAGGCTATGCAAGATGCAGACAATGTTTATCGAAGATGTCAAGCCATTGTGAAAGAGTTAAGTTTGCCTCTGGATAGCATTTCAGAAAAAACTGTTCGCTTGTTTTGTAAAGAAGCTGCTGGACTCACCGTTGTTAGGGGTTCAAAAATTTCGGATGAATATGAGAAAAACAACCGTGCTCTTAGTGTGATTGATGACATTGATGTCCAAGGAACTCTGACAGAACACTACATTGCTCTTCGAGTTTTTGAACGATTTCTAACCGAATGTGGAAACATTCCCGGAGACTGTTATGTTGAAAATGATACGGCCCGTTTTAAAAGTGTAGCGTGTAAAATGTTGGCCGAATGGGGAGTAACACAAGCTACTTTATCTAATGACATGGTCCACGAGTTTTGTCATTATGGGGGAGGTGAACTCCATACCGTTTCATCATTTATTGGTAAGAATTTGGAATTTTTTTTTTGAAGTTTCGTGAAAATTATAACTTAAGCTTCATTAAAAATATGAATATTTTCCAAATTCTTTTTCTAGGTGGTTGCGCCGCTCAAGAAGTTGTCAAAATTCTAACAAACCAATTTAATCCCGTTGATAATACGTTTATTTACAATGGCATAACATCGGAAACAATTACTTTAAAGCTATAAAGGTTATTTGTGTTAATACAACAAATTAAAAATTTTGTAAACTGAGTTTTAAATATCGGAATTATTTATATAAACATTGGTTATATGAACTGGGGTCAAATGACCTCGGTCGATGTCGATCGAAATTTCCAGACAATTATATAAAAATTTTATTTGAATTAAGGATATGGGAGGGCTTAAAAAGTCGCAATGCTGAGAAATGTAGAGTGCATATATTCTAAAATGCTATGCTCGCGCATTTTTGTTTTATTATATATAACATGTTTAAAATTTTCAGCCTATAGCCTTAATTGAAATCTACCTGATACATATATCATATACATTCAAATGTGTAAAAACGGAAGCGACAATTATTGTATTGATAAATATAATTTTACTTTAGTCTGGCAACTCAAAATATTTCTCATACATTTTATCCTTATCAGAGAGTACGTGTAATTTTATTTATCATAATAGATAAACAACGTCATATTTTATGAAGAAAATTTAAATGAATACAAAGCATTTAAAGCAAAGACAATCCGGTAAGAAGGATGGTAAAAAGACAAATAATACTGAGGAAAAAGAAAAGGAGAATGCTGTAAATAGTAAATTGTAAGTTGTTTAAATTGTACAAATAAGATTAGGAAATGAGTATATAAGCAACATGACATCTAATTATTTAGTTCCAAAGTCAATGATGAGCTAAAACATGCTACAAGTTCCTTTACTCACCGTCTTTGGACGCGTGCTGTGGTTGTAATATCGGTTATAACAATAGTATACTTTTATACTAGCAAGCAAACTCGTGAGACTAAATTTGCTTTAGTACGAGAAGAGCTACCATTACGTATGCAATATATCAAGTGTTCCGAACAATATGAGAAGGAACTAGAAAATTTTCCTCGATGTGTTCCAAAGAAATGTGGACGGTTTGTTGCTGATAAGTTGATAGAAGTGAAAGAGGCTGATATTCTTTTAGAAATGGGACAAAATATAATAAATGTAGGGGGTTCTTCGGGAGGGGCATCTATATTAGACCTACATACAGGAGCACTATCATACGGTGGAAAATATGTAAACTTTTATAAAATGCCACAAGCCAAGCAATTGCTGAAATCTGATCAGATAAGCGTTTACAACGTAAGTACCAAGATTCATGAAATCGATTTTCAATCTTATTTATGATTAAAGCATAAATATGTATGTATGTAGTTGGTTAAAGGTAAAATTAAATTGGCAATCGCTGAACAATTTGGTATTGATTCATCAAATTTATATTTGACTTCGCCTACATTTTTTTCCCGGCTTACAAATGTGACGGCGAAGAATATTCATGATGAATATTGGCATGAACACGTGGATAAGGTAGGCAACAACTACGGCTTATTAAAATCTTTTATAAGAAATATATTTCTTGGTACCGCAGGAAACATATCCTTCATTCCATTATACCTCATTGCTTTATTTAACGACTTTGCATAAAGATTTTAAAGGCGGAAGATTTGTTTTTATAGATGGCTTGGAAGGAAATCGCACAACTTCATCCATAGAACCGAAAAAGGGTAGAGTAAGTGCATTTACATCTGGTTATGAAAATCGCCACTTTGTTGAAAAGGTGACGGAGGGATCAAGGTAACTAATAAAACTTTACTATTTTAAAATTTTATGCTCCATAGTACATATTTATATTTTTAGATTTGCTATTACTATATCATTTACATGCGATATAAATAAACGGATAGCTGATCCTCATATGGGCATGCTAGATTAAAATAACTACATTCCATGAATTATTGCTGATAATTAAAAGTGTATATTAAATATATAAACGCATTCTTATTTCAGCATTTATTTAACATAATTTTAGTGCAATTCTAAGCTTTTAAATTTGTCATAGTTATAAAATCCAGCACGTACTTGTCGTCCACCGAAGAAGCGTCCATTTAAATCCACAACCGCTTTAAAATAATTATGCTGTTATTAGGATTTGTTAAAGTTGAAAAGTTCTTACCTTTAATGGCGCTTTCAATTCGTTTGAATTCTACAAAAATTTTTACGGCATCTTCTGGTGATGTACCAAAAGACTCATGAATTAAAACATTAGAAACATCCCCATATTTGGTATTACATTCATCTTTTACTTCCGGTTCCAAATCATCATCAACATCTCCAGGACCAACCATGTTCTGCGAAGAAACACTTCGTAGTTATTTCTTTTCATAGAATGACATTAAACTTACTCTTAGTAAAACAACTTTGCTAGGTGCTTTCATTATTTCTGTAATACTGGGCTCCGCGTCTGGAGCATCTGAAGACGACGAAACGGATGGAGGAGTGGGAGGACCCATGTTAGCAATTGGATTAGGGGCAACAGCTGTAGAAGCCGAAGCCGCAGCTGGTGGTGGCAAGAATACATCACGTTCATGTATAATGCGACCGCCGCGCTTAGATGTCTTTTCCACTTGCAAAGCCATGGACATACCCTGTTCTTGCTTTCCTAAACCTTGGCCATCCTTATAACCAAACTTAGCCATAATCTTTGCAGCTACAGAACTAGCAGAATAGGGTATAGTAACATTTGAGGAGGGATCCCCTTCATTGGTAATTGAAATTTCTTGCAATGAAGGAGGTGGAGCAATTGCTACTCCGCCACCCTTATTATTAGCTGACCCCGTAACTGGTGGGCTATAACGATCCTCTTCTGTTATACGTTGGCCGAAACCGCTAAATTTGACTGGAGGTGATTCGTTATTACGAGCATTTCGATTACGACCACGTTTACGATCACCCCGATCTCTATCCCTGTCACGACCTCTTTCACGCTCCCGATCATCCCTAACTTTTTCCTTGTTGCTATTCTGTTTATCTTTCAATTTTTCATACTCATTAGGCCACAAAGGATCATATTCATCAACAAAGTCCCAATCATCCGTTTTAACGTTATCCAACGATGGCACTAATGGTTGTGCAGATATTATTCGTTTGTTGTCGGGTTTGGTCAAAAATATTTCCTCCGAGCTTTGTATCTTTTTTGATTTCAAATTCACTACTGGAGTCATTAACTGAATAATTAAATACTTTAAATCATGAACATTAACTAAAATACGTATAGCAGACATACCGGTTTCTTGTTTGGTTCCTTGGCTTTGGGCAATTGCGCTTTTTTTATAGCCAATTGTGTTTGGAGCATTTTGATTCCCGATGACCAGCCATCTATTTGAGAAGTTTTTGGTTTAGTGTCGATATCATCATATAAATCCATTTCTTTACTGTTTTTTTACAAAACTGCAATTTTTATGCGGAAACTAAGAATTCTACTATAGCAGTTTATAATTTGTTGGTAAACAGCTGTTTACCAACAAAATCAATGTGTAAACACATATTTGTATGTGTGTGCAAAAAAATTGAACGACTGCTTATATCGTACTTTAAAAGCAGTGAGGTAAAAAAATGTAGTATGGAGGATGGTTATGTGCAACTGTAGCACTTTGAAGAAAACAAAACCGAAAATCTTAAACGACCGTTAATAATTAATTTTAGAACAGAATTGCAAAAGCTACTTTCGTTATATGTAACACGAAAAAGAGTTCTAAGTCGTCAGTCTATATTCTTAGGCCTTTACTATATATCATAGCAGACATTGTAAACGCCCCATATTTTATACTTTTTTATATTATGTTCTATATCGTCTATCTATCGATACTTAATTTCAACATTATGTAGCGCTTAATTTTATATGACAATATATTTTCTATAGACTAATTATAGAAAGTAAGATCTCTACTATTTTCCCTGCACTTATTATGTCCATCAAAGTTATCTGATGGGGTTGATTTAACTTTTCATAAGGTACGAAATTATAGATTTGTCTTGTGCCAAGAAAGGTAAATTAAATGACAACAGATTATATTAGTTAATATTTTCCTCTAATAATAAAATTTCTAGAGGCCATACGGTTTTACTGGATTCTGAGTATATTTTTTATTTAAAAGCAAAAACACGAAAGTTTAGCCTACAGAGTCTTTTAATGAAAAAAAAAACAACAACAAAAATAAATAATACTACATATGTATAAGTACTATTTTTAACGTTTATATGTTTATTAATTATTATATTATTAGTTATAAGCTAATTTTGTGACAAACAAATCAGTTTCCTAGTCAGTAATGGACAATTTCCAATACTTTTCATATCAATTACAATTTTAAAAACAAGTATAAAACTATATCACTCACAAAACCAAAAATATTGTTTTAAATTGAAAACGGGGGTTTTTAACTAAGCTTAAAAAATACTCGAAATCAATATTCCAGTGTCATGTTTGAAAAGAATGTTTGCTTGCTTAACATCCTATAGTAAAAATTATCAGCTTTACATTTGAAAAGTGTATAACAAAAACAAAAAAAAAACAAAAAAATCAATAAATAAATAAATAATAAAAATAAATATTTTAAAATGGTACACCATTTTTTAAAATTTCCTTAGTTTGATTTTCGTGTTTTTCATTCAAATTTTAAAGAACTTGATGGTGTTACATTAGATGAGCTAGTTTCAACGGATGGCTTATATGGAGCTGCTAAGCAATTGTTTATAAATTTGCAAACACAGTGTATATATTGCGAAGGATATTTGGTGTAAATCTTAACATGTTCAGCATCGTCAAAACATACAGAATTAACATCAACTCCTTGCATCTGCCGTATAGCTATGAATTTCTCTATGTCCTTGAAATAATAAATTTATTTATAAAACAATGTTTTCATATCCGATGCAATCTATTTTTATCTTCTGTCTTACCGTATATGGTATAACTACGTCTCCCTTAGAATACAGAAATAACTGAGGATATTCGTTTGGCTCATTTTTTAAATCATTAAAAGGATTTGTTTGAATAGGTTCGGTTTTTATAAATAAACTTTTAAATGCTGCAAATGTTTCCTGGAATAAAAATAATTACAAGGTGAGGCAGTTAACAATGCTATTTTTAGCTTACCTCAACAAACCACATAATGCCCAATGTTAGCGTTATTATAATTGCCGTTATGCAATGAAATTTTTTCCTTTCCTTGCCATAAATAGCTGTTACTGCACGATACAGTCCTAACAAGCGCCTTTCACCTGGTGCCGAATCTAAAATCATTCCACGCACATGCAATGGTGTGTTATGCTTGCGTATGGCCAGCGATATGTGTTGATAAAGATAAGCACCGCCGTTTGAAAATATATGAAAAATCACAGGATGCGAGTCGAAATTCATGTCATAGATAAGCTTAAGAATCTTTTCTCCAATTGGCATCATTTCCTTGCGTTTCCAAAATAGTGTATCAACTGGGGCGGTGTAACGAACTGTGATTAAACTGAAAACGTAATTAATTAATAGAATGTAGAATATATGTATGTATATACGCATATATGTTTAAACCGACACTGTTGCCAAGTACTTTTTATAAAAAAAATTTTTAGGTGGATAGAAAATTCGAACGTTCTAACAATAGTAGTGGTTTAAACCAAAAAAATCGTTGCATTTCAGCTAGGCAAATCGGAAACAGTGTAAGTAAAATAAGTTTACCCTCTATCTTCATAAATTTTTGAATATTTCATCAAGTAACGATCCTGACAACCAGCCCAACCCAAAAGCATTACAATAGGTACATGTGTATCATTGTAAACAAATACAAAGTCATCTGCTTCCTGTTGATCTAAGGCCATGGAGTTCTTTTGTTCGTTACGGTATTGTGATGTAGGAAACTTAATAATATATTCTAAAGTGTCCTTAGGTTTCATGAAATTTTCCAATTGTTGCTGCTGACTAGATGGAACACTGGCAATTAGACCAGTGCCACCAATC
This sequence comes from Linnaemya tessellans, assembly GCA_951800035.1. Lineage (NCBI taxonomy): Eukaryota > Metazoa > Arthropoda > Insecta > Diptera > Tachinidae > Linnaemya > Linnaemya tessellans. The sequence goes on along the minus strand of OX637533.1, from coordinate 2,523,424 downwards.
AATTGTTTTCCAGTATTTGGCTGTATTGCACTTGTCAAAGGCTTTCGTCCAGTAATTGCGGCCGATTCCAATCGTTTTGCGACCGGTTTAGTCGTTGTATTGCCATACTGATTTTCATCTGTACTTCCTGTTAAACTGGACGTTAAGCCATAAGGTGTGTTACTATTGCTTAGATTTGTTGATGATGATGACATTTTATTCTTAAAAGATTAGAAAATTTTTAATTAATAATAAACTTGCTTTTATAAATTTTCATTTTCTTTGCAAATAAGGCTGTTCATATGCTGTAAAAGAATAACATAAGTAAATACTTGCATACATATGTATGTATTGATATTGTTTGAAAGAAACAATGTTATAAAAATATCTACATATCTAAATAAAATTATAAAACACATAAAATAATTAAATATATGTATGATAATACAAGTGTAAAAGATGAAAAAGTATTTTCAAAATGTTTATTTTATGTACTCCTACTTATATCATATGTGTGTATTTAGAATAAAGACGTGACATTTCAAACTCAGGGGTAAATCTTTAGGTAAATATTCGTCCTCTTGCAATGATTCCAATAAGATGTGAGTTTCATTATATTAACAAATATGCCTAAAATATTTTTAAATGAAAAATTTCAAAATTGCGCCAAAATTATTTAATTTTTGTACAACACGTCCGATACAAAGAGGCAAGCTTTATTTTTAAAAGTTTCATGCCGCAAAAAACTCTTTCAACATTTGCCGGATTTTTGTACTACACATCCATCCACAGTCTGATAATTGATATCTGATTTTCCCATTTATAATTTTAATTTCTTATTTATTTATGGCCATCACAATGATATTATCAATATCAATGTTTGTATGTTTAGATATTTGTTCCCCTATAACGCAAAAACATAGATTATATGAAATTTTGGAAGCGAAAATGAGTAAGGTGGTACTTTTTGGAGCGGAAATAAGTAAAAGCAGGTACTTATCATATTTTGTTCCAGGTACATTTTTGCAATTAGTCTAGCTATAAAAAACTTGATATACTTTCAAAATCGTACCTTCGTAAAAATATATTTTATTATAACTTAGGTTCAACTTGAGATACAATGCTGAACTTCATTTCAGATATTCAGATGGGATGATTATATAGCTTTTTTATAACTACTTCAAAACAGAAATATTTTTAGCAATTTTCCTATACAACTAAAATATTTATACAAGATTTGTATACATATATATAGATATGTTTGTTTGCACATGTGTAAATATGTATATTATGCAGTCACATAATATATACATAAGTACAAGTAAACGAATATGCATACCTATAAAAAACCAAACTTTATGTAATTTTTGTTAAGGTACGTATTATTGCACCTATATCTAATATGTGGATATGAATGTGTATATAATACAAGGATTGTGTGATTTTTTCAGTCCAATAAAATATTTATTCTATTGACTTTGGAAGGCAAAATAACATAATTGTACCTACCAATATTATAATTTTATCTCTTAGCTGAGGTCAGTATTTTTGCACTTACATAAATTCCTTAAAATTTATATACAGCACCAGTTTGCGTTTTCAATTTCTTTATAATTTCCGTGTGAAAATTGATAACAAATAAACTTTTGACCTTCTTCTTAGTTACCGTCAAAAGCTAAAAATAATTGGAAAGTTATTGCTAAATTTTTTCTCCGATTGCGATGACTATGTGAGCAAAAACAAATCTGAAGGAGTCATGTGTTTTGTTAAATCGTTGTTTGGAAATAATAGTGGGTTGTCAAGGTATTCTCTCTGTCTCTCTTCCTCTGTACCACTGCTTGAAAAAGTTAAAAGTATTTCTTAGGATATGCGCAATGTAACTTACTACATACGATTTCACCTTTTATGTATATTCTAACCATATATGATATTTCATTAGGCCGGCAGGATAACAAATAAATGTCTAGTTAACGAGATATGTATACCGTTGTATGCATATTTTTGTTCCGAAGATGATTTTTAAATAATATAAAAATGATTAAAATAGCCATAGTTAGTCCTCCTTGTGAATTTGTAATTTGTACAAATGTTAAAAGTTTGATTGCATCTAAAACATGTTATTAGTTTTTCAAGTTTTTTTTTATCTTCTTGTTACCAATAGCGGGAAGTTACTGCTTTCGAATACCTTAAATTCCTAGGCGGCTACGTAGTTTGAGAGATATCACTGTCGAAAGCGTTTGGAGGAAATTATAAATATTTTTTGTTTGTTTTCGAATATTATCTGCTATTATCTAATATTTTCATAAAATGGGTAAAATATGTATTTGAAAAGCATATATGTATTTATATTTTTAAAATCTTTTTGCAAGGGGAAAATATCTAGTGCGTTATCTAATTTTTTTATATTATAAAATGTCACATTTAAACTAGAGTTGCACTAACAACATTACAAAGCGCATGTCTAATAATATAGATATTTATTTTGACGAGACAAATATTAAACAATATCCTTTGAGAGTACAACATTTTGTTTCATTAATATCAATAGAAACTTTAAAATAAACATTATTTCAAATCCGCAGCGTTAAAAAGCAATAATGAAATTAACTTTAAGTCGTTATCGTATATTATTATCCTTACAATTTTCTTTGCTTTTAGCTGATTTGTTTTTTAATACATTTGCTCATCTTGTATTGACACCAAAATTACAACTGACGATATTGTTGTTTGTGTAAGTATTTCATTTTCGGTTTCAGCAATAAAGAGCTTAGCATTGATTTTTTCCATTTAATTGAATTATATTCCACAGTACCCAGGATTTATTCATCATATGTGAATATTTATTTTTCACTTTTGCCGTTCATGCAACCTGTGTTTATGAAGTTGTATAGATTTTTAAACATTTACACATACATATATTCATTTTCGCAAATTTTTTTATGTTTTAGGTTGGAGCTACTCATGTTATCTTAAGAAATTGCAAATTTTTCCTCTTTACCATTCTACTATATTTCGTGTTATCCGTTTCACAGCATTTTTGGTTTGTTTACAATGTTCTTTGGTATCCAATGACAAATTGGCCTACTACTTTAAAGGCTTTATCTTTTGTCCAAAGGACAGGTATGTCTAAATAGCATTGTTTGTTTTCCCCAAAGAGATTATAATTTTGTATTAAAATATGTATGTGCATATACATACGTGTGTACGTAGAACTAAGATACATAACAATTAAGATGTAATACGAAATTTATTTTATGAAAATAACGGCTGCCAGTCGTACATTATAGTACAAGTGATTCAACATACATATTAATGGGAGGTCATTGGCAGCTTTTCTTTTATGCCTTTAAAACATAAAATATTCAGTTACACCCCAAAATACAAAATTATAATACCCATCCATGTATTAAAGGAATTAATAATAATGTACTATGTATTGTTACGTTTATAAGTAATTAACTATTGTTGCTAATTCAACATATCAGTGTTTTATGTAGAATATAACAAGAGATTACATAACGATTGGGAACCGTTCTTAATTCTTTTGTGTCTCCATTAAAAATATATTTAAAAATACATGTTTTGTCTTTTCCAGTATCATTTTTCTATTATTATTCATATAAACGCACAGCTCTAACTTTATCGGATCCCCGTTATTATGAAGAAAATATAGATTGGATTGCCGAACAATTAAGTAATAAATGAATAAAATGATTTAGATGTATGTAAATTGTTCTTATTATAAACATTTCTTTTGCATAATTGATGTTATTGTAAAGTCTTAAATAATTTAAGATACATATATTACATGTATGTACATGCATATATATGTATGTATCTATTTATGTGTATTATAATTTTTTATTAATGAAATGTTATAAATACAGTTATAAATTATATCAGAGCTTCTTTTTCTAAGAGAAAAACCTTCGGTCGTTGTATTGTAGCAGACCAAAGTCTAAGATGGCAATCGAACCCACAACCTTGGCCCTAATAAGCTAGCATACTACTCACTAATCACTACAAAGCCTTATGGGACATGAATATATTTTTATAAATTGTTAGCTCAATTATTCTATTGTAAAATGGTTTTTTTTGCATACATGCACACATATTAATAAAAAATTGGAATGTCCCAAGGGAGAAAGAGTGCAAGCAACTGGAATATTTTGAAAATTACTTAATATCTTACGGCTTAGCCTATAATATTACCATAAAGCTAGTAAAATGCTTTTATCTTCTAGTACTCAAATTTTAAGTTTTATTTTTAATCATTGAAAAAAAGGAAAGTGTTATAAAGATATGAAAACTATTCACAAAATTTAAAATAATTAAATAAAAAAGTTTGATGGAGTTAAAAGTATACATACATATTTACATTAGATTAGATGCAATATATTAAACTCATTTCGTTTTCTATGTACTAGTAAGTGGAACACCAAATAGTTTCTCCCATGATTGTGCTATCGAATTCAAACAAGTATTCGCATTTTCACCTGTTTGAAATGTGCACTTCCAGAGTTCACATTTATCTTGGGTTTCATCCAGAAAATTTATAATAAAAATGTTATTTGCGCAATGCTCAACTTCTACCAAGTTGGACATAAATTGTGTTACACATAACTCAATATCTGAGTCGTTGTCAAGTTCTGAAAGCCAATCCAATTTTTCTGAAGTCAAGTAAATACGTGTGTCGGTGGCTAAAAGTCCGCATATATTAAATGAACGTTTAGCGTTTTCACATGTTATTTCACAGCCAACCAATAACGAACATATATTTAATTGCTCATCTATTACAGCAGTGCTTAGACGTTTTGTTAGCGTCTCAGCTGGTTGATATTTCAACTCACATAGAGAGGGCAAATCATTATCTGAAATATTTTTCAATTTAAATGAAATACCTGAATATTTGATTTACTAAAGCATAATCAAAACTCACTAGCAAAAAACAATAATAATGAGTCTGTTCTCAATATGTCTTGTAGCAATAATAGGAAGCCACCCCAATCAGTAAGATAAAACGACAAGCCCATTTTCCAAGGCAATAATTGTATTGTTGTCAAACGATCTACCGTACAACTGGTTATGAGCCTTAACCACTTGGTAACATCGTCATTTTCATCAGCATAAGCTTCCATTACGTAGAATTTGCAAGAGGACATAACAATAAGGCCATCTGTTAACTTTTTGTTTACTTGGTTAAAGATACGTCCCTTGACAATCCATTTGAAACGTTCATCTCTTTCGAATTTTGTTTGATAAAAGTACAATTTTAAACGATGGTCTATATCGTTGAAGTCGGTATAGTTGAATTTATACGATTGAGTACTAGATGCAGTTCTATTATTACTTGCACAGTTTTTGGGTAAGGCTGTACCAGATTTAGCATTCGATAAAGTTTCGGACTCAATAATTTTTTTGGAGCTAGTCATTAACATATTAGTAGACTGCATTAGAGCTGAAATCATAGTTAAGCAATAGTTTTTTAAATAAAAACACTTGGTAAGATTCAAAGAATAATTATTACCTCCAAAAAGTGAAGACAAGCCTGAATTTTCTTCTTTCTTTTCATTTTGATCATTTTTATTTTTGTTGGTTTCATGCCGTAAAAATTCTTTTACCACATTTTTTTTCTCTTCTGTGGATTGTTGCGCCTTTTCAGCATTTTGCTCATAAGTTGTGCAAATACTATCTGTCACTGAACCAGATGAACTACTTTCCGTGAGGTTATTGCTTACGATCGCCGCTGAAGTTTTTTTAGGTGTTATATTTAGATTCACATTCGCTTGGATGTCTGTTTCGCCACCGTGATATAGATATTCTTCAGGTTTGTCTTTATCTTTATTGGCATAGCTGATCATATTATCGAACTCGCGTTCTAAGAAAGTTTGAGTATAACTTTGATCATCGATAGTTTCCAAACTTGGTATATGAACAATACCACGCCTTTCTTCCCAGGCTTTTCGATTGGCACAGGGATCTAGTACCTCTATGCTGCTCTGGCTGGGATTGGAGATAATATCCACGTCGCTTTCACCATTAGTTTTGAAATCTAAATCACGATCGGTATTTGAACTTCCTACTAAAGATTGATTTGAATTGAACGAACTTTCAGAATGGGAAGTGCTGGTAATTTTGGAACAAGAGGATTCATTTAGAGAGTTAGCTGAACCTATAGATGATATTAGAGTTAAGAGTTCGGAATTAAAGTCTGATAAGTTATTGAAAAAGAAAGAAACATTGGAATGTTAGTATATCAAATACTATAATGGCAAAATAGTTCTATGTTATTCTCTTTTTAACTTTTTTTTTACAAAACCAATGCTTCTTAGGGAATTTATTTAAGCATATGAATAAATAAAAGTGATATTAACTTTTAAGATTTTGCTTCAGTGTCCTACTATGCAGTGGATTATTAGCAGAAAGCCTTGCGTTTCCGTTACCTTCAAAGACCGGTAGTAATGTTTGTTAAATTAAGGGAAATATGTTTACAATAAAAAGAAGAGCACACAAAAATAATATTATAAGTTAGTTTAAATTAAAAATAAAAACAACATGCCAAAATTAATTAACATCAATGTAGTTTATTTTAAACTTCAGAGTTTTTTTATACTTACCAATGCTGTAACAATCATCAGCTACTTCTATGGAATTTGATCTTGATGGTAAATGTTTTTGCACAGTTAGGGGGATGATAGATATGGGCAGCTCCTCCACTATAGAGGCGGGTGATAGTTTCTCTGTATGAGCAGACTTCTCTAAAGATCTTGGTATGTTATGTATTTCAGCAACAAAGCAAGATTTGCAGTCAGGACAACGTATTTCTAAATCATAAATTTGATACATTGTATGTATATGATTAATCGATTTTGTAAAATAATTTCTTTAATACCCGAGTTATTAAATTTGGTCTTGGTTTCTTGTGAAAATTGACAGCTGCAATTAACGCATCTATAAATAGTTTGGTTCATTTCTGCTAAATCACGTTGTGAAAGTATATCTCTTAATTTATTTTCCAATTCCTTAAAAATAAATAATGAATACATTGTATATGCATACATATACATACATGTATTTAAAAGCTTACATGACACAAATCCTCTTCGACTGTGTAAATACGTTCCTGCTTATCCTGTTTAACTGTGTCAAAATTAATACGCAAAGTATTTGATTTTATTCGATCACATGACTCTAAAATTTTTAAACTCCACTTCGTTTTCGTTCTTGAACGTATAAAAAAGATTAGAAACTGGAAATTGCAACTGAATAGCATTACACTTAACCAACCTTTCTGTTAAAGGATCTCTTTCTCGAAGAAAATTGGACGATTTAGTTAAAAATATCGCTTCATTGTGATTATTAGTAGTATAAACAATATACGTTTCCTCGTCTTCTTCTCTTTCAGAAACTAGAAGACACGGTATATGCATTGCGCTTAGGTTCATCCTTATTTGCAAAATTTTTAAATACAAATTATATAATATTGATACTTACAACACTCCTCTTCGTCGTTATGATCATTTGTCGATGAGTAAATGGTACTTAAAATGTCATGTTCCTCCTCGTTGTCGCCAATACCTTCATGATGTATTGTCACTTCAATTTGCTTATCTTCCTCAAAAGGATTTTTACTTTCCGTCTTACTATTGTCCAAAGATTTGTATAAGGTAGTACTATTATCTACGGTATTATTAAGCAACGCATGTGTTTCTTCTAAGCTTTGATACAGGGAAACTGTTTCGTTATTGTCATTTTGTGCTTTAATGGGCGTTTCCAGCTCGTTTGCGGTAGTATTATTTAAGCTGTTGTTGGTGGGTGTTGAGGTACGCATGGTAGTGTTTGTGATATCTTCCGAAAAATCTTTTACATAATCGTTGAATATTTGACGCGACTTTTGGCGTTCCATATCGATATCTACAGCAAAAGTGTTTGAAGCAGGTATACCTGAATAAAATGAAAATTATATATTTACTGTTCGCAAACTATTGTATTTTCCTTACCTAAAACACTGTTTCTGATCTCAGCATTACCAGTGTGAAGCCATTCGTTGCCATATTTTTTGCGCAAATTAACTATTTGACCTTTGATTTCTAAGTGGTCCTTTCTTTCTTCGGGAAAAACTTTTAAATTAGTTTCGGTATTTTGCTTTGAAATTGAAGAATCTAAATGTTCGCCACACTCCAGAATATTATCTTCGATCTCAACTCGACGTACCTTAGAAGGTTTTTTTCTCACTGGTTTAACAATCATTTCATCTGTATTATTTGCTTCCGATGTATCAGAACTATTTCCATTTAATTTAAATGACGCAATAGAGCCAACACTAGAAGCCGGTGTTTGATTGCTGTAAGACGATGGCGTTAAACGGTTAACAACTGACAGGGACGAACATGATGACCGCGTTGTGTAATGATTTAGAGCACCTACTAATCTTAGCTGATGTGTTCCTGTTACAGACTTTTCACTTTTTGAAAGTGTTTCAAAGTCCAATATAAATTTAACAGTTGAGCAGTTCTTATGCAGATATTGAGATGACGCCAAACGATGTTTTGGATGGCACTGCAGTGGATTACCGTACAAATTTAATATTTTTAAAGTGCTAATGGCACTCAAAGGTAGCAAATAAGTATGATCCAGCAAACAATTGTCCGATAAATCCAGATCGGTTAAAGCATCCAATTTAACTATACCCATAAGCTCTTCCAAGAGGTTATTGCTCATGTTTAATGACTGCAAACGCTTATAAGCATCCATATGAAATTGAGGTATGGACTGCAAGCGATTGAAACTCAAATCCAATGTTTTCAAATTCGGCAGCCATTTGATAGCCTTGACGGATTGCAATTGGTTGTGTCTTAAATTCAAATGTTGCAAGTACTGAGCAAACTCTAATGAAGAATCCACAGTTTGTAAGTTATTATAGCTAAAGTCAGCAATTTTCAATTCATTCCAAACAAATCCATTCGAGTTGTCTCCGCCACAGTGGGTAATTATATCATCTACACATTTAATACTCTTTGTACAGATCAAATGTTGCAGTTGCCCTCGCAGTGGCTGAATACCACAGATTTGTGCAATTTGAACCTTTTGTATTTCTAAACGCTTCAGAGCTCGAAATTTTGTAATATCTATTTTACCTTCTAAATATTCCTCGCCTGGGTATAGAATTATACAAAGAAGACTGGTTTTTTGAACAAAATCATGCACCAACTGTAGATCACGAAAAACGGGAGATTTGGAGTTGATTGGTCTAACAACCTGAAAGTTCTGTACATCACCAATTTCAAGAGAATCGGCAATCAGGGTGAAGGAGTCATTTAGAGCACGTAAGAGAGAAGCTGAAAGTTTATACATTAATAGTGATGTGTATTTGAAAATTTAAATTTCGATATATCTATTAATTTAAATTGGAGTTTAATGAACACATACATACATACATGCAAATATGTATATACTAGCAATGTGCTGATTGTCAACTTTGGATATTCGCAAATACGATTATATGAAGCAATACTCGCGTGTAAGAATACGAATTTCATAGCTGTGTTATATAAATACGTTGAAATGATGCATCAAAACAATTTTATGCAAAGGAACTTCATAGACGTGTTCGCGTTAAAAAAAATCGAAAATTTTAATGATCGGTATTAAGTTAAATTTGAAAATTAACATAATCTCTATAATAAATGGATTCCTACCAAATGGTGAGTTATTTATTAATTTTTCACAGAAAAGTGGTGTAATAGCCTAAACCAGTATTATAACCATTTTATTAATTTAGTTAACTGTTATTCGTATGAATGTCGAATACAAATATTTCGAAATTGGAATACAAATAATATTGAAAATATATAGATAAATACACATAGGTAAGTATATTTTCTTAGCATGTAATTATATAATCATAATCCCGCTTCTAACTACATACAACATGTATAGGTAATTATTTTTAAAACTAAAACTGACGATCTAAAAACAATGAATACCTAAATCATAATTCTAACGTACATACCTGATAGGGTAAGTGTAAACTCTGAACTCAATATTTTATCGCCATTATTTCGTAATAATTTAGCCAGCTCAGTGATTTTCTTAGGATCCATTTTTGCATGCACACGTTCAATAACATAACCAACCAGATATATCTACAGTAATTTTTAAATATATTGTCCCATTTTGTTGTTTCAATCTTTTATTTACATGCTCTATTTTTGTTCAATTATATTTTCGTTCTATATGGTCATCAACTATTAGGCGTAAAGTTTAAACAAAAGAATGCTTAAGTGTGCAGAATATATACATACGTATGTATGTCTGTACAATAATGCTGCAAGATGGAAATTTTTGTACATATTTTTTATTGTGTACATGTTTACATACATATCTATAGACAATCAAATCTTACCTTCTTAAATGGGCTAATTATTATTAGTATTTTTATGCGTTTTATATTTTTTTGGTGTTTTACTTTTTACACAATTACTTAAGAAAACTTTATTTAATATTTGTGATATATATATATATATATATATATATATATATATATATATATATATATATATATATATATATATATATATATATATATATATATATATATAAGAATTGTAGCTTATATGTTCGGAATCAAATTTTTTAATACGTTGCACTTTAATTAAATTTAATTGAATAAATATGAGAATATGTTTTGTTTTTTCTAATTCTATTTATTTTTACACAAAAAGAGAAATTAAAATATCAGTCAGCTGCGATTGCAGCGTTGTTATTTGCTGTAGTATTATATTAACCTTTGTATGTTGAACAGTAATCACTTGTGCGATTTGAATACGTACTACAAATATGTAAGGGCCATGATGGTCCATGGACATACGTTTTATTAATAGCACTGCGCTTTATATTTTGCCGCCATGCGGCACACCCGGTGTATAAACTAAACCAGTGATGCTAGTCGTTTTCTTATGTGTATTCTTATGTTTTCGAAATTACTATTATTTCGAAAATGGAGTAGGTTGTACAACATGCATTCGCGTAACTGCAAAACGGGGTTCTTTTAAATCCTTTATTTTCCCAGTTACGGCTTAATTTATATATATATATATATATATATATATATATATATATATATATATATATTACTATCGAGCTATAAACGCTAAAAAAACTTATGCATTTTTCCTCTAAATTTTTAATTTGTCTAAATTTTGTTGTAACAGCAAAGTGCTAATTAAGCTACAATTTACTTTTTCATATAGAACAAAACTACTGCCATACTACTGTTAAAGAACAATAATTACCAGTTTTAAAATAGTTTGATTAAATTAACTGATTTTGAATGAATTTATTATAAAAATAAACAAAATTTATTAAAAAAGAAACAAGCGCAATTCATTAAAAACTCAAAGATGGAACTTAAAAATAATATTTTTTATTAGAGATAAGCATTATTATACATAGTTATTATTTTTATCAAATAATAACTTTTCATGAATCATTTTCTATTTTTAGCAAATAGGGTAAAATCGAAAATCTTTTAATATGTACATAGCAAATTTTAATTTAATACGGTTGAGCCATTAAGTATATCCTATTCTTACATGAGAAAGAAAACATTGATTAATTTTATCATCAAAGAAACTAATTTCGTTTCCATAGTATTTTTTTAAATCCATGTTTGTTGAATCAATAATCAAACATTTTTTGTCAGTAAAGAAAAAATATTAAAAATTTAAAAATACTTGAAATGCACCGCAACGAAACTGGCAAAGAAGTCCTTGGACTTAACCGAATAACCAAAAAACGCATTTTAGAATTATGTAGAAAAGATAAGTTATATCAAACACCAGAGTTAAATGATGTTTTATATTTGCATTATCAGGGTTAGTTAATGAAAAGTTGAATAAAAACTAAATAAAATAAGAACTTTCTTAGGTTTTGACCGCATAGAGTGTTTGGAGCATTATACTGAACTTAAATGTTTGTGGTTGGAATGTAATGCTATTTCGGAAATTCAAGGGCTGGATAAGCAGACTAAGCTAAAATGTCTTTTTTTGCAAAGTAATCTAATCAGAAAAATTGAGAATTTGGAATATTGCAAAGAATTGGATACACTTAATTTATCACAAAATCACATCAGGAAAATTGAAAATTGCGGTTTTGAGGTATTGCCGTTACTGAACACATTGAATCTAGCCTCGAATTATCTAAAAGATTGTGAATGTTTGAAAGAACTAAAGAACTGCAAAAATTTGTCTGTCTTGGATTTATCTAACAATCGTATCGATGATATATTGATAGTCAAGGTAACTGACGTCAGTTGTTGGTTATTGTATAGTTCTTTGCTCTAATACGTAGGATTATTTTTAGATTTTTTCTCAAATGCCAGAATTAAAGGTTTTAGTTTTGCAGGGAAATCCAGTGGTTTCAAAAATACCGCAATATCGTAAAACTTTGATATTGGAATGCGTAAGTATTTATATAACATTTTTTTAAATAAAGTTATTAACATCTCTAAAATAAATTTCAGAAAAAATTGACTTATTTGGATTCTAGGCCAATATTTCCTAAAGATCGAGCTTGCGCAGATGCTTGGTGTGTTGTCAATAACTGTTTTAAATGAAATTTATTTGTTGGTGGTCAAGCAATGTCTATATGCATTTCATTGGTGCTTTACCACATCATCAGTAGACTTTAAACACAGTTTTGAAAAGTTCTCAGATGGTTTTCAGAAGTATATGCATAAGATAAGAGATTTTTAACTTTTCAAAACTGTGGTTAAAGTCTACTGATGATTTGGTAAAGCACCAATGAAATGCATATAGACATTGCTTGACCACCAACAAATAAATTTCATTTAAAATAGTATTGTGACAACAATATGTCAAATAAAATTTCATAACAGTCAATAACTGTTAAAATACCTAGTTACCATGTTAGTATTTTTTTTTAGGAAACGAGGAGGTTATGAAGCAGAACGCAAAGAAAATGAATTTTGGAATCGTCAGGAGCGTAAGAAGATGAGGGATAGCGTTAATGGTATTATATTATGAACAGTTATTCCTATTATTTTTGAATAATAATTAATCTTTTACCGATGCAGCTACCATTCACTTACGTAATAAACATCGTAAACCTACTGACCAAATAGCTTTAATACCCTCATCCGATTCGGAGGAAGATACAAAGGATCAGAAGAGAGATATGGTAAAACAATTGGATAGCACTTGGGATGAGGTGACAGAAAACAAATCGAATACATCTTCCACTTCTAACACCAGTGAAGAATGTGAATCCGATCAACAGATAGAAAGTTGCAACGATGAAGGTTCAATAACAGAATGTAAGGAGAATAGCGATATCACAGAAGATCAAAATTTCAAGGAAGATAATACACAGGATGTGAAAAAGAAAATATCGAATACCGGGAGGGAACCAAAAACTATATTAGAAAGAAAAACAGTTCAATCTAACCTGGACGAAAAGTATGATATTCAAACAACAAACCATAATGATATAGATCAAGAAGACAATTTTAATAATTTAATTAAGACCATAGAAGAAATAACTAAATCCGAAGATTCTATTCAGTCCTTATCTAAGGAACACGAAGAAAATTTTGAATCGGCAGAAAACGACGTTGAAGATAATTACGAACTACACAAAGAATTAGATGAAACCATGAACATATTTTCTGAAACTGATCAAGCTTCACATCAAATTGAAGCAAAACCTGAAGACTCTTCTCGGGAATTGGCAATTCAACAAGAATATTTAAAAGTAAATAATCAGTTCAAGTCCGACTTTGAAGAGTTAAGCTCAAATATGAGTAATTTTGTAAATCAGTTAGAAAGGGAGCAAGAAGAACGGAAGGAAGTCATAAACGTTCTTTTTTGTAAAGAAATAGCATCAAAAGAGAACAGTTCTGACAGTTCGGACAATGACTATGTCGACAGTTCAGAGAAGCTAAATTTTGAAAGCGTTACTGATCGATGGGATGAAGAAACGAAAATAAAAAAGAAACATATTGAATACGCTGGAAATAAGCAAATAACTGTAATCGCACCAGAACTTGGAATAAATGAAAATATGACAGACAAATATTTAAGTAACAAAGCGGATTATATAGAAAATGAAACGGTTCGAGATACCAAAGTCTCTGAAAAAACGGTTAAAAGATCTACTGCAAGTTTCGACTATATTCCGTTGAATATTTCATCATTAACACGCAAATCGACTGAAGCTTTGAACTCTTTGGAAAGAGAATCTAAAATATTAAAAAATTTACTACAGAAATTGGAGAATAATAATGAAAATATTTTCAAAGCTATAAATTTAGGAGGAAAGTACGAAGGAGAAGATACAAATTGGGAAAATCAGGCAAAAAGAGGAGAATTTAATTTGAAACGACAGACTGAAAAGGATGAAATGTTGAAACGACATAACCCAGAAGTCTTAGCGGATGCATTTTGTTATAATTCTTATATACAAGAAGATAAAATCCAAGAAAAGGTGTTTAATCAAGAGGAAAATCAAACGGAAATTGTTGAACAAATTCTAGAAGAAATTCTACAATCTTTCGACGTTACATATATTGAACAAAAACCTAAAGAGTTCGCACATAATATACCAGATATCAGTGAAGAAATCAATTTTGCATATCCTAAAAGTGTTTCTAGAAGTATTCCTGATGCCATTAAATCTTTCAATCACTTCTTTAACGATATTGTAGTAAATCAACGAGCAAATAATAAAAGCTCAGTCGAAAATATTCATAGTCAACAAGATAAATTATTGATTTTCAAAGAATTATCGAACGAATCTAAAATTAAACAATTAACTAGTGATACTTTACAAAATTTAGATGAACAATTAGAAGAAATCAAAAGAAATCAGCATAAGAAAGTTCGTCGTGTGGTGGATAGAGTATATGCACAAAAAGATCAATATAATAATACACTGGAATTAGTCGAGGGCAAATTAATGATGCTTAACCAGCATACCAAAGAACTACATGAGCTTCCTCGGCCAGTGCAATATAGATCAAGCGATAGTGAAGAAGATTACGATACAGCACAGTCCGAAGACGAAGAACAAAACACCAAAGAATATTCCTTTAAGTCTACAGCATGTAAATTAAAGGACGATCTTGTAAAAAGACCTGTAGTTGAATATAAATCTAATAAATCCAATGATGACAGTGATGAGGGCAATGAAGAGTTTTTTTCATTAGACTGTCAAGTCAAACCAAACCTTTATAATATTGATAAGGAGTTTCTTGATAAATTAAAATTTGATGAGTCAAATTTAACACAAATCGGTGACAATCATATTGTACAATGTGCCAGAAGCTATGAGGAATTAAAACATTATTTGATACTTAACAAGGAGAAGACTTTGCTCACTGACCTGGAACAAGAGATGTTAGATAATATGACCAAAAGCAAACTTGTTAAAATCAATGAAACTTCAGAAACACTTTCAGAGTGTTTGCAAAATAACAGTGATTTAACCAAACAAGAACAATTGTGGCTTAAAAGAATGACTCTTACAGCTCAGCAAACCAAAAGCCAAGAAGGACTTGGGCTGCAGTGTCATGAAAATACTTGTGAAGATAAATTTGATACAAACGAATCGGAGAAATCTTCAGAAAATATATTGACAAAAGCATTTTTAGGAGACATTTTGAAAACGAGAGACAATGACAAGTATTTAAATGACACAGTGAATAAAAATAAGTCTGTTGCTATTGAACAATTGAGTGAAGAAGAAAAAAATGAAATTGAAAACAATATTGATTTCGAAAATTGCGCTGCGGATACCACGAAAACCACAGAAGACATTCCTAAAAATGTTAAGGATAAATTTGCAGTTGACGAAAAAAAAGAAACTTTAAGCGGGTGTTGCAGCTCAAATGAGAGAAACGTAGAGAAATCTATTAAAACTGCCTGTGATGTCGATATTTTAGAGTGCAATTTGGAAATAATTGCAGACGATGATGAGATAGTGGATACTATCAATGTTCATGCCGAATTACACTTTTAATGTTGTTTGTGTCATTTTATGTTACATTGGAAAAAATCATTCTATAGAAACGAATAAACTATTGCAATTTTGATAAATATTTACCACAACGGAACGGACTTTTATATGTAGGGTGCACAGTATTTAAATCGAACTCACAGTAAGTTATTAAATTATTTCCTTACTGAGCACCTGTGTGTATTTGAATAAATCGGTTTCATTGGATTCAAAAATTTATTTATTTATTTTTTTTTTAGTAATAATTAAATTATACAAAAATACAAAAATTTTCAGCTCTGATTATTTTTCCTAATAAAATTAACTAGTTTTTTTATGGAAAAAAAATCGAATCAAGCAACAATTGTGAAAGGGTTAAGAAAAAGAAAAGGAAACGAAATAAAATATATTAAATTGAATTAAGATTCATAGGCTACATGTTCGTAATTTGTTTTTAAATCTCAGAAAGACATGATAAATATTCCAAGGCACACAGAAAAGTCAACATCAGTTTTATTCAACTTACACAGCAGAGCATAAAAATAAAATACATATGTTCTGTATAATTTTTACGGAAGTGTGTGAACTTCAATCTTTAACGAAACCATTTCAGAAATTTTTACTATATGAGAAATCAAATTTCGTTAAGACAAAAATTTCAAAACTCATTTTAACATTTCTATAAACTTCCCCTTTAGTCAGTTTGAGTCATAAACAATCAAACTTTAAAGAAATGTACCGCATCTGTTAAAACGATTTTCATTAAATTATTATCAAGTAAAAAGTTCAATTTCACCAGTTCGTTAAGAATACCGAAACCAGTTTGAACTGGTCTTAATTTTTCACTCACTCAGCAAATGTCTGGTATTTAATCAAAGTGAATTTCTAGTCAATATTAAATAAGTAATTGGCTTGTTTATAAATTTAATAATATTTCATTAATCTTATGATTTGAGAGACCTCAGGTCTTATCAAAATTAGTACGCCGGTGAACCGGTTTTATTCAGATATTTTAAAGTGGTTGGAATAAAAATAAAGCAAAGTTTCTATTTTGTTTTATAATGAAAGGTCAACAAATTATCTACCAAATACTTTTATTTTTGGAAAATCATTTTATTTTTGATTGGGTTTAGAATTTAGAGATTTTTGTGTTGTTTTTGTTGCCTGTATTTTAATAAAACTTATAGTTTCTTATCAGTCATGGCGTTAGAAGAACATAGAAATAATCTTAAAATACTTAGTTTAAAATAAAATACGTGACCAGCAAATACAATTATTATACAAAAAATTCAATCCTTCCATAAAGTCGGTCTTTTCGATTCATACAAATTTTAGGCGAGTTCTGCCAATTTAAGTTTTTGAATAACTAAGAATTTTTCCAACGAAAATACTTTCTAAGAGTTTAATTCTCATTTTTAAACAAGAATCTTCAACGTAGAATTATTGCTTAATCTGAAATATATATCACGATTCAGAGAGCGTATAAAGGTTCAAGACAGTAAAATACTTATTCGTTGGCTTTGTTTACACATGTATATACGCATATCAATCCGGTCAGAAGAAAGAAAGATAAACGGAGTATTATTCATGAACATTCGATATAAATTTGCCCATAGGCGCACTTGGGCCAGTGAACATTTCAGGGGGAAAATCAATGATTTCATTAGAACACACCCCACCATTACAAAAAACAATAAAACAACAAAACAAACCCCACATTGCGGCAATGCTGAAGTAAGTTCATAGAGTTGGCTGCCTACTGCTTTCACTTAGGTGGAGTGGCTTCAAAGTAGATTACGAATATAAATAATAAGAAAATTAAATGGAGTGGATTGTATTTTACAACGTTTTAAGAAGACGACCCTCTTCAGTGATTTTTTCTACTCTTGAACAATTTTCTCAGTTCATCGAACATCACACTAAGTTTTCAAGACCTTCTGATTCTGTAATATCTATACAACACATTGAAACACAGAAGATAGCATGATCGGACAAGAACTGAACATATTCTTGTGAACGGATTTAAAAGTTTTCTCTGGATCATTCTTGAATAAATCATTTGTATGTTGCCTCATCGTCCGATCATTAACAATGTCGATCCATAAATAAATAAATATGAAGGGTAAATGATCGTTCTAATCGATGAGGATTTTTTGTCATGGGCCACCTTTAAAAATGAAATATATTCAAGGCTTTGGATAGTTTTCTACTTTTTTCCAAGAGATCACGTTTCTATCGTCATACAAGACTATTCTCTCTAATGCACATATAATTAAACACAGGTGGAATATAATTAAATACAGGTTAATACAACGTTTATGCCATAAACTGCTTTAGTAATACAAGCTTATATTTATCGAATCGTTGGTATTATTTTCCATCAGCTTTGGTGTCCCCTCATTAATATTAGTTTTACGAAATTGCAGCAATATAACCAAATAAGTAACAATAGTTGCCAAAATCTAAAAATTAATTTATATTGTAAGTCTGGTTTTGTATTTGCAGGCATGAATAATAGAATATGTAATAGAGTTACCCTCATTAATGTCTTCATATTAACGGTAAAATATCCGTTTGCTTCAATTGTTATGGGATTTTGCAGAATTTGTAATACAAAACTTTGCAATAAAGAATTGTAACATTCGCTATTTTTTGACGCATACGAAGTGTTTAGCAGACGCTTAAGGTAAATTAAAATCGAAATGCACTGAAAGAAATAATTATAAATGTGCTGAAAATGTTTATTATCATTCCAATTGAAAGGAAAACCACCGAAAGAAAAATGCAACAATTAAAGAATCGTTACCCACCATTCAAACGTTTGTAAAACATGTCTTTCAGTGGTAACTGCAAATTGTTGAAAGGGTGTTCCAACAAACGGTTTAATTTAATACAATTCTAAGCGACATTCTCTACATACATACATATATAGAAAAGAAATTTAAAAATAATAAAAAATAAAAAATTATACTGTATCAATATGTTGCGACCTGTTATTAAGAAACACAAAAATATGTTTTAAAAAGAAACTCTTTGTTGGATCACCCCAGTAGACATGAAATTGTTTCATACCTGCGTCTCGCACTGATCGGCCGTGTAGCACAGCATTATTAAAATGACAAATAAAGGCATAATTGTTAAAAATGTTATGTAATTATAAAATGATTCGTAATATTCAAACATTGTTAAAAATGTCCAGTATGTATTGATTATTATGTCCAACACCACCACTACATATACACTAGCGAAGGAGTGGCCAAATAGCTCATTATATTTATCATGTAAAGCATAAATTTCCATATAAATCCTTTTCAAATTTCGCAAATATTCAAAAGATTCAATGTATTCGTAATCAATATCCAATACATGGTAATTCCTATCGATCTTACAGGAAATTAAAGCAGTTAACTTAGTACTGAATAGCTCCATGTAATAGATAATATAATCCAGGTAGAGCGACATTTGCACACTACGACTTCGCAGGATAACAATGGCTATTAGTGCATGCCAGATGTAGCCAACGTATGTTTTCATTAATATTACTATTATGGCAGCAATTAAGGTGCCATATAATGTGAAAATCATAAACGCATATTTCCGCCACTGACGTTTTTTAATCTGGTCCATGCAGAGCTGCTTTTGTAACAAATCTTTTATTAATATCTCAACCGTTTCATAATTGCACATTAATTCATAATACTTTTCATATGTAAACATCGTCTCCAGTAATATTGAGATCACGGTTATAATTTGTGCAACAAATAAAATTACACTGACAAGATGCGATACATAAAAAGTATCATCGAATTGCAAAAAAATTACACCATGCAAGGTTGCTGTCAAATTGGCAGCAATTAGCGCCACTGTGTAAACTTTTTGCCAACGTAGAAGTATATTACGATTATTACTTCTATAACGATGAAGGTAATGATGAAGTTGTTGATGATGGTGCTGGGCATGTTTAAATGTCTGCTTGTGATTATATTTTTGTTGTCCAGTTGGCGTCACATATGGCACCAGGCCAATAATTGCACCGTACTTAAGAAATTTGCCGTGTAAGTCGTGTATCATAGTAAAAACTTAAATATACTATAATTAAATAGGATAAAAATATGTGCTGCTAGAAGGTTTTGTTGGTTACTACTTCTTTTTTATAAATATCCTTCCATTATGAAGTTCTTTTTATCATAAATAAATAAACAAGTTCAAATGATTAATTTTAAGTCATTTGTTAATTTCATGGGCGTTAGTTAATTAATAAAAGAGAACAATTGCAAATTGACTTTGAAAATTTCTATGTAATTTTGGCATTCTTATTTATTTTGTATGTGGCAAAAGGCAGCAGACCTCCGGGACGGTTCTAAAAGAGGCCATTTTGTGTTTGTGCGTTTGAATTTATATATCAGATTTGGAACTTTTCGCTAATCAATATAATTTTGAAGTAATTTTAATTTTGCGATCAAACGATTTCAATAAAATGCGACAATCGTCATTGTTTTTAATTCGAACGGTATGTACCGTGAAATTTCTTTAACAATTTTTATTTTCAACTATTCTGGAAGTTTTGATCTGCCCAAAATTTTCGACGGATTATCGAGACATGCATAGATGTGATAACACGATACATAGATGTGATAACATGAGTACCATCAATAAAGTACATATAACGTTTGTAATTTCTAATATGTACATGAATTGGATAGGGAAGTTTATAAGTCGCAAAAAAGGAAATAATGCAGTATTGGAAAAATAACAAAGTTGTTAATTTATTTATAGTTGATGAAGTGCATATAAACTTGGGAATAGTTCGTTTCTGCAATAGCTGGTTAGTAGTCTGTATTATCGAAGGCCTCTTGAATGCCTACTTGATATTTGGTTCACTGAGCTCTCGATTGCCTTAACCTTTCTACCTACAAGTTGCCTTATCGGTTCCACAAATACCGAAGACAACTTGAAGTCCGGAAGTGTATTATTTTCAGTGTTTCTAAGGGACAGAGAAAAATCTTTAATAATTGCAAAGCCAGATCTAAGTACGAGTATCACACACTTCAATAATCTAAGTTTTTATGTAAGTAAATGTTGTTTTAGTTTTCAAATTTGTATTATCATCTATTGATTTTTTTTTATATTTTAAAATCAGCTTTTGTTTCAAGTTTTACATATTTTTATAATTTTCCTCTTTCTAACAACTGATTAAATTGATTATCTCATAAGTAGTTTGTGTTTGTATTTGAATATTTTTTCTTCAAAAGATTTCAAAAATAATATAAATAGGCATATTTCGATGGTGTTCAGTTTAATCATAATTTCCATTTCAATACGTTTGTTTCATAAGAAAGAAATTCGTTGCTTGTGTGTTTAAAAAGTGAAAGTTAATTTATTTAAAATATTTAATGAAAATCAAATATTTGAATTTATTTGCTAAAAAATGAATGTGAGTAAAGATGACTTATATTTTCAATAGAAAAAATTATATCTGTATATTTTCTGTAAAACAACTTAAAAATTTCACCGAGAACTTAATAATTATATGGCGAATAAAAGTTATTGAGTTCATGTTTGAAGAATAGTGAAAATTTATCGTGCATAATTCGACTATTCGCACTCTATTTTATTGACATTAATTAAGTTAAAAAAGTACAGTACTTTTGAAAAAACACTCCGATTATAACAAAAAATATTTCAATAATCTGCAAGTTAAATACGATTTTACTGAGGACCACAGCCATTTGAAATTGATAAAAATTAAACAATCTAAATCAACTAACTTTTCGTTTAATTATCGTCTACTTAAATATATATACATATATATATATATATATATATACATATATATATATATATATATATATATATATATATATGTATATATATATATATATATATATATATATATATATATATATATATATATATGTATATATATATGATGAGAATATAAAATAATAAAATAAATAAAAAGTAATTTTCAGCATTTTTTCTAAAATAATAAATTAAAAAAAAAAATCATATGCTGTTTTTGAACAGAAGCAATTTGTAGAAGTCACTATGAGTTTTTGAAAAATGTAGACATTTTTAAAAATGTTTATAAGAATTCATAAGATAATTCCAAATTAAATTATTAAAAAATTTAACATGGTTTCATGGGCTTTTCCCAATGTTTGAACAACTAAACTGATCTGTAGCGTTCTAAAGATGTGAACTTCCCTTAATTGTAGTTTTCCACAATTTTAGGGAATTGAACTTTGAAAAAGGTGTTTTTATCAAATTCTAATTAAAATCTTATCCAGAATATGTAGTGTCGGCAACGGAAATTTGTATTAAATAGTATTGATTCGTCGAGAGATGTCGTTGTTGGAACTTCAAAAATATTTCAAAAATTGATTCATAAAATTCTTCTAAATAATTCATTTATTTCCAGAATACACTAAGAATCGCCATAATAGGACAAAATAATTTTGCTGCCGATGTTTTGAGTTTGCTTTTGGAAAAGCAATATCAGATTGTGGGCGTCTTCACTATTCCGAATAAAGGAAATCGTGAAGATATTCTGGCGACTGTGGCTGCCGCACACAATATACCAGTATTCAAATTGTCCACGTGGCGCCGGAAAGGTGTTGCCATTCCAGAAGTTTTGGAGCAGTACAAATCGGTTCAGGCAAATCTCAATGTTTTACCCTATTGCTCACAGTTTATACCCATGGAGGTAATAAATGGCGCAGAACTGGGTAGTATATGTTATCATCCCTCGATTTTACCACGCCATAGAGGTGCGAGTGCCATTTCCTGGACTTTAATAGAAGGCGATGAGGTGGCTGGTTTTACCATATTTTGGGCTGACGATGGTTTAGATACTGGACCAATTTTGCTGCAAAAACAAGTTAATGTAGATCCTTTGGATACATTAGACACTTTATATAAGCGCTTCTTATATCCGGAAGGTATAAAGTCCATGGCCGAGGCTGTTGATTTGGTAGCAAAGGGAAAGGCAAACAAAATAGCACAAACTGAAGTTGGAGCCACATACGATCCGGCCATGTTCAAAGAGGAAAATCAATATATCAATTTGAATCGAAATGCTAAGAGCATTTGGAACTTTATAAGGGGTTTAGATTCTGTACCTGGTGCATTGGCTACCGTAATAAATGAAGATAAAAGCGAGGAAAACATCAGGCTATTTGGTGCTCATTTATACGAAGATACACCAATTACCGATGGGCGATGGTTAACACTCAAAGGTTTGACTTCTCCAGCTATTGTGCACGAAAGGGGTTTATTGATCCGGGGTATCGATAATAAATTTGTTAATGTACGCCGCCTGAAAAAAGGCTCTAAAATGATTAATGCTTCCGACTGGTTTAAGCAACCTAAAGCATTAGAGATAACAAACTTTACGGAAGATGAATTGTCGAAAAAAGAAATTTTGCGCAATATTTGGTTGTCAATATTAAAGTGTCCCATTGTAGCTGAAACTGATTTCTTTGCGGTCGGTGCAGGTTCAATGGATGTGGTACGATTGGTTGAGGAATGTAAGGATGCTTTTGATGTGCCTCTAGAAGTTGAGCAAGTTTTTATGGCTCCCGTATTCGAGGAGTTTTACTGTGAAATTGTAAAGGCGTTGAGACAAGGATGTTCGGCTGATAGCCTAAAGATTCACTTCGATGGTTTCGTGTTACAAGCCAATAGGAAGGATATTTCCATACCCACTCAATTATTTATAAATGGTCGATTCGTAGATGCTGAAAATCGTAAAACCATTGACATCGTCAACCCTACAAATGAAGAGGTACTTTGCAAAGTGGCCTGCGCCTCACGGAATGATGTTGATAAAGCTGTAAGGGCTGCTCATAGTGCTTTCTATGGTTCATGGCGCCAAATATCGGCTAGACAAAGAGGTCAACTCATGCTTAAATTGGCCGACTTGATGGAACAACAAAAAGAAGAGCTGGCCACCATAGAATCTGTGGATTCCGGAGCCGTATATACTTTGGCTTTAAAGACTCACATTGGCATGTCCATAGATGCTTGGCGTTATTTTGCTGGCTGGTGTGATAAAATTCAGGGTTCCACGATACCAGTTAATCCAGCTAGACCCAATAATGTGCTGACTTTTACCAAAAAAGAACCCATAGGGTAAGTTAAGGCAACACGCATATTGAGTACGAAATTGCAAATAAAAGTGTTATGTCTACAGTGTGGTAGGTTTGGTTACTCCTTGGAACTATCCCTTAATGATGTTATCTTGGAAAATGGCAGCTTGTATAGCGGCTGGAAATACCTGCTTAATTAAGCCAGCTCAAACATGTCCCCTGACAGCGTTAAAGTTCGCTGAACTTACAGTCAAAGCAGGGTTTCCTCCAGGTGTTATAAACGTCGTGACTGGTACTGGTTCTGAAGCGGGCCAAGCCATAGCAGACAATGGGTTAATAAGGAAGTTGGGCTTTACTGGATCCACCGGCATCGGTAAAACTGTGATGCGATCGTGTGCTGTATCAAATTTGAAAAAATGTTCCATGGAATTGGGAGGCAAAAGTCCTTTGGTTATATTTGCAGATTGTGATTTTGAAAAAGCTGTAAAGCATGTATGATTTTTTATTCACCAGAAAACTTGTAAAATCTCACATGTCTAAACTATTACTCGCATCTTTTTAATACTTGCAGGGATTATCCTCAGTATTTTTTAATAAAGGCGAAAACTGCATAGCAGCTGGCCGTCTGTTTGTGGAGGACACCATACATGATGAGTTTGTCAGAAGAGTTGTTAAGGATATACGTTCAATGACAATAGGCGATCCACTTAACCGCTCCACAGCCCATGGGCCCCAAAATCATCGTGCTCATTTCGAAAAACTTATTGAGTTTTGCGAACGTGGCGTTAGCGAAGGTGCTACCTTGGTTCATGGAGGCAAACGTGTGTCCAATTTGAAAGGCTTCTTCTTTGAACCTACTGTCTTCACAAATGTGGAAGATCATATGTTTATAGCTCAGGAGGAATCATTTGGTCCGATCATGGTAATTACAAAGTTTCATGGCAGTGATGTAGAATCAGTAATGCGACGAGCCAATCGTACTGAATATGGTTTAGCCAGCGGCGTCTTTACTAAAGATATCAGTAAGGCTTTGACATTTGCCGACAACATTGAAGCCGGTACAGTGTTCGTTAATGTTTACAACAAGACTGATGTAGCTGCGCCATTTGGTGGTTTCAAGCAAAGTGGTTTTGGCAAGGACTTGGGGCAAGAGGCTCTAAATGAATATCTCAAGACTAAATGTGTTACTATAGAATATTAGATTTTTGTTAAAGAAGCGTAATAAGTAAGAATAATATTTAAGGATCAAAATATATAAGGAAGAACTTTTTATTTAAAATATGTGTCTTATTAAAATTTGCAAATAAGCCACAGGATATAACAAATTTTAAATAGAACAATTACTAAATTATATTTCAAAGTTTATCAACTTTTAAAAATATTGCTGATACATTCACATTATTTCTCTTGCC
This sequence comes from Linnaemya tessellans, assembly GCA_951800035.1. Lineage (NCBI taxonomy): Eukaryota > Metazoa > Arthropoda > Insecta > Diptera > Tachinidae > Linnaemya > Linnaemya tessellans. The sequence goes on along the minus strand of OX637533.1, from coordinate 2,497,929 downwards.
CTTCCCCTTTAAAGTATCGATTTTATTTATTTATATTTTCATTTGCTAATACTCGTATCTTATGCATGTCTAGAGGCATTGACATGTCACCTCTAATACTCTACAAGCGTCTAGTGAGAAAACATTGTATCGGCATTAAAAATAGTTAAATTAACTTTTGCTCATAATCATATTAAAGTAAGTGATGTTGTGGTACATTTTCTTGTAAAGGCAAATATTTTAATATATTTGTGATTTGTCCTTTAGGTATTGAAATGAATATTTGCAAAATTAAATTTTCATGACATCGGATCATAAACAATATTCTTTAGATATGCTGTGGTCAAATATTTCTAACAGCTATGGAAACTTAAAATTCTTTTGTTTTCTTTTTATGTAATTGGGGCAGTTAAGTTTTGTTATAAAATATAAAAAAGTATATTCATAAGCAATTATTCACACTGCGAAGATAGCGATCTTAACTACTTCGATAGACTGTTATTAGTATCTCAGTAGGGACAATACACCATCGGCTATGTTTTGAATTATTTATTATTAGATTCCGCTAAATAGCTATAGTACTCGTACTCGTAGTTTAAGAGCTTTACATTGTGCTTTGAAACACTTGCATAGTTGTACAATAAGATAGCATGCAAACATACAAACATTAACATAAGAAGATTAGGGCTGTAACCACATATTCACCTTTATGTTCTTAAGTCTTTATAGAAAAGGCTGAAAATGAAATGAATAATTAAGTACGTAACGCAAGAAATTTTTATTGTAAACAAGAAAAACTTTTCACGAAAATTTGCTAAATTATTGTTTAATTCGTATTTCGCGATTAGAAAAGGACATGAAATTGCATTGTGGCTGGTAACATCCGGAGAATTCGTTCATTGTTCCCACAAGAACAACTAACAGAACAGACGTGCACAGATATACATATTTATTCAACTCACTTAGAGTAGACATTCACTTTCTCCTATTTTGAAGAAATTATCTTGAGTTATACAACCATGTCATAGAGTTCGATTCCCTTTGAATCAGAATTTACTCTGTATTTTGCTGCATTATTTTTAAACTTCGGTGTATAGAAGATGACTTTGTTGCAACAATATTTACATCAAGAAAGAATTGGTAAATATTCCAAGGAACAACGAAAGCCAACATCAATTTAAGCTTCCAGCTTACACAGCGCAGCTGAACAGCACTATTTTCGAAAGCAGCTACATTTTAATCATTTGTAATCATGTAAATATATTTTTGTTTGTCACCACTCGTTAGGTTGCTTACTTCGATGTGATAATATTTTACGAAGAAATTGCATACGAGATTTACATCAATACAAAACAAAAAATAAATTAAGTCTCAGTTACCGTTTGATTATTTTCTTTCTTCAGTATATTTACTGAAGAGTTTCATGTAGAGCCCAAACGTGCTGAAAATGATGAAATTAATATAGATGTTGTAAATATTATTATTAGTGACAAAATAATCTACATTGAACCTCCTCCCTAAACTATATCTTAGCGTTTTAGTTTTTAAAATTTTTAAATATAAAATAGGATACTTTTTACATTATATTATAAATGAGTTTGAAATGTATTTTAATAAAATTTGTTCATACAAAATTTTCTTAAAACGTTTTATTTTTTTATGAATATGGGGGTCAATATATAACATTGTTATTTTTATATCGAAGCATTTTTACAACTAAACTGTGAGCTTTTATTTCAAAAATTCGTTTTGTTTCAAAATGGTTTTAATGTTGTAAATGATAACTTTTAAAATAAAAATAAAACAAATTTGATTCTATTTTGATATTGTTTCTTCTTGATTTAAATTTTGTTTGTGTACTTGCAGGTATTCGTCCTATTTCTGTTACCACTAATTTTATTTAAAAATATAACATCCACTTTGTCCATTTTTTGTTTTTTTCTTCATTTAGCAACCAGAGTTTTAGTTTACAGACTATTGTTATGTAAAATAAGTTAAACAATGTTTTAGCTTCTCAAATTGTGTCGTATGGGGCAAGACAAATACAAGAATATTGTATGTATGCATATGTGTACATACATATGCCTGAATGTAGTATATTTTACTTAATATAATTCGCAGTAGAATGTTTTATCAAAAATGCATGGTTTCATGTTTTGTTTTAAAATGTTGACAATTTGTAAAACACTTTTTATTTTTATAAGTATTTCTCTCTTTTTGTTGTTTCAGTTGAGAAAAAGCTAACCCAAATAACAATATGCGAATAATAAAGGCTATTGGATTGTATATTGGAACATTTTCCGGACGGAAATTTTATGAAATAATTTTATGGAGCGCATAAAGTAATTACAGTAACTGCATGAATTTAAGCCGTTGGTTCCCTTTACAATTAGAGCATTTCGCAGAATGAGGTCATAACAATAAAGGATATGCTTTTAAATATTTATATAAGTATTTTAATTTTTAAACATAAAATACCTAGTTCCATATCCCTTCTTGCAGCAACGCTGTTTAGTGGAGCTACAAATAGATGAGGCTAAAAAGATGAAGACGGGAAGAGAGAGAGAGAAAGAGAGAGAGAGAGAAAGAGAATTTGTTGAAGACATTTTATTTATTAGGTTAATTCGCCGGCGATTTTTTGCTATACAGACTATTAATTGGTCTGTTGGTTATTCTGGCCATATATTCGAGAATAGTTTCAGTTTTATGAGTGATTTGTTCCATTTAAAGCGGACTTATGTATTGAGAAAGCTTTTCAAAATGCTTTTGGAACAGTCAACAATGAATGGCAGAGACGAAAAAAAAAGAATAATTTCTTCGTTTATCTGTCGTATTTTTGGCCAAACAATGAACATGGAGACAATTAATTTTACACTATTCTTGCATGGTGGCAGTTACAGCAATATTGCGTGTCATGAAACGTCCTTCAGCCTAAAGGGATTTGCTTACTGAAAAAATGTTCTAATACACATTGGTACAATGGACAATAAATGGAATGAAATGGATACAAAAAAGCACTCTTAATATGATACTCATAAACAGTTTGGAGGCTTAACCACAAACGTACTACACAAGAAAACTAATTTTACACTTTCTATGTATGTGATTTGTTTTGTTGTTGAATCTTTTGTATTAAGGGTGGAGTAGATGACCATATAAACGCGATTAAAAACATACATACATATGTACTTGTGTGTATGTACAAATATACATATGGGTTAACCTGTCGCAATCACTAGTCAGATTGTGGCTATTAGCGATATATGACAGCCATCTAAATATAGTGTAAGAACAGTCCTTAAAAGTTGTTACAAACTAGAAAAATTTCTAATATTTTTAGGATTGGGTGTTTTATTGGGTATGGCGGTATTGTGTAACGAAACACTTAGGTAACAGCTGAGAAATGACGTAAGATGTAAAGGGGTATTTTAAACATGTTGCAATAATAAAAACTTATCACAGTACATATTAAAATCAGACGCAGATAGAGAGAGAGAGAGAGGGAGATACAACACATAAAGAGGGGTTTGTATTTCCTACAACGAATTTGTAAGATGTGAGAGAATTTGCCTACAAGTTGAGAACATAAATCGCGTAGTCATACAACATTGGAAAATAATTGTAGTACAGAATTTTCATAATCTTTAAAGGATAATTTTCAACAAAAATACCCAGCAAACAAATGAATGATATTCCCCTAAAGCAATTATTTATAAATATACTCTAATTATCCTTAGAAGTCTTTATATATTTTAACTATTTATTATTCTAAATGTTATCCTTATTCATCTACGTGTGCTAAGAAATATACATATGTATATAAGCGACGATAGGTTCTCTTATGGCCGGGGGTTGACCTCTGCTTATGCAATCTATTCTGTTGGAACTATAGAAGGAAGAGCATAGTTCCTGGGGGAGTAGAAAGTTGAGGAGAATCCACAGCTAACAACCATTTAGCAGAATCATGCACTAAAGAACATAAAAAAATTTTATCCCATATTGATGACTGACTTCTGGAATTGATTAACCTTGAGATTGATTTCAAGTCATGCTGCTTTTTGATGGTATTTTAAAGAAATAAATTTATTCTCGAATTTATTATATTGCAATTTTTGTGTTTAACAAAGCATCTTCATAAAAAGTTACTTCGAAAATAATAAATTTCTTGGAATATTTATCATATCTTTCTGAATATTGTACGATACGAATCTTAATCTATCAATCTAAACATAAGTCAATGTAACTTTATCTTCCTTATCAGGTAACATCTTCCAATTTTCTTTGACCTTGCCAGATTCCCATCTACAAAAAAACCGCTTAATACTAAAGCTGGACAGACGTTTGTTTCCGAATGGAGTATTGCAATACGCCGCTATTGTTGATCCAAGCAATACGTTTAGTGTATTGCAATATTTGCTGTACATGTTCTAGAAACATTTTTGAAATGATCCGTGTACATATACATATATGTATATTGAGTGTTAACACAAACACAATTAAAATATATATTCCCATATTATAAACCTATAATTTTTAGCCTTCCCTTTTGATTCTCATTTTGTTCTTAATCAATATATTTCTTTTTGTACTTTTCATTTATCTTGTCTGCGTTTCCTTTATTTTACTGACTTACTTCCATCCCTTGCTCGTTTGTTTTAAAGGCGAACCTGCGCCTTTGATCCTGTGTATCCAAAAGAAATGTTCTATTATAGAATGTCTAGTATAGAATGTTATTTTTTATTATTAATTTTTTTTTTTTGCTAAAAATTTTTAATCCAAAGGGCGAGTTTACTGTCATTTTCGACTTTTCTTGTACCCCAAGGGTGTAGTTGTGTTGTTGTTAACATTTAAGTGTATTTTTTCCACTTTTCGCAAATTAAATGAGAGTAACCAAATTATAAGAGTGTACTTATAACAAAGAGGGAAGCCTGGAATCTTTTACGAAAAGCCGCAAAAAGCTTTTATGTATTATTGTATATATGTATATGCATAGTTTTTAAATTTGAAATACATATTAAAATATTATATCTATTCAATTAACTATTCTATAAAACGGAGCTATCTCAAGTAGCATATATCAAAACATGTTACAGGATATTACAAATATATTTAATTGATTTATTAATTACTAAATATGGTCTTAGCAAGCTCTTCAATATCACGTAACATTTAGAATTGTTGCATTTTAATTCACGACTACATTCTAGCGTGACTGGTAATATCAAATTGTGTGTCAAAAGTCGTTCAGACTATGTACAGTTTTGTCAGAACCAGAGTGAATTCAAACACAATATGCATGAACGTACTACCTATTGGTTCATTCGTGTAATCGAGTAATTGGTTGTGATTTATTGTATTCAGTAGTCGATAGCCATGCCATAACTCAATTTCTTTTCAATAAGGTTTTAACGGTTATTTTCATCTAAAGTTTTGTAAAGCTTTTCATGCAGTTTATTTTTTACAACCCTCGAATTGTGGCTTGTTTTTACATGTACACCAAAAGCTCTCTTCTCTCCCATGCTCCCATTATATTGAAAATAACACCAACGATTGGCGTTTGTGCTAAAACCCTAACAATTTAATACGCATACATGCAAACGCTTGCAGTGGAATAGAAACAAATTTAGAACATAAATTTGAGTCCCATCACTCCCCCAAATGCCGTAACAGTTACTACTGCACACAACAAAATTACACACACAGTTCACACATACACATTTAAAAGTTAGTTATTCAAATACCACTAGACATTTTCAAATACTCAAAATAAACTTCTCTTTCAGTTGCAGTAAAGCCACTAACATTGGCGTTTCAACTCTGGGCGACATACGGTGGATTCTTAAATACGGATAAATCCCTATAGATATATACAGATAGTGAAAAAAATATATAAAAGTACATATAGTAAAAAAGTGATATACACTTAAATGTGAAAAAATATGCTAACTTTAAATGAACACTAAAATTAATTTGAATAAAAACTTTTTGTATGGCCTACGCTTAAATAACATTTAAAAATTACTTAAGTGACAGTTTTTGTGTAAAAATTTTGTCAAGTGTTTGAAAAAAATCCTTGTAACACTTAGAATTCATACATACATACACATATGTACATACTAAAACTGACCATTTTTCCTTTAACATTCAACAGAAAAGATAAAATTTAATAAAAAAGGGACATTTGTTAGAAATATATACTTATCTACGTATATTAATTAAAAATTGGACTTTGAAATTGCGAAATAAGTTAAAAGAAATTTAAAAACCAAGGAAATATTGTGTAACAATTTTATATACATTATTAACGGAAAAATCAATATAGGAAACAAGAGAAAAGAAAATGTTTGATATTTAATAAATAAAATTCAACCCACCCATTACTTAAGATTTACCGAAATTTTTTCACTATTTCTTTTTAATATTCTAGACCCAAGAAAGAGAGATTTTGTTACAATTCTTTCCACAACTTTTGCCATTTTATAAAATTTTTTCATAAATGTTGGTCGCTAAGTTCATTTTTTTGTATATAATTACCTTAGGAATCGTGGAAATATTAATATATATATATGAAAAGAGACACTTTTCAAGAAACCGAGAGCACAAGAGAATTGATAGCTACAATAATCCATTAAGTTGGAAATGTTCGTACATGGTCGTTTCGTATGTATGCCTGCAAGGACTTTTTCCCTCAATATGGTTGTGTCATATAACGTTTTAGGCTCGGTGGCTAAGAGAAAAAGAAAAAAAAAACGTGAAATTTCTTAACTATTCGAGGTTCATACGGTATTCTCACGACATGCTCTGCTCTCACGATAGTATCATATCTCACATTTATTTCTCTTGCGCATTTCCTAATAATTTCCTTTCAAAAGGACATTTTTTCGTATTTTTTTATATTGGTATTAGAGAAGTGTTATAATCGGTACGTATGAGCACAATAGAAAGTAACCAAAGTGAAGTGAAAAAATACGTTTTATATGTGTCAGTAGGATAAATGGTTGTGTTCGTGCGTGCTTGCAACTATTATACGAATGTAGAGCAATTTTTGCATTTAATTCTTGAAATTTCGTAAATATCGAATCAAGTAAATACTTTGGAATAGCAATACTGATCCTTATGGAAAATAGTGTGTGTCTTAAATTTTCTCGAGTCGCTTGGTTGCATTATAAATCTTGGCCTTAGTAACACATAAAAGATTTTGAGTACATTTTAAGCGGCTCCTTAGCCACATTTTTTTTGGCTTGCATAATCATATTTTTTATTCTCGTTAAAAAGAAAAAAAATTATTACTAATGAAGAAGCCGTTTCATAATTTTTCTTTCCTTAAAAATATTTTCATTCTTTGTAATATATCCTACGAAGCTTTGCCACGCCTTCTTCAATACATCTTGCATATAATATAGCTTTTTATGCGTACAGTACATATACATATATACATATGTATGTGTGTACATATAATGATTATGGAAGGTCGAAGTTTTCTTAAGAAATTATCTGAAATTATACAATTTAATATTAATTTTTAGCCATATTGAAACATTTTTGACATTTTTAAAATGTAGTACACACTAGAGGCTGTGACAGAGAAACAGAGAAATATAGCCGATAATACTTATATTCTCTCATATTATCGAATACTTGACAAAATTTTTCATAGTTTTGACAATTCTTCTCAAAGTGTCAAGTTCTACTAATGTCACATTAACATTTCTGTTAGATATTACATACAAAGATTGTTTTGGCAAACACAAAAGCAATTTTATGTAATTACAACTAAGCTGACACATACGTATGTTCAGGTATATGTATGTATGTATGTACATGTATACATATCTGTTCTAAAGCCTTTTTAATCCTTAATTAAAAAAATTAATATTTATTATAACTTTCTTTTTAATCCTTGGGAGTTCTTACAAATATAGAAGTAAGTGGTTAAAATTAGTAGTACTGAAATTCAGGAGCTAAGATTTCTTTGCAAGTTTTATTTTAAACTGTGTACACATTACATTTATAATAGTTGTCAGGTCAATGTATTGATGGCGGTCTCATGAATGATACAGACTTATTAAAAAAACATAAAAATTTATTGGAACATAAATTGGCTTTTCTTAAAAATTATAATTTAAAAAATTTATAAGAATTACTTTTTAGAAAGTTCATTCTTAACAGCATGTACATTCCTATTTAACAAAAACCTAACTTTTGAATAAATATTACATTTTCAATTATATTACAATTTTGATAAAAATTATTAATATATTAAAAAATATGTTTATAATAAGAAGTACTCGTTTTTACGAGAAAATGCGATTTTATATGAAATTTTAATATGAAATTAATCTTGTATAACAAGTATGTAAAAAAAAATTGTTTCTATTAAATTTTTTTAGAATTTTAAAATTTTTAATAAAATAAAGATTTTGAACTTAATATATATAACAAAATAGCAAGTAGCTTTATAATAAAAAGAAGCCTTATAGCAAAAAATACTTTTTGAATTTATATATTTAATGTTAATGTTAAAAGTTAAAAAAAAGAAGTTAATTTTAATGCAAATAGTATCAAAGGTGGGAAACGAACCCCACTTGCCTATTCATACACATGACCTTTTTTCTTTTTAAATCACGTACAGAACGACGTTGTTAGCCAGCAACGTGTGTTTATTAAAACCAATAATTGTAACACAAAATATATATTTCGAATCTCCAAAGTGATTATTAGGCTAAGGTTCGTTGTGTGATATTCAGAAAGCATTAATTACACTTGGTCAATAATTCAAAGAACAAGGAAAAATTAAAACAGAATTAATTTAACAACCAAATTCTTTATTCACAAAAAGTAGATTTAAAGAAAATTACTTTTTACTATGAAACACATTTTTGGTACCTAGTAATAAATACATATTTTTTTTTATAAATAATCCCTTGTTAGCAAAAGTTTGTTTTAAGAATATGTTTTTAGCAATTACATACAATTATTATTTCCATTTATTTATTCTATTACGAAAACCAAGACTGCAGAATATATCTTTTTAACATAAAAACCAAACATTTATCAAACTTTAACGGGTGTTTACGTAACTAAACATGTTGTCACATACGAATGAACTTCTGGCCATTATCAAATAAATGCCAATGAGCTTATAATTCCCTTTGAAATAATTAATACATAATTTTTGGTAAATCTCATTTACTTTTCCTCATTTCTGACATTTGGGGCTATTTAGTTACTTTTGCGACAAAAAAAAAAGAAAACAATACCGTCACACAATGTAATCTGTAACAAAGGCGGAATAACGGAACAGCATAAAGCAAATTACATGTCTAACTTGTCTACTCGAGTTCTCTTACAAAATTTAAAATTTAAGCTTTCTCTCTTTGCCTTTTCTAAGTTTACTCTCAATGTTACAAAAATTTCATCATGTGCCATCTTTCCTTTTATGTTGTCCTTCCTCTACTTTTGATACCCTTTTCTTTCTGACCGACCGTTTTTAGCACTCATAACATATTTGTTGTAATTTTTAGTACTCAGCTTTAGAGTGCAATAGAGTAACGTAGCGAATAGAAAATACCGAAACAAAAAGAAACATTGAGCCGAAACGTATGCTCGCAAGAACCTTATTTTCAAAAGTAGCATAGAACAGTACAGAATTGAATTGGAAAAGTACAAAAACGGAAAAAAGAAAACGATTTGACAAGAAAAGAAAAAATTTCTTTTTTCTTAAACGGTTTGTGCTCGGTTACATAACTGTGTTCTGTGGGCCAAAAATTGTTGGAAGTAATAAAAATAGAACAATCATTTTAGTTATTAAAAAAATTAATTAAAATCGTGATAAATAATAAAAACTATTAAATAAACTTACAATTTATTAAAAAAATAATAATAATAATAATAACTGAAGGAATAAACAGTTGAACATATACATACATACAACTTTTGCAAAATTAAAAATGTGTGAAAAATTTAACATTTTGAAAAAATAATCGTATAGTTATATGTATATGTATACATAAATAGTTGTCCTAATTTTAAATACTTTGAACTAATATATATACAATTTTCTATTTCTTTCTTCTAAAATCTCTTCTAGGTGTCATCAAATTTTCAAATTACCAATAAAAAGTTTAAAATATCTACATACAAAGTGTTAAATTTCATAGAATATTCATAACTTTACCGTAATATATTGTACAAGTATAAAAAAAAATTGTCCATACAACTTGCGAAGCAGAACTAAAATATCGTTAAAAATGTTTTTGCAACACAGTTGATTACGCGATTGCTAGCTACTACAACCACACAAAGCAACCAACCAACCAACCAACCAGTAATAAACAGCATTATTCAATAATATTATTTAAATTGTTACACGAATCTCAATAACAATTAATAAAATTAAGCTTGGACTTTCACATACATAAAATAGACTTCTTCCCAAAAACAACTTCTCTAAACACTCGAATAAAATCCTTTAAATCCAAAGAATAAAATACAAAAACTATTTAACCTAAAAACCGACACAGATTATTTAACAGAAAAAAATGGCCGATAAAAAGAATGAATATTATTCGCCACCACCTAAAATGGGAAAATGGCAGGGCTTCAAAACGTTTCTGTGGAACAGTGAAACTAGTCAATGTCTGGGTCGAACTGGTGGAAGTTGGGGTAAGTCATTGCAAGAAATTTATTACTAAGCCTTTCAGTATATTTATGCATGTCTCTTTATAAATCGATCTGGCTCAGTTATCGATTTGTTACCAGTTTTTGTGTTACATAAACCTTCTTTCAATAAGAATTCCGATGGCCTTTATACTGCGTTGCCACAACAACAATAAAATGTTATAACAATTTTATTTAAATTGAGTTTAGTGGCGCTTCAGGCTTGAACAGTTTTCAGGTCATATTAGTCGTCATAACACTACGAGGAAATTGGGGAACATGATTAAAGTTGATAACAAATATTTGAAATAACTTATTTATTATTTTATTTTATTTTTTTTACAAATTCAATTTAATTTTAATTTCAATGATTTCATAATTTTTAATAAAAATGTTTACAAGAGTACATTAACTGTTGTACCTGAAATGTATGCAAACTCGAAATTGTTGCATAATAAACTTTAGCCACATTGGGTATTTCAGTCTAGATACTTTTAATTTTTACTATTACTTTTATTTATTTATTTTTATTTTTTAAAACACTTGAGTGTTCTCACCCTAAATATCAATTTAGAAACATATTAACATGAGACTTCGTGTTCAGGAATAAAATAAGTTTCAATAAATAAAAAAAATTTCAACTTCAATGAAAATCCGACTTCATCAGAAAAGCACGTACGTAAATGCATATTTATTTCCATAAGTTTTAAAAATTAAGAAAAATTTCTGGGTAATAAATAGCAGCATAGAAAAAGAAAAATTCTATAGTGCACAGTGATATTCACATCTTCAAAAAGAGTACTTCTGTAACATTCCATTTTTTTTATTAAATCAGTTTAAACATTTTAATTTTTTTTTTTGGCAAAACAAACTATTTGTACGTGAAAGTTTACAGAACTTTAAAGGGGAATATGAAGTTACTTTTAATTTGTCATCACCAAAGCAGCGATATGTGGCTAATCTGGAAGACAACAATTATATAGTAGCAAAATGAAATGGTTGCTTTCGATGGCGCTACAATCTACATAGACAATCACTTTTTCTAGTCTACTTGACTTCGTTTCAACCCAATCATCACGCAAACTAATCATATGAAATAAAACGTTAGCATTGCATGCTATTTGTAAAGTTTTTATGACATTCACGTTTGCTAATGAATTAAAAGTTCATTATATCCCTACAATTTATGGATATGGTTAAAAACAAATATGTAATAGCAAACATAATCTCAAATTATGACACAAATTATTTGGAATAAATTCTTGAAAGTAACAAATAATAATCATACATAAAGAGTTCCTCCATCGAATTATTTCCATTTTGTTATAGTGTTCTGTTGCAATTGTCCTTATTGCTTTTTAATTGTATTTTTTATTTGATGTGATAGTAAACATGATTCTTATGTAATATACAGGTTCATTTACATATTGTTGTTTTAATGCCTCCTTTTCATATGCTACACTGAAAGAGCCATATAGACGCCCAAAAAACTTGCTCCACCTAGGGAACATAAAATAATTAATACAGGGTCCAAATTACTGCATTTAACATCGAACGAAACTTCCATACAATTTAAATACAAATTTCGATCTATATCGAATGCCGTAATTTGCCCCCTGATTTTATTTTTCTGGCAACGAAATTTATAAATGTGTATTCATAAAAACTGAATGAAATTGACTTGATTGTTATTAAACACGACAATCGATAATTATTCCCACAAATTGATAAGGAACAAATAGTGTCAGTCATTGTCAATCGTTTTTTATAAGAAAAAGTACACTGAAATTGACAAACTTTCGAAAGCGGCCTATTTGGAAAGCAAATTCAGCATGGTATGATGTAAGAACGTTCTAAATATTTGAAAAGTTGTTTTTATACGATTACAATTATGAATACATGAACGGAAATGTTACAGTAAAAACTGATTTAGAGTTTTGAGCGGTTCCACACGAGGCAACTAATGCTACATACATGTAAAATTCGCATAACATTTCAGAAACAAACCCTCTTATTCTGTAACTGATTGCTTTTTTTCAGCAATTAACAGCTTTCAATAGCTTCTTGGTATTTCGGTATTTTCCAGATCTTAAAGAATACTTAGAAACTAACAGCAGTAGTCAGTTACTGTTCGCAACAAGCACGAAAGTGTTCCATTTCTGATACCGTCTTGACGTGGCGACAAAAAGTTACAGAATAAAAGGCAATAAGAAAATATACATGAAAACGAAAAGGTGAGAACAATTACATAATTAATAATGTTCTAACAACAATACAAACCATTTGCACGCAGATGACTACTAGCAATTGAGACGTCTTTATATACAATTATTTACCTACATACATACATACATATTTATGTTTCACCACAGTCCTGTCGCTTGCTCTCTTTCTAAATAAAAGCAAACTATCATGTCATTTCCCAACAAAGAAGAAAACGTCACATCAAATTTATTGATTGCGCTTCATAATTTTATATTGTATTTTTTCTATATCAGTGATTTGAACATATCAATTATAGCAATTATTGACAGAATACGACCTTATATTTGTAATAAAGACAATTCAAAATTGATTACAGTAGTATTCATGACAAACGTAAAGAAAAAAATTGTAAAGCATTGACTTATAAATACTAACAATGCAGAAAAGAGATAAAAAATTACGGAATATGTACATATATACTTTAGTAAACTTTTTTAAAGACATGAATAACATTTATGGAAATAAATTAATATTGATCATCACTTTAGATTACAAAGCCAAGATTGAAATTATGATATATAAGATTTTAAAATTTATTTATTTTTCTGCTCATTTATACAAATAATCTAGTGCTTGTTGACAATAACCAGAAGTTTGAAATTAAAAATATATGTTATGTGGTAACGATATAAGACAAACAATAATAATAATAATAATAATAATAATAATTTTTCTGTCAACACATGGCAGGAAGGAACTTTTATATTATTTATGTAATAAAAATCAATTATGAAATATATTAAGATATAGATATTTAGCAAAACTCTGATCTAGAATGGCAAATAATATGTTTGATGCAGAAAAACAGTTATATTGCGTTAACCAAACAACACACATACATACATATATAGTTTTAGAATATAATTTGTTTAACAAACAGAAGTTTGGTTACGTAAATTCTCCTGAAATTAAAAGCACTACTTTACTCACGCAATTGGAATATAAAATATACGTAAATATCACTGATATACATAGCTGATATTTGATCACATGTAGCCTTTCTTTGGTAAAACTACCAATTTTTACTATATAAAATCTCTGCATATACGTAACATAAAAGAGCCGAAGTTGATTATACGCCGCCCGATACTGTTATGTATTGGGCAGTGTTGCCATTTCTACGCTTTCGGGTGTTTTACGATGTTTTTGTCTCGTTAAACGTTTGTATGTTCTGAATACCCAACTTTAAAAATTGGTATTTATTGACGCTTGTTTTATGTTTTAAAATGACAATAAAATGCCACTTAAGTTTTCTTTTCTTCAATTTAACTGCAATGCAGTCTTATAGCTTTTTCCCCAAGAGGAAATTTTTTAATCTAAATTGGTTATTAATATTCGTTTATTTTCTTATACGCCGAAGTCGAAGAAACATTTACCTTAATGATCCTTTTTAAGTTACCGATTAATTTTATTGTATTTTAAACATAGACTAAACACGAGGGAGCTAATTGTGCAATTATAAATTGCCTTTAGAAGTTTACATATATATACATTAATTAATATCAATCTTATAAAATGTATTTCTAGAGCCGACTTTGCCAATAACTATTTCATATTAATTTCATATTATAGAATTCATCATCATACAAACGAATTTCCCTGTAAACTTTTCCATATTTTTAATAAAATCGATTGGACTTCATGAGAAACACTTTAAACATTTAACATGTGCTTACAATCGAATTCTTTTTAAAAATTTTCCATGTCATTTATTAATTGCTCGTACTGTGTCTTGTGTAAAAGCATATTTGACCTAATAATAGTTACTCACATGATGTACAGAAAAGTGGCAAGCAATTTATGTAGATCAAAATAAATTTATTTCTAATTATAAAATATTAACAGTAGGGTCCGTTACGTTAAAATAAGATAAGAAATGGGCGACAGTCAGTGCTATTTTTAACACACAAATATACTTTAATTCCATGTCTGGACTGAGTGCCCACCGCATAACATGCACTAGATAATACTAATAACATTTTCATTTGTCACTGTTTCCACAAATTGTTTCAAACTCTATAAAATTATTTGCAAATTAATTTCAATTTTTGTTCGTTTGTTTGTTTAAACAATGAACCTCTCTCTGCCCAACTGAATTACGAATTTGTAATACTTATATTTATTTTAAAACGATTTAAAGTTATATTTAGAATAAACTAAAAGTTTTATAGTCATGTAATATAAAATGTTAATAAAGTATAATGACTGTGACAAGGAGGAAGTGGGTATTCGTACAATATAATTAAATTTAACGCAAATAATTAAACACGAAATATGAGTATTGTTCAGTGTATTTACTTCAGCTTAAAAGCATTTTGTTAATTCAAAAGTGCATTTAAATATTTATCACAATAGTTCACACTTTTTTATTTCTTTTCACAGGTTCTCATTGTGTTGGAACTTTAACAGCTTGTTAAATAGTATTTACGTATGTTAATTTTAATATATATAATTTTTAGCACCTGAGATATAATTTTAGGTCTTTTATTAGCCAAGAAAACTTGAGCTAATTAAAAAAACTAACTGATCTAAAACTTTTGTTCTTTTTATACTACAAGAAGTACAGTTTGCACTGAAAATGCAATCATGAGTAAGTTTTTGCTCAATAACATTTGATGTGTATAATTTTATGGCATGTCAGATAATAAGTAAAGGCAGTTATTGCACATCACGCAAATACGTTACACGCCAAGTTTATTCTAACTTGAAGTTTGTAATTGAACTCATTTCTGTGATTAATGAGATTTTACTGAGTGAAACTGTTTTCGGTGTTGGTAAATAACATCCACAATACACTTTATCTTTTTATTATGTTTATAAAATATATTAAATACTGAAAATTTCCCTAAAAGTGGCTTTTAAAGGAAAACGTTTTTGGAAAAAGCGGGTCTCTTGAGAGAAAATTTTTCATTTTTAAAAACCTCATACACAAGTTATTTACAATATACTTTGGATTGAAATTGTGTTTTCAAATACAACTTCAAATGATAGAATAAGGCTTATGTATCTTTTAAATAATTTTATTTTTAAATCAACAAATTCTCCATCTCCTCTTTTCCATCTGTCCTCTCAACACTACTTCCGGCGTAGTGCATTGCATACCCTAACTGCCGGTCCATCTAATAAAAATTGTCATAAATAGTTAATTTTTTTTTTTGTTAATATTGTCAAAGTGAAATCTGCTCTAATTCTAAAACTGTTCTAATTTTTAAAGAGCAGTTGGTCCCTTTACTTAGGAATTAACGGGAATCCCCTGCTTATATATACAATGCATAATGCTCGCATATTCTGGAGCAAATTCAAGCACAACCAAAACCTCCGTTTTTCTTTAGATTGTGAATGAATAGCCTGCATGATTCGTTTATGCACTTTTTTAGATCACTAGCCTAACTTTTTTCCCCTGTTAGCCTTCCGACAAAACCCCTA
Source organism: Linnaemya tessellans (assembly GCA_951800035.1). Lineage (NCBI taxonomy): Eukaryota > Metazoa > Arthropoda > Insecta > Diptera > Tachinidae > Linnaemya > Linnaemya tessellans. The sequence goes on along the minus strand of OX637533.1, from coordinate 2,481,600 downwards.
CAACAGCTAAGAAACAACATACAGTCAAACATATAGATATTTGATTTATTTACTCACATATTGTTACTAAACAAATGCTGTCATTATTAATTGAAACACTTTAAGCTCAAATGAAAAGAATAAATATTTTTTTTGATCTCTTAATTGCTTCACGAATGGCAATTAGTCGAATTTATACGCCACTACTAAAAGAGTTTGTATGCGTCCAACAACATGTCAGAACATCATATCATAATTCTTTGTTTTCTAAGCATAACGATGTTTATGGATACAGTTTAATAATAAAAATACAATAGCTACTGGCCAACAATAAAACGAACACATATAAATAAAACATTTATATTAGACTGCTCCAAAATATAAAATATGTATATAATAATACGTTGAAATCCATGAGCTCCTTAAAGTTGCCTATGTGTTCCAATCATTAACAAATTTGTCAAATCTATTATTATAAAGTTTGCACGTATGGCCCGGCTGATTTCATATTCGTTATACTGTAGACTTACTTAAATAATCAGAATAGGGGCACCCTTATAGAGATAGAAGAATTTATTATCTGAAAATTGCATATCAAACATATTAATGTACACATGCACAATATGTAAATACGTTTCATCATCACATTCATTAATATTTATTTATGTGCGTCCCATAAGTGCGACAAATGTTTGCATTACGTCCATATGCACGTTTACTTGAATAGGTTGTATACCAGTTGGCCATACCTTCAACGAAGGGTACATGACAATAGAAAATCGTAGAAGACATATTGAAGACAGCTCAAGCAAATCGTGAGGAAATGTTTGCATCTTCTGGTGGGCGAATACATATAAGCGATATAGTATGAATGTAATCGTTGACGTTTGTTCTCGATTGGCACTGCTTCTTTTGGATGTACAAGACTTTCGCGCTTCATTCCATAATCATACCTTTTTTCCACGTGGAAAAGACGAGGTCTTATTTAACAGTTTGAATTGAAAAAAAAAAACAAAAAATCACTTCTTTACTTCTCTTTTAATACACAAAGCACTCTTTAGCAGGTAGATAAAAACGGCAATTAAAAAAAATGCAAAAATAGATCTATAATAAGTAAGGCGTAAAATAAAAAGGTCGTCCGAGTTTTAAGAATTTACCATTTAATGATAAATCGTTCATGGAGGTATCTTTAAAAAGAGATACCGCTTACATTCCAGAAGCTTCCTTTTTGAAAATATACCATTTCAAAATGTGAGTTTTTAGAAAATAGAACATAAAAATAAATTAAAAAAAAATTTAAGTGCCTTTTTGAAAAACACCTCTTCAAGAGTTAAAAACTGCATCTCTTAAAATATGTACGTACTTTCATGTAGTACTTTTTAATAGGTACTTATTTTAATAGACGGGTTTTCAATAAAATGAATAACATTTGAAAACAAAAACAATTTTTAAAATTTGCAATAAGTAAGTTTAAAAAAATTCATGTAAAAAAATTAACTTAACCCATCTGCATTTAATTATAAAAATTTATTTGTTAAAAATGTACTTCTTGAGAAAAGTTATTTGTTTTCACAACTCAATTAAATGTCTTGATTTTTACTTTGTGTACACCAACAGTCAATTAAAATTCAATTGATTTTCTTTTAAGTATACATAAAACGTAGACGAATAAAAAAATATTACATACTGGTATTATAAATTTCTTGAATCATCTATAAGAAAAAAAGCTGGAAAGAAAACTAGATGTGTTTGTGTGCATGCATCAATTAGTAAAAGCAATCTTTTGCTGTGGCATAAAAAGCTGAGCGTGGTAAACTTTGACATTAGGAAATTTCTGGCCAACTACACATGCATACACTATCGACGGAAAAACGAGCAACTGATAAAATGTGAGAAGATGTTAGAGCAATTGCCCGAAATTTTCGTGGCTCCAATCTTAAGTTACAATATTTGCAGGAGTTATTAAAATTTATTTATATTAACACAAAATTATATTGCATAAAATCTTTAATTTAAATATTTTCATAAAAACGGCACATGCGCATTGCAGGTCGAAGGAAATTTCTCTTATATAAACTTCCACGATACGAGTACATTCAAGCAATAAATACTTTTTTTCCACTTTGATCTCCTTACATACCCGCTGAACAAGTTACGTCATACCTTAACAACACCTTTTTTTTCTAAATTATAAATTCAATTTATTTATAATAATGTGTGCTATTTGTGTCTATACATGATTATATACAATACATATATACTTGTTCTAAATTTGTACATCAATCTTTTATGATTTATTTACCCTCATCAAGGAAAACTAATTTTTTTCTGGTGACACATGCCCTTTATACAAGTTTTAGAAAAAATGTAAGCATCTTTAAGTTGAAAGTTTTATTTTTGCGATTTTTTAGCAATAACTTTCTTTCTAACGATTTCCTTTCCTTGCTTTTTATTGAGTTAGTTTAATAGAGAAGGATAAGTTCCTGTACAGAAATACCTTTTTTCAATCAATCTTAATAACTGGCAACCACATTCATATATACGAGGCTGTATACATATACGTGTACATTTTGTAATTGTGTATATACATATTTTCTTCAATATTATGAATCAGTACCCTCTTATTCTGTAACTATTTGCAAGCTTTATGTCAACCCGATGCCGATAACAGCTGCCTACTATTAACAGTTCCTTTAATACGCTATACCAACTGAAAAATTTAGGTGGCGCCATATTAATTATAGATATGAAAAATATCTTTCTAATTTAGGTAAATAGGCAGTTAAAGTTAAAAAAAGTATACTCAAGTATTACAAATAATTAAAAAATGTAGCTTCCAAACATACATTTCTGTTGTTGCTGTCTCATAAATTGTTACATATTTTTAATGTTTAATATTTTATTTAATTCCAGCAAAAATTCTCATATTTTATATAATATTTTACGCTGCACTAAGTGGATTCTTTGCCGCCATTTTTGCTGTGTTTTATCAAACGCTGGAAACAGAGAAACCTAAATGGACATTATCTAATGGCTTAATCGGGTCAAATCCAGGTGAGTCTTTTTTAAGAGAAAATAAAAAAATGGGTCGCATAAACGGAAAAAATACTTCAACATATTGGGAATGAAAAAATGATGAAAACAAAATTGAGTCGATCACTCAAGACTGATGTTTAAAGAATATACATTTTTCTGTAGACCCTAATATTTTATTCTGCCTTCAGATTGTTGATATATTCCGGGGAAAAGTTATTAACGAGAGCGATATTAAGCTCAAAATTTTTAAAATTTCCCGCTTTTGCATGAAAAGAATATCAGGTGGACATACCCACACTGCAGAAATTTGATAAAAAAAAATCATTTATATTCCTCACTGATACTTTTTATAAAAAATTGTTAAGTTTTGCGTTGTGCCAACAGAGCTCCAGCTTCAAATGCTATATTAATAAATTTGTAAACAAAACAGGGTATACTCCGTTACCATCCTTTTCATTCAATACAGCCTGCAGAAATGTAATTCAGTTTCCTGCGAATCAGGCTTGTTTGTGCGAGAAGCCTGCGTTAGCTTAGTTTTCAATACATTAAAAACTACTTTATCGATCAAAAATCTTATAGCAAACTTATTGCAAACGCTCCCTTCTAGATGAATTTACAAAAATTATATTTGAAAAGGTCAAAGTATGCACACACCGTAGTATATAAATACAATATATTTTTGCTTATTGTATTACAAGCTATGAAATGTGTTGAATGTGAGTTCTCTTAATACTTCAACATTAACATTTTATCACGAAATGCTATTTAAATGAAATTTAATTAACTAATTGGATTTTGGTTAACGGACAAAAAATCTTTTTATGTGTTATGCATAGAAAAAAAAATAATAACACACAGACTCACACATTGCGAACTTAAACAATAAATCAATGGTTTTAAGCACTTTTAACAATTTCAAATAATGCAAACCTTTTTTATTTATATTTTATGTTCTTTTAGGTCTAGGTTTTCGACCAATGCCTCCAGAGGTGAATGTTGAAAGCACCTTGGTTTGGTATGAATCAAATAAACCAAATAATTTTAAATATTGGGTTCAGGAAATTTCGGATTTTCTAAAAAGTAAGTATTTTTGCTGAACTCTGACTACAAGCGAATATAATTTTATATACGATTGCCTGCTAGCTAAGTGTTAACAAAATACTGAACATTTTGAAACTAGCAGGCAATATTGATTGAATGTTTTTGTTTTGGGTTCGGGAAAATTTTTTAACGGCTTTATGTCTTTTTTCAAACACGTTTAAATCGATTTCATTTGTAAGTATAAGATTTTTCATATTTATAACAAGCCAGTAAAAAGCTTAGCAGATTTTGTAAATGGGCTAGATGATCCCTATTGTAAACGAGAGCTAGTTGATGACAGAAGCTGAGAATCTCTTTAATGATTTATATTTTAATCAATAATTTTTACTTTACTTTTAAAAAACACAGACTATGAAGCTTTAAACAAAAAGAATCAAGTTAACTGCTCATTTGAAAATCCTCCACCCGAAGGCAAGGTATGCGGTATCGATCGATCCCAATTTGCACCCTGTACAGAAGAGAACCATTTCGGTTACAATCTTGCTAGACCCTGCATATTCCTTAAGTTAAATAAGGTAAAATTAAACATACACTCCTCATTTTAATTTTCTAAGACAAAATTGTTTTAGATTTACAATTGGGTTCCTGCAATTTACAACGATTCAAAGAATTTGCCCGAAGAAATGCCAACCGAGTTGAAACGACATATCACAGAAAAACACAGCTTGAGGCCAAACGAGGTAAGTTCAGCTAAGAAAAAAACTTTATACATACATATATCGTACCGGTTTGCCATCAAGAAATTTTAAGCAATTAGCAATCTGTACTACAGCAACCATAATTTGCATAGATTTAAAAACGAAATCTTTTATAAGGTTGAATATGTACTTGCATGTGTCTGCTGAAACTTTGGTTATGAAAATTGTTAACTAAGAGTATGGAAGCAAATAAATTGTAACGTAATAAACATTTTCTATTTGCAGACCAACGTTGTTTGGATATCTTGCGAAGGTGAAAATCCCGCTGATGTTGAAAATATAAAAGCTCGTGACTATTATCCACGCATGGGTTTCCCATTCTACTACTTCCCCTTCAAAAATATTGAGGGATATATACCACCTATTGTAGCTGTGCAATTTACCGTTGAAAGTAAGTAATACTTATCAAAACATTTTATTTGAAAACACCTATAGACTGATTTTCAGGTACCTACATAGCTTTATGTAATTTTTTCTTATCATAAATAAAATCATATCCATTTCTGCCGTAGATTAAAAACGAAAATTAATATTCCACATAGAAAATTTTGGTAAAAAAAATAAACATAACACAGGCAACATAAAATTTAATTTTACAATCGTTCATGTTTTGAGACACATGTTGGCTTAATTGTTTAAAAAGCGTATTTTAATTAAAATCTTCCTCGTCAACAATAGCATTTCCTATGTGGAAGAATACATTCATACATACATATATGTATGTAATTGCAAAGTAAAAATTTCCTGTGATGTATGCAACTTCAACAGAAACAAATTTGTTAAGGCAATTACTCATGTATGTACATACATATTTAAAACCATATATTTGAACAAACAAAAGAATTTTAGTTGCAATAAGTACATAATTGCAGTTTTAATGCGAATAAATAAATAAAAGGCCAAATAAGGTTAATATGTCATGCGAAAGTACTTATATGCAGAAAAGCTTAGCAAAATGTGGCAAAACAAAACAGCGGAGGGGCATTTGGTAAGATGCACAAACAAACAATTCACATACAACTTTTAAGTACTAAAAGGTACGTAAAATTGTTTGCACAAAACATTAATTCAATTTACTTCAATTGTGGTTTAAACATATTGGAAAGTCGATAGGCTTAAAATAGGTTAACAATAATATAAGTTTGCCAACGAGCTTAATCTCTTAAGAAATCAAACACCACACAGGAGCAGTGTTGCCAACTTTTTTTCTTACTACATTATTAGTGTTATTAGTAAACTCAAGTAAAGGGTTTTCTTTCATTCACCAGATTAGTTTTGGATTGTAACGTAAATGAAATTAATACAACGTACACAATGAGCAATGAACTAAAAAATCTTTACTTCCTTTTTTATTTCATTCCTTAGCTGGTGTCTTAATTAATATTGAGTGCAAAGCTTGGGCTCGTAACATCGTTCATGACCGCTCAGAAAGGAGAGGATCCGTCCACTTCGAGTTAATGGTTGATTAAGATCAATCTTCTATAGAAATAGGAAAACAGCAGCAACAAACAGTAAAATCAACAGCATCAAAAGCAGCAACAACAGCTAAATCCGAACAACAATATATTGATGTAACAATTAATAGAAACACTACAACAACAGCAGCAACAACAGTAACCACAAAGAGAAGTTCTAAATAAAAAATTTTAGCATGACATTAACAGCAAAACTTAAAACTGTAAGAAAAAGAAATCTAAACAAAAAGAAAATAATTAAATTAAAAAAAATCGCAAGGCATTATTATTTCAATACCAAAAATATAATGCAACGAAATATAAAAAAGATATTACAGCAAAAACCAAAGATGCAAAATAAACTAAACAAAATATATGTATATGTACATACATACATACACATGTATGTATACTACATAAGTATATAAAATAGCAAAAGAACAGATTTAGAAACTAAACAACAATAAAACTTAGTTTTTGAAAACAACAGACAACACAAAGCAATTTTTTTTCAAACACTTGACCACAAAATTAAGCGGATTTTATATACATATATATATATTTTTTTTTATAAAAAAAACTTCTGTTCGAGGACAAGAAAATCCTAATGCCTAAAATTTTAAACCCATAGTATTTTTTACAATTTTGCTTAGGAATTATTTTTTCTTTTCGTTTTCAATTTATTGTAAAAATATGATATCGAAAATGAACACAGCGAAAACTGATTTAAATAAAAATGTAATAACTGTGTATTAAAAACATACTGTAAAATTGGTATAAAAACGCACTAAACAGAAAGAACAAAAATATCTATCTCTCTATCTCTAACGCTCTCTGTTATTTACGAAATCGACTTTTCAAAATATTATTAATTAAAATACATACAATTCCCACTTGATTATTAAACTCAACAAAAAAATAAAAATAAAAAATAAGAACATATTTTCGACACCACAAAAAGAGATGACAAAAATCATGCTGTTTAGTAAATATGTATTTTATTGAAAAAAATAAAAACTTAAATATATATTACCATTTTTTGTTTGTTTAAATTTGTTATAAATTTAAGCAAAACAGTAACCCCATTTAAATAAATAAATAATTACTTAATGAAAAATTTATAAAATATTGTAGATTTTAAATATTTAAAGCATTATTTAGGAAATTTTCAAGTAAATATAATAAATGAAACCAAGCTAAGAAGTCTAGAGAATAAAAATAAAGCAAAAATTACCCCTCTTTACTTAAAAAATAAAGCAAAAAAAAAAAATTAATAAATAAATAAAAAATATTTAAAAATAAAACCGAAAAAATACATAAAAATAAGTAAAACATTAAATAATTAAGTAAAGAAACAAAAAAACATAAATAAAATAAAATAACAGAGACAAATATACACACACACAAGTTAATCAGAAAAATATATATGTATTTAAAAACCAGACAGACCGTTTAATAACAAAATTTATATTATTTTTTGAACAATTATTTTGGGATACTCTGTTTGTTTTCCCCCTGTGTACAACATATTGCAACTACATATGCTTGTTAAGCTTCGTTTACACGTGAAAATAATATATGAAAGAAAAGAAAAAAGTTTATAAAAATAAAAAAACACCCACCACTACACATAACTGTAACTTTTTGAACGAGTATATTTTTAGCCACTTTCACATGCTTGAGTTCTCTTACGTTCTCGTTATTCTCTTTATTTTATATCATTGTTGTTACACCATTTAATATACCCTCCCGTTTCCTTCCATTAACCTTTAGTGTAATTAACAACAAAAAAATATTTAGTATAATTGAATATTTAAAAAAGTCAAACTGCTAAAAAAGTATTAATAATAATATAACACTGAATTAAAAACACATTGTACTGTCGTTTCAAAATTATGTATGTATATGTAAACACTGCTGTAAGAAACAACAGAACTTTTGTGCATTATAAAGCTTTAGTTTAAGTCTTGTTGAGAATCGAGGTATTTTTCCATTCTTATGTGGATATAAAGGGGTCATGGCATTGGCCTTGAAATGATCACTTTTAAAATTGTACCTCTAGGCGAAGCAATTTTTAGGATTTACATACTACATGTGTATGTATGTCTGTACGAATTCCTATTCACAAATCTTTCCAATTAATAGAGTCGAGCTTTTAAGTAATTTTCTTCATAACTTTTTCCTAACTTTATTGTACTTTAATAATACACTTTTGAAAATAAGGATTCCACTGTGCAGACAGACTTCATTTAATACTTTGGATACTTTGTTCAAAGCAAAATTTGATAGAACAAAAGGTCCAAGCGTTTTCTAATCTGTAATCAGAAAGTTCAGAAAGTTTGCTTACTTTTAATATTTTTATTTTTTTTTTTTGCATTTCAAGGTAAACTTAAATCTATAGCAATTTAATATAAGATCCTATTTACCTCGTTGAGCCAACGAAATATTCCAAAGAACTTAAGAAATGTTTAAAAAATTTCAAAAATTCCATTCCGAACAACTAAGAAGTAATTTAAGGCTTGACAAGAAATATCTTGAAAATTTACTGTCACTTTTTGCCAAAAGAAGTTGTGTTGCTGTTTTAAGCACATTATTATTATATGAAAGTATCTATTTTGACCACTAAAATGGAGAGGTATATATAAATGTATATTCAAATAACTGCCATTTTTTACACACAAATAAAATGTATGTAAAAAAATTTTTTGAGTGTTATGCAAATGTTAAAAATATTATATAAAGTAAAACTAAAATAATTAAATAAATAAAACACACACATAAATACATAAATGAACAAACCCTAAAAACTTTCAATAAATTAAAATTAACAATATAAAAAGCGAAACAAGAATAAAAATATTGTTTGACATGACAGCAGCACTAAAAACAGCAACACAGCAGAGAATTTTATGAAAATTGCAATAAAAAATTCAAATCCAAAATGAATACAACAACCCACGCAGGATTATCTTAAACATTATTTTTACAAAAATTTATTCATTTCCAAATTATAATTTTTCTACAAAAATATTTTTATCAACCAATAAAATACTTTGTGTAAAAGTATTTTATTGGTTGGTTGGTACAGTGCTAAAAATAAGATTAATGAAAAATTTAAAGTAAGCTATTTTTTAGCTTCAAGAGCTCATTACAAAATTATACTGAAGAGAAAAGCAAACTTCTGATATATTTTTCTTTCGTTTTAAAATTATTTAACAAATTTAATAGCCTTTCACCATAATTCTCCAAGTTTGAAGTTTGCAAAAATCAGACCTCTATACAAAAACAGAAAATGAAATCCTCTTAAAGAAAAACTGCATTGTTCATAAATACATAAAAATGCCCTATTTGTCAGTGTGAAGCATATGTATAACAAAAAAATAAAAAATTTTAAATAAGCTAGTTAAAAATAAAAAATAATAATAAATAATAATTTGTGTAAGCTACATTGATTGCTATAACAAATCCCAAAAAGAATTCATTAAGCTTGAATGTAAAACTATTTTAGTTTTTAATATGAAACAAAAAAGAACTTTATATAACAAATTATATTATTAACATTAAAATTAGCAAAAACAAAAGAGAAGTCATAATAATTTACATTTAAAACTTTAGTAGTAAAAAAATAAAATAAATAAATATTTATTTTTCTTCAATATTATAAAAATATATAAAATAATTTTGTTAAGTTTCGTCTTGTTTACATTCATTTCTTTTAGTATTTAAAACAATATTGCTTTAATTTAGATTTAATAATGAAAAAGCAACAAATTTAAAATCATTCAGTAAAAATCATGGTATATGTAAAACAACAAACACTGCTTTTTGTAAAATTTAAGTTTAAATTTAAACAAAGAAAAAGTAAAAGTGAAAAATTATATAAAATAAAAAAAACAAAAAATACAGAAGAAGGTAAAGAACAACAACCATTTATTAAAGTAAAATAAAAGATAAAAAATTAAATAAACAAATGAAGTAAATCGTTTAAATAAGAAACAAACAGAACAAAATTTTACTGAATTCAATAAAAACAAAAAGTAATAATGTTGATATGGAATTAAGTAATTCCAAGTAAAAAATATTCTTGGTTTTTATTTCAAAGGTTTACAAAAGGTAAAAACTATCTGTATCTTAAATATAGGTCTATATAAAGAAGAAAAGGAGGTGGTGATACATTTACATAAAAATGTATGAACACTACGTCAACAAACAAATGGAATGAGAAGGGATTTTGTTGATTTATCCTTAAGGAAACTTATATGCATATTTTTTACCTAGGTATAAACTTTTAACAATAAAGTGATAAAGCATTTTAGAATTAATATAACTTTCTGATAATGATTATAACACATGTATAGGTTTTTATAATCTGGGTGAAGACCGTTAGGAAATGTCATATCACTGATAAACTGATTTGTTGTAAGGTGAGGGAGGCAAAATGAAAAGAAACAAGTTGCTAGATTCATGTAATATTGAAATTTATTTTGATTTATTATTTGCAACTTTAATCATTTAAATTTTGAGAAAACATAAAAATACATTATCGCATTGATGCCAAATAGACGTTATAAGTTGCGACTAGCTTTCATTTTGCACTTTATTTTTAAGAAAGTGGACTTGTAGTGGTATGACGAGTCATATTATTACATGTGTGTACTAAAGTTCTAATATAAGATTTACTAATTTTACCTGGTAGTATGATCAAAATGTTGTCGGTGCTTCAGACTGCGGTTTAGCAGACTTGATACTTCTGAGGTGTTTGAAATGTATAATCCCTTTTGGGTAAAATCTGTTTAAGACTTCTTTCAATGTGATTATTTATGTGCAATATTTAGAGATATTGTATTAAAATTAAATAAAATTCATTATTTTGCGAGGGTAATAACACGGCTTTGGACCTATCAGTTCACATAGTTATTTTTTGGTGCGAATTGTTTTGTTACGATCACTTCAAAACCATACGGTTACAAGTTTTATTTTTCTCCTGTTCATGTCCTCTCAAAAAACATGTTTTACTATGGTATATTATAAACATTTTAATTATAGGAGCAATAAAGAAAATTTAACCAATTTTTCCCACTGTCAATACGTATAGACTGCAATTTTTCAATATTTTAATTGCTATAACCAATGCTGCCATATGCGATGCTTTTAACTACAGCAAACACCATGGACCGCATTATTAAAAACATGTTTTTTTACAAGGATTATGCAAGTTATTATACATTTCAAATCTTATTATATAAAATTTGTTTATAATGCACAGTGATATTCACTACATTATGTACGAATATAATCAATTTATTTTCAAAAACCTGGTGGCAGTATTATAATAACGGTCTTTTGTCAGATTTTGACATTTTTTACAGCGGCTGATTTCTTACACTTAGTTTGTTTACACCATCCGGCAGCTCCGGTAAATTGTGTTTTTGCTTCATCTTCGTCAATCAATTATATACAATTGTGCATTGTATTCAAACGATTCTCTGCTCTTGGAGTAAGTTTTTCCACTTTGTGTACTGTTAAATTTGTAAAAAGAAAAGAAACCAGAAACAATTTGTCAAAACGCAAATAATAATTATTTGTTTAAATACGTATTTTAAATAAAGAGTAAACAAATCTACACGTAAAGCCAATGTTATAGATACGTACATACATACTAATAAATTAAACGTCAAAAGAAAAAAAACGAGTGATTAAGCAAAAAATATAATTGGGAAAATTTTGTCACTATGTTTCATAATAAATTAATTACTTTGCTTTTATTATCAACGTTTTGCTGGTTAACAGGTAATTATAAAATGTTATTTTAAATATATTTTCTAGTTAAAAAATGGTAGAATTTTCAGTTCTTTGTTTCCACTTCGTCATATTCCAGATTTTCTATTTCTATATAAAAACTGCAAAAAGTAAATACAATTGAAAAAGGGTTTCGTTCACCCAGCTGATGCGTCAATGCTAACAATGCTTGTTGTTGCTCTTCTTTGACTCAAGTGTGTATGTATTTGAATTTATTCATTGTTTTTTTTGTTTTTGTGCTAACAAAGAAATATACACTCAACTACCTGGTAGTATCTCCGCCTAAAAAAATAATTGCTTTTAGCAGACGTTCCAGTATTTTGTTCAATTGCATTTTCTTGTTTGCATTTTCTTTTGTATTCCAAAACATTTTTATACCTGCGTAGATATTTCCATTTCCATATGGGTAAATTAATTTATGGACGTATTTTTAAGTTTGTACATAGTCCGTGTATTTTGAGATTCACTTTAGCCTTAACTCAAATTAGCTGCAAATTACAATATTATTGCACATCACGTAAAGAATGCATTCATAATTGCATTTTGGGCATACATGTATACATACAAAAGGACTGGAAGCTAAGACATACTTACGAGAATGGCAAAGAATTCAATATAGCAATACATTTGTAGTATTTATATATGATATGCAAACAAACTAAATTCTTTTTAATTAGATTAGTAATTGATTTATTACAGAGAAAAAGCTTACTTGAAAAGAAGCCGACCGACATCTTATCTAGCTTTTCGGAGAACCTTTTAAGAGCGTTGCACAAATTAAGAAAATATATCCATTCGTAGATATCTCCAAGTTTAGGAGTTACCATTTGATGCACCAGTTTTGTTTTTTACCTCATCCTAAATTTTATAGTTATGTATATCTCGAAAAACCATCATGATGATTTGGTGTACAAGTTCTGAACGGGGACTTAATGTCTGAATTTAAAGACGGCATCGTTGTTACTTGTATTGGATAAAAGTTTTAAATGTTAATTTTATGATTTAATGTAATTTCCCCTTGCAAATTAAAATACGATGGATTTTGCTTTTCTTTGTGTAATCCAATTACATATTTTTATAGTCTTTCTTGTGGAAATTTCTGGTTTGGCTATGCACTGATAGCATGAGCGTTTATTTCCATTTAATCAAAGAGATTCACCCGTTCATTCTTCTCGGAATTATATTATATGAGATAATAAATAAGTGTGTACACAATTTAATAAATGTGTATAGTAAAATAAGGAAACACAATTTAAAATACGACTATACAATTAAACATAGTGACTTAAACATTTTTTAGTTTCTATTATACCAATATTTATAGGACGATTCAGTTCTCCGTACAAATGAGTTAATGTAAATGAAATACATTCCTCAAGTCAAGATATTCCTTATGACATTGATATATGCCATTTAACTATCAACATTGCACTTAAAAATGAAAAGCAGTAAGTACCATGGTATATATATGGTACCTTGGTAAGTACTACGCCTTGAAAATGAAATAAAAAATTGTTATCAGATAAGTTTTATAACAAGTGAATTCTTATTTTGCTTTATTTGAATAAAGCAACAATGGAATCTGAGTTTTCTTATGTTATAAACCCCACGAATATTAAAAGTAACTTGTGTTTTAAATTGAGTATCAAAATTCCAGTGGAAATGTACTTAATTTATTTAAGTATTTAAAACAAACAAATGCATATTTATACATAAGTACATATATGTATGTATGTACATGAAGTATAATGTTGCCTACAATAAACCCTGATATGCACAAAAATGAAATCTAATGAAAAATAAGGGCGTTTATTGTTTCTCATATGAATAACGACGTTCAACATATTACAAAACGTCTATGATTGAATTGCGAAATATGTAGATAGTCAGCATCCGTATTACAGTTTCTAAAAATGCGTCAGCAAGTTGTTTTACATACAGTATTTGCAATATTGAATTCATTTATTTTAAATGTTTTTAGAAATTTTATACTACCAAGTTGCTTACTGTGGTTTTCGTAAGTTTGTGGCCTTAAAATTTGTGGTTTTGTTTCAACAATTGTCAATTAGCTGGTACTTTTTTGAAAATTACAAAAAAAATTTCAATTATTTGTTAACAAATAGTTCTTTTTAAGTGTGTATATAAAAATATTGTATTAAAAGATAAAATTACCTAGAAAGTGAGCGACTTAAAAATTAATTCGAATGTTTGCTGGATAGTGCGCAATTGGTGTTACTGGCATTTTTCCTCTAGTATAATGCCTTCTGTTCGCATCTTGCTCACACAGTCATTCATTCTGTTTGTGTTTCTTATTTATTGTACAAATTGAACTTAAGAGAGGATATAACTAATGCATATTTAAATGCCCTTAATCATCAGTTTATTAAGTTATTTGCTCGTTTTCCTATCATATTTATTTGAAAATCTCATCGCAACGCAAGAGGCACAAATGGGGTGGAAGTGCAATAACTTGAGAGTTTGTTTAATATTCCAAGTCTTTGTTATTATTAGATAAGATAACTTGCTTTATGTTCTAGAAATCTCTCAAGAGCAATTAACGTGTTTACTGTAGTAAACAAATTTTTTTTAATAATGTATGGACCTATGGGCCCGATTAACTAAAGAATAACATAAAATGAACAATACAAACGATATTTTGTTTTATTAATGATAAAATTCGTACACTAATATATGAAATATCTCAGAGAATATGCATCAGACTGCCTGTCCTTATTGAAACAACAATAAAAGGCGCACAATATATATTTTTTTAAGTTGCAGGCGAAAATTTTTATTTTATTTACAAAAACAGGCGGTTGACTTCGTTTAACGGAATTAATCGGTTTTTTAGATTAATCTTTCTTCCTGGGTTATAAAATTCATCTATCTTCACAGCTCGTGCGATCTTTTTTAAATTATGCCACCAAATGCATATAAAAAATTTATATAATTAAATATTTTGTTGCTCTTGCTTTCAATAAATATCTCTTGACCTATTTATTGATGTTATAACTCAGACAGAAAAAATAATTGTTTTTTGTTAATTTTTGCACGTTTTATTCCTTTAGAAATTTTTATTAAATTAAAATCTATTTTACATTGTTACTGTTTGAAATTTCTTTGCAAATGTATGTTTCTCCACGATAAGCAAACTGTTTAATGTTTATCTATAAAGAAGTTTATTTTAAGTCATTTCAATGTTTCTCTTGAATAACAAAATGTTTTTTTAATTTTTGATTTTATTTAAACCTTTTATTTTGCATACATTTGTACAAATGTGCATACATACATACATGGATATGTACGTTCATAGTTTTAAATTACACTTGGTAACCAATTTGTTTGCTTTGTTGTTAAAATAAACGATTATTATTTATGCATCGCATGCAAATAATCGCATTTAAATGACTCATAAACAAATAATCAGCAAGTGTAGAAAGTGTAGGGAAGCAGTGTAAATATTTTTATATATTTTGATTTACTAAAAAATATTGAAAGTAAAGTTCAAGATAATAAAGAATATTTTTTTTGTGCCCGCTTCATATATCTTATTAATATTTGCTACTATATAAATGTAAATAAGTTTGTTTGAAACGTACCTAAAATAATTGCGTTCTATAACTTCAAAGCAAATTTTAAAAACGAAAACGTATTTCTTTTAAGTTATGTGATTAACTAGAATAATTAAATCTTCTTCGAATTATTATTATTATTTTTAGCTGCCCAGCTGAGTGTTAATTTAAAAGGAGCTGAAATACCATCAACGGTTAAACCCATATTGCCGGTTAAAGAGGAAACTTCAGGTGAAGCACTTAAACCTAAAACAACGACCTCCACTACAACGACCACTACAACAACTACTACAACCACAGAAAAACCAACAACAACCACCACAACGGCAGCAACCACAACTACAACAACTACTACAACTACAGCAAAACCAACTTCTACGACTTCGGCTCCCATTACTACAACACCATCTCCTAAACCATTTCCAGAACCCGAAATTGGAACATGGAACTCCAGCTGCATAATGGTGCGAATGGCCGCTCAATTAAATTTCACTTACGAAACCAAAGGTAAGCAAGCTCTGGAAATAATAACAAAAAAATATATTTATATAAATTATATATATATTTTTTAGATAATCAAACAGCTAATGCTTTGTACAACATCCCTAAGGATGCCAAAGTTGAAGATATGAGCTGTGACATGAACTCCACGCAATTTCTGCAAGTCAATTGGGGACCTGCTAATGCTCAACATACAATGGTTTTACAATTCGATCGCGTGAATGGCACCACTAATATGACCATGATGATGTTTACTTTACCCCTGATGAGTGATAAATATCCTAATGTGAAAGGTGGGTTAAAATACTTAAAGCTACTATCATCTATATAATTTAAAAGATATAATATTTGACACGTAGTCTAACTATAATTTGTAACGCCATAATATGGATTTTTCTTTCGTCTTTACAGAAAATCAAACTGTCCAATTAATACATCGTGGTGGTGACTTCAGTGCCCCAACAAAAATGTCTTACCACTGCACTCGTGCTCAAGTTTTCAATTTAACCGAAACCATTATGAACAAAGAGGTAATTGGCACTGTAAAGGTTCATGATGTACAAGCAGAGTCATTCCGTACATCGCCCTCTTCTGGATTTTCGACTGCACACGACTGTGATAGCTCGGAAACACCAGATGTGGTGCCAATCGCTGTGGGCATTGCTTTGGTAGCCTTAATTCTTATAGTATTGATCTCTTATCTATGTGCTCGTCGTCGTTCCACTTCACGTGGTTACATGAGCTTCTAAGTTTCTTGCGAAGTGTCGAAATAAAACCTCGTCATTGAAACATTTTATGTAGTTTTGCAGTTTAGCAAGCGATTCTACTAAAACGTCAAAAATACTGCAACAAATTTTTAAGTTTCTACATGAGGTTTTTCTAACATCAAATGCGTAACTTTCTTACTATTTTTCTGCTCTTTTAGCAAATAATTACCACAACATTAAATAAAGTTGGCTTTTATTGAAAAAAAAAAACGTAAAGGGAAATTAAAACAAAATCAAATTTTTAAATTAAAGCATCATTTTATAATTAATTTGATTGAAAATTGATTAAAATTTAAAATACAGAAAAGTTTTAGTTTGATAATTGAGTATATTGCCCTACTGAATTGTAGTAACGAAAAACTAATTGGGAAGGGGGGATAAAATAATAAAATGAGGACAAAAATTTTTTATCAATACATATTTTATAAAAACGATTGGCAAAAATTAATTCTGTATGAAAAACTGTTTTTTTTTTATTTTCTTATAAACTACTTTTTGTTGTATATATTTTTGGTTCAAAAATTAATTACGAAATATTTTATATCTTTTCCTTTCAACTATGAAGTATTTTATTATTATTATTTTTTCTTTGGTTATTTTAGTATTAATTATTTCTTCGACTATATACTATACAAAATATTTGGTTTGTGCAACACCAAATCAATATCTTAATTTGTTCTTTCCGGAAAATCAACAGATTTCTTTAATTTTTCCCATACGAAATAATTTTATTTTCATTTCATGGCTTTTAAATCACATTTCCAAATAATTACATAAGTGATTTAACCGTGTTTTATTCGTTTCGAAGGAGGAGAGAAAATCTAATTATTTTTTTAATTTTTTTAAATACAAGTTTTTAAGGAAAGTTTACATATTTTAAATTGGCCTTAATTTAAAATTTTACAAAGTTTACAATATCATACATTTAATTAATTGTAATAAATAATAAAAATTAAAAAGTACATATAATTAGACAAAAAGATGTGTTTTATTTGCTATATTGAAGTTTGCAATCTTTCCAAAATTTCAAAAGTGATGATATTTTCATTGCCTCTGAATATTTTCCAATTTGCTTTGAATACCGCAATATTATTTTGGAATGGTATATTACATATTGAAGAAGTTATCCAACAGATCCGCGGCATCTGAAAATAAAGGAAATTGATTATGAAATATATATCAGATATTGCTACAAGGATATGCTGTCTGAATTATTATAATTAGTTTCTAATTTTGTTACTCATTTAAATATATGTACATGTTTCAAAATTTTGCACACATGTACTTATATGTTAATCCATATACAAGCTAACATTTTATTTGAAAAATTAAATTTTCGATATTTCTGAATATTTATACCTATTCATAAAATCTGCAATTCGTTTCGGTTGCCAACTTTGCTAAAACGTAAAATTTTCAACTCACCACTAAACATCAAATATAAGCTTTGGAAGTTAAATACATACGTATGCAACCTTCGCCAACAACCACACTATTTTAGTACATCAAAGTGTGGTGGATACCTATAGTAATTTTGTTTGAAAACATACAATCCACCATATTGACATATATTTGAAGGTGTAAAAACTCACTATTTCCAAGATTGCTACAGTTTGAGAAGTACCGATAAGAAAGTCTCTCTCAAAAAAAGTAAACAGACTATAAGCAAAAAACAATATTGTGCAATGTTGAAAACACATTTCAGATACGCTTCAGTGTTACCACCAACAAATATTTAAGCTTCCCAAATATTTAACAAAAGTTTCCAAAGGAGGAAAATTTATAGTTTTTATTGAAAAATATTTTAGTGAAATTTGGGACGCTACAACAATTTTAAATCCTACTGTTATCCTCAGTGGTATTAAAATCTTTAAAACTTTGTGTTTTGTAATATTATGAAAAATTTCACACGATTTGTGCCCAATCTTACATAACAGCCACAGACGTACAATTATTTTTTAGCTAATATGTTTATTACAGATCTTGTACAGTTATTATAATCTAAAAATGCGGGTTCGCTAAGCAAATATGTTCTGCATAGCTGATCCTGTCAGTGAGGACACATTTACATAAACAAGATAACTTTCTATTGTAGAACTACATTAAAAAAAACATACTGCAAAAATTCATACATATTATTTTTGATTTAAATTAAATTGTGCAACAAAACTATATCTTGCAAAATCGTGGACCACCCAGTTCATTTCTGTATTTCAAAATAATATGTATTTGTCCCTAAAATGTTTCTTTATTTCTTGCGAGTCAGTTCTTGTCTGTATGCATTTCATCAGTAGACTTCAAGCCTTTAGCTTATGCATAAACTTTCAAAAACCAATTGAGAATTGCAATTAGTTTCCCATTGGTAAATAAGTTTAAATAACGATCAATAAATTAATTCAGACAATATCTCACTTGAATTACGTTCAATATAAAATAAGTTGAATGTTTGTATGTACGTATTGATAAGAGCAAAAATAAATGCTTCAATCAAGATTGCGGTTGTTTAGAGATGATGTACTAGATTTCTATTAAACTAAAAATTTAAATAGTATTGATCTTTATAAGGCAGTAAAACCTTGAGTCTTAAGAATTAGCTTTAATTGTGACGTGAAGGCTGCGACATCTTTTCGCAATATTTATGAAAGGTTTCTGATTTGAAATATGTGATAAATATTTGATTAAAGTGTATGTGGAGATCTTAAAACGATCTTTAGTTGGCCAGAATGAGCGAACACCAAAAAAGTTATTTATATTATGACTCAATTTATTTTTATGCAAGAATTTTGAATTTTGTTTTCATTTCTGTGTTCAATTTCAAACCATTATGGCTCTTGCTGTGTTAGACAGTTTGGAACTTTTGATTTTATTTTTCCAATATATAATTTTTGTTATTAAATTTTGTTTCTCCATTTAAGTACTTTTTTTTCTCCATTTTTGTATCCAACATGTATTACTGCAACTAGGCGAGGTCACTTTTGGCGGCGTATTGTTTTTGATCCAATTGAAGTGACTGTGCAAACGATGACGGAGCATTATTGCCACAGAGATACACACTTCCATACAAACATACCTTCCAGTCAGGCTAAATCATTATTATTATTATTTTTTCTTATCTCCATCTATGTGCCTGAGTATGTATGTGTGTATGTATGTAAATCCAAAACAAAAATTATAGAAACACCAAGAGAACAGCAACAGCAATCAAAGTGTTAGTTCGTTCAACTGCTAACACCAATGATTTTTTCATTTTTATGTTTATAAATATCGATTGAAGTTTAAGACAAAATTCGTTGCGGTAATCGTGCTTCAAAGTCAGAAAAAGTCTTTCAAAATTCTTCCAGCTGAATAATAAAAAATGAACTCATCATGCCGTTTAAGCACACCGAATACAACAGAAATGGGTAAGAAAAATGCAAAATAACGCAACTCTCGCAGGCAACGATTACAACTCAGCTTGTAATATTGGGGAAAGGATGCTATCAGGGATGCCACTAGTAGTTATTTCTTTCCAAATTAGGGGACTTTTCAATAAAATATTTAATGGATACACAAATGCTCCTAACATTCATATCCACTAATCAGTTCTAATTGTTAAGGGGATAACAAAATACTCGTATATATGGCAGCCTTGATATGAGAGACATGGGGCTTCACGGCATAGACGTAAACTTCCATTCAGCAACACCATGACTAGTGGAGTACGTGTGTATTTACTATTTACCCAACTTTGAAAGAACGCAATCCACCTTGCGGTCACGCTACAAAAGTGTTGCACTACACATATTTAAGGTGGGAAAGGCCAATGTCACCACCAAACAACTTCCGTCGTGTACGAAGTCTGGTGGCTACACTAACACACACATGCTCATTGAGCTTCAAGTCCGGCTATTGGTATTATTATTGTTGTTCCTGTTCATGTTCATACGCACATATTCGTGTGTGAGTAATTATGCCAGCAGTCAGTCAGTCAGTGATTTGTGTAGGAGTTCTTTTTTTTTAATTTATCAACATTTAAAGTTATTCTTTTTAAGAAGTTTCATTATAATTGTCTAGGAGAATAGCCACATTCCCAAAGCAAATTCTACTACTCTTCGAATTGATTTTGTGCTGAATCATTGGATATTTTCCTGTCTTAAAACGAATTTGTTGAATTAGCGCTTGCCATCAAAAGTTGTCTAGTTGATTTCCAATAAATGGCAACATTTTTAAGGTTGTGCTGCAGAGTGTTAGAAAAACACTTAAAGTTACACAAGTTTGTGGAGTTATGGTTCTAAAAACATCGTTAAGAGATCTTAAGTTTTATAATCCGCACTCGGCTGAAACGTTTGCTGGTCATGATTACAGAGGCAATATATTTTGAATATTTTTAAGAAAATATTAAATATAAAGATATTAGGAAACCACTTTTCAATGCACATTTTTAAATAAAATTTTTAAAACATGATTGTTGTTATACCAACCCTGCAGCAGCACATTTAAGTTGAAAAAGTCCGTTTAAATTGAAAACCATTTTCATTTTCAAGATAAAATGAAAAATAAAAAACTGATAAAAAGGAGCTAATCAGCTGATTTTTTTTAACGTAAATTGAAACAGCTGATTCATACAAATTTGAAAGAGGAAGAGCAAGATTGGTTTCAGTTTTAAAAAGTGTATGTGCTTGAGACTTGAGAGGCAAAATTCCAACGTGTACAGAACTTCTTCCGACAGGTCCTGTTTTAAAATAATTTTTTGAAATCTGTACTTTTCTAAAATGCATTTTTTTCTAAAAAATAATTTTTTTTTGTAAATACTAAATATAAAATGCAGTTTTTAAAGCGAAAAAATTTTGAATAGAATATATTTTTTTAAATGTACTTCTGTGCAACGTACCTTTTGGCTTTTTTACTATTTAAAGGAGGTTTTCGTAAAAGTTACTTTTCTAAAAAGTACTCTTTTCAAAAACACTATTTTCTGACGATACTTTTTTCCGAAGATATTTTATAATAGTACAATCTAGCAAATTATAGCTTTAGTAGCCACGAGGAATTTGGTTTACCGCTTCCTAGAAGAACATTCTCAATTGCAGTTTGTTTCAGTAATTTTTCATGGCGTTATAAGACTGAATAAGTACAAATTTACATGAGTGTGTGTAAGTGAATAATTTGCCAATTAATGGAGAAATTAAAAAGAAAAAGGTTGGCTGGCTTTAATGATGATGTTACCAGTTCCTTCAAATTGAGGCGTAAATTAAAGCCGCAAACACACACACACACACAGATAAAAGTGATTATACGGTCACATGCACCAAATCTATTTTAATTTTTTCACATTTTTAAGATATTTTTTTTCTCAATTTAATTATAATTTTTTTTTTACTTTTGAAGCAAATGCTGATAAATGAGCGTTGTAAATGATTAAATAATGACGTTCACATCTAAGTGAACGAGTAAAAAATAATAAATGTAGTTGGAGTATGATTACGAACATTGGAGGGCGGCAGCAAAAGTTATTTTAAAAATAATTTGCTTTTCATATGGATGTAAATACAAGAAAAGCTCTGTATGGAAAAATTTGCTGCGAAATACATTTCAAATGCAAAAGGGCTTTTGTACTCACGGCAGATAAAAATTAAAGATCAATCTCACTGTTGTTGTTGGGGGTTTTCACAAACTGGTTTTATAAAAATGTAGTAACAGATTGTCCTATTTAGGACTTTTTCGTTAATTTTCTTAAATATGTATTTATATTAAATATTAGTCAGCCTATTCTTTTCAGCCTGCACGCTTTCTTTGTTATATTTACGTACTCCTGCAGTCAGTCTTATGTGGATACAGCACAAAAAAAAAACACTTTGGCGGCTTGGCAAGATAGATTTTGCTTAATTTCAAATATACCACAGTCATGTGTTACTTTTGGAGATGATATTCATTTATTTATTTATCACTTTTATGTACGTGTGCATGTGCATGTGCATGTGTAGTTGTGTGTGGATTCCATGCATAAAGACGTAAAGGCTGCCGTACGATCTGATTGATGAACTGTCATTAACATGCAACAATGATGAGCACAATCAGCTATTGTGCTTGTGTGTGTGTGTGTGTTTGTGTTTGATTTTTTTTAGGGAAAAACTTGGCCGTTTTACAAACTCCTCTTTGTTGATCGGCCGGTTCTTTTTCTCCTCCTTTTCATGATTTCTTCTACAGATTTCTGTTACAAAGCTGTAAAAACTCATTGTTCAGTTTGGAATTTAAAGTGACTGACAGGAAAATATTGCATTTACAACAAGCATTTCATACACACACACACTCGCACACATACGGGAACATATTAATTTTGAATAAATATACATATTAGCATTAAAATATATCTGAGATATATGTATATGAATAATCATGATTCATGAGGTGCTAATGAAGAGAAGAGCACCAAAGTGTCGCAGGTCCAAAAAGGTGTTTGCTTTTTGCGTGCTTTTGAACATGAACATTTTATTTGGAAATAATTTTTGTCACAGAAAAATTTTAATTTTTTTAAGTTTTAAAGGTTTTTAGGAAGCTTTCAAGTTTATTGGCTCAAACGTTTGCAATTGTTGTGCTTATCTTGGCCGCAAGTGGGCTGCACTCTCTTTCCTTACCAGCAACCTACTAACCTGACCTAAAGTGATTTGATTCGTTCGGTGGTTTTTAAAGCTGAAAACGTCAATAATGGGAGTAGTAAATCCACATGAATCCATGAATGTGCATGTAACAAAGCCTGCGCGCTGTACGGTCAGCCAATATGTTGGTGATGGAAGTTGTTGATGTAGTTTTCAGTTTGTGGGTTTCGGTTTGGTGTTGCGCTGAAGAATGCTGATAATGACGATGTCGGTTAAGATTTTATGATAATAATTTAATAGGTTTTGAAAAAAAAACTGTATTGAGATTGCGGTTACACACATGCTCTAAATATTTTTACACACACTTTATAAGATTGTTTTATTTTTTTTTTTATTTTTTGCTTAGCACTCAAATGATTGCGTTCCAGAGTGTAACTAATTTCCAACATATTTTCGAAAATCATGTTTTATAATTAATATTTCCTTTATGCAATGAAATGTAAAAAAGTATATCCACATGTGCTTGTAAGAGGAAGAAACTTTGATTGCTGCAATTATGTATTGGGGCTTTAGGCTTAAACTTATTTATTTTAACGAAATTTGTAGTCAAAATATTCAAGAAATGAGGTCGTTTGTTTTCGCAAAAATTAATGTGAAATTGAAAAAATGACTTGTCCAAAGTAATTTCCCCTAATCTTTATGAGGAATGAATTCGAACAGGAGACAATATCTAAAGGATAACATTTTTTTCAGAGAATGCCAAACTCTTCATCAGCACAATCAAAAGCATTTCTGTGGTGTTGATAAATTTTGAAAATTTTATTGCTTCGAAGAAAAACTCAGCAATAGATACAATATTTTTTATTATGAATAACAACTGGCGCAAAATTTATAATCCTATTTAATTTTTAAATACATTTTTTCTCAATAAAAAATTACTTTGATGGAAATCATGTTGTTTCAATTCACACTTTTCCTGCTAGTAGAAAGTATAAAATTTTTTTTATTGTTTTTTTTTTTATCTTGGACCTGCACTTAGGGGATGATTACTACATATGCCGAGCATTGCGCCTGAACTAGTAAGGAGGGAATAGTGTTGAGGGGACAGATTAAGAAAGATGAGCAGAAGTTCTTGCAGCTATTTCAACCTTTTTACTTCGCCGGCCAATGCTTTGCCAATGCTGGACCGACGAAGGAGGGTGCTGTTACTCTGCTTTTAGTACACGATGGTATCAGTCGCTGCCAATTATGTTCAGTGGCAACAACTAACACGGCCATCCGCTAATGCTGATCAGAAGAATTCAACACAATATTTCATGACTCAGCACGGTGTTGAACTCAGAACCCTCCGATTCATAGTCTCGTGTTCTACTATTTCAGCCAACAAATATACAACTTGCCAACTTTTAAATTCTAAATAGAACTGAAACCATGAATAATCCCTTGCTTTTTGTATAGTGCGTGATTGTCATGTGTGATATTGAAAAATTATTATTCAAGGTCAATAATTAGCCTTCATTTGGTATTCCAACCTGACGAAGAGAACCATACAGTTTTCAGATGCCGCTACACTTCTGTCATTGGTCCCATTTGCATCATTCCCCCGCACAACTTTTTTTAAAGATCTAATTAATTTTATTAGCTCATACTTTTAACACAATTTTTCGTAGTGCGAAATAACTTCATTTATATGAATCGTGTATGTGTGTGTTTGTTACAGATTTAGTTGCTAATAACTCACAAAACTCTTTATGGAATTTAATAAATCATATTTTGTGCTAAGCTGCTAGCAAATATCTTTTGAAATTTATATCCTTTGTCTCAATCGGCTGAATAATGTTGGAGTACAAGGGATAACAAAAAATCGGACAGTGTTAATTATATACATATTTTTTGCGATGTTACTGCTACTGTTTCCATATGCTGCAAATATTTATTCGATGCTGTTAATTTTTTTTTCGTTTAAATAATTTATGGTGATAATAGTGAAACAGCCGAAAGACTGTTCAGCAATCTGTTGCATGCGGTACGTATTTCGTATTATTATTGTCATTATTATAATGCTTTTTGTAATTGAAATGCAAACTATCAAACTATACTTAGCTACTGAATCGTACTGGCTGTTGTCTATTTATTTGTTATTCACTTCAAAGAAGACCACAAAGCAAAAAAAAAAAAGCAAGAAAAAAGAAAAAAGAATGATCCCTTTTCTATATGTGGTTGGCGGTTCAAAAGTCACATTGTGCATCTGAGATCTTTCAAATATGGCCTGATAGCTTGTGCGTGTAATAATTTCTGATTCTTGACAAATGCTAAAAACCACAAATTGGAAAGCAATAAATAGAAGTAACCGTCAGACATGCAATTTAACCAAAGGACAGCCATACAGCCAGAGTCCCAGCCAGGCTGAGTGCTGGCAGATTCATGTTTACATACAGATTGATTAAACTGATTTTATAGCAGCCGCCCTTAATGATTTGTGGTGACAAGAGCAGTAGCAAAAACGTACTATTCTATGCAATAAACAGTGCACTTTCGTGCAGTGGCAAGAGCTTGAATGTTTTGTGGTAACAAACAGCCAACAGCCAACAGACATTCGTCAATTTTTTCATTTTTTCATTTCATTTTTTTTCTCTCTCTTCCTAAATCAGCAATTTGTTGCATAAATGTATATTTATCGATTGTTTTCTATTTTTTCATATTCATTCATTTACAAATTTTTTGTAAAGATTTTATTATTATTGTCTGTAGGGCTTTATACACGATATACGTGCATACACTTTGGTTGTCATAATGGCATCATGTGTTGAAAATTTCTTATTCATGTGACTGCCATTGTATCGCATTTAAGTTTGCTAATGTCACATGCACACAGACGGTCTAGCAACGAACGGCATTAGCCGGTTGTCTTGGAAAATACTTGAATTTGGGTTAATGGTGCCAGGTGCGTCTTCATGTATCTACAAACGCATTATATTAATTGTAATTATTATAAGAATATAAATATATTTTTTGTTGACAATTTTTTTTGTAGACAATGATATTGACTTGAAGCCATGATGCTATTAGTTAAGTTGCATGTTAAGAATGGAAGCCATTTTAGAATAAAAGCTTTGTCCTGCTGTTATTGTATTAATTATATTCCCCAGAGAGCGGTAGTCCTCTTTCGGAGTTCCAAAATATGTGCATTTTCTGTATTAAGTATTGGTGTAGTCGATGAGCATGTTGGAAAAATGGTTACATTCATGCAGAGAAAGATACAAGTTTTCGATACGGGTACAGTAATTATATTATGGTTGCGACAAAATAAGTTTGGCTTTAGTAAACAAACTGATGTAGTTGTTTGCAGAGTATATTAAGCATATTTTCATTCTCAATAATAAAAATTTAGCTAAAAATGGACTCTTACAACAGCTGAAGCATGACTGGAACCAAAGATTGTCAAACTACATAATCACGCTCCGAAGGTCATGCAGAAATTCTCAATTGGTTAATAATAAAACTCATATGTATCTTTTTTTAGTTTTACTATCACACTGAGAATTATACGATGAATGATTTTGATATAAGTACTTGATCACCATAGAAGTCATTGGGAGTGCTGTTGGCTGAAGTAGTAGAACACGAGACTATGAAACGGAGGGTCCTGAGTTCAACCCCGCGTTGAGTCATGAATATTGTGTTGCATTCTTCTGATCAGCATTAGTGCATGGTTGTGTCTGCCTGTTTCAATGATGAAGGCATAGTTACTGGTCACTAAACATAATTGGCAGCGACTGACACGAACATGTACTAAAAATAAGAGTAACAGCAGCATCCCCCTTCGTCGGTCCTGCAGCAAAAATTAGAGGGTGAAGTAAAAGAGATGATATAGTTACAAAAATTCTTTATCTCCCCATCTTTCTTCATTGTTCCCTTAAATACTATCCCCTCCTTTCCAGTTCCGGCGCTATGCACTGCATATGGAGGGGTCCTAGCCTGAGTGCTGGTCCAAGATAAAAAAAGAATAAAAAAACATATTTGAAAAATGGTTGCGTTTATGCAAAGAAAGATACAAGCTTTTGATGCGGTTGCAGTAATTATATTATGG
Source organism: Linnaemya tessellans (assembly GCA_951800035.1). NCBI lineage: Eukaryota > Metazoa > Arthropoda > Insecta > Diptera > Tachinidae > Linnaemya > Linnaemya tessellans. Next base: position 2,454,031 of record OX637533.1, on the reverse strand, counting down.
TTGCGAGAAGCAAAGTTTGGTTATAGTAAGCAAAATGATTTAGTTGTTTCCATAGTGTATTAAATATATCTTTATGCGCAATAACAAAATTTTAGTTCTTACAACAGCTGCGACATGACTGGATGCCAGATTTGTCAAACACCGAAAGTCATGCTGAATTTCTCAATTGGTTCATAATAAAACTCTGAGAATTATACGATGATTGATTTTGATACAATTACTTGATCATAAAAGAGTTTCAGATGAGATTGTGTGACCGCAAGCTGAAGTAGTTAACGCATAGGATAATTATTATACTTTTTAATTAACTGCAAATAATCAAATTCTGTATATTCCTAAATTTTCCCATTTGGCTTATGAGTCATATATCATTTGAATTTTATATACACACGCATTTAAATTATAAATTTGCTAATAGCGTTTGTTTAATTCCAGTTTTGTCAAATCTCCCATCTAACACAAACAAACGATTTAAAAGCAAATATTTATTTATATATTCTAATTTATCATTTTAACTATTTAAAAACAAAAAAAAAACTACTTATAACAGTAATTTCACACATTTGCTAAACAAGCGTGAAAATATGTATAAAAATTATTAGTTTTTTCGATAAGTTTCGTTTTGTATTGAAAAAGGAGAAGTTTTGAAAAAAAAAGAAAATAAATAAATACTTTTAAGCATTTGTCGTTGTCAATGCATAATATTATAATTAATTTATTGTTACCAGTTTCCATATCAACTTTATTTTTGATTTTTTTTTAATCTGTACGATAGTCTCAACTTTTTCCCTCAAGTCTAAGAAGTTATGAAGTTGTTAGTAGTGCCACATTTTGACAGCATCATCGGATAAAAATAAACTTGTTGGCTTTTTATTTATTAACAGATAAAAAAGAATCATTAAAGCAACGAAAGAGTAAAAGGCCTGCATAGTCAGATATTTAGAATGAATTTTATGGACAAAGAAAAGAACTAATCGTTTACAACTTCAGCGCACAGTACTTTGAATTGTGGCGCCTTTAGTGTACGCAGCACATTTTAGCTGCCAATAGGTTAAGTTAACATGTTGCTGGTACGAAAAATAAGAGTCCAGCCCACTTTGGTCCATTTAATTTGATCCCTTTGTGATATCTATTTGTCTAGCAATAAGTTTACAAAGATTTGGGGAAAATTGTGGCCAATTATAATTACATCAGTAGAGGAAGTTAATGTTTGTAGTGACATTGTCCATTTTCTTGCTAAATGTGTTGGATGCGCTAAATTGCATACAAATTTAATAAATAGATGTAGTTAAATTATAATGTTTATGTGTCGTTCACTGAATTGGCTTGTCAGAGTATCTCAACGTAGTTACAAAATGTTATGACACTCTGTTAGATAGAAATAGTTCATATAAAAGGATTATCACCGAAGTCACTGCAAATCATTTGGACGAGAAATGGCGCAACATGCCATACAGCGCCTGAAAACATTAATTTATTGTGGGAAATGTTTGTTGTCAGAATTATCTCGAGAAATGAAGCTGCAAATTGGCCACTTCGTTGTTGTGGTTTGAAGAAATAAGATAAAGGGATACGAAATTGGAACCGACAGTCACGCATGCCACATGACAGGACTTTTTTTTAAACTTAAATGTTATGAAATTTGTGATCTAATAAAACAAAAATGTTGGCCATTCTATTACATATAATGTGTTTCATTTAAAAATATTCCATGCTTCTAAAAAAACACCCGTTATAACATTTACTTTGAATGAGCATGGCACAGCCCACTTTTACAATCATGAAATCATATTTTGCGAAAATCAATGTGCTGGCAAATTTTTAAAAATATTTTGTGAATAATGGAAATTAATAAAAAATATTTGCTTTGCATGGGCATGCATGCACTCAGTTTTAAATCGACAGGACTATTTTATCTGAAAATCTCATATAACAAGTGATTAAAATGCATAAAAAGATTTCTTGTAAAATTTAAGCGATGATTAACTAAACACTGATCAAATAATAAAAATAAAAATTTTTATAAAAAACCTAAAGCTTGTAAAATATAATTGTAATATATAGAAGAAGGTGAAAAATTAAGACAAAAAATTAAAGTGTGTTCAAAATAATTAATAATTCTAAAAATTCTTTCAATGAAAGGATTTTGCACATTTTCAAAACCAAACAACGTTTGAAAATTGAGTTGTTAGACTCTGACAATCACTTGAATAAAGTTTTATTTCATAGCCGTGGCAAAAAGGAAAAAGTGCTTAAGTCGATCGCACTACTAAGAGGCTTATAGGCTTATATGATTTAGTCCTTGGGCTAACCTTCTTCTGGCTTAGGTGCGATTGTAACCACTGCAAACCATAATTGAATGCAATAATATTTCAGCAAAATTTGCTCAAGTCGACTTAAGGAGTTGTTCATTATTGCTACAGATACATATATTTCGTTTTTTATAATTAGTTTTTTTTTAAAAAGATTAAATATTTGTTAATATTTTGTTCACAATTAAAACATTAATGAAAAAGGGAAACTTGGGCAGTCAAAGTGAATTAATGTTTCCGCATTCATGAAATCCTCTGTCTTGGGCGTCCAGCCTATTGCAGCGTAATTTCACTGAAAATTATTAGTTCAGATGTCCCGCTATTTTATAATTTTAATTTATCGCCGCATATGTCATAGATTTTTCATATAATTTCTAGTAAAGAAATTTAAATAATTGATTGGTAAGCACAAATGTGAGTGTATCGTATGTGACTGTGTGTGTGCGTTTCCCGGTATGAAATATTAAATAATAAATTATAGATTTTACACATACTATATCCATTAGTATATATTATGATTACATTTTAAAAAGTAACAAAAACAAAGTGAGCCCTTAAAAAACAGAGAGACAGAAAGAAAGAAGGGGGAAAAAAAAGCAGACCAGCAACACTTTCATTCATTGTTGGCAGGGCTTAAAACGGTCGATCGATCGTGCGTTGAACATTTCATTTAAAATAATATACAAAAATAGAACTGAAAACAGGTGTGAATATTTAGTTGTCAAATTGTTAAATATTTAATCTCTAAACGAGTTTTAAACTTTTTCTTTTGTTTTTCGAAATTTATTTATCGTTTTCAAAATCAAATACACCACGGGCATATTACGGTGTTATTTACAATCTCCTCTTACAGAAGAAGAAAAAAAAAAACAAGAAGAGGAGGAGGAGAAGAAGAAGAAAAAAGAAATGAAAAGGTCAAAATAGTAATGAAATGGTACTTCTTTGTATTTAATTTAGAATAAAATTTATAGAAGGTTTTAATGAATGTTAACCATATTGGAAATTGTTACCTGCCATTTCAATGATTATTAATTAATATATTCGTAAAAATTATAAGCATCTACTTAAGGGATTTTCTCGCTTAAGCAGCTTGATTTATGAGCTATAGATTAAAAGCGAAGAAGGCCAGGAAAACCGGAATTGTTTCATAACAACAAATCGAACAAACAAATAACCAATCGAACGGTTATACTACATGCAAGTCAAGGAAAATGTCAACAATTCGGGAGAAAAAAGTCTGTCTACTTTCCAATATTGTGATCGTGTACGGCTCGTGCAGAGATTTACCATATTTTCAGATATTATAGCATCGAGAAAACGAATATTCGGCTGGTTTGGTGGCAACATGGCTGATGATGATTTAAAGTATTTCTTGTGGGAATGTACGATTGACTGGTGTCTTCCTTTTTTCAACTTTTTTTTATTTTGCTGTTGTACCTAGGAAAGAATGTGCTGCAATGCGCTCTTTACTGCATGATTTGTCAATCCCTCTCACTGCTGCTCAATGACCAGTGCCGTATTTTCGTAATTGATAGAGACCCACTATAGTCATGCGTTAACAATTCAATCCCATATTCATGACAGAGTGCGGCATCGAACCCAGGATCTTCGGCTTCACGTGTTAACTGCCTCAGCCAGCATCAACAAAAGTGAAAACAGCGCTCTCCAAAATTGGTGTAACGCAATATGTAAGGCGCCCACTCCGGTATCTATCCATCATATTTCTGTCTAGGTAAATAATAATTTATAACAATTTAATTATACGTAAACACAATATCTTCATCAACGATCACTAAACGGTGCAACATTAGGCATGATTTTGATTATATTAAATTGACGCATAATAACTTTTAACATCGTAGTTCCTATGACACCTTTTAACGCCTGCCTTCTATTAGAGTAAACGAAGCAGTTGACGCCTTTCACATAAAAGCTTTATATCCTAACGATCACCAATTTTATTCACTTTATGTTTTCACTGCATGTCATAACTGTCTCCACTAAAAAAAAGCTAAGCAATCTAAGCTACGACTTGGCAACAAATAGAGAAATCAAACCTATTTCATTTAGCAGTAAACGATACTGCAACAAAATAAAAAACTATAATTCATTATAAAAAACCACATAAAGCAATAAACTATAAAACAATCTTAACACACATTAACAAGTCAGATACAAGATACGAGTACTTGTTAAATGAATAAATTCAGCCACCCCACTTAGTGTTTAATAATGATGAGCACCCACAAGGAACTTCACTGCAAATAGCACTCAAATCCTTGTAACAACCCCTTTTTGCAGCAGCACATTAGCCACCCTCATGCTTAGGTAATGCTGCTGCCATGCATCGTACATTTCAAAGACAGGTTTACTTTTTTATTACTGCAACACACTACGGATGAGGATGACTTTTTTAACGCAAAATCCCCCGCATAAGTTTAGAGGCCCTCTACCCAACATTTAGCTTTTCAATTGAGGGGGATTTAAGAGGATAAAAGCGATTTCAGTTACTAAGTTTCATATAAAAAAGATTAAGGCTTTTTATTACACTGATTTGTTTTTATTGTTTTGCCTTTTTTTTTTTTGAAAATTGTCTATAATAAATATTGTTTAACCAGATGTCAGATATTCATTTTTTTTTTGTGTAAAAACTATTTGTTAAGGGGAAGAAATGTGTGGTTTAACTATTTATAATACAGAAATCTCTTAGTTACAGAGGCGTGGGGAGGGGTTGCATTGTAAAAAATTCACATATAATGTGAGCTGAGCTAAAATTGCATTTAGTGCCTTAATTTTGGAAGCAAAATCCTTCATTATGAGTCATTCAGCATTCTTGGACCTTCAGTGAAAACATATGATTGGCTGGAATTTCAAAAATATGGGAATATTAAAAATCTCGCGCTCAGTTGAATTGATGCTGATGAATGTCAAGAGCAATTAAAGTCAAACTTTATCAAATCACACACATACTCAGGCAAAAATAAAAAAGTAGAGGAATGACTGAAATAAAAACACATGTGTGTATAGGCTCGTGGTGTTTGGTAATGACCAGTAAGAAAATAAAAATTAAATAAAAATAATGATGATGGTGATCGCCGCCTCAAAAAAAAAAAAATATATTTTTAAAGGTTACTTTTGTATAATGGCCGGCAAATGGCTGTTTAGATAATCAAGATGTTCTCCTCAACAGTAAGTGTAAAATATTGTGTTGGTTTGCAGCTTCAGCATTTGCTTTGCTCGCACATTTTAGAGTTCGAGTTTTGTGCTTGTGTACTCGTCACAATAGCCTAAGAGAAGTTTGATGGATTTGGTGGTAAAATGATTAAGAAGTTACTTGTATAAGAAAAGACATGAAATCATTTTCATTTGCTGGAGTAGTGACATGTTGAAGTGTGACCGTTAATGAGCAATTACGAGAATAAAGTTCGTTTCTTAGCTCTTTCGTTTTTACAATTATTTATGTTTTTCTTTTACGATCAATTCTTCGTCGGCTTATCTTTCATCATTTTTGGTAAACATTGGTATCCAATTTGACGCCAGTTTACTTAAAAAACTTTTAAATCAATAGTCCATCAAGATTACCTTGGCTAAAGAAAAAACGAGCAATTGTGTAGAAAATAAGGCCTACTGTGCAACAGCTTTAAGGACTATTATTTTTTATTTTTTTTAAATTCTTATAAATTTTTAGATAAGGACTATTGCCGATACATATTTTAATAATTATTTTTACATGATTTTAAAAATTAATTTTTCAAGGCTACTTTTTGAAGAATAATTTTTGTTAAACTACATCCGGTACTGCTCATGCAATGCATTGAGCTCCAACTATGAAAAGGAGGGGAGCGAAAATTCCTAATTTTGGAATGCAGACTGAAGTCTGCTGATAATTAAGTGTAAGATCACACAACAAGCAAAGCATATGATTCCCCGAAGACACCAAAAGTGTATATTGCAGACTAGAATAAAACTGCACAAATTATGATCAATTCTAAATGTTGTGCAGAGACGGTTTGTGTGACAATTTATTTGTGTTCTGTAGCCAATGTTTTTATTTTTAATTTCTTTCCTTCAAACACTAGACATTTTTACACATACAAATGCTGGAGAACATATTTTCAAATGTCCTTAGCAATAAATCACTGTATTGTAATCGGTTGTTTCACGTTGATATTTGAATTAAATACCAAAATCTATTGATGACAACAAAGTTCCGCTTAAACTTGTGACTTCAATGGTTGAGGGTAAATTTAGAGTTTTTGTTATCTCTAGCGATGAGAAAGGCATTCTGCTTGACATGTTAATAACACAGTATGTGTCTGGGCTGGAGTACCAGAAATATTAATTTAACAACTCTAATGCTAACGAAATAAAAAAAAAGTCACTCAAAGGTGTTTTGTAATTTATAGACATGCAGCACATGTGATGTCCTACAAGCAAACATCTACTTACTAAAAGCAACTACTTAAGAAAACCATTTCAGATGAGAATTTCAACTCCAGAACAGATTTGATAAAAGTTTAAACAATTTTTGTTGTTGTTTCATTTTGGATATGTAAAATATCTTCATCAAATTTTTGTATCTGCAGCGCAGAGGCAAGCCGGACCTACTAATGACACCTTAATAAATCATTTGAAAGGTGAGACATTAAGTGCAGCCATGCCATCTTTGGGTATCTACACGATTGAGATGCTCTTAACTCAATAAGTTGAAGTTGAACAATAAAAATAAAAATATGTACTGTACTCGAAAGAGATACATGGACTGGCGGACGGACATGCATTACTTCTTAACACCGTTATATTTAGTTTCTACAAGCTGCAGTATCTTATATTTCTTTCAATATGTAAATCAATGAGAATCTCTGTATCTACAAAAGGGTGTACGAGTGTCTCTAAGCAACAAGTAAAAAAGAAAAAGTTTAATCTTTTCATTTTGGTCACTTCATTGTAGCGCCAATTGTGTGATGAAAATCTTAGCTGCCTATATGTAACGATTATTTTTTTAGAGGTGGACAAATTTAAATGAATAGCCTCTTTCAAGCAATAAGTTTGTGGTTTTAATACGACAGTGAATCTGTGCTTTACTTCAGACTAAAAAAAAGAACAGGTCACTTTTAAATACATAAAAGTCATTTCCAATAAAGCAATTTTATTTTTATTATATAATTTATTTCCTATTTTTAGTTCTGCAATTATTGCACAATATTACGTATAAAATATAGTGTTTTTAATTTTTAGACCTTTTGTTTTTGTAAAAATTTTTATTATAATAGATTTGAGGTCTTTTTTTATTAAATAATAACGATGTAATAATTTATTCTATGCTGTTTTCAATATATCGATATCTTCCGGATAACTTCTTCAGGCTAGTAATGAAGTTTTTTTTAATGGGACCAGCACAACCCTTATATATGCACTGCATTGCGCCGCAACTAGAAAGAAGGGAATAGTATTGAGGGGACAGATGAAGAAGATAGAGAATTTTTTGTAGCTGTTTAAAGCTTCGCCGGCTAATTTTTTGCTACAGGGCCGACGAAGGAGGGTGCCGTTTCTCTGCTCTTTAGTACATGATAATAGCAGTCGTTGCCATGTTTAGTGACCAGTGCTATACGTGGGTCACTAGTCCCGCACCATTTGGGGTTCAACTGGCAGTAGTCTCGGCTATGGGGTCTGGCCGGAGACTTAATTCTATTTCCACGGTTGTTAGGAGCCCCAGAAATATTGGTTTCTGCCTGGCATTAGTTGTGGCCCTTCGGGGAGCATCGTGGGAGCTGTGGTTGAAAACCAAATCGTGGGAAGAGCGTGAGCTCAGTGCGTAGTTGTACTGCAACCGGGCGCCGTGAGCCAAAGATTGGCAGGAGTTTTAGGTAGGCTTCTAACCAAGGGGGAGGACATGTCGAAATACATGCTTTCAAATTGGCACTCATGCGTGACAGTCTGTTGCGTGTGGGGGCGTTGGTAGACGCATTGTATCCACCCGGTGCTAAGAGCACAGTGAGGTTGGGCCTCGAGGCAGGTAACTACTTCAATCTGTAGCACGTCTGACCAGTGCTACGCCTTTATAATGCAGATCAGAAGAATTCGACACAATATTCATGACTGAGCGCGGAGTCAAACTCAGGACCCTACGCTTTTACAATTTCGTGTTAATTACTTCAGCCAACTAAATATTAAATTAACAACATTAACATATAACGTAAAGTTTTAATTATAAATATTGTTTTCCGTTGTTTTATAAAACGTTGTACTTAAAAAAACAAAATAACAGCAACAAAATTATTTATATTAACACTCGCATACCACAAGGTCCATAGTGATGTCCAGTGGAATATACACTTCTTTTACGAAACACTTCAAGTTTATGAGAACTACCCAGCACTTTCCACGAAACCCACTAGAGCAGCCAGTGGTGCGTTCCTGACACTGTACAGATCCCGTAGCATACGACAGCTTAAATGTCTGCCAGGTTGCCACAGAGGATGTGCTATACTGACTCTACTTCTTGGGAACAAACTGCGCAATTTCTATAATAAGTTGCAAGTTTCTCATATAACCTAGTGTGCGTTTCAGGGAACGTTGCTAGTAGTTTTAAGCACTCGGCATAAAAAACACCCGTTACTTTACTTGTATTGCTTTTTATGTCCACTTTCTACTCTTAACAAATTTTTCGATTATTTATTTACTGGGTTTATTACCCTGGTGTGCAACAACACCAGAGCGAGTGTATACTTTTTTTAATGGCTGGCATTTTAGAAATGAGTGCTATCGCGTGTCGGAATCACTGATTTGATTATTTACATTAGAGTTAAAAAAATATATTACAAAACAAAAAACAATTTAAAATAGACAGTAAGACGGAACTGATTAATATTAGTTGACAGCATTCTAATTATGTTTATATGAAAATTACACATGCGTTAGAGTTGTTCTACTTTGAAACATACTCGTACGTAAATGAAAACAACTATTAAAATACTCGTACTTGTAACATGCAACAGGTTGCATGTTCAGCTGTCGTTCATGCGTCAAGCATTATGGGCTTGTGAAGCGTAAAGCTTGATGACATGTCAGCCAGATTATATTAATTGTTAATTTTATGAGCACAGAACTTTTAAATAAATCTGAAAGATGGGAAAATTGTGCTAAACCGCAAATAGTACTTGTTTTTAAGAAAACGGTGAAAAGGTAACAACTGCAAAAAGTATCCCTAGACAAGTACCCAAATTCTGGTGTTAAAAAAATCTTAATGGAGTTCCGTTTACGATCATTATTCTAGTGAGATAGCAAATATTTTCTGTATACAATTTTGCAAATATGTACTTGCTTTTATAAATTTTTTTACACTCACTTAAATGTTTGGGTGTATGCGTGTGTAGATTTTCCTCAATTGTTTTCAGAAAACATTAACAGGAAATGAGATTTATATCTGTCCTACCACCAACACACTTTCCCTTCAAGCCAACAGCATAATGGCAATTTATTGGCTGTTAATATTGATTACACATAAATATCTCAGGCTTCGAAAACGAAAGAGTTCACGTTGATATGAAGAAAGGGTTGAATGGAAATTTTCAACGTCCCAAAAGCATTTAGATATTTTAGAAGGTGTAAATTTAAAAAAAAAAAATGTAAATGGGTTTCCTGGAAGTTAACCGTAAAAATTGGAAAGTTTTATACTTAACGTTTTCGTTTTTTCTGCCACAGAAATGGCTGGTAATGGGATAGCGGAAAATCAGAATTTTTTCCATCTTGCAAATGTTTTTAAAGACGTATGCCTAAATAACCTAAAGGTTATTGTGATGCTATAAAGGTGTTACGTGGTAACAGACACAGTCACAATTTAATATGACAAAAATGTTTGTTGACATCAGGTTTTAGAAAACCGATGGATTGATTAAATAATTTTGTCATGTATGCATAGCAGTTAAGATCAAAATGATTTTTTCTCGCATTTATGGTGTTTATTTAAAGGAAAAGGAAGTAATTTAGAAGAATTATTAATCATATCATATCATGTCATCATTATTGATAACAGTTTTCGTTTAAGAATGCAAAACAAAAATGTTTTTGTATGACAAAGAAGAAAAAAAGTGCCAAAACCGAAATATTTTTTTACAAAGATGCTTGAAATTTTAATTGAGATAATTGAGATAAATATGCAGCAGCTTGATAATACAATGAAAGACATCTTTTAATATGCTGCAGAGTATAATTAAAAATTATGTTTAAAATATATTTACAGACTTTTTTTCTTGTTCAGAAACTAACAAATAAATATAAATGTGAACATGTTTCTTACAGTAATTGTGTATTGCACAATGGGACATTTTCTCTTCATACAAATAGGTAACAAAATAAATTTTTTTTCGTTTTTAAATCTTGAGCCTCTGAAATGGTAACACTCTTAAAAATTACCCTTAATCGAGTTTTCTTAGTTTGAGGCCATGATAAAATATTTTAGCCGTCTTCTGCCAAACTATTCCACAGTGCGACAGGCTTTTGCGTTATACATTTATCTACTATCCCAATTTACTTTTTCTTCTTGGTTTTCTTTTTTAATATTTCTCACTCCCTCAAACTTATGAAATTCATAATTATTTGTGGTGAATCAACAAAAATGATTCTGAATTTTGGTATGCAACTTAAGACGAGGAATGTTTAATAACACTTGTGGTATTTTTTAGGCTTTTTCAATATGAACAAAGAAACGAAACACCATCAAAGGTTGCATGATATGATTGTGTTGAAAACAAAAAAAAAAAAAACATTTACAAAACACATTTCACTCCCACCAAATAGAATTACTTTTATTTCTCCACCCGTTATATGAAAAAGTAAGAAAACTGTATTTAATTGCAAGTGTGAAGATGAAATTTTAACGATAAAACCAACTGCTTATCATATTCTACAGCTAAATTATATGAAAGGTTGCGTAGAATTATTTAATTCTCTCGCTGTGGAGCGTAAATTTTCAAAACATGCATTCCAGTTTGGCTTTCCAGCGCAAAAACAAAATGTTTTATTAAGTTTTTAATTAATCAATGCGGCGTTACTAATCACTTGCCACTAATTTGAAACAATTTCCTAAAATTGCTAATTTGTTGTTGCTGCATCAGCGAATCGAATTAAAATTAAACAAAAGCATTTTGCTGTCAAACGACAACCGGCCAGCAACCAGAAAGAATAATTCTCAGGCACACACACACACGCAAGCATAAATAGAGTAAATGAACACCCAGAGACGAGACTTGGTTGGCATTTACACTATAAACATTTTGATCGGCCCTACTGCTGTTATATCCCAGCTAAAGCAACCTCCTGGCTAATATTTTGGTTACAACAATTTCTTATTGGGCAAACAAAGCTTCGTCTCTATGCAGACAACTCTTGGATATTCATACTCCAAATATTAATTTAAAAATGTTGTAGTTTGTATTTTACACAATAGTTTTTGGCACAATTCAGCCACTGTAACTTAACCGCCAACTTAACAATCCGCCCCTTCAACATTTGTTTCAATTTCATTCAGAACTTATTTCATTGAAAATATTAAACAAAAATAGTTTTCTATCAGAAATTGAAAACTGGTTAATTAAGCAAAAGTCTGTTTAAGCCGCAGACCTCACGATTGCTAGCAAATAAATTATGTTAATATACTATATGGAAGATTTCGTTTTGTTTGTTAATTTTTACATGATTTTAAGCCAAAAATATTTATTAACCTAATTAGCGAATTATTTATATTAATAAACATGTCTGAGCTCCTTTCGTTATTGGCAATGTATTCAGCATCTGGAATAATATTATTTACGACGAATTATTTATTTTCAATTCATATCACATCTGATTCTAGATTTCCATAAATATTTTTGACACGCGATTATTTTTACATTATTTACGATGATTTTGTGTAAATCTAGGCTGCTACACCTATTTTCGACAGCTCGTTCGTGCGATTCAGCGGTTCTGGTGCCAATACGAAAATAGGCAGCAGCTTTGGCTGCAGAGATTGAAAAACTATTTAAAAGAAACGTTTATGCTCTTGCACGTGTAAACAAACAATTTAGTGTAATTTGTAAAATAGGATAGAATAAGAAAGTCAGAAGCACTAAATGTTTTCTGCTACATGCAAACACACACATACATACTTGCATATTATAATTATAAATTATAAATGTGCCATTAGAGAAAATTGTTAACACACGCCACGCTAAAAGCTTTTTTTTTATCCTTTCATATAACGATCAAACTTGTTCACACAAACTCCATTAGATGCGGTCGAAAGGGATGTCCCATAAAAATTGTTTTTGGTTATGACGCTGTTTTTTTTATAGAAATTACTTTTATAAAAATTATTTAAAAGTACTTGTGCTAAAAATTGTTTATAGAAAATTGTAACATCACCTTTTGTAATAGCACTTGTTATGAAGTACTTTTTGTAAAGGTGTCAGTACATTTTGTAATAGTACCTTTTGTAAAAGATTTTTTAAGAAAGTAATTTTAATACAAGTATTTTATATACGCAGTGTAATTAAAGAAAATCTTTTATAAAAACTATCTTTTATAAACTGTACTTGCCGTAAAAGGGCCCTTAACAAAAGTAGTTTCCAATGATGGTCGACTTCTTATCAGGCAAAGTCACAATCTTAAGAAAAAATGGCAGCCATAGTTTATTTATCACTAATTATTATGATTGAGGTTTAGATAAAAACTTTTTATTAAAAGTGCCTTTTGTAAAAAGTAGCTCTCATAAAGGGTAGCTTTTTGAAAAGTTTCTTTGACGAAATTCCTTTTGTAAAAATACTTTTTGTGAAAGTAGATTCCTTAAACTACGTTTTGTAAAATAATTTGTTTATTTTCATTATATTTTTTAAAGTACCATTTATAAAAGTACCTTTTGCAAAAGTATATTTTATAACAGCATCTCTTGTAAAAGTATGTTTTGTAAGAGGTACCTTTTGAAAGTAGCTTTCATACAATATACACAAATTTAGTAAAATTTTCGTTTTATAAAAAAGTACATAAAAAGTACATTTCATAAATTCCAAAAGTACCATTAACAAAAAGTACTTTTGGTACTTAGTACCTTTTAACAAAAAAAAAAACGCTTTCAATAAAAATAACTTTGCCTAGAAATTTTCTGGTATAAAAATAAATTTTAAAAAACAAAAAGTACCTTCCACAACAAGGCATTTCTATAGAAAGTACATTTTAATGGAAACCCTTTATTAAATTTATTTTTTATTTTTAATGTTAATGTTTTAATAAACAATATTTCAATGTAGTTTTGAAGCTCATTGAATGCTCTTGGTGTAGCGTTCATGTCATTAATAAGACAATTGGTGCAAGGCACCAGAAATTACTGTTATTACGAACACTTTCGTTAGAATATCCTTTTAAGCCACGTGTGCATTTCGTTGGCACATGTTTTGTTGTTGGAATATTAAAATTTTAGATTTAAACTCAAAATATGCTAAAACTTTTTTGTTTAAGAAACTGGCAAAATATTTGAAAACTGTCCAATGAGGTTCGTCGACCTTTTAAAAAATATGTGATAAAAAGTTTGTTTAATTGTGTGTAAGTCCTTTACTTTACAATAAACATACTAATTTTTTTTGTTAATTTTAAGGCAATAATTAATCTTCGTCTGTTTAGAATTGAGGTGTTTGTTAAATAAATTGCATGTATTTTAAAAGATTGAAACTGGAAGTTGCAACTTAATAATCAACCCACGCATAATTACACGCAATTAATTAACGCCGCAACGTAACGATCGGTAACTGCGCAAAGATCTCCATAAAAATAAAGATTGAAATAACACTAAAAAAGCAGAACCGACGAAAAAATGTTAAAATAAAAAATAAATGACGACGACGTTCGAAATTGTTTTCGTGAGCATTTTTATATTAATGACAACGATTTATAAATGTCGACTGCCACCGATACCATACCAATGGACTTTTTTCGTTCTTTTTTTGTTTTTGGCAAAGTTAATAATCTGTATACATTCATATTTATATTTGGAATTACAATATCTTTTTTATGGCACACACTTCAGATATTCGCACTTTAATGAATCTGTTTAAGTGGTTGTGTATGTAATGACAGATAGTCGTTTAACGGCTGATTGATTTCGACAAGCAACGCCAGTTCCCGAGCATTCGCCTAAAAAAAAAAAGAAAGAAAAGAAAAACAGCAACTTCAACTTATAATTCTACATTTAAAAGGCGACTCTAGAGAAAAAGGCAGACAGGCAAACAGTCAGACAAACCATAAATATTCATGTGCTTCGTTTTGTGGGAACGGTGGGAGAGGAGGGCAGCAGCTTATAGATGTGCGATGATGAAGATGATTTCTCATTTTCTTCATTTTCGTTTTATTAAGCGACTCTTTAGCTTCACACGTATCCAGTATTTATGTGCAGCAGTCCAATTGAATTCGAATTGCAAGTATGTGTTTTGCATTTCAAATGCAGCAACTGAACATATTTGAGCATGTGCCAACGAATTATGTGAAACATTTATCGATTCTTTAAATGATCTACGAGGCGGCGGTAAAACGCAAAAACACAATCAAAAGTAAAATATTTCAATTTAATAAAACGTGTTACAAATTTTCAATGAACTATTCATTTCTACAAAACGTTAAAGAAGTAGCAAAGCCGATATCATCGCCAAGACGAAACCAAGTGGCCGGCCAACCAACGTGCGAGCCCAAAGATAAGCTTTGCTGCTGCTGCAATTTCAAATATGTACGCTGAGGTATTCCTTAATTTCGGTGGCGATTCTCAAACAACATGCTACTGTTGCGTCTGTGGATGTGACTGTATGGGTCGCTTAATAATTGTCATAATTTTAATGCTGCTCCTGCTGGGTTTGTGCCCGCCAAAAAATTTACTAGTTCGCGGAAATCAAAGAAGCAGAAGGAGCAGAACAATAAAAGATTGTCTTGAAAAAGATACATTGAATGGTGAAACCAGACAACAAAAATATAAAAAAATTAATATATAAAGGAGACCACATGTGGCCTGTTAAAGTATTTCATTATGCCCAAAATGAAAATGCTTCCTTTTTTTGGGATAATCCCTAAGCGTGCATGTTAGCGATATTGGTGGTGGCGGCAGATGTTATTGATAACAACCTCTGCTTATGAAATATTATCCGTCTCGCTCTCGTTGATGGCGAGAGTGGAAAAATTGGGATCTTAATGCAGCATCTTTAAGCTTAACAAGATTGCAATTAATTTACGCTGATAAATCTTGAAGTGCTAACTACATGACAACAACAAAGCAGCAACACACACGACTCCGTCTAGAGGTGTGGGGATGCACTCCAGTGAGCAATTGTTGGCCCTTGATCGTTTGCAGCTAAGAAATTCGTGTCTGTGATTTCAGCCATCAAGTTAATCGTGTTGTGTTGTTACACCTACATACATACATACATGACCAAACAGCAACGGCAACATTTAATTTAGTTTCTTTGCCACATGCGCAAATTGATGGCCGTTATTAGCCCAAAAGATACATGTTAAATATTTCATTGTTGCTGGCTGGGCTGGCGGACAACCAAATCATTATTTACACTAAACTTTATTAAAATCAGATGAGCCGAACGGGCTTTAAACAGAGTAGGCACAGAAGACTTGCTTTTTTTACCATCCGATGAGAACAAAAAGTACTTCTTAGCGTCTTAAAAAAGCTTTTAATAGAAAGTATTCTTTTAAGTAACTGTCCCTTAACAGGCTTCCCAAAAGATGGCAACTTACAAAAATTTTTTCCAAAAAAGTACTATAATCAGTAGATTTAAAAAAAGTACCTTTTCAAAAATTTCGTGAATGAAGTACCTCTAAACGCACGAAGATTAAAAAAAATAAATTTCACGTAAGATACGTTTAAAAATATTTAGCTTTTACGTCATGTACATTTTAAACAAATTACGTTTTAAAAAAGGTACTTTGAAATAGAATTCCCTTTTCAAAAAAGTACACAATATTTTTTTTGCTGTAATTCCATTTTAAGAAAATTAATTTTTGAAAGGCACTTTTTCAAAAAATTCTTTATAAAAAATCACGGGGTAAAAAAAATTCCTTTTATAATTTCTTATTAAATCGGTTTGTAAAACAGAACTTCTATAAAAGAGTATCTTCAGAAAACCACCTTTAAAAATTACAGCTTTAGAAATACTTTTGATTTCTTTGATAAAAAAATATATTTTATAACAAAAATGTATAAAAAAAAGGTTTAAAACTGCAATTGCCCTTAGAAGAGGTAAAAATTCATCTACAAATTGAAAATGGTACTTTTTATAAAAGGCCATGAACCAGCGGCAAAAGGACCTGCTGCATTCTAATCTTGTGAAGAAGAGCTTTTTTATGCTGCAGCAGTTTTTTAAATTTTATTTTGCAACTCTTATGACTTCTGGTTTCTGTTGTATGCCAACTTGCACTTTGGCGAGACAATAATTATGTGTAACTTGAGTAATTTAAAAGGAAACTGCAATTTTTGTAGTCGCTGTGTCAGATCAATTTAATTTGAATAAAAACTGGAAACCTGGATCCTACAAAACATACACTCATCTATTTGAAGCATTTGTGCATACAAGTGTGTGTGTGTGTGTGCGTGTGCGTGTGCGTGTGGAGTCATATTTTTAAGATAAAAAGAAAACGCGTGACTGGTACTAATTACTCGTCTCGGCGATAATCAACACGTGCTTTAGACGCAACACTTTATAAACGACTACAAATGACTTACAGCCTTTAAAAAGATGCACTCACAGATTCATTTTCATTCGAGCATGCGTTTTTCTTGTTAATATAGATTACAATCGTACAAACATTTCACATTTAGGCTTGACCATTTACAGCATTTGCTTGCTTGCTGCTCGCTGCAGTGCTACAGGACACCTTTCTTGTGGACAGTGTGTGCACACACATTAAGCAGCCGACCAACAATATTTGTACGGATGTGTTGTACGTCTTGTTCATTTGTTCGCCACGAACCGATAATAAAAGATGATTCACAGATCTAATGTTGTTTACATGAACCATTTATTCAGTTAGTCATTCTGTCCGTTTGCTTTTTCGTGCTCCCTCCAATGTCTGTCTGCTGCTGAATTTTACGATTCTTGGTGCATCTCTGGGCATACACTTAACGTCTTAATAGCTGTTTAGAGCAATATTTACATAAAACATTTAAACGTTTTTATCGCATTGTAACGTTTGGTGGCATATTTTGTTTCGTTTGGGTTGCTTTTTTTCTTTTTTTGAAAATTCGTTACGTGGTGTAGGGAAGCCGCACGCATTGCTGCTCAAGGAGCCATACACATCCCACTCCATGTTCATTTTATTATTATTTATATTCGTATTTATGCTGATTATGAGTTAAATTTGTATAAACGTCGCTGTTTCCTTGAATCTTGATGCATGCTTTATGACCTCTCTGAATGTTCTTGTATGAATCCCATCTTTAGTGTGACAACACGTACTTCACTGGAACTGTTTATTAGCTGAAATTGAATAATTTCATTTGCATTTGAGAGCAAATTAATACAAAAGTGCAATAGAATAGTAGACCATTTGGAGTGATCTTGCAAGTGATTATATTTCGTTTATGGGCATATTACAAAAAGACAGTGATTGCTGATATTTGAAAAGTTCCATTGCTTTTCTTGTGGACTGTAACATGTAGATGAGGTCTGGTCATAGTCTATGTCTGCTTTTATTGTCATCGTAATGTTGTCATAGTAATTTACTTTACAAAAATACATTTTAGGATGACAATTATATTCCAATCGTATGCACTATTCTCATGTTAATCAGAAAATAGTTGAAGAATAATTAAAAGAGCTGCTGTTGACTGCAGTATTTAACACGTAGACTTCGCAGTCTGAAGGAAGATTGGATCACGTACTCAGTCATTAATATATAATAAAGTTTTTCTGACCTGAATCTGAACTGATTCGAATCCAATGTCGCAATTTGCGCCCTGTGCTTGTGGCTGCTTGTGTTAATGACGAAGTCAAGTGAAATGTGACCTAGACAAGTAAAATGTGCCCATTACAGCACCCCCCTTCGACGCTATTGTAACTAAAACTCTGCGACGAATTATAAAGCAAAATATTGCATCCCTTTGCATTTCGACATCTGCCGTCTTCACAGTATCCCTTTTTGTAGTTCTAGGACAATGCAAGGAACCGTTGTCCTGGCCTCATCCAGTGAGTGGCCATATTTGTTAAAAATATGGTTTCAACAGAATAATCCTGGATTAGAATATTTGCTATTATTCCACTTGGACCTTTCAAAAATTTAATTTTATATATTTAACTAAAACTTTGTTTATTGTTTTTTAAATGAACAAAAAAATTGTGGCAAAAAAAAAAACGAAAATAGAGTTCACTCACTCTCATTCCATAAGCCAGGTTTATTGGGTGGAATATGGGCAAAAATTTATCATAAGATGTACAAAGCGTAACGAAAAAAGCTGCGCGGCTTTAAGTGTTTTTGGCTGTTGTTTATGCAGCTGTTGCTGTTGCTGTTGCTGCTGCTGCTACTGCTGCTGATGACGATGTCATTGTACATTATGAATATTTATGTGGCAGTACGAAATGGTACATTTATTTTATACACATTTTTAAGCTCACTCTCGTTTGGCAAATGCCAGTAAGATTGGTGGGCAGGCAGCAGGTAGTAGATAGCGCAGATAATATATCCGGTTCCGGTTAAGCCTATATTTGAAATGTTTGTTGGTTGTGCTTTTTTGCTGCTGTTCGTACGATAGATTCATGCGGAATGAATACAAACATACACACGTGCATATATTTACCAGTATAAAATTGTCGATAAACCTACTTGTATGTTTTTACTTTTATTACAGAGCAACAACGAAAAACAAAAACAACAACGACAACAACAACAAATTCGTTGAAATTAATGATAAAATGTGAATGCACGCAATGCAAGGTATTTCACCTTGTCGCACTGCATACAAATGACATGTGCTTAAGAGGAATAAATTGTTCGTATAGAAGCGGTTATTGGTCTACTTGATTTTCTTACAAGCCATACGTAAGTACATGTGTGCCGACATAACGATCCTGAAATATAAATCTACTTTACTGTATATAAACGAGGCAGGAAAAGGACGAGGAACAGAAAAAATAAACCCGCATATACGGCAGGGTAAGCTTAACATCCGTTAGCGTATAAATTATCCTTCCCATATCCACTGTTCATAAGCGAGCACGACCATTATGATGAATAAAATCCGTAAGAGCAGAGAAATGTTTCGAACTACTCGTGCAATTGTGTTGTAGGTCAGCCATCCGTCGTTTTTGAAGTTTGGAGCAACAGCGACAACATCATAAACTGGCTGTATGCATGAGTTGTATGCTATAAATCTTTTTAGAGCAATTAATTACAAGGCAACTGAGTCGATTTATGACAAAAGTGGTGTACTGCCAATCCACCAGTAGCAGTAGCAGAAGCAGGCAGGCAGGCAGGCATCCTGCCAGCCAGCCAAACCAAAGCAACATTTCATTCTAAGAGCCAAGAGATGGGCATTTCTAATTGACATCATTCTTGTCGAGAATGAACTTCCTCTTAATGCCGACAGACGGATTTATGAAACAATTTTTAAATGTATGTGTGTGTGTGTGTGCAATTATTCATTAATATCAAATGAATATTTGCTACCATTTAGCGAATCCATTAAGTCAACTTTTATAAAGATTTCGATGAAAAGATGGAACAACTGAGAGACTGGCAAAGAAGTAACAAATTTCAGTTTCCATTTCCTTTTCATTACGAAATAATATGAATTGTAGAACTCGTTTTGTTCAAACCACGCTGAACAGGTGTCACATTCAAAAATTATATTTCTACCATTAAAAATATTCATTCAAGCATTTCAAATAAA
The DNA here is from genome assembly GCA_951800035.1 of Linnaemya tessellans. Classification (NCBI taxonomy): domain Eukaryota; kingdom Metazoa; phylum Arthropoda; class Insecta; order Diptera; family Tachinidae; genus Linnaemya; species Linnaemya tessellans. The sequence goes on along the minus strand of OX637533.1, from coordinate 2,433,808 downwards.
AATTTGAAATTTATATCTGTATCACTCATAATAATAACGACGTTAATGCTAATGATTATGATTATTATAATGATAATGATTTTAATGATAGCAATAACAACAGCGATATCGAGGCATCTTTATGAAAAGAAAAGAAACAAACACTTTTTAAAAGCTCCAGCAAACATCGAGTCTGTATTTGAGCATATCAAAGAGGAATGAAATCAATTAAATTGTTGTTATTTAAAAATATGCTGCTTTCCAGACGCAATATATTTTAAATAATTTCTATATTTTTAAAACAAATTTTTATAAAATGATTTCTTGATGAAGGTACTTTTTGAAAAAAAGTACTTTTAGTTTTTCCATAAAAGGTGGCTGTGTAAAGCCAATACATTTTTTCCAAAACATAAAATTACCAGTATTTTTCCCAAAAAAATACTTGAAACGCAAAATTTTTTCCCGTTTTAAAAATGCAATATTCTTTTTATATGTATATCTGTTTTTTTCAGTGTATAGTAATTTGCAAAAGATCAAAATCAAACATATAAGAGAAACCGATTCACTAATATCCTAATTTCTCAAAATATAATTTTCCAAGTATTTTTTAGCAAAATTTATTCTACCGAATAGATGATTCTGGGCTGAGTCTCCTTATAAGTGCATTCATTCAATAACTACTATTTTTAAGAGGTAAAAAAAGCCTATGCCACAATTGCAGAATAAAAACTTCTACACGGAGAGAGAGGTTCTCCTCTACCATGGAGCACTACCGTTGATAACTTTTTGTGAAGACTGTGTTTAATAGGCACATACGAAGTACTGGGGTGTTCTGGATCTTATTCGTAAAAAGGGTAGGGAGAGTCAAATGCCCTTGGAAAGCATAAGTAGAAGAAGGATATTCGAGTTATAACTCTGCGGTGTCTTGCGAAGCACGTATCCATTTATCGGAAGATCTAATTGAGAGTCAGGTGTAGGGGTAGAGAATTCTCATCATACAGACTGTGATTGGATGCGTGAGGCAAGCCACAATGTACTTTAAACTAGTGCTAGAAAGTGTTTCAAAGGTCAATTCATAGCGATCGACACTATCGTCCACGATAAAGTGCAGAACGAATTTCATGATCCAAGTCAAAAAAATTTAACTATATAAAATTATTATTTATTATTCATGTCGAAGTTTAACTTATCTCACTTCTAATTGTTGTGTACGGCGTACAATATGCGTTTTCCTTCAAATCGATTAATGTGTTTTGTGTGCACGGCTTAAGTATTTGACATTTTCGTAAGAATCATAATAATAATAATGATAATAATACATTTTATAGCTTTTAAACGACATTACAATACAATGCAACTCTATATCACTTAATGCACCTCCAGCAACAACAAGAAAAACACAATGAAAGTGTCTTCTTAAAAAAAAAACTAAAAATACTTAGAAAATGTATGTTCTTGGGATGTAATATCTAACGCATGTGTGTCGTATATTTAAGTAACAGTTGCTGTCTCACACAATATGCGACTGCGAGCACTTTTCGATGCATCGAAAGGATGCAGTTTAAAAAATATTCATGAAAATTTTAAATATTATTTCTTATGCTGGAAAATTTCTTGCCACTATATTTCCTATACAACAGAAGCTCCATTGCATTTGATGCTGAAAGAACTTTTCAGATGGCCTTATGCATTGGCTGACATTAGTTTCCCCCCCAAAGCTGGGGTTGCTGGCGACAAAGATTTTTAGATGCTGTTGCCGATAGTTCTGCAACTACTGGAATGTATACATCCGTTCGTACAAACAACTCAACACGTTCATAACACAATCGACAGGTTGTTTTATTATTTTTTTAATAGATATTTTGATGAGCTCACATCATACGTGGGCGTACGTACTGTCGTCACTTCCAATTTCGCTTAATATTTTTGTTTTTGTTGCTACAAAGTGTTTATTATTTTATGACGATAGCGGTTTCAATTTTAATATTTGTTTCTGTGGTAAATATTAAAATTTATAATAATAAAAAATTATCAAGCCACCACAGCAAAAACTACAACAACGCCTGTCTGGGTTTCAAAAACAACAACCGCATCACCGGTATGCTTGAGGTGTTTCTGTTTTTACTGTCTAGTTACAGCAGCAACAAAAAATGATCTGTACTATGAATAGCACAGGTGTCGGCTACAGGGTGCTAAATTTGTTATAGGGCTTGTTATAGGCCGCCTACGGAAAAGCTTAATCCAGGAGCAGTTCTGAGGAATCTGATCGTTATTTCCTTTTTTTTTTGCAAAAATTGGTTGTGGTATTGGATTAACGAGTTTCTTTCTACACCTTTTTGCTATCTAGAGAAACCGCAGCCCAGGCAACGGACTTGGAATAGTCACAGGCCACAGCCATTAATGTTCCTCTTATATTAAAGCTGAATTTTGACAACAACAAAACAGGGCCACATCAACGAAACTTTATTTTGCTTCAATAAAACATTTTGCCTGAAAATTTAAAACACACTTTCCAGTTGAGTAAACAAACACACGGAATAAATACTGTTTTAATGCACATTTACACAGCACGAATGAATGCTGTGCACCACACCTCGCTCCCTAAAGGAATCACTACGAAATCATAAGAACGAATCAGTAGCAAACAGCTTCACACACAACAGCAATAAAAATGCGAAAACAACAAACAATAAAAATAATAAACAGCAATATCAACGACAATAACAACAAACAACAATTTACTGCAGCAGCATATTTGCAGTCAGTCTATCATTCATTTTTGTCGCCACATTAAACAATGAATTGTTTCAATTTCATCTTATGCATTTTCTTCTTCTAATGCTTTGATTATGCTGCCATTGTTGCGTTTTCTGTATTTTATTTCTTTTTCATTAAAATTATTAATTTCTAGCAATGTTTAAAGATGACTCGAGAAGAAGGGCAGTTCTAAAATTACCTAAAGTCTCTAGGAGAGTACACATACGATTGCAACTTTCTGAACAAAATTATTTTACTTTCTCTACAGCAACTATTTTATTTTTTCCACCGCCCTCGCATGGATAACTTCTACAACTATAAATATTCTTATAATCATATGCACACATTTAAATGAACACAAACTGCGTAAAAATTTAATTGTTTTTGTATCTGTTATTATTTAAACAAAAAAAAAAAATTTTTGTTGTACAAGTGTGTATTTGCTTTAAATGGTTCGTGTAGCTGTTTTCAGTTTTTTTAGTTGTTACTCAATCCATCCGCTTGTCTATCTTTTTGCAGCACATATTTCCTTGTTAACCAGAGTTTAGATTTTAATTGTGAAATATTTCATTTAAAAAAAAAATTGCAGTTGCACAAGCTGTTTAAATGCGGAAATATTTATCAAGCAAAAAAGAAATCATCAAAAATTGAGATCAACACATTTAAAAAGTTATTGAACTCCATACAAATACATGTGCAACGATTTCTCTCATACACGCACACCCCCATAAACACACATGCCTGCCTACATAAACTGTTAATGCAACTGGGGGACAAACAACAACGAAATTAATTTGTAACGAAGTAATTTGTAAATAATAAAACACTTTGTTTACAAGGTGGGCTTTTTGTTTTTTTACTCCTCTACCTTAAGAGCTTATTTTATATTTTCTGATAACATTTTCGAGGATACTCCTGCGCTCCCATGGCCATTCCCTTGATTTGCTTTTCGCTAAACAGTTAAACTGCTGACTGCTAGCAATCACTGGGCTATCGCTAGTCCTTTTAAAGATTTCAGAGCTGGGAAAACATTTTTTCTACATCGCGGGGAATTGAAGTTTCACAAGATTTCAATACGTTTTAGTTTATATGCGATTGGATCGCCCGATTTGTTTATTTTCGAAGTAAACTTTTAATGCATGCGGTTGTTAAAGATCAAATAAAATTAAGCTTTAAGCTTTATAATTTTTTAGACGTTGCTTTTATGTGTACGGGGTTCATGATGAAAAAATTGTTTTTAAATATATGCAAAACTAAAGAATCTAAACTTTGGACTCCAAAGCATGAATATGTGGCGATCAGACGTTCAGTTCTTTATTTTGGTCCCTTTACGTTACGGACCATTTGTTTGTGTATGTACATATATCTTTATGAAAACCAAATGCTATACATTTACGCATGCGTCTTAATTATAGCAACTGGTTGAGTTGGCTTGAACTCCGCTTTCGAATTGACCTCAATATCGTTGAAAAATTTTTTTTTGAATATAATTCTATTCTATAAATAAAGTATCGTTGGGCTCACAGGTGGCGGTTGTAATTCTTGTCTTAAGATTTATAGCTTTGACCTTTGATTTTTATGTAAAATCATTACAGTAAAAGCTGATTTTGGAATAAATTAAAAATTGCTTTCTGAAGAGAATTTCTTTAACTTTATTATTGTACAGCAGGCCCAATTAGTTTGTTTGTATAAGAAAGACACCTTTATCATTTCCAATATTGAGCATTGACATTTCCAATCTCTTTTGTTTCTACATTTATTTATATTTTCGTTTTATTGAAATTTATTGTCAACCAATGATTTCATAAAAATGTGTTTGAAAATATTATTTTCCCATGACCGTCAAAAACTACTACCCTGATCTAAATAATGAATTTCTCTTTAAACTTGAAATACAAATCAAGTCGCGAATGATATCAGATTAAAATCTAACGGGAAAAACCACTTCCTCATAGAATGCACAAGCCTGACCAATAAATACATTTGAATAGGTAACGGTAAATAGTTAAGGACTGGTGTACTGCTGGTGTTAGAGCAAATACGACATTTTTATTTTTTTTTTGATTTTTTTTTTGAAACTCAATACTTTCCATTAACAAAATCACCTTCGCTTTGCGCTTTATTGTGGCAACGAAATATACATATAACGATTTGTATTTTATTATTTTGGGGTGAAAACTTACAATTTTATTTGTGAATTTTTACAAGAGGTGGTTTGTGTTGGAATATTTCCACCCCAAATGCTTTAGTGCATTATTACAACAGAGAAAATATCACAGAATTATTTATAATGATTGTGTGCAGGCAAACAATGCAACTACTTCAAAATTCATTCACAAAAATTCAAACGACATGTTAAAAGAGTGAATTAATTACTCATTATTAATTTGAATATTTAGCGTCTTATCCACACAACATATTTTATGTTTATGTAAAAATACCTTTTAATTACATATTTACAAATAAGTGACATATTTTGAAATATTCGTAAAGAAGTTAAATACTTTTATAGGATACAAGAGTACTTTTAAAAAAATACTTTTTTAAAGAAATTACTTTTAAAGTTTTATAATTTTTATTTTTCTGTCGTTGTCTAAAAGAACTTTTTTGAAATAGTACCATTGTACTGTTTTGAAAAAGTACTTTCAAAGACATTGTCTTCCAAAAGTTCTTAACCAAGGAGACACCGTAAAAATTTCTATTTTGAAAGAAAATGACTTTTCAGAAAACTGCTATCTATTAAGAAACCTATAAAAAAATATTTCTGTCAACAGTTCTATTATCGTCTTTAAAAAAAAACAAGAAGAAATAACTCTTTTTCACCTCTGCCAGAAAACGTTTCACTATGTGTGTTCTCACGTTTTTGGTTTTTTAATTTAAACATTAATACACTATAAATCTAAATAATTTAATATGCCAAAGTACACACGCATAAAATGGTCAAGTTATTAAAGCGGTACAGCAACAGCAACAACAACAATGACATGCAGCAGCAATGAAAACTTGCATAAGGATATCGATGTAGTAGATTGCAATAAATTCCGCTAGATACACTCACACTGCCGCCAGCTAAAGAAGGTGAGTAAATGGCTGGTTTGCTTTGGCTTGATATGCATTGATGTCTTTAGGAAATCCGGTAAAACATGATACGAATGCGCTGAAACGAATGAATTTCAGAGTTTTACTTTTTAGCGATAAGCAGATGATGACGATGGGAATGATGAGTGCGCTGATGATGGTTGTTGGTGGTGGCATTAAAAAAAAATTTATTACGCTGCCTTCTTGGCTGACCATTTTATCTAGCGAATTCCTTCAATTACATTGCAGCACATGCAAGCATATTTGCTTAAAGATATAGTTCTTTTTTTCGTTTTAGATCTATAAGGCCTTTTTATAATTTTACCGAAAGGGTGGTGCTTGAATTGATAGTTTTCGTATGCATGAGTACGTTTGATCTAAATAAATTCTGGTAAGGATATGAGACGTGTGAGATTTTTAACAAGTTTTAACTAGATCACGTCTTTTGTTTTGCTGTTGTTTTTTTTTTTTTTTTGTTTTTTTTGTTTTAATGCTACTTCATAAAGGATCTTAAGTGGGTTGGTTAGCTGGTTTGATTGTTTTATTATGTTTATTGTGGCAGCTGTTTTGTTTGCTGGACTTTTGCTTTGCGCGTTACGCGTTTTTCCACTCTATAGTACAATCGCAATCTAAAGAATCAGCTTTTGTTCTTTGATCTCCTTTTTGCGTTTGAGAAAATGGATTTTGAATTCGTTATAAATCTTTAACAGTGTCATTTGTCTTCATGGTCTTTGAATATAATTAAAACCAGTAGCTGAGGGATCAGAAACGTGATTTGAATGTAAAATTTTAGCTTGTAGTCCTTCTAACCCTCGCCACAGGAGATGAGTAGGTTAATATTAATATCAGTTTATTAATGTTAAGAAAAATAGCCATCATAATCTTGCCCAAAGGACTCTTGGAGGTTGAAGCAATTTTCCAAATATAACCAGCTGACGAGGATTTTTAATTAGTTAATTAGAGCCTTTACTTTTATGACTTCTTCAAGAGCAATCATTAATAAGTCTTAGGGAAAATGGCCCAGATCAAGCAGGGAAGCAAATAATGGGATTTTTCTTTTTTAAGTCAAGCGGAACAAATAAGGCAGTTATTGAAAATTTAAAATATTTACTTCATGTTCCTCTTGAAAAAGAGCAAATTTTCAATATAAGAGCACAAAAAATTTTTTGTCGTGCTAAAATTATGAAATTGGTGGCAACATTTCTATGTTTTAAGTTCAAGTGGAAATTCTTCAATTCAAAATCAGACAGGATTTCTCTCATCAGTCTTATTTACTTCTTCCCGAGTGGTGTTGACTTTTTAAGCAAATTTTTTTTAGTTGTTTGCGGGATATAAAAAAGATTCAAATCAATCAGTCCCAGATTAATGTTTTTATATTTGAACTCCCGGTTACCCAAGGAGCTCTTCCGATGTCTTTGCTAAATCTGAACAGATTTCGTTATACTGAGTTGATATATTACGAGACACTAAAATAGTTTCTTGTCTTCGCATTATATATTTTAATATAAAATTATTGAAAACATTCAAGTAATTGCCTGCTTAGCGCACACCGACCTATTCATTAGCAACAACAAAAACTATAATTTGTTAAAATGATTCAAGACTTCTAATATGTTCATTAATTTGAAACATCTAATTATGGACAGTAAAAATACCGCCTTGAAATTTATGCAAAATAGGATCAGTTCAGTTCCTCATGCGAAATGCTGCAGCAATAGTTTTCTTAGGTAGTAATTTTCATTTCATGCAATATACTTGATGTAATAACTTTATTTATGAAATATTCAACCCTTTATCTCCTTCTTCTTCTTCTTCTGCCAGCAATAACAAAATGTTGCACAAACAATAGAACTGCAAACAATAGTTTTGTAATAAAACGATTTTTTCTTAGTGTTTTCAATTTAGTCTTTGCATAAAAGAAAAAAGTCATTTCTAGGTAAAATTCTTAAAAAAAATAATACTTCCAGAAAAGCAAAACCAACAAACAATTTAAAATTACTGTACAATATTTTTCTAGATGACTGAAAGTCGTAAGAAAATATTTTCAATTTGTAAAAAAGTAAAATTATGCAAAAAGGGTTGTTAATATGTAGCACACACGTGCTTTCGATGCTTTTAAAGAAATTTGTAATAATTGAAGAGAATTTTTTTTACACATGAATGTCTGCCTGCTTCGTATATGAAGCAGCTGGATATTTTAAGTCTGTTAGTGTTAATTTGAACTAGTTTTTCAATTATTTGCGGTTAATGGGTTAAACGAAAAACTCTCAAACTTGTTTGAAATGGCAAAATGCATATTATCAAAAGTTAATATGTGAAATCAATAAATGTTTCCATGTTTTTTGACGTTTTAGGAATAAATGTATCTCACGTGTAAAACAAGTTTTAAAATTTTCAATACAATAAAACAGAAAAATTTAGGGTTTATTTTTGTATATCACTTTTTTGTTGACAACTGAAATTGAATGGTTTAAATAAATTTATAAGAAACCAAAATACGTTGCAAATCAGCGACGATTTTAAAAATTCACTAACTTAAATATTTTTCTAAGAATAAATTTCCACAAGGAGATGAACCTTTCGTTAAGGGCCATTCCATATGGAAAGTATAATGTATGATGTTCTTCCCGCAGCGCCATGAAAATACACAGCAAAAGCATGAATACTCTCTGCTAATGTGTTAATGAGTACATCCAATATTAATATTAATATAATTAGCTTAGATAAATAAGTCGTTTGTAATACTTGCCGAATGGATTACGAATCAACAAATAAAAATGAAATGGAAAGCAAGAAAAATATGTGTAATACAGAAGGGTTTTGCTTCGAGTATAAAAATTGCACTACAATTGTTTAAGTCATGCACGAATGAGGGAATACACTCTCGTAAACAATTAAGAAACTCGATACAACTGGGAATTGTCGATTTCAATTCCTTTAGGCGTTTGTCCTTATCAAAGACTTTTCGCTCTTTGCTTCATTAAGTTGACGGGCTGAATGACGCCTAGCATAGGAGGGGATTAAATTTGCTGCTGTTTTTTTCCTGGTAAAAATTGCAACTGCAACAACAAACAATAACATCTAGTTACAAATTGGGTTGAAAAATTGTTGGCAAAACAGTCGATTTTCTAAACTCGCATGAATTGAAAGTCATGTGATAATTATCAGCAAACACCCCTCCTTGTTTTGTATCGGCAACACAATTCTTATACTTACACCAATACAATGTACGAGCAAGTCGTTCTTGCATGCGGTTACAGCATTAAATTACCTCAAGTAAATTATTCAGTTGGGTTAGTGCAAATGCTGCTACTGCTGCTGCTGCTGCTGCTGCAACAAAACTAAGCGACTGAAAAAATAAGCAAACAGGGTCGTTAAAGTTTATTTTAATTAAAAGGCCTTTTAGAACAAACAAACACACAAACACTGCAAGTTTCACAAAATCATGTTGCAAGTTGAAACAGTTTGACAATAATGCAGGATAGATCACGCTCTCAGAGTTGTGTACTCATATTTCAAGTTCTGGTAATTGAATTATAGTATACATGTCTGCATGAAGCTATACGACTCTTCGGTATGCCTACATACACATGTATGTGTGTGTGTGTGCACTTTGCCGCTACGTTTATAAAGCAGGTACTGAAAGTTCAATGTAACATATGTGACTTGGTAGCGGGCATATGGAAGAGCATCATGTCGAGATGAAAATTTGCATAAAAGTTGCTCCGTGAAGAAGCATTTTGCACTGTTGCACAATAAAATTACCTACTGATATAAATTCATTTTGTTAAAATTACAATTAATTTTTTTTCGGAATCAATATTTGCTCGAAAAAGGCAAATTTTAAAATAAAATTTTTAGGTACGAATTTTTATACCCTCCAAAAAAGAATTGGAGGATACATTCACTTTGTCATTCCGTGTGTAACGCAATCAAATATCCCTTTAAGGCCCCATAAAGTATTTATATATATTCTTGATCAGTGATGAAATCGAGGACGATGTAGCCATGTCTGTCCGTTCGTCTGTAGAAAACACGATTCACTTCAAACGAGAAAAGCTAGAAGACCCTTGAATTTTTTTATAAATATATTTTGAAAGATAGCACAGGTCAAGCTCGTAAATGGTCTGAATCGGGCCAGAGGGGAAAAAGTTACCCTAAGAACAACTAAACTAATCCCTTAAAAACAACATAATTTTTTTTGTTAAACAAATGATGTATTTTTATGTCAAAGATGGTCCAAAACGTTGAACTTGCAGCCAGAAAGTGAGAAAAATCCATTTTTGGACCACGCCCCCTTTAATAGGCATTAAAGTATGCAATATGGAAAAATAGTGTAAATATTTAACAAATTGTATAATTAAGCCTACATTCCTTAGAAATTAAATTTAAAAGTTTTTATGACGAGGCTTAGGTGTGCTCTGATCTTCCTCTGCCCTACACTTCCCCCACCTTTGCCCCCTAAATAACCCTCTAAAAATTTTTTTTCCACTTAATAACCACAAAAATTGACTTATTAGTGTTTTATGGCAAAACTTTTCAAATGATAGTCACACAACGTCTTTTCTAAAGGATACAACTTTTTTAAAATCAATCCTAAAAATAATATTTTTTCTTTTAAAGTCTGTTTGGCTTGCAACCGGGAGCAAGCAAATATTTTAATACTTCTACTTCTATTTCGATCAATTGTAGGGTATTTTTAAATATCATGTCTATCAAATAACATTCTGTCACTTATTTTATGCTTGTTATGCAGCACTTAAGTCCGTCATCTCATAGCGGTTTCACCCTGAGTGACAATTTAGTTCTCCTTTGCTGGGTTTTTGTAAATGTTACAATTTTTTATTAACAACTTTACGCTTGAGAAAATGTTTGTATTTTTTGTTCGAGTTCCATTGCTGGCTGGCTGACATTGAAATATTCCTGTTCCATACCGGCACAACACTTGGCAGACGGACGGTAGATAGTCTTCTTTACGAAAGTATTCGTAATGAAATGAAATCGTTTGCTCATGGGTTTCGGAAGCTGTGGTTTCAATGTCATTTCCTTTGGCATGTAACATTAGTAGGTTGTCAAAGAGCTCGTATGTTTGAATGAATGCAATTTTATACAATTTTTCGTGTTGCCTTTTGTTTTATTTGATTTTATTTAATTTCGTTTCGTTTTTTTTAAGGTAAAACGCTTTTATCACACACACATTTTCCAACATTTCAGCTGTATGGCTGATATTTCAATGTGTTTGCTTGGAGTTATTCAATGAATTTGAGCAATCGAATTAAAATTTCTTGTTTTAATGGATTTTCAATTTGTGCAAACATACAGAAGAAATGCTCGTACATGTACATGCACGGATATGTAAATTGAGAAAGTAGGAAAACTTTATTTAGGGCAGCTATTAAGGGTCGTTGTGTGATGTTTTCACTTTTGCCACAAGTAACCCATAGGGACGTTATAATCACCATATTTTCGAGTGTTTCTGTGTATCCTTGTCAAATAAGGTTATTATTTGTTGTTTTTGGCTTCTGCATAATTATTTTAAGCGTGCGTTAATGTTCCAGTTCAACCACAAATGAATGATTTCCATTTGATCTTTTTAGTACCTCTCATCCTCATCATCACAAACACGGGAGTCATGAATCCTTTTCTCTTAAATAACTTTGTATTTTTTACTTTCAATTTCCTGACATTGTAATGGATAACGCGGTTGTAACAAAATTGTCGGTTTTTAATTTAATAATTTGGCATTGTTAATATGACGACCTCACAAACTAGTTTACTCCTCAGTCCTAAAACTTTATCTTAATGTCAAGGAAAGCGTATGGAATAAAACTTGCCTAGCGAACTATCAACAATGTTTTAAAAAAATTTGCCACTTTCATATGAAAATTTAAAACCCAAACCATAATGTGAGTAAAACAATTTTATTAATATTTCATGGCAATTCCCTAAAGTAATTTCGCTTATTTTGTTTTTGCTCCTGCAAAGAGATTTATGTGTATTTGGCTCATTCCATGGTCGCATGAATGGCAGCAGGATGTTTAAAATTATTATTATCTGTGAATGGCAATTTTGTGACGCCGATCAAGATTGTTCGGAGCATCAACACGAACTCATTGTTGTTTCATACAGAAAAATATTAATAAAAATTTAAATTAAAATCACGAAAAAGCCAAATGAATTATGACTCAGTTTTAATATGTTTTTTAATAAAATAAATTGATTTTTTGGGAATTGATTCTGTTTAAAAACGGCTTTTTAAGAAAACAACATAACTTTTGAACAAGTCCCTTTTGAGGAGTAAAAGTAGAATTCTTAAAAATCTATTTTCAAATAAATGCTATTCTAAAAAGTGTCTTCTCAAAAAAAAAACTTTCAGGTCATATTTCCTTGGACATCAATTTTCTCAAGGTACATTTAAATGTTCACATTTTCCAGAACCTCTTCTTTATTTGGTGTTTTAAAGTATAATTGCAACTTAAAAGGAAACGTCATCAATCACTTTAACCTAATTTGCCTGAACATTTTCATTTAAGGATGTTTTACATTCTTTTGACTACTTAAGCCGCCAGTAAATTTAACCCCAGCCAAGTGATTGCAGTGCAATTTTATTAAAGACACCGAATTGAAGCTAAAGATGTTGCAATTAATCCTTTAGATGTTGTGAAACTTCTTAAAGACTTCGCTCTCATGACTAAAGAGTTGCCAGCTCAAGAGAATTACTGATACAAGTACCATTCAATTTAATACAAAACATGAAAACTATTAATTGAATGGCTGCAAAGGACCTATTTTAACTTTGACATTAATATAAATTGAGATGCCTTTCAAGAATCATAAAGGACTCAAGCTACAGGGGCATATGGCTGTTGTTACGGCAGCTGTTAGAAGAAAAAAGTTCATTTAACAGATCAGTTTCTATTATCCCGAGTATTTCTATTATATTTTGATGCTTTTATTCAATTATTTTTGTAGCCATAAAATGTCATCTTTGTGAAAGGAGCAAATGTTACAAGGATAAAACAGTAACAACAGCCACAGCGCTCAACACCATCAACAACATTATTATTAATACTCGCTTCAACTATTATGAAATTCATCACAACACACTCCACATTTCGCCATTCGTTCATCCGTTCATTCAGCCATTCTTTGAGCCATTCAACTATTCTCATTGAAATTATTACAAATCCTTTCCCAACATCTTTGCTTCGAAATGAAATAAATCTCGAGAGTTTGCTTAAGTTGCGGTGCTCCTTGTTCCTTGTCCTTTTAAAGCATTTCGAGTCAGTTTCTTTCACTTTTTTCTTTCAAACTGAAACATGTGTGTCTTCCATGTAGGCTTAGTGCAACAAACTTCTTCCATCTTTCAGTTAAATTCAATTTGATATTGAATTGTATTTTCAATAATTGCATTTCTATATAAAGCCGCTTTTCCCAGATAAAAGTCGTGGATTAGTTTTAGTTTTTTGCTCAGGTTTTTTTTCTATTCGCTAATACTGCACCAAGAGATTGTAGGCATTGTAGGTAGTAAGTACTAGTCCTTTTTATATGAAGTTAAATTAAATCAAAATAAGATATTTTAAGCAATTAAAGATGGAAAATCTTAACCTTGATCTTTATAATTGCATTAGTAGTATTTGAGGCGGTGTACTACATACAGAGAAATAACATGGTCTCCATAAACATGTTATTCGTTGTAGTGATTATTTGAAGTGTAGCTGGGTTTCTAATTCAAAATAATTTTGTATGCGCAGGAACTCTTAATATTTATTCAGAAAGAATGGGACATGACAAGTGGAAAATATAAAAGACAGAATATTAAAAACGTAAGTGTTAGCCTTAATTTAGGTGGCTAATTTATGCAATTCATGAATCAAACCAAAATACGAGAATTATTCATTATTTGATCGTAGTGAGACTTTAAAAAAAGCAGGTTACGAATTTGTTTTTAATTTCTTATTTTCTTATTCAATGCGTCTTGTAAAAACGCTATATTTATTTGTTAAAAACACAATTCCTGCAAACTATACACAATCGCATTGCATTTGTAAAAAGGTTGCATTAAATAACTTATTTTATATATTTGGTTAACTTTGATACACTCGTTTACGTGCACACCTACAAATAAGAAACATGTAACCAAATTTCAAACTTAAAAACATAGCAAATCTCATTATGCTGTTATTAATTAAATTATAATTCGAGTAGATTTTATCCTTTTAATGCGTTCAAAGCGCTGTTTAATTAGTTTCAGTGTATGCAAGCAATCCTTGAATCGATGACCAGTAAAATAATTCAATCCCGATACGACTTCAATTATTTTGAACAGTAATTAAAGGAAATAATAAATTAAATATTTAATACATAATGATAAAAAAAACTATGTCAATAATTTCCAATAAATTTAATATAAATGTGGAGTGTGAAGGAACAAAACTTACAACAAAATACCTTTTTGTAGACTGGCATGCATGTATTTATTTTAAACCATGATAAACAACATTGTGCATGAATATAAATGAATGAGAATGACTGGCATATTGACTAGTTCGCGGTGAAACAGTGGACAATGGACAAATACTTTTTTTTTGTAAATAATAATAAAAATAAATGGTTAAGGCAAGAGTAAGAGAAGGACAACGGCAAGTGGAAACATCATTCCTGGCCAGCAAATATTCACAAATCATCATTGTCGTCATCATCGCCATCAACGTTTTTTAATACAAAATAAAGACACGAATAAACACACAACAGACAGTTTTATATGCAGACATATTTAAAACATAGATTCAATCAACCGGACAAAGTATTCAAATAGACCCGATGGGAAATTATTCGCAGCAAATTTATATTCTGTAGAAGCTACATTTTTACAAGGATTTCTCTAATATATTAATAAGCTTGGAGTGGATTTCCAAATCCAAATCCTTTTCCAAAGAATTTACAATTTTATCCAACAAAGCAGAATCCGTCATTCCTGAACTACACTGTTATAGGTCGGTTAACCTCCATTGTTTTAAAAAACTTTTTAGACTAAAAATTAGATGCAAATAAGAGGGCTATATTTCGCTATATCGAACCTTTCATGCTCGGAATTAAAATTGTATAAGAGCTTCCACTATTTGATTCTATTTTGTTGCTGTGATGATTCTTTTCAGCTTTCAGTACTGACGTATCAGTAAGCAATTACATCTGTAGTTCATTGTAAATAGTCGAACGCGAAATAATATTCCAAGGAACAGGATAAAATAATCAGTAGCAAGTCCCACTTTACTTGATCAGTTTTTCTTGCATGTCGTTCCATAAATTTTCATTTCCAGTGACTTTAACTTTAGATATTTCTTAACATTTCATTTTCTGCAGCCAACTTTATGTATATTTTCCACAAACTTGACGGTACAATGTGGGTTTAGGCCTCTTCATTCCCTTCTCTCAATCTCGAGTCAGACATGGGAAAACTTAGCAATTGCTGTTTTTGCAGACCGCAACACCATCTGTCTTACCTCTTTCAGACCTGGTTATGAGTGCGCTGAACTCATATAAAAACCAGGCATGAACAAAGAATGCAACAACTATTTATTATGCTTTTTAATGTAGATATTTTTTTAAGAATTGTTTTAAATTCAGAGCTACGTGGTAAATATTCCAAGAAACATGATACAAATTATTTCCAACTTACATAGCAGAACAAAGTAATGCTGTTTTCGGAAGTTCCTATACTCCCATTTTCAGTACTTACTCGTATGTATATATTTTTACACCACCATTGTATTAGGTGGCTTGATTGAATGGGACAACAGGTTTTATATATAAAAATTTTATTAGGCAATAGCATACGAGAACTGTATCAATACTAAAGTGATTATATATTCTTAATATTGAATTTTCCAAGTTTTTGTTCCATTTTACTTAAGTAAACATTTTTTGTTTTGAATTTTATACTTATAAGTTTTGTGTAAAGCCCGAGCCACTAGAATAGTTTAATATGTAGCCATTTTTTAACTTTTAGAGTTGCTAATATTACAAAAGCACACTAATTTCATAAAAAACATCTTTTTACATATTTGAAATATTCTCGCTTTCCTATTAACGACTAAATTAATTTTTCAGCGAAACTTAGATTATTCACAGATTTGCATTGAAAGGTAAAATTTCCTTCTGGTACAGATTCCATTTCATACAGGCAGAAAATTCTGCCACTCTCGCATGCTCATACCACAACTACAACAACATCAAGTTTTCATCAGACAAGCGCCATTTTTAATAACGATGTTGGCTTTTTTCGATTTTGTACAAGCAATAAATTATAGCTGCATAAATGTAAACACACACACACACACACCAATATATACTTGTATATGGAATATTATATATCTTATGTATAATTTCCTATGTGCATATGCTTCTATATACGAGTACACTAATATATTTCTGTGTTAAGCAAATTTTGGCTCCATGAATTTGCACTTTAAGGACATGAAATATTTTTATAATTCGTTAAATCGATGTTGGTTTTTATATGTGTTTATGCACGGTCTTGTGGGTATTTGCGTGTGTTTGTGTATTATATGATTATGTTTGTTTTGTGTCCAATATTAATACGTTCATAATTAATGGGTACGCGTGCAATATAAACTATTTATTCACCAACACACTTCGCCGGAAAATAACAAGGCTAGTGTGGTAAATATTAAGTATTTTATTACTCTAGATGTCCGTTTCCCTCAAAAACATATTCGTTTAATATAAAAATAAAAAAATATTTTCGATATGAAGCATTGAGTTTGCCATCACCTTATAACTATTCCCAGTGATGCTAGTTTGCCAATATTCGCATTTAACACAATGGCCAACTGGGGAAAATTTATTTAGCAGGATGTGACAGCATCTGTCACTATGACCGCAATTCCATATGTTTTGTGTGCTTGTGTTTGTTTGTATGAGTGAGTTTGTACAAGATAGTTTGAGTTCATTATAATGGTGACAAGCAACTATGACCAGCCAACGTTATTTTAATCTAGATATGATTATAATTATCCAGCCCACCCTGCAAAATCAAATGAAAAACGTTAAAATTAAATTTTTAATAAAAGCGTGCAGAGGATCATACTCGTTCCATAATGTTTGCTTTAATTTCAATTTTAATTAATTTCATATTTAACAAACTTAAAACTCAAATGAAGAATAATAATAATTAATTTTGTTGAAAGCAAACACAAATTTAAGAAATTTGTTTAGAATTGCAGATTCTCACGGCAACATTTAAAAAAATTCCACATTTCCTGGGAATGTATTCTCTCACATGTCCACTGGCTGCTTGCTGTCATACAGGTCACAGCGAGACGTTTTTGTTTTATAAAAAAAGCCAAAAACTGAGGTGTGATTTCAAGAAACTCCAACGAACTCACACTTGCAAACAATCACAGCACAACAGGCTAAAATAGTTTTTTTTAATTCTCAGGATATTTTGTGTGTTCCTGTATCTTAAGGAAAAAAAATCCATGACTCTATATATTTTTTATCAACTATTCAGTGAACAATTGTTTGTGTCAAAGTGTCAGAGCCAGAAAATTTTCCGATTAATTATCGAGTATCGTTAAATTTAACCTTCGTTGAGAGTGCATATTTGCTGGCTGTGTTGTTTGCCGAAATACCGAAGGACATTCTTTTTAACACCCGCAGTCTTGAGCAAAATCATGAAGAAAGCAAAAAGACTTTTGCAGACAACCTGGCGAAAATAAAACTGGTAGGATGATGATAATGCACATGTTATTTAGTAAATTTATTCTCCTTGCCTCTTCTTGCACTTCTAGTCGTTTGTGTATATTTTTTATCCCTTTTCTACCCGCATCAAACTGTTCGCTTAACATCACTTGTTGGTACTTTTGCTTGCAAGTGTCATTTTAGTACCGGTGTTTGTACACACAGTCAAGCACTCACGGTTGCAGACTTGCTAAGGCAAGATAAGCATGGATGTACAGTTGGATACATACACTACAAAAATTTTTAATCGATGTAATTCAAATGGAGTGAACGAAGGACTTCGATCCAGGTATAGCAGCATCACTAAAGTAACTGTGTCGTCCAGCATTGCGCTATTTATGTTTCGCAACTCACGACTGATGTAATAATTTTTGCCACTGCTCAAATATTATTACAGCCGGATAGGAATTTTACAGAAATTTTAACGAGGATATTAGGTCTTGAGTTGAGGGCCTGCGTACTTCGGTAGGAATGAAGTCTACCACAGGACTTTGCAGAGCGATTATAGAAACAATTTTCCATTTTTATTCTAATATAGAAAATGATTTCATAAATTGTATTTTTATAAAAACACTTACATGTACGTGCTCTGAATCGCACGATTGTCGAATCACATGCGACTTGAAAAACGCCAGTTTCTTTTGAACGATTTTGAGCGATTGCGAGCTCTAGCACACCAATTTTGTGACATCAAATCGAAATCGTTTTATTTCATGCGATAAGCGATTTCCATCACATGGCCGTTAATTAATCATCTTTATTCTGAAAATATTTGTCAACGTCACGGCCAGACAACATATAAAATAGAGCACTCCTTTCTTCAGCAAATAATAATTTCCATTTCTGACATTAACAATATATCAGACAGATTTATGTCCTTTCGCTGATGCACTTGTCATTAAATAGTTCTTATGCCATAAATTATGATCTATTAGAAGCGTATATGCAATTGTTTATATAAATAATATATGTGGGCAAATCATGCCCTTAATAAAATAATTTTCCATTTAATAATATATGTATTTCTGCTACAATTAGAGTTTAAAAAAAGACTCCCTACTTACGTGGAATGATAAGGTGCGAAAATAAAAATCTCAAACTATTATTGAGTTCTTGTTTTAACTTTGCTATTTCCTTGAACTTCTCATTCAATTGAGCAGGGTTTTGAAATAACTGAACATTTCTGCTGCCTCCTGATCATAATTCCAAATTTTGTTTTATTAAATTAATTGCAGTCCAAAACTAAAAATATTATTAATTTAATGAAAAAAAGTTTCATCCAACTGACGAAGATTCTTTCACAAGCTTAAATTTAAGTTCATTTCTGCTCTTTCCAAACTCCGGCCATACATATTCTACTGCTAGACAATGGCAGTTAGCATATTAATTTTTATAAATCCATGAAGTAGGTGCACAGGTGCTTTATTCTCCATCCAAAGTAAAGCAGATGAAAAAGACGAAAGAGGAACACCATATTAGAAAACATATTCAGGTGTTCAATTTTCTTTTTCTTCTGCTTGTACCGAAACGAAATGCAACTAAACTGACTGACTACCACTGAGTTGTACAATAAAGATGACAAACTGCTGCGAAAAACATTAGTCACAAGGCCAAAGGAAGGACAGGACTCAAATGACAACAACGATGTTTTTAATGAACGTGCACCTACAATTTGCACTGACAACTACAGCAACAATAAGTTAACTAACAACACCGGCAACTTAATGTCTGTGACAGTTTTAGGTTGCAAACCCACAAACACAACTACACCTAGAGAATTATTATTATTTCCTTTATAAACATGTTAAGCACTTGCATATGTTTTGTTTTTGTTGTTGGGTGCCTCCTTGCGCCTTTGTGGGAGCCATTGGGCTCCAAACTTTTAAGAAAATCTCTGCAAAAGTCTGGGGAAAAATTAAGATTAAAAATGTAAAGAATGAGAGCATTGGAGTTACTCAGTATTTGAATTAAGTTTAGTAAAAAAATAAATGATGAGCTCTATGTGAAAGCGTATTGGAGCTAACGCAAATTTCAAAAATCTAGGGACATTTTTTTGCAATAAATATTTTTTTTTTTAAATTTTTCGTGATTTTAATAGAATCTCTCATACTTATGGTCACATATAGTATTATATTAGAGACAAGAAATTAACTAAGTAAAAAAAGTTCGTGAAACTCTTTAAAAGCATGGATGAGAAACAAAACTTCAATGCAAGGTTTGCGTTTTTCCAAATTAACATCTCCTGTCTATAAGGAAAACTCTTTATTGTGTCCTTGTTTCTTTTTTATTTCAAAGTTTAGAAGTTTTGTAAATTAAGGAACACTTTCCTGAAATCGGTGAAAAATGCCGTAGCAATGCCTTTTCACTTCGTATAGTGATAACTCATATTTACATGGTTATTTAGCCATATAAGACCTGCAAGAATGCAACTAAGCAAACATGCGGACACACACAGCCATGGTCATACGTGTACATCTTATCATCTAAGTACTTTGCATGTCTGAATACAAGGATGCGAGTAAGGTTATGTGTGAAATGCATTTGTATAAATGTATGTGAAAGCATTTAGGAATATGAAGCAGCAAACGAAAAAAGAGAAAAAAACAGCAACGAACGAATGGCTAAACATTAAGGCTGCCAACATTGTATTGCATTTGATATCCTGGAGCAATGCATTCTACATCCAACTTTCTAACTAACACAACTACAGCAACAATTATGAGGGACATTAAGGCAGCAAGGAAAAATACTAAAATCATTGCATTTACATATAAATTTACTCTCTCAAACACACTCGCACATACACCCAGACAGCTTTAAATGAAAAATAAAAAAACAATTTAAAGCAGAAAAATAACTAAATGAAGAGCCCAAGGAATTTATTTTGCTTTATATAAAATGTTAGAAAATTATATTGTTTTAAATTTAAAAAATAATTCGAGATTGTTTAATCAAACAAGCAAATGCCTATAAAAATAAAATCGATTCTTTCTTGAGACGAAATTGATGTACCAGTTTTCGTTCCTTGATTTCAAAATTATATGGAGTTTTCTTAAATGATAGTTTTTGGAATGTGTGTCCTTTTTGTGTCAACAATTTTTTTCACATGAAAGTTGTTATTGTGAATTGCCTTAAAGCTTTGGATCTGTTGTCTCCTCTGCAATCGTTGCTTTGGTAAGAACTGTAAATTTTTGGTAGCCGTGCATTCGAAACTTCAGTTATTTTTATTAAAGTTACCAATATTTTGTGGTACATTTTCAAGTTTTTTTTTGTCCTCTACTTTTACTAAAAAGTATACAATTTGAAAGTTATTTTTGTGTTTATATGCACAATATAAATATTGTTTTAAAACCTTAGCCTAATGACTATAAAACAGCGTTTTGTATTTGATTGAAAAGCAGTAACAACATCCCTACTTGTATGCGCGTACGAAAGTGTCTGTATTATGACTATAGAATCAGAAGAAGTGCTTCTTGCTGTTGAAAATTGTTGTGTTATGAAAAAAGTAAAAACACATTTGATATTTATCTTAAACTTCATTGAGAATAATTTGAAGAAAGAGTTACGTATGCGTACAAAAGTCTACTTTCTGATTGATTATGATGCCCCGTATTAAAAATTTTTTACTGCAAAATTGTGTACAAATAGTTTTATAATTAAAATTATCAACAAACTGGAAAAATATTTAAAAATATTGAGGAATTTTTCATATTATAAAGTTATTTGTCTTGTAAAATGTTTAATGTAAATAAAGCCGTATTTGGTAAGTGGTCGACTTTAAGTGCCGGTATACATAAGTCTTTTAGAAGCAACTGTTAAAGAGAATTAAAAATAAAACATGGTTTTTAACACTTCAATTTTATTTTTCACCCAAATTTTACAATAAAGTTAAAAGGTTTTTAAAT
Source organism: Linnaemya tessellans (assembly GCA_951800035.1). NCBI lineage: Eukaryota > Metazoa > Arthropoda > Insecta > Diptera > Tachinidae > Linnaemya > Linnaemya tessellans. The sequence goes on along the minus strand of OX637533.1, from coordinate 2,412,326 downwards.
CGTCATATGAATTGGATGTACTAATCAGGCTTTCCCGAATTCCTTTGTGAAGTAAATATTTTCTGTAATAAATAACTGGGGTTAAGCACATGAAATAAGAAATTTACATGGAGCTCAGCCTCGTGGCATATGGCTAGCAAGTGGCCAAGTTGTAGTTGTTGCAAATAGAACCGAAAAGCAACTCGACCTTTCTTTACAACAAAGTAAATACTCGTATGCGAGCCTGAAAAAATTTGTTATGATTTTTATAAAAAGCGAGACATTTTTTTTTATAGTTGAATATAATTTGCTTGCGCTTCATTGATTCGTGTATCCCTCGCAGCCCAAGGAACGGAAAAATAGAAATGTGTAGAACGCTGTGTTTGTGCACGATGGCGTGGAAGAGTGCGATTTAATGTGTGTGTAGCCAGAAGCAAGCAACAACCAATATATGAAATTTAGCATGTATTTGCACGAGCAGGCAACAGGAACATGTCTTAAATGCATGCATGTCTGTCTGTCAGTCTGTCCGTATGCTTGCTCGCCTGTCCATGCGTCCGTCCATGCGTTATCTGTTTCCGCAACATGATGTTGATGATGATTATGTTGCTGTGATGTTGTTGTTGTTATTATTATTGTTGGTGAAGCTGATGTCGTTGTTGTTGTCGTTGCTGCTTATGTTGACGACTTCTGCTGAGATGACGATAATGTTGTTTCCCAGCTTTTAAAGAATGCCGATAATGGCTGGAATCTGTCCATAAAGTAGGTGTAATTTCGAAAGGGAGAGCTTTGCTTCTATGACACTGTTTGAAATGATGTTAAAAAAAGGAAAATACACCAACAATAACAGGGTGGTTGTGTCAAAAACGAGGCTGTTTATGATGTATGTTTGTTAATATTATGATGAAGATGATGATGATGATGATGACGATGTGTGTGTGTGTGTGTATGATTTTCGTGCTTGTGCCTCATAATATTGAAACTTAACTTAAACTTGCATGAAGCGTAAAAATATCTTCGTTGTCGCTACTACGAGCAAGATGGACTTCCGGTTTCCTGTTTCCGTCTGTCGAAGTTGTTTCAAATACTCTACATGAGTTTATTTTTTTTTGCAACCATTACATCCCCACACCTTCCCCATTAACTAGTCATCTAAATGTGTTTTTTATGATAAAAGCTATAATTTTAGGAAGTCTTCACATATGATTGGTTACTTCTCCACTGCATTTTTCTTTTTGTTGCTTATTATTCTAGAAATCGATAAATCATTAAGGATGTTAAACAGGTCTTGAATTAAACTTGGAAACTAATCGTAGTCTATAAGAATACTTAAAACTCAGAAATTGTGAAAAAATTGATCTGTTTTGATTTTTAAGTGCAATTGCCAAATATCAGACGTCAACTGGAGAGAACTTGTTTTTTTCGTTCACGTGTTTGCTTATTTCGCCCAAGAATTCAAGTAGAGTCTAGGTGATTTCTTTGTGAGTAAAATTTAGTTTAAGACATGAATATAAATGGCGCTGTTGGCAGTATCCAAGAAATTTTTTTATAATTTTTTTTTATAATTTAATAAAAGCTCGAGTTGGCATCCTCATCACTATAGCCGCATAACACCTGCCTTCGACGCTGGTTCATTATGAAACAACACCTCGATAATAAAAATAGTTACGATCCATTTGTATATATTAATTAAAAATGTTCCGCTCGATCTAGCGCCGTTGCCTAATACACTCGTAGGAAGAGATTTGAATTTCTTCTAATATTCGAAACCGTGTTGGATACCCAGTTTTATGGCGTTATATATTTCTGTTTCTTCTTTTTTTATTATTATTAACTACAGGGGCGGTTTCCCTTTTTATTACTTTAGCTTGAGGTCGTTGGATGACATTTAAAAGTAAATATAGTTTTAACTGTGTGTGAACTTTGTTGTTAACAATTTAACACCGGTCTTGCGTTTGTTTGAGTGACGACTATTTGTTTTTGTTGGCGTGTTCGTTTACTCCACTTACAAAGTGTTTATTTAATGGTTAGAGGGTGCCTGCTGTTCTTGTAACTGTTGTTTAATGTGTCAGACAAGTTGCAAACAATCTAAGAGTTGTCGTTGTCAGGTCACTAATTGAAAGTTAATGTAAACAATTCCGAAGACAATATGCGTATCGATATTGATAACATATTGACAACGCCACTGTCTGTTGGAAGACTTTAAATGACAATAACAACTACGAGAAAAGCGAGAAAAGAATTTATGAAATGTTATCCGAGTATCAAGTACATCAACATCTTTTCATTATCTTAATGCTCTGCAGGAATCAGACTTACACACACATACACTGTGTGCATTGGTAGCAATACTCGACAAACATGGGTAAGTCATATTAAATTTAATTAAGATTCATAGGCTAATTGTTCGAAATTTGTTTTTAAATCTCAGAAAGACATGATAAATATTCCAAGGCACAAAGGAAAGTTAACTTCAGTTTTATTCAACTTATACAGCAGAGCAGAACAGCTGTTTTCGAAAGTCAGTGTTGACAAGTAGGAATTTATCGGAGGAATACAAAATTTATTATTATAACGTTGCCTTTACCTAGACGATGGTATGAATTTGCCTTCAAAGTATCGTTCATTTTGGGTTTAAGTGAAATTGCAATACAACACTTTTTAAAAGCCACACAAAGTCCTAATTTTAACTAACATGAAGTCGTAATAATGGCTTTTAGTTGTTTCAAAGAAAGTCATGTGGCACATAGAATATCTAAACGATCAGCAATGCTGCACACATACCATAAGACTGGGTGAATTCTACAACAGTGATGTCAGCCTCATACACAATTGTGGAAGCAAAACTCACATGTACGCTTACGCTCTTTTATTTTGAGAGCGTAAAATATAATTGTTTACTGAAAAACACTCTCATTCAGCGGGAAGAATCGCAAGTCCTGTTTTGAGGCCTCTAAACAGAAATAATATATTTATATAAATATATATATACAATACATATAAGAGGTTTGAAATAAGTTGGATCCACTGTATGTAGGTACATCTTTTCGAAAATTTCTTAAAGTAGCTTTTAAATTAATTCATAAGTAAGACTTTTTGTAAAAATTTTTTCTCTTGTATATAAACTAACCAAATGTTCAGCTTAAAAATGGAGAAATATTTTAAAATTAAATATCTGAGCAATTGGCAATTTTCGAAACCCTTTTTTACAACTTATAAAATTAGAAGATATTATTGATAAATAAAAGGATACTCTTAGAAAAGGCCACTAGTTAGGCCTCACAACCGCACATTTCTCCCGCTGGGAATGTAAGAGATAAGAGTGATCTCACCAACACAATTACATTTGACATCACTGTTCTACAACATCAAAATACTTTGCAGTGATGCCAAGTTACATTAGTTACAAAAACAAAACACATGAGACTTTGCATCACTGCAATGCATATTGATGTTTTGGAACTCAGCCTCTGTTTAATGAAATCAATAATAAGGGTTTTCCAGATGGAAGAGTAGGATTTTTTTTTAACTTTTCTGTACAGGTTCCCTTATTTTCCATCAGTGTAAAGCTGATATAAAAATATAATAGGGGAGCTCTAAGTAATTTTATTTTTAATATTAAGTAAAAATGACAAAATAATTATTTATTTAAAAATAAAAGTTCTTACTTTTTTCTTTTATATAATAAAATGGCGTTCTGTATTTATGCCAAATATTCACACAAAAATTTCTTCAATATTTTTCCAGTGCTAATGAAATGAAATGCAGCAAATTGCAAATGAGCTCTTTTGCTCAGTTTACTGTGTGTGGCCATTGTGGAAAGTAAAAATTAAAAAATTAATTCAAGTAAAATTATTTGAGTTTAGATTTTTTATTGTGTTCATTCAGAGTGTTTAATTTTCTATTTACGAATTGTGGAAGTAGTCTATAGATTTCGCAAGGAAATATCAATATACGATCAATTTGATCTCACATTCCCAGATATAAATAGCGGTGATTGAATTTGTTTATACTTTATTAATTTAAAAGTTTATGACCCTTTCATATATTAAGTCAAGGCAAATTGCCGCGGTTTTCAACACATTCCAGTATTTATGTCAGTCTTTTATGTCCACCTGTTTAAATATGAATAAAAAATGTATATTTTTGCATTTGAAAGACAACCAACAAATTAATTCTAGTTGATTAAATAATTTTTTATAGCCTCAAGTTTAATAACCCATTTGCCAGAGGATAGAAAAAAAGAAGAAATGGCGAGATAGAAAGCGATGACGCGGGCCATTATGAGTTCTACTTTGACCGGCTCTAATTCCTCATTTGTTGGCATTTAAGTAAACTGTCGTTTATGCCAATAAAATACTAATTAAAGTGAAATATTCACAATTTTTATGATTATTATATTTACTATGTTTCTAAATATTTTGATGATGATTTTAAGCCTTAAATAAATAAGTAACTGTGTGTTTCTTAAGTTTTTTAACTTTTAACAAAAAAAAAAAAAAAAACAAAAACAAAAAAAGGTACATAAATAAAGCAAAATGTCGTTAAATGTTTGGGGACAAAACATAAAAAAGCGTGCTATTGCCACAACAATCCAATACGAAACCTGTTTTGATTTGACACTATTTTCGGGAATTATTTTTGTGAACGAATATTGATTGACTTTCAAAATGAAATGAAATGGACCCTAAAATCATTACGATGTTGATCTTTACAGAACAAGCAATGCACAGTGGGCTCGAGTGCAGCATAATGGCAAATAATGTTTTTATACTAAAACTTTTAAGATGGACCAGTTTTGTGTGAATTTCAAGAGGTTTTTAATTTAGATAACTGTTTTTTTCTTAAGTCGTGGTTAAAATTCAAGCAACGGATAATATTAAATGACCCTTAAAACACGCAAAGGAAAGGTTTATTGTATATAAAAAAGCAAGTTGTTCAAGAAAAAAATTCTGGTTTGTTGTAAGAAGCAAATAAATAAGTAAAGGAACAAGAGTTTGAATTTAATTGTACTGAAAATATTAATTAAATCAAGTCAGTTCCAGGATTCATGTGTTTAAAAAGATAACTGCCAAAGCCATTCAATGTGTGCCTTTAAACTAGCTCGGTTTCATTCAGCCTCGGTTTAAATCATATCCCATTAGGCTTAGTAATGGCTATTGGCTTTAAGAAATACAAATCGTAAAAGGCTTTTTTAGTTCATTTTCTATAAAACAAAATACATATAAAATTTATTTTCTGAAATTCAAATGACTTCTCTCTTTAAATTGCCATCAGCGAAGACATCTCCTCAATTGCTAAAACTACACTTAGTACGTTTTACATTACGATCAGCGCCACTGTCCAGTGTTTTTTTTTTGTAGGATTTAAATTTTCTATTTTTATTTATGAAATGAAACCAATAGAGGTGGCAAGTTTTACAGAAAAGTAATAATCTGTTTAGGTGTAGTCAAAACATTTATAAGTTATAAAATTGTAAATTAAATTTTTTCAAAGTTTATTTATGTTAATTACGATCGCATTTTACGACTTAAAAGAACATAAAAAAATCGTAAAGTTTTATATAAACGCTGATATGAAAGAAATTATTGGTGAAACGTTTAAGGTACATAATTATTCGTTTTAAATCGATTCCACTATGATAAAAGTGCGTTTTTTTAAATCAGGTTAAATAGTCGTTATACATGTATAAATACACAATGATGTATTTAAATAAATTTATTTTATAATTTTTTAACGATCCTCATGTTCAATGAAAGCTCTCAGCTGGCTGCGCTTGATCTACTTTGTAATCGTATAATGGTGTCCCCTTTTGAATGATGACAACCAAATATTAACTCTTTACTTAGAAATCGCTATTAAAAAGCAAATTTGATTATTGATTTTTAAATATTCGAAAACCAAAATCGTTATTTAATGTGTTGATATTTACAGCTTTCAAGTTAATAATTTGAAAACTCAAAAGCATTTCGAAAATAAGATGTGATAATCCGTAATAATGCGCTGTTTTTAGTATCTATCACATTTCCTATAAACAGCTATTGTTTTTGAAAATAGCACAGCCGAATAATATTAAAATTTGCCGTGTGTTCTTTTTTTATTTATTTTTTTTAAATTTGTTCCTTTGATTTTTATATCAACTAATAAGTGGCAAAAAAGCTGTCGCTGAATGGCAAAAAGCAAGTGACAGCTTTAGTTTTTACTTTTCTTTCCTCTCAGCTCTCTCCAGCCCTCACAAGTTGTTTAATCAAAAATAGACATTGAAACATTTAACTTCAAGGAAATATATTTTCCAATGCGGTTTGAGTTTAAAAATTAATATTAAAACATATAATAAGATCGAATAAGAACCTTCGAAACTAATGAACTCGGAATCATATTGCCTTTTTTGATGGCATATTCTCCCTTGAGAAAGTGCAATCCATTTAAGTTAAAAATTGTCTTCTTGTAAAAGTTCTGTTGCTTTCGATATTTTTAATAAATTATTAGAAAATATGATTTTATTTTCCAGCTCAAAGACATACCGAAACGGAAATAATTTTGATTAACATGCAACAGTTGACACCGAACAGTCGCATAACTCAACATATGCTAATGAACACGTTAATAACATTGGTAAAGAAGCCTAAAAGGGCCACAGACAAACACTTGCCACTCTCCATGTTAGAGGGACAGCAGCGTGTACTCGAACCAGTTACTCATCATGAATAAATTTGTTCGTAAGAAACATGTCATTTAAAGAAAAAAATAATAATAAACCAAGTGTTAATTTTATTTTGGAAAAAATATATATTAAACGACGTTAACAGCACCCAGTGGTTGTCTCCAAAAAAAGTACAAAACCATAAATAAGCAAAATTTAATAAATTATAATTAATGTGGAAGGAGAAAATGACTAGTAAAGGCCTGATTTTTCAAAAGACAAAAAAAAATTTATTATAAAAATATAACACAAGTAATTTATTTTAAAATAAAACATAATTTTTTTAAATTAAAATTTATTAGCACCCAGCCTACGATGGCCAACTTGATAGTTTTTTGGAACTCCAATCGACAAAATCAAATAAAATAAAATAGGTAGTTGGTGGGAAGCAAATCACGATAACGTGCAACATTATGCAACATGTTGTAAACATGTTTTGAGTTTGTCACATAAAACTATATTTTATTAAATATGAAAGATATACGGAAATCACTAATTATTTGCCTAGGAAATGGAGGGGAGGAGATAGAACCGAGTGGTCAGATAGAGAAAGATGATAAGAGGGAGAATTTGTAACCATTTTATTTATAATATTACTTCGCCGTCGATACTATCGAATCGCTTATGCAGATCAGAAAAATTCGATCCCATACCTTCACCTTCGTAATTTCTTCAGCCAACACCACGTCTTCTAGTTGGGATAGGACTACTTCTTTCCCAAAATTAAAAAAAAACTCTTTTCGATTACTACATATTATTAACAAGTTTTGGATATCGGCTCCTACGGAAACAAATCATACTCAAATCAAGTCTCCCCGTGTTCCCCTGAAAACTATATTCATAGTTCACTCACAAGAACTTTTCAGTTTGTACGTTTTTTTGTTGTTCTTTAATTTTAATTTACGACAACAAAATGTGTGTACAGAGGCTCCTTTAAGTTTATGCTTGTAAAAGAGACACGCACGTGAAACAATTTTGGCTTTATTTGTTTTTAATATCATCATAATTAAGCTGTAAATCAAATACTATTAATATTATTAAATATTTATTCAAAAAATAGTTAACTTGGTTCATTATATACGTACTTACATGTACATGTACATGCATTGAGTTGTTAAAAAAGAAGTTATTTGAGTTCATGGAAAAGAAAATTAACTGGTGAATAAATCTAATCCATTTAGCAATTGATAGAACCTTCATAAATTTCGTCATGTCAAATCAAGAGACGAAATTTGTTCCTCTACACTGTGTGTCTTACATTGGCTCGGAACTGAACATAAAGTTCAGAAGTTAGACAAGGAATGCAGTTGCATACGAGTACGTGCTGTGCTTGTGTTACCAAACACTCTTTTTTCACGTATCAATTCATGTGTTCACAACTACAATAGTGTGGCTCACTAAATATTTATAATGCGAATAACTCGTTCTTAAGAGGCCCATAAGACACATACTGCCGATGAACACTTTGTATATGTGCGAATTTATGATTTCACCACACACTCATCAATCACAAGTTTAATGTCTTATTATATATATATATATTTTTTTATTTTTACATACATACATACAAAAATTCAGATATAACAACACATACTTATTGCATAAGTCTATGGGCCCTTTAGAACAATCTACAAGTTCCAAAAAATATGGGAGCTGTAGAGAGAAGGGAGCCCTTCATACAAAACAATTATTTCCCCTTATTCTGTAACCGTTTGTCAACGTCACGGCAAAACAATATCAAAAATAGGACGCAAAGAGTACCCAAATTGAAGAAATATAGTAATTAATTGAGTAATTTTTATATAAAAAACAAAACAACAAAAATATTTAAATTTCTGTAATTTAAAAATGTTAGTGTTAATAAATTATAATTTCATTAAAACTGTTATCCGAAATATTGATAAAAAAATAAATAAATATTTTTAAAGTTATTATTTTATAAAAATAAGCCTCAAGCTCAATATTATTACTTAAAATAGAAAAATCAAAGGGTGAAAAATAGTACATTGACGTCCTAATTTGATGTTGTCTTGACGTGACCTTGACAAGCAGTTACAGAATAAGCATGACTAATTTCCCTATACCTGCGCTATGAGGCTTTCTAAATGCAATTCAAGTTATTCTTAGGGTAATTTGAAAGTTCTCATAAAATCTTTGAATTTATTAAAATTATTAAATTTCCGACATCTGCAATTGCGGGAATATAAATGTCGCGTTGACAGCACATCTCAATCCTGTAGGCAATAGTAATTCTCTAAATTTACGTGACATTTGGAAGGCAGTATTGATGGCTAGTTGCACTCCAAATTTAAATGAAACTTTACATACTCATACACGCACTCACTGTTCATAGAGTTAAAGCCAATGAAATGTTCAAGTCTCCAGTTAAAATAATAATCAAAAGAAAACCAACAGAAGCGAAGAAAATAAATATCAAATATAATAAATTTACAGATTATTTGTTAAGATCAAAGCAGATCTACTAATTTAAAGTGTCGTAAAATACAATTTTTATCATCTGGTAGAAAGATGACTGACTGACTGCATTAGCTGCCAATAAATTGATATTATAATGAAATCTTTATATTAACATAAATAAGTATGATTTTATAGCATCTCCTTTCTAATTTAAAGTTGACGATTTCAAGGTGTGACAAAAAAAAAGGTTAACTTTTATTGCAGCTTTCAATAAGAAATGGATGGAGTGGCGTATGTTGCCTATAAACATTTTACTATTAATATTTTCATAATGTTTGATATATTATTTGTTATTTTCAGAAGATCAAAATAAAATTATAATCTTTGTAAACAAAAACCGTCAAATATTTCGTCATTTAGCCGATAAGCTTTCAACAGCTTTTAAATTAATATTTTATTAATGTTTATGTTAAGTTGTTAACGCTTTGGAAAGTTTTTATATGCACACGTGTAAGCATGGCATGAAATTACAAGACTTTGAATATAATTTTGGTTGGAAACATATTTTGCGAAAACTGATTATTTCGTAAAGGATAGGCCTGTTCATAAATGTAACATTGCGCTGCATAAAATGTTTAATTTGCACTGCCACTGCTGATCTTACTCGTTCATTGCATTAGTCATTTTTATGATTAGATTTTTGTATTTATTTGCTCCTAATATGCTTCAGTGTTGCATTTTCGAACAGTTGGCATATGCAGTGTTGTCAATTTTTGCGTTTTCGAACGTTATGCGCGTAACATGCAGAACAATGTTGCATTTACGAACAGACACGATATTTTGTTAGATATTCTGTTGTGAAAGTACTTTTTGTTTATCTATTAAAAATTGTTGCGTAACAAAGAAGATGATATATATTTTTTTTAAATTCCACCGGCTCTACTCGTAGTTTGAAAAAGGAATCATATATATTCGTATTATTGCAAAAATCTTTTTTTTTAGAAGTAGGACTATCATTCAGGGGATGACCCCTACATATGCAGTGCATTGCGCTGGAATTAGGAAAATAGATTTTGGGAAGGAGGATAAAGGGAGTAGTGTCGGTAGATATTTGATTCTCACATTTTAAGTGGCGGTTTCGTTGGAATATCGACCACAAACGCATGCGCTCTTGATGAAAAACGCGTTGAGCGTAAGAAAAATTGGGTTTCAGGAACAAGTTCCCTAATTTCACCAGAGCACATTCCATTGTAGTAGCGATAAAACAACGACACGCACCCCACATTGCGATGATGCTCAAGTTAGTCAATGGAATTGGCTACCCTACTTCCTCCGATGAGTTTCATCGCCCTCTCTTGTACGCGGTCAAGCAACTTCAAAATAGGCTTTGAAGCACCGCCCCAGACATGAGAGTTGTATTCCATCTTCTGTCGGATGTAAGTGGTGTAAATATTAAGATCACAAGGGTTGAAGTATCTCTTGCAACGTCTTAGGAAGTCAAGGCACTTGAATGCTTCTTTTGCGACATGAAAAACATGATCCGCCCATCTGACATCGCGCTGCACTTTCATGACCAGAACATCCAGAGCCCCTGAAACAGATGAAGCAGATGCCAAGTGGTCGTGTTTTTACAACAAGGCGATCGAGCCTGGCATGAATTAATTGGTTTATTTTGAAAGCAAAAATTTGTATTTCATTTGTTTAGGTGTGTGTGTTTCATTTCTAACTATGAATTTCGGCAACATATTAACTTTGGATTTGTTTTACAGCCACAAGAATTTAGAAAATAATTTGTCGGAATTTCCAAATCTGTTTTATGGTCCTCTTAATGAACTATTAAAATTTTTCTTGTGCCGCTAGAATATTTAAAATATTTTTTTTTTTATAACAAAAACTGATAAAATTTTTTAACGACTTTTTAATCTCCTACACTCTCTTATTGTGAATATTTTGATGTAACTATTAAATTAATTAATATAATCAACAAGACTTTTGTGCATAACTTTTCAAAATTTCACTTATTTACCCAGCAAAACGAGAGTTAACACATCAACAGGTAGAGAATATTTGAAGAGACAAAACTCCAATGCTTTCATTTCTGGTGATTCATCAATGAGTGATATGTTGAGCAGTGATCAAGACGAAGGAATGGCATGCGATCGCAAGCCTTCTTGATAATAATTGCAAATGCCAGGCAACGGCAGTAGAAAGTCAGAACTGGTATTTGTTAGATAAAATTACAATTCCTTAACCTTGGGAAACCTTCCGATTTTTTGCTGGGTCACTTAATGACAGATAGAGGTTATTTTTGGTAATAAAGTTCAACCCACATCAAAAACTATAAAAAAATCGTAAACTGTTCTTCATAATGAAACTGACAATGTCTATATGAAACATTAAAAACTATAAAATTTAATAATATTTTTTTTTCAAGAAATTAATATTTTTTTAATATTTAACAATATATTAAAAAACTAAGAGTTGAAAAATTAATTAATTACGCAGGGTTGACAAAACGAAATTCATTAAAATAAGTTCAAAATTGAAATGTTTGATTAAAAGTAATATTATTAAATAACAGCTGCGATCAATATGCATAAACTAATAAAATGCTCTAAACACTCCACTCTCTATAAAAACTTGGATTTAGCACAAATTCTTAAAATAAAAAGTCATTTAAATATTTGCGGATTTGAACTCGAGCCAGACTAAAAGTTTTAAGTTAATTATTTCATTGCATACATATATTTTTTATCTTTTAACCGGCAAGACTGTTTTGTTTTTATTATTGGCAAGTCCAAGGACTTTAAAAATCTAGGGCACTGTGACCATATGGCCAACAACGGCTTAAGGTTTAAACAAATTTACAATTCCTGGCAGACGCCTTGACGACGTAGGAAGCCAGCCTTGAGTCTGTATGATAAAAAAAAGAGATAAACCTACTCGTACATAATTAATTTTTAGTCATCCTGAAGTATTTGCTCAGCATGTTTACGGATCTTTCAAACGCACATTGCAAGTGAAGAGAAATGCAGGTGTTTGAAACAACAACAAACGGCTAAAATGCGTCAGCAAGTCTAGCGAGTATAAGAAACACGGTGGCGTGCATAAATGGTGGGAGTAAACGTAACAAAACCATTTAGTTGCAATATTCCAAATGGAAATAGAAATTCAAAGTCTTCACAGTAAAGCAGCGTCATGTTGTCTGGCAAATAGTTAAAATATTTATTTTTTCACACTTTTCTCTCTCTCTTTCCTCGATTTCCTTTATTTATTTTTGGCTTAATTATGTGGAGTCGTCACATGTATCTAAAAGATATTTACCAGCTTCTAAAGTAAATGATAATTGTTTCAAACATACTCGTATTTATGGTTATAATTTATGATCAGCATTAGAATTTTATGATTGAATTTCTTATTTTTTTTCTGTTTCCAATAAATTTTGATTTTTACGAAAAGTAACAAAATTTGAAAATTAATTTATACATTTCCTTAGAGAACCTTTTTTCGAGAATAAAAGCAACAAGAAAAATATAAACGCGCAAGCAAATGAAATAAGCCTACACCTCTGCAGATGGATGGCCAGATAAATGAGGGTGTCCGTGAGTATAAGAAATTAATGTTTATTTTTCCTTAGACGCCTTTCTTTAAAGAATGAAAGTATGTGATAAGAACGATATACATACAAATCAATATGAAGAGACGAGGTAAACTTGCACCTCGGCAGATGTACATATAAGCAGAACAACGAGGGTGTGCCTTGCAGTATAAGTTAAATTCGTGTACGTTTTTACATGTTTTTAACTGAGATCGACAGTCAGGTGATTGCTTCCACTCACGTACTGTGCCGGACAGTGTTGGAACATAGAGAATTTATAGTAGCAATCCTAATATTCTACTTCGAAAGAGAATTTTTCACACAGTGCGACAAAGAAAAAGAGTGCTATAGCACTCTCTTTAGTGCATGATATTTAGTATCGATCGCATTCATCTCACACAGATCACAAAAATTACAGTCGACACTTAATACTACGAGCAACGACTTTTGGCATAGTAGTCTAGTGTTAAGTTAATCAGCCAACAGCTAGAATCGTTAAGAACTGTGCGAAGACCGCCAAGAGTTCATTCCTCTATATTTGCCATTTTAATGCTTTATAAAATACATCCAAGTAGATTAGGCTTGCTCAAGATTAAGTTTTTGTCAGGAACCAACCGAGTTAAAAAAAAAATTATTCCACTGCGTTTCACAAAACTGGTAGCTGGCAACGCTAACCTGTTAGTGTAATGATCGTAGGTTCCATTCCCGCCTGAATGCTTCAACTTTAACGTGTTAAAAAACAAATTGTATAAATAAGTCGTACAGCTGGCTTGACCACCCTCGCATGCTAAGGTGTAACTGCAGCTAAACATTAAAATTTAATTCAACTGATTTTTTTTTCAAGAGAAAAAAGCAAAGAATTCGAAAATCAAATAAATAATAAAAGATCCCTAACGTAGGCTGACATGTCATGCTGAGCTGGCCATTTCACAGCTACAAACACTTTTTATACGAGCATATTTTACGTTAACAAACACAGATATTTTATGGCCAAATTTTAAACAGACATTATGACGTCGTTCTCATAACAATAAGTAACGATCGTTTAAAACATTTTTCATAAAGCAATTCCAAACTGTAGCAACAACAGCAACAAAATAATAAGAATTTGAAACAATAATTTCAAATACTCGTACGTATTGGTTTTTAAGTCTTTCCTTTTACTTCTTCCATGCAGGCAGGTAGAGGAATGAAGGGCATGTTGTAGTTGCCAGAGACAAACTGGCAACGTCATTAACTTACACCTTGAGTTTTTTTTCTCTTCTCTCAAATGTTGGCAACAAGTTCAGTACCAACCAGCCAGCTTGCCAGCCAACGCAGGCATAAATGCTGGCATTTAGTAACAACCGAGTAATCAATGATTCCTTCTTCTTCTTCGCCTTCATGTATGTCGTAGCGACGCCATACATGATGTGGAAGTAACTCTTCTCGTTCGGTCTAATTAGCTAAAGTCAGTCAATAAACCAGCTAGAAAACCAACAGCCATACAAATTATTTATTTTGTGGTATTAAATGTTTAATTGTGCATACGTATGTGTGTATGTGCACTTGTACCGTGTGTGTGTGTGTGTACAAATGTTTAATAAATTTTTATGTACTTAATAAAGAGTTGGTTGGTATTGATGGGGTTGTGCTTGAGCAACATGAAATTTAAGATGAGTTACTTACAGACACATTAACACACAAACCAGCGCCACCAGTCAAATCACATCAAGGTATTCACTAATACATGATGTGAACGGGTGTGTGGTTATTAAAAGCGTACGTATCTATTTCTATTTTCAAGGGTCTTAATAACATGCGCACGTAAATCCCAGTAATTGGGTATTATTTGTATGCTTTCAAGCTTATGATTGTTGCTATGCCTTACGGAAGGCACTCTTTCTTCTCCCCCCAAAAGCGTTTGTTGTTTAATGACATCCTTTTGCTTAGTCTTTCATCTAAAAATGTGGCAAAATATTCGGGACTAAAATTTTTAAAAATATTTATATTTAATACCTCAAATAACACGGGCATGTCAACATGCCAAACAACCAATCAGCCAAGCAGCCATTTACTTGCATGTCAAAGCTTTTGAATACGCTGCTAGGCAACGCTGCTATTTATTAACGAAAGATAATATAGATACGTTATGGATTCAGCACAAATTTTGCTAAGTGTGGCATGCCACATCAATTTATGTATATAAAATGGGCAATATGTTGGAGTGATTTTGTAATTATTAGGCAAATAAAATGACTGTAATTGATATCGGTTGTTAGTTTTTAACCCTTTTTATAAGTCAGATAAAATTCTACCTTGGACTAACTTGAAGTTGCAACAATGGCGTTTAATGACTTTCTATGTCAAAGCTCCCACTTAGTCTAGTCTTTTGCAGATGACAGCAGCATTGGCAGCATTTAATTGTAGGACGATATTGTTGGCAAATGGAAGGCCGAATATGAATAATGTGTTCAACAGTGATTTAGAGAAAATATTCGAATGGAGTCAGAAGCATGGGATCGATTTTAATGCTTACAAGACCAAATGCGGCATGCCGATGCACGATAAATCACGCCGTTTTATTCTTAACTATGGATTGTATAAGTATTGTGGGAACGGAAATGGTTCATATTCTTGGGATGAAAATTCAATGAGAAGTTCCTCGGTTTTTTAAGCCTTCATAAGTCATACTGCTGTTCTTCTAATCTCCTTCTATTCATACATCTGACGGAAAATTGATTGGAACTCACATGTATGGAACGGTGCTTCGGGGTCTATTTTGAAGATACTAGAGAGTTTGCAGGTGAAGATGAAGAAACTCATTAAAAATAGTAATGAAGCTAAGCCTAATGACTTAGTCTCTGCAATACAGAGATCCTTTCGTTGTTTCCTAGCTACTGTGCTGAGATCTTTAATAAACAATATCTTCTTCTAACCGATTTTCCCAGTTGCATGCGTAGGGACCACATAGTGATCGGAGAAACTTTCATGTAAAATTTTATTTTTGAGAAAGTTTGCAGCAAATATGAACTAATATATTTTCCTGAATATACTTAAAACCATATACAGTGGGATTGCTGGCAAAAAATAATGGCAATAAATCGGCGCCTCTATGAATTAAATATTCGGATTATTCAAAGGTTAAGAAACAATGATTTGTTTGTTGTCTGGTTAAGTACGTTTATACGCCTACATTTCATTGGTTCCTAGACAAAATTAACAGTAGACTTCAACATAATTCCAAAATATTAAATATCATTAAAGAAATATTTTAACTTAACGACCTCAAGCAAGACAAGTGCTCGACAAAAATATAGTCCATTCCAAGGAAATGATTTGAAGTCCGCAGCGTTTTCTTTCGATTTTGCATCTGCAAAATATTCAAAGAGTGTAGCGATCCATTCTTTGATGGGAACAATAGTCTCGTCTTGAATAATACGAGAGCAAAATGAGCTTGATAATATCTTGAAAATAAAATTGATTAGAGGTTGCGTAAATGTATTAATTGCCTTCTTTATTTAAACTTTAACCCCCATATTCATAAAAAAATAAAACGTATTTGAAATCTGTTGTAAAAAAATTTTATATGAAAAAATTTGATTAAAATACATTTCAAACTCATTTAAAATTTTATGAATACCGGGGTAAATATCAGTAAACTTCTCGTGGAAACCCAAGTAGTCCTCAAATCTTTCGCATAAAATTCTTTTAAAAAAATAAATAATTCTTTGTTGCACTAACGCACATGCACTATCCTAACTTTTATATATTCTTACACAATTTAGGATTTGAGTTTGTATCTCTAATGCAACACTTTTAAAGTTTCCAACTATTTCTACGACAGAAGTGTTTTGATGCCAAACTCAAATAAAGTGTGGATAAACTATAAACGCCAAAACATTTTTATTATTATTTCTTCTGTAAGCTGTTTCCCTTGATGCAGTTGTTTGTTGAATGAAATTAAATTTTTTAGCTGTTGCTTTTATTCAAATTGTCGCACGCTTTAAGTGAATCACTGCTATCATCTGTAGCAGTAGCCAAGCAAGCGTAAACAAAAGGATAATACTTGTATTCATAACAGCACAAAAATGCAACTGGGCTTAAGAGCATACGATTTTCCAAAAAAAAAAAAAGAAAAAAAAATACAAAATGAATAAAAACATTCTAAAATACCCCACATACCCATAGCCTTGATTTTATTAACTAGAGGAGGATGCTAAAACTCTCCACCAGCAGCGGCAGCTCAACTTTACAGTCATCTCCATAAATATAAAAAAATATAAAATCATAGACATGCAGACACATGTATGGATAAATAAATGGCTGATGGCCTGCAGGATGGCAGGATGTACGAGTCGAGTATAAATGGGCAGACAAGCAGACATGTCATTTAAGCAGACGGATTTCATACGCACAGTTATGTCAAGCGAAAGGACAATGCTGTCGAAATAAAGAAAACGTTATAATAAATAAAATATATTTAAAGGCGGCTTGCGAAAGTACTCGCATGCAAACAAAAAGTATTTCACATGAAAGTAACATTTTCAAACGCCAAATCTCATCAATTACCTCTGAATTAATTGTGAAATTTTGATTGGAGGTGCCAAGACCATTTTGTGTCTGATTAAGTGGCTTAATTGTCTTTTGCAGCTTTAGTCTGAATACGCAGTGCTCCAAAGGACTTATTGGCTTCGACTCAGATACCAATTTCCCCATAAAAAACTTATTGCGAGCAAAATTAACGCAGAGTAACACTGATTTGTACAGTCGTCATGGTTTGTGAGTGCAGCATGAGACAGAGAGAGAGGTATAAAGAGAGAGAGGGAGAACACTTTAAGAGTTTACAATTTACTTTGGCCATTAAATGCTAAAAGGCCAACAAGTTTTAACTATTTCTAGAGTTTTGCTTGTTATTTTTTTTTAATAAATTTCCAAAACAACATTTATAACCCAAATTGTTTGGGAAAAGTGTACAGCTGTTGTTGGAGTGTTTGTTGTTGTGTAGGAGAATTTTGTTGCTAAAATCATTTCATCATTTACCAACTAAAAGCAGCACAGCATAAAGGGAAACAAAAAAAGAAAAAAAAAACAAACAAAAACAAAAATTGGCCAAAATAATAAATCTTAGACTCAGACAGAATATGCGAGTAACATGGAACTCAGTCGTACTTTAGTGCAAAATAAATCTGTTATTATTTTGTAGTTTCTGCCAAAGCATTTTGTTGTTCTTTGGCAGTTGCAAGTATCTGAAAATTCTACAAAATACTACACACAGGTAGTTGATGTTGAAAAGGAATCTTTGTTGTTGCTCATAATTTGCCACCTTTATTTCAGCCTGATGAGGGAAATAGTGGCAGCAAGAATACACATTTCCAGCAACAACAAAACAACAATAAGAATAAAGAATTTATCTTCCAGCTCACAGATTAGAAAGTAGCAGCCTGATGACCCTTTTCCACAGCACACCATACACACACCCACACTCGTACGCACAACTACTACGTGTGTAGCTCAGCCTCACACACACACCCACACACACGCACATACACTTTCCTCATTTTCGCTTTCCATTTCATACATATTTCTTTTCTTTTGTTGTTATTCGATTTGCACAGTTTTTCCGGTATTTTTCTCGGAATTGGTCTCGAAATAAAAAGAATGATTCGATTTTTCATTATCATTATCCTTATTTCGGTCAAAATCGATTATGTTCTCAAATGTTTTTTTTTAGTTTTTCGCTTGAAGGTATTTGTCCTAATCTAATGTTTGTATTTGTGTGAGATTTTTTATGAATCTTTAAAAAGTATAAAAATTCGCTTCTGCATGAACCATAAAAAACGACTAGAATTGCAATTAAGGTGAACAGGAAATTAAAATGTTCTTAGAGGCATCTCAGCCCATTTGAACAAATTTTTTAATAACGTTCAGTAATTATTACACGTATCCAGAATGAAAGAACAGGCAGATAAAAATATTTTTATATAACTTGTGTCCGAAGCAGCCAATTCAGCGGAGCCGTTGGTTATTCAGAACACAAGTATTTTAATTAATTAATACTATTTTTATGTAAAAAGCAACCGCCTGTTCCTTTCGAGAGTTACTCATATCAAATTCAATTTGCAAGCAAACTTTTAAGAGCCGATAATAAATATTTGCTTCTTCAATTTGATGTTCTAAAACAAGTGGCGCCTGACGGTATTTATAGACATTATCAAAAATTGAAATTAAAATATTGAGTACTAGGTTTTACCCACGACTTTGTCCGCGAAGAGCATGTGAAACTTCAGCTAATGTGTACTTTATGTGAATGATGGGTTTTATTTTTACTGGATCAAAGTTTAGAACGTTATTAATTTAATAATTTCATATGTTCATACAAATTGTCGACCACCCTTGACCACTCAATATGATCATTTCCAAAAACAAAACTAACTCTATGTTATTCCCCGGATCTTAAGCTATCTCTATGCCAAATTTCATCTAAATCGGTTCAGCGGTTTGACCATGAGAGGCAGAGTTAGTTTCATATATATTATACTAGTAAAGAAAAAAGTGTAAGTCACTACAAAAAGTGAAAGTCATCATGAAAAATGCAAGTCATCGTACAAAGTGCCAGTCATCATAAAAAGTGCAAGTCATCATAAAAAATGCAAGTCATCATAAAAAGTGCAAGTCATCATAAAAAATGCAAGTCATCATAAAAAGTTCAAATCATTATAAAAAGTGCAAGTCATCATAAAAAATGCAAGTCATCATAAAAACTGCAAGTCATTATAAAAAATGCAAGTCACCATAACAAGTCCAAGTCATCATAAAAAGTGCAAGTCATCATGAAAAATGCAAGTCATTTTGAAAAGTGCAAATCATCATAAAAAGTGCAAATCATTATAAAAAGTGCAAGTCATCATAAAAAATGCAAGTCATCATAAAAAGTGCAAGTCATCATAAAAAAATGCAAGTCATCATAAAAAGTGCAAATCATTATAAAAAGTGCAAGTCATCATAAAAAATGCAAGTCATCATAAAAAGTGCAAGTCATCATAAAAAAATGCAAGTCATCATAAAAAGTGCAAATCATCACAAAAAGTGCAAGTCATGATATTTTTCTATTTTACTGATTGCATGTAAATTTGAATTTTTTCTTTGCAATACAACGACATTTTAAATTTCAATTAAAATTGTAACGTTTCAGTTAAGCCCCAACAGAATTTCTTCTTTCATTTACAATAATCTTTTTCACAAAAATCTCCATTTAAGTTGTTTATGTCGAGATATTAATAAAATATATCAAGATAAAATTTATAAGCCTATTGTAGTGTGTGATATATTTTTGGGAACATTTTCATGCTGCTGAATTACTTTAAGTACTTTTTATACAAAAAATAAGTAAACGGCACGAATAGGAAGTGAAAAGACTGACAAAAAAACGTATTTTTTAAATTATGCAAGTTTTTAGCCGGACGAATCAATGAATGAATGAATGAATTTATTTTCTAATTACACACTTGCACTCGTTCATAATTAAGGTCTGGCTGCCTGATTTCAGGGAGTGGTTTTTCAAATATTTTCTTTTTCGTTAATATTATTTAGTATAACTTTTTTTTGTGTACAAACTGTTTTTGGATATTTGAATCCATAAATTAGTTTTCGAGCCAAAATTCTCTAGCTGGCAAGCAGTTGGACTGTCTGTCTGTTTAATGTTTAATATCAGACACACAAATGACGTAGAAGTCAAGTGTGCGGTTTGAATTTCAATCAACATCGATAATGAAAGAAAACTGAATTTATTCAAATTTAAGTTTTGGTTTTGGTTAAAATAAATAAAAACAATGAAACAACAACAACAATGCGTCCGAAATACGTTCAAGGTCAAACACCTGTGTGTGTATCCAATTCCACAGCACTCGAAATCATGAGATACATTTTTATACATTTCAGCTAAAAATACGTTAAGCTCGTCTATATTTTAACTATTTAAAACAGCAGCAGCAGCAACAACAAAGACTAATTTGAAAAAAAAAGAATAATAGTAATAAATGAAACTGGAAAAAGGTGTGTAGAGCATTTACTGTTAAATTTGCTTAAAACCATTTAAAACATTAAAATGAATCGATCGCCACTTCATTTAATTAAGAACGAATGGAACAACGTACGACGATTGAAAAACAAATCTTGTATCAACATCTGTGAAATCGAGATTAAGTTTTAACTTGAATTTATGTTCACTTTTATCCGATGATTGAGAGAAAATCCGAAATTTGTGTGGTCATTTATCATTGTACCGATATTTGGAGACTGATTGTATGTGTATTTCACTTTGAACATGCAACTGGATAAACGTATTTAAATATTGTTTCATATACAGTTGTGCTTCACAAAATAGCACCAGCACGATCGATGAACTAACAGAACATCTGTGGGAGGGAAGTTGTTGAGCCTTTTTAATTAAAAACAATTTTAAATTATATACCCGTCCTTTATTGTGAGGTGTATAGCATTTTTCTGAAAATAAAAATTACATAGAAGTATTTGATCAACTAAGGAGCAAAGTGAATCGGTTCAAAAGTTTGTTTGTGCCCAACAATATAAATGAATTCCTATTTTGATCGCAAACAGTAAAACCATGCCACACTTGATGGGAGTGTAGCTACTTCCGAAAACTGCTTACTTCAGCCCTGCTGCGTTGAACTGGAATAGAAAATTAATGTCGCTTTCCCCTTAGTTCTAAAATCAATGATTCTTTCTAAATATAAGGCTACGCATCTTAATTTGAATTGAAAAACAATGAATTTGGAAAAATCTCATATTAGTACACAATGACTGAGTTAATGACTGAGGAATGACATTGTCATCGTCCAATCATCTAAATTATATTTTTTTTCCTAAAACTCCTGCACTCAATAATAAATTGCAATTTTGGGCAAACAATTCACATGCTAATTTGGTGTTCTGATATTTCCATCAATTCATTTATATAATATCCCCATATAAATCTGTTGCCATAAACACTAAGAGGGCTTGCTAATTTTTTTAAAATCCCTGTAAACACAAGTACAATAAATGTAATATTGCGTGGCTTTAAAAAATAACACTTTTAAGTAACCACAATTAGAATCGCATGCACAGAACGCCAGAACAATATGCTCAAGACCGCAAAAAAAGTTTAAGCAAATTTAATGTGCTATTGAGCCTGAGAATGGAAGCAGATGCTGACAAAAACTCAAATATTCTTTTTTTTTCTTATTCGTAAGTTTTCACTCTCCCCTCGTACACAAAATATGATTTAAAATCAAACTGCACCACCCATAAAACTAACTTTTCAACCAAAACATGTCAAAATAGCTGTTTACACATTTAAATTTATGAAAAAACAAATACTGTTTCCAACACTCAGACCCCAAATACACTAGATCATCATGAATATTTGTTCAATCTCCTTTACACTCTGCCTCTCTCGCTATCGGCCTTATTATGTGCATCGCAATGAATATTGGCAAATCGATTATAAAGCGTAACGTCGTTGTGACGAATTTCCCTTTTTTTTATTTTTTGGTTTTTAGTTGTAAAGCTGTTTTCACTAGTTCCGCTGGGCTGAATCACTGACTGGCTGGCTGTCTCGCAAAGGGATCTAAATCTAAACTTTCTGATGTTTTCAATCTACAGCTCTTTGCGATTCGTTGCGTTTGTTATGCTTGAATTTCCCTGCTGCGCTTGTGTGCGTGCGGTTTTATTTGTAAAGCGGGATACACGGAACAGCATCATAAGGATGCGTAACTAAATTGTGAAACGTTATCATGACTTTTACCACAATCACAATCAGTTTTGCTCACTGTCATCCATATCCACTCGTA
The DNA here is from genome assembly GCA_951800035.1 of Linnaemya tessellans. Classification (NCBI taxonomy): domain Eukaryota; kingdom Metazoa; phylum Arthropoda; class Insecta; order Diptera; family Tachinidae; genus Linnaemya; species Linnaemya tessellans. Next base: position 2,389,795 of record OX637533.1, on the reverse strand, counting down.
AGTTGTACACGAAAATTGTATCAAAATTGCTTTTATTCAGGGTTGCAGTTCTCCCAGCGATGCAAATGTACGCTGGCTAAAACGCAATTTGATCGCCCACTTAAATGTTTAGGAAAGAAGATCTGAAGTGGACAAGTTCGAATGCAGGCGAGACAAAAATAATTAAATTCTAATACTTTTACTCTCACCATCGGGCTTCATTAATGCTGCAACAAAATATTTTCAAACATTCAATCAGTTTGGGTCCAAACAGGAGGAGGCCTTTTTGTGATAAAAAGCATTTGTTGGAGCAAATATTTGTCTTCTTTCAAAATATTTTACAGTACAGCTTCTTGTTTCATATCATCTAACATCCTGACTAGAATTGTTATGCTCTGACTAGAATTCCGTTTAGAATTGCTATGCTCTGCTGTGTACTCTGTTTGAAATTGAAATCTTTCTGATTAAAATGTTGCAACATTCAGTCAAATAAGAGCGAGGGATTTTTCTGCGAATGTCAGAGATCAATTTGCAAGGAGTCACAGTGCGTTATATTAAAAGCGGCATCATAAATATTTCAAGCATACAGAACATAGCATTGCACTTTGCGGAAGTCGCTATATTTCCATCATCAGTACTCAAGTGCATGTTTGTTTACTCTACTTATTTTTTGGCTACTTTGGGACTAGTTTCATTTGCTTAAAAATATACGCCAATTGTAAATATTTAATTAAACACAATAAGAAACTAATAAGGCCAATGAAAATAAATCAACAAATAAAAGATATTTATTTTTCAAATACTCATTCGATTAACTCTTCTTTAATAATTTGATGTATTTATTTACTGAAAATGAAATTTAGTTTTTCTGAACAGCAGAATTTGCACTATCAACTTGTTAATTTAAAAATATTGCCATTGGCAAACATGATGTGTTGCTGTTAAAATTTCAAATTAAGTGAAAAAATTTAATATTAAGTGAAGAATGCCTAAAGTGGGCAGTAAGCCTGAACGAACCCTCATCCATCACGGAGTGTCAACAATATCGTTTCCCAGCATTGTCTTGTAAACGGCTAATCCTTAAATAATGACCAACTGAAACAGTGTAGTTGTTATTTCTTCAATGAGCTGAGCTGCAAAGATGGAAACATTGTTCCATGAGCCCACAGCAAAATAAAATATACATACTTTAACTTAATCTACCAACAAACAGTCAGTCAGGCAGCCAGTCAGCCAGGCAGCCAGTCAGCCACTCAGTCAGTCTTGTGGTTAATAGAGTGCGTGTCAGCAAAATTAAGTTTACCCCTGGATTCTTCATTTGAGCCAAGAACATAAGTATTATTAGGTATTCCTTTTTTCCTTAACACATGCACATATTTCACATACACTCGTACGAGTTGGTAGTCGTGTTGTCCTCCCACCGGTTTTAATGATAATCTCTTAAATTATGAGCTTCTTAATAATTTTGACATGGTCTACTATTTAATATAAAAGTTGAAAACAAGCTGAAGGAGGTTCAAGCGGAAAGTTGGACAAGTAAGTGAAGGAATACAGGAATACATATGACTGTGTCCCACTGAAATGTTAAAATCATAAATATTTGTTTTCTTGCTGCTGTTGTAAGAACTCGTGCTGATGGTGCAAATGAAATTTGATCAGTTGCAGGAGCTGCACTGAAGTCAAAGGGAAAAAGAACGCTTGGAAGTGCTCTTAAGGAGCAGCTTTGTTTGACATGGCGTAGTGTTTAACACCATTGGCAAGCGCCAAGTCACGATCGAACAATGAGAAACAGAAATACTCGTATTTACAACATGATTTATTTTTTTTTATATTTTTTACTTTAACATTTAGTACAAGTTTTTTTGCTCTGCATATTGCACGCTTAATGACACCCTGTTAAATAGTTTTAACAATTTTGAAACAAAAACAAACAACAAGAAAAAAAGAGGCATTTATGGCCTGCCAAAATGAAATACGAAAAACTGCCAAGACTTGAGAACTTTAGCATTGTTAAGATTTATTTGTTGTTGCCTTATTTACTTGCATTACAACAACGTTATGCGGTCGTACCTTAAGGCCGCTGTCTCAGCTCATCTTTAACAGTAGCCAGCAACAGAAGCTGAAAAATACTCCCACGACATGCCAACTAACAGACGCAGGCACACAAAACGTTTAGAGATCTTCAAAAAAAAAAAAGAAGAAAAAAAAATGCTGAAAATTTAAACATAATAAGCATTGCTAATTGTGAGCCATTAATGCCAAATAACACTTTGAACATTCAAGCGAGGGCTGTGAGTAAAGGCTCCATGCAAAGCCAGAACAAATAAAAATAACTGCCTTGCATTTTGGCCTGCTGCAAACGTCCTTCTCTCTGCCCCAGCATTTTGAATGTTAAGCTGTGCAAATGTTGGTCGCATTTATTGGCCATTGCGTGACTTTGGCCTGAAGATCGTTTAGCTTTTACTTTCAAGTGGCAAAATTGACACTCAATTTGAAAACGGAGCCATGTGAGAAACCGCTTGTGGCAGTGAGAGCGTTAAGCAGCGGCAATCCAGATTGAATGTGTTAAGTAACTGGGCCTTTAACAAAAAAGCATTTACAGTAATATGGTTAGCCCATCACACACATCATCATTTAATTATGTAATTGGTCGGGCGTAGTAGTATTTGTTGTCAGTCAGTTGCAGCAAACGGGCGTGGGAACAATCAATTGCACCATCCTTCAGTTAATCCCATAAAATTCCCACTCTACTGAGGCGTAAGAAAATCCCTTTTTGATTGTTTTTTATTGCATTTTGTGCACGGAAATCCGTAACGTGTACACGGAGACCTTCAAATAAGCCTTGACATGTTCTTGTTTCTCCCCGCATTTGTATGCTTTTAAGTAACGTGTTGAATAATTCGCATTAGTGCCATGTACAGCTGCCACAATGTTGTGTAAGTCTGCGGCGTAACTCGAGTACTTGGTATTTGCCGTTTGACGTTTATCCAGCGCCCACCTTGTATTTGCTTGTAAGCATCTGAATAAAATTATTTCTTATTTGTGAAAATGCATATCCTGCCCTTAAAGCTTCGCTAGAGTTTGCTCTTTAGTTCGAGGCACACGTAAAATAAATCCACCCCTGCTGTTAGTGTTGTCGAATCAGCGGTAACCCAGCAGCGTACAGCGACAATCAAAACAACGAACTCGTACAAGACTGTTTGCCACCCCTTTGGAGAGTTGCAAACATCAGCCAGCCAGCCAGCCAGCATCAGCTTGATCACAGCAACACAAATAATTTAAAATTAAAATCCACTTTGGGTTTATTAAACCTACAAGCGCTTACACTTAGTCAGAAGGACTGCGACGAGTCATGTTAGAAAGGAAACTTAATTAGAAAACCAGGTATCACAAAGTTAAATTCCTTTCAACGGAACAGATTTACTCAGAAGCGCCTAAAGTTCTGAAACTTTTTAAAATAATACTAGAGATCAAATTACATTTGTTAACGCTTTTACATCCTGCTGAGCCACTGTATATTTCTCTAAATATTATTTATGTGGCCAGAGAGCTTTTAGGGTCAATGTCTTCAACAACAAATTGGCAGCCTGCTTCTCTAGTATCCTACTTTTATGAAAAGAATGGTGTTGATCCAAAGCTATTCAATTAAAAGCTTAAAGTGATTTAAAGGAAACACAATTCAAAAGAAGAAATTAAGTTGACTATTAGGGAAGTAAGTGTTCTTCCCAGTGACTTTGGAGCTGTTTGTCATTTTAATTTTATAAAATCGAATTTACTCTGGCAATAATTTCTAATTGGCACAAAATGCATGCAAACTCAATGCCGACTGCAGGTTTGGTGGCAATAAAACGTTTGGACAATTTAAGTTTGTGGGTGCTGTTGGCTGAAGTAGTAGAGCACGAGACTATGAAGCGGAGGGCCCTGAGTTCAACCCCGCGCTGAGTCATGAAACATTGTGTTGAATTCTTGTGACAAGCATTAGTGCATGGTTGTGTTAGTTGTTGCCAACCTGTTTCAATGATGAAGGCATAGTCACTGGTCACTGAACATAACTGGCAACGACTGACACTATCATGCACTAAAAGCATCGGACCTGTAGCAAAAAATTAGCCGGCGAAGTAAAAAAGGTTGAAAAAGCTACAAAAAAATTCTTCTCATATTTTATCTGTCCCCTCAATACTATCCCCTCCTTTCTAGTTCCGGCGCAATGCACTGCATACATATATAGGGGTCATCCCGTGAGTGCTGGTCCAAGATTAAAACAAAAATTGTACTTGCTAATATACGACAAAATATCCACAATCCACAAAAAATCTTGCAATATTTGCTGAACAAACCGGTGGACCAGGGTTCAACTCATTTATTCCCTCGTTTTTGTCAAGAGCCTCAGATTGACTTGATCAGATGAACAAGCTGGACCTCAAGTCTACAAATCGATGTGCGACTGCATTGCAAACATATTTTGTAAAATACTTTCGTACTCCAGTTTGACTGATCTCATAACAGCAAAACCTAAATTTAAATGTAAATGCGAGGCAATAATAATTATTATAATACAACCAACAACTCTGCTACTCACTGGCTGGAAGTAAATCGGTCCACCCGTCCTGTCACTAACTCCGTCATACGTTCGTCAAATAGCCGGCTGTTGAAACCAACAAGCGAACGAACGACCAACTTGAACGACAATTTTACAATATTTCCGTCCATGTGTGTAAATGCGTGTTTTGCGTGCATGTGTGCGTGTGTGTGTTATGCGAAAAATTTACGGATGTTGATTATGTATTGCGCATGTAGTTTAGATTAATTGACATCGAGTCAACGACATGTCAGTCAATCAAATTGTTATGAGTTTTAATTGTGATTTTCTTTATTTTCCTACTTTTACTTTTACTATTGCTGCGGCTGCTGCGACGGCTGCTGCCGCTGTCGCTGCTGTTTCACATTTTAAATGGATCGTGAATTTGTTTAAATGCATTAAATGGGGTGGTCGCTGTTGCTTGTCAGAAAATCAAAATAAATCTTAAGCCAAATACTCGCAATTACTAGAAATATATTTATATTTTTACACATGTATGTGTAAGTGTCTGTGTGCATATGGGTATGTGTGCGTGTGTGTGTGAAAATGGTACTTTGAGGTTACCAATAAACCAGCCATTAAAGGTTTAGTTTTATATTAAAACACTCCAGAAATTTGATCATTTGTGTTTTGCTCGTTTTTGTTGTTCATGTTGTAATTTAATATTTTTCTCATGTTCAGGGGTTGCATAAGTGATTTCGTTCGTATCTACGTGTATATTGAAAACCAATTTTTAGTATTCTGTATTTTAGTCCTAAGTCGCGTTTAAATAGAATCTTTAGTAGAAGCAGTTTAATTGTTTTCGGATATTTTAAGCCTCAGTCGTTGCTGATATCCGGCCTGTTGCTCATGATAAACCGATATGATTATGCAGCCCGTGAATAGGAAATCTATAACAACTGGTCTAACCCGACCCAGTGGCACTGAAACATGAAGTTGTTTCAGTGCAAATAGATTTCATATATTTCTATTGCCTCAGTTGATCAGTCAGCCCATTTTAATTTATTTATTTTTTATTCTAATTTTTTTGTACCAAATACATTCACAAATCACAAGCAGAACGTTCTATAAAAAATCCAGCCATCCGCAAGACCCACTGTAATAAAAAAAATGAAACTAAAACAATATTTAGAAGCGGCTCTAACACATGATTGACATGCGTGACTAAAAATTAAGCGACATGGAAAATATAAATACAACTGAAATAAATAGCTGACGAATTTTAGTTCGAAAACTGACTTGACCAGATTTTTTAAATTTTTTGATCAAGGGATGTGGAAAGGTCAATAGTGTCGTATAGCAAATGACAAAACAAAGTTGCTTGCGCAGTCAATCAGTTGATCAATAAATAAAAAACAGACTTCACAATAAAGCGTTCGCTCGTTCGTTGGTTCGTTGATTCGCTGGTTCGGTGGTTCGTTTGTGAAATATTATTCTTATGAAAAGACCAGCAAAAAAACAAAACAAATAATAAAATAAAAATTCTTTTGTTTGTATTAATGGCAAATTAATTTGGTAATTTAAATTAGGCAGCCATAATTTATAAGTTTTTTCTTGTCTCTTCAAACACTTCGTTGAGTGATTCTTTTCTTCTTTCAAGAGGAGCAACGCTGCTTAAGCATCTTCATCAAAAGCTGAACACTAACATCAACATCAACGTTTTTGGACATGTGGTGGCCTGGTCGCTTGGCTGCTTGATTGGTTGGCTGGTTAGCTGGCTGGCTGGCTGGCTGGCTGGTGTTAATGTTAAGAAATGAGGTGTTAATGAAATAATTGTTTATATTTTGGTCACTGAAAAATAAAACGCATAAAGTTTAACCAATAAACAAATTTAAAAAGAGCTTAAAAGCCAGTATTAAAGAACTGCTGTAAAGATTTGATATCAATAAAATATCAAATGCCCGGCTCAAGACTTTTTATCTAATAAAACATAAAAGCAGCTTAAAACAAAAATATTTCAAACTTGTTTGATACGAACGAGTATCTCTATCTATGAAGCTGTGCGTATAGCGAACGAAACGTTCGCGATCAAAATTTATTAGTTTAAACTAATTTAGATACAGCTTATTATATTTCTTCAGATGTTCATTGTTTTATTTAAATTTTCTTCTTCTTCTGCTTCTCCTTCATCGGGTTGTCTTTTTTTGTATAAAATTTGTTTTATTTTAGAGAAAACAATGCGACATAAATATGCAGATATTCATATACAAAAACAAGATACAGTTGTTCAGTGAGTTGATTGTTACCGCTGCGCCAGTACCGTTAATTTTTACAAACAAAGACTCCAAGTACCGCTACATACCCCAATTAAATTTAAAGCCATGAGTTCACTAATATGAATATCAAATGAATGGTTCCGATATAAACAAGAGCAGGTTTATGCGCTTAACAGCTTCTAGATATTTAAACGCCACGCCAAGTGTTTAACTTTTTGAAATTAAAATCAAAAGTTTTATTTAAAATACAAGTAGTAGAATGCTAATGAGATCAACTGTAAGAAAGCTGGAGTATGCAAGTAGCAAGGGCTGCCGGCTGGCTGTATCCGCCTCTGGTGGTGTGTGATTAAAAATCCCGCGACTTTTGTTGTAGTTTCTCTTATCGTCTGAACGTTTTCATTTCTCTTTTTCTTCGTGCAATGTCATGGGCATTTTACAAATTAAGTTGTTTTCTTTATTTTGGCGGAGGGCTTAAACGGTTTCTTAAGATTTTGGATAATTTGTTAGAGGTTGCCACGAGAAAAGGCAACATGTATAAGACCATGATTTAAAACAGAGTTAATTAATCTAATTCGTTCAAACCATGCAAGATCACACGCAATCCAGCATGATCTTGCCTAACAATTTCCATCCATCAAGTGAGCAACTGTTAACGTGACTACAAAAAAGTCAGCGTGTGTGTGATTATAATTCCCATGTGCACTTTTGTTAGACAATTTTTTTATGCCAATTCATTGGATTTGATGTCATTTTCATAACACCTAGAAAATGAGAGGTCAGTTCTTGCTTTTTCTGAACAAATAAAATTATGGCACAATATGAAAAAAAAATTTGGTTCTGCTAGCAAGATGTTTAAAAATATTTCAAATATTTCACTCTTAATAAAAATTTTACTTTAGCACAAATTCCAATCCTGAATAGTTGCAAAACCCCTTTAGCTTATGCAAAAATTTTCAACAACTAATTGAGAATTACATTAAATAAAAAACTGATTTTAGTGCATATGAATGTATTCGTAGCTTTTTTCCATTCATAAAATTAGCTTTCGATTTGTAAACAATCATTAAATTGATCAATTGCAACAATTAAATTAATTAATTTTATTATCGTTTAACTGAGACTTATTGTCTCACTTAAATTGTTAAATATTAGTGCCTTCTTTGTTACAACTTAATCACATAACAAACAAAGCCCTAATTATTATTAAGTTAATTAATTGTTTATGTATTGTTATTTCATATCATATGATAATATTTTGTTTTATTTTTTTATTATTTTATTCTATTATATTGTTTTATTTTTTAAATTATTTTATTCAATAACAAAATAAAGGAAAGAAACGTTATTTTGTTTATAGTTTATAATTATTCCTGTTGTACATTTTATTTTTAGTACTTTATATTTAATTATAATTTGTTTTTCTTAGTTTTGTTTAGTGGCATGGCCACGACCTCAAGTATATATATCCATTTCTTGACATGTTGAAATATCAAAGCGTATAGCATCATTAATAATTCATGGGCACGAAGTTCATATAAACGTGACTTGGAAAGGAACTGATAGAAGTCAAAAATTTTGCCTATTTCATGGATTAACAGGATGCTATTAATTCCGCTTGTAATTATTAAAAATGTGTCTTAATTGATAGATACCATGGAGCTAATGAGTCAGTAATTCCTTGAACATGTTTTCACGTACATATTTTTCTTATAATAATTTCAAATTGGTGCGATGCTACTAATTTGACTTTGTAATTATGAAAATTAAATCAATAAATTATCTGCACCAGCCTTCCAACAATTGATGAAACATGAACAGCTCTTGTGCAACCGAACTAAGCAGCAAACACAGCAGCCACCCGCCTGAAAGGAAATTATTTAATGATCCTTATGAATACAAATTCAGCTCTACACTCGAAAATTCAGGAAATTTAATCATATTTTTTTAAGATTTTCTTTTACACAAGTTTGCCGAAGAGGGTTACAAAAGGTCTAGTTCGATTGCTGCAAGTTGAAAATGTTCTTCGCTTAAGCAAAGAACATATTTTTATGTTTTGTGGTTGCGGCAACATTAAATAGCATCATCCATGTGCATTCGAAGCGCCTTAAAAATGATACAATTTGCCGCACACACACACAAACTCATATATAGTTGCTTCAGAAATTTTGTTTTGAGAGTTTCAAAATGAAATTAATATTAAAATAAAATTAATAGCGTGCAAATAATTGAGATAATTTGATTTATGGCATTAAATTGTTAACACAGATTTGTTTTTAAGATTTTTTTTGGCAATTTTTATGTTTGAGTTCGCAACATATGCTGCAAGTTTATTGTCTTTTAGTGGCTTGAGGAACATGTATTTTTTTGTTTTTGAAACAAGGTGGGTGAAATGCTGATTCGTGGTTTTAAAACGAAATTTTTTAAATGTTTCTATACGAGTAATTTTATAGATAAAGAATATATTTTTAAATTAATACATTTTTATTGTTGTTACTTAAATCCGAAAAAGGATTTGCCACAAAGTGGACATTATTTCTGTAGAGTTCCGCTAAAAGCCACTAGATGATCCCTGATATTTCAAACTTTCCCCTGCTGCTGTCTTCAGGCTTGCCAGCAACAAACACCAGACTTTTGTTGTATGAGCTAAAATGATATTTAGAAAGTTGAGCTGCGCTTAATTTATGTGAAAGCTTGCAGCAATACTGGTATTTGGTAACACATACATAAATAGTAGTTACAGTGACCATTTGTTATCTTGTCAAAGCCGCATAATTGTAAAAGTTCCAATTTAATCAGATTGTTATCAATATTGGATTCAGTGTTTTTTTGTGTCAACATGTAAATCGATTTGTCAAAACCTTTCATATTTAATATGATGGATGTGAATGTAGACGCAGAAAAATAATATATTTTTGGGCTAATGAGATTGACAGAAAAAAAATCAGTCTGCCTATTAAATTTAAACAATATCATTTGACAAAAAAAAAAAGTTTGTCGTAAAGTTTTATTTCGCCGTAAATTAAACTTGTAACATTATTATTTTGAAAATTAAATACAATAAATGTAGCCATGATTTGGTCTGGATGTATTTTATCAATTTGATTTTCAATGAAATAAAGGCCCCACCTTTTACTGTTGGGCTGCTGGCTGTTGGTTTTATATAGAAATTCACAAACACACTGGCATTTTAAAGGTCTTAATTGTAACACACACACAACACACATACACACATGGGCTTTTATCGCCTATAAATATGTTTTATATACAATATATTAAAGTAAGTACGAGTGTGTTTGTGTGTGTCTGGCTATCTGTTCGTTTGTGCTTTTTTAACTGACTGATTGATTGATTATTTGTTTCGCATCATTCACCTGGAAAATTCATCTGAAGTATCGACAAGTAACGGACCATGCCGTACAGCACTTGTACTCTTGTGTGTAAAAGTACATTAAAAAGCCAAGCTGAAGCCCCAATTAATTTGCGTATATACACACGATAATATATTTGCACATGTACATGGATATGTGCGTGTGTGTGTGTGTGTGTTTGTATTTGTGTAAATGCAAAATAAATAAACATACCTGAAAAGCAAAATATGCATACATGCCAGGGAAGGAGGAATGCATACTTAGTATATAGTTGAGTACAGTGACTGCTAATAGTTAGTCGACCAGTTAAATGAAACATGAAGAAAATAGTCAAACGGTAAACGAAAATAATAATTCGTAAGATATTTCCTCACAAAATTTGTATAAAAAAATATAGTCACATCTGAACTGATTAAATTCGTGATAATGCACATGAGTACTGACGATGAAAGTGTATTAACTTCTGAAAACTGCTGGTTTGATCTGCTTAGTGTGGGCACTGCTTTATGTTCAATATGTATTGAATGCGATGTGCAATTTGGATTTCAGAAAATCGTTTTATTCTGCGATATGGGTCGTGTTTCAAAACGTGTAGCAGTCCCTTAAGTGGCATAATGGGATTATCAAATTGTTAACATTTTCCTTTTTTATTGAAATATTTATCACTTTTAAATTCTTCTGGTTTCTTGACCTCTTTTTAATTATTATTATATTCTGATATTTTTAAGCTAAAGGTCTATTTATTGTAATTTTATTTCTTAATAAAATAAAGAGACCTAATAATATATATAAAGAGAATATGATGATATTAATCATTGTGTTTCTAACTATTAGACGTTAGGAATCTTAATAGATTTTATTATGCAGGTAGCAAAAACAAATAACCATTCGAAATAGATGCCTGCAATAATACATATTCGATTGTTACATTACATACCACGTTTCGAGCATTTTCCGAATAGTTTGCCTCAGGTGTAGGAAGTTTTTTGCTCTGCACTGCTTCAACATATACTGACATGTTATCCTATAGCATTTTTTGCAGATTGTATGCATTCTGTGTTTATTATGTCTGCTGTGTGTCCATGTCGAAATAAATTAATTTATTTTTAAAATTTTTTTTCTTTCTTACAAATAACCCAATCAAAAACATTGAGTTTACAAGTAAGCAGGTTTGTAAGGTGTAGGGGCAAAAGTTGACGTTTCAACTACATTTTGAAAATTCTACTCTGTTGTTGATGGTTTTGAAATTTTTGCTCTGCCAGGCATTTTTTGATTATTTTCTTAGTTAACCTAAAATGTTTCAGTGGGATATTTACGCATACAGTTCTGTTTGAAAATATAGATACGTGGTTCATTTCTAGGTGCATTTATAGCAATAGAACGGAATTGTTGTCGTAATTTTGTTAAAATTTTGATAAAGTTGTTTTTGGGAAATTGAAAATTGTATCAACATAAAATAAGTACCAGTAATTCGTATATTTATAATCTAGAATGAATAAAAATTAAATGTGAGAGGAATTTGAGAGAAGCTCAGTTGGTTTGCCACGAAGTGAAATCGATATTGTGGATGGCAACTGATCAGTTTTTTAGGCAACAATAAATTTTCAAACCAAACAAAAGTTCAGTGGCAAGGCCATTATTTTCCAAAAAAAAAAAATTATAAATTTTGTGCAATAAAACCATAAGAAAAAAAAATCATGATCTAATTGCATTTTATATTCCATTAAAAAAATTTAAATTGAAAAAATATGATATCAAAATTATCATGAATTTGTGCAAATGTTTTTTTTTCTAAATTATTTTCAATTGTTAATTATTTTCTCTATAAAAATAAATTTCTTCGTTAAACACAAATTTCAAGCAAGAGTGCTCCCCGAAAGCTGCTTATGATACATATTTGTAAATTAATAATATGTAAAAAAAAAATTTTAAATTCTTCTGGTTTCTTGACTTCTTTTTAATTATTATTGTATTCTGATATTTTTAAGCTTAGGGTCTATTTATTTTAATTTAATTTTTAATTTCAATATTTCGTCACTCCTATGTGTGACTTCTTCAGGAAATTACCTATTTTATTTTATTTTATTTTATTTTTTTATTTTTATTAAAATAGGTAATTTCCTGAAGAAGTCACACATAGGAGTGACGAAATATTGAAATTAAAAATTAAATTAAAATAAAGAGACCTTAAGCTTAAAAATATCAGAATACAATAAAAATTTTTTTATTTTGAAATATATCTACTGATTTTTGTGCCCGCAACTGCTAATAGGGTATTTAGCAATAAAAATAAACTTGGCTGAGTGTATTGACCATAAAAAGATATACAAGTTGATTTAGTTTGGTTATTTAATGTGAAATTAATTTTCCCATTTTTTATTTTGTTTCACTTTATATAAAATATTTTTTAAACTCTACTTTTTGTCGCATTATATTATGGCAAACTAATTGCATTTCTTTATTACTGCATTATTTTATAGTTTCCAAGCAAACAAAAAAGTGGATAAGATTAAATTGAACACAAGTCCCAATTAAATTATTAAGTGGAAATTATTTTATTACGGGAATATATAGAAATAAATATTTGTACTCCTTGCTGGATGTTACGTGAAACCAACTGCAATAAGTTGATCTTGAGCACAATCGTATGAACTTGTTATTGAAAGCTTTACAAAAGGTCCTTGTTATGTTCCCCTACAATTACATTCTAATCATATTCTAACGTATACTATTTAACTGTTTGTTCATAACAGTATGTATGCAGTAGAAATGCTAAGTAATCTGAGCACGTGTTGTTTGCCACTTTCAGTTGCACATTGTTTATTGACGACATTTTCTATAATGCCCACTTCAGCTTAAGACGTCTTTGCATGTAATTTTACATATGTAGAGAACACACACACACAGACACACAGAAACAAACTTCCATTTATTCAATGACTCATTGCACAGCCCAGTCCAGTATGCCATTTTAAAGCTCTTATGCAAATGTTATTTATCAAGATGTCCCTTCTCAATATTGTTGCAACACACAGAAACAATTCTTTTGACATTAAATGTTTTACTAAATGTTAGTTCGTATGCAAGTCTGTCATTGTCATCGCTTTCGTGGTCGTAAGAACAACAATTTACAACAGAGACAATAATTTTGTTGACGACATTGTTTCAAAATGACATGTTCTTTTCTCAACTTCAAGAACACACTTTCAATAAGTGAGAGTATGAAGCAAACATGCTGAAAATGAAATCCTGCGAAAAGAACTAGAGACTTTTGAAAAATATTCAATAGCATTATTTTTGAAATATAAAACAATTGCTTTTATTGAGAATGCCACAAAAAGTTTTAACAAATTATTCACAATTGATTTTTTTGTATTAAGAAAACTTAGACAGTAAACAGACCTTTGAAATTCTAATGCTACCCGAATAGCATAAAAAATTATATATAAAATCTCCACAAAAAAAGTGGAGATCAGAACCCGATCGGTGCAAATAAATTTATCGAAAGATATATTTAGCAACAGCTTCCAGATCTCACGATTAGGCCTTCGTATGTGAAACCACCGGCATGCAGATGTAGATGTCCATTCCATTCCCTTCAGAGAACTGTTTTCTTCATTTATTAACGATGGCATAGCTAAAGAAAAATTGGTCTTCAACAAGGACTCGTCAAGCAACTGAAAGTTCCTTCAACATTTTGTCTTAATAACGAAAAAGTCTTCATGCCCAAACATTAGTTACGTGTTTGACATGGGGCAGGCAGTTAAGGAAGTTGAGTAAATATTACAATACTCGTATGTTGCATACATTAAGGGTAGTTACAGGCGCACGTTTGTCTTATTTATTGTTGCAATACAATTTCCACACACAAATGCAACAACTAACAGGCTGATGGATACACAAATTCATGCACATGTTTCTTTTCTATTTCAAGTATTGTTGTTGATAATTATAATTGTTGCCATAAAATATTGCTGTTGTTGACAAGCTGTTAAATGACAATAAATGAATTGACAACAGGTTGAAATTGTTTGACAGTTTGTGGTTCGCTTGTCTAATTAAAAGGCTTTATAATGTCTTTATTCAAAGCAAAAACTTAAGTTGAAGGTTAGCTTAGGGACGCTTCTCATTTTAGAGAAAAGGGAAATTGAAATTTCATGAAGAAAGAAAATAATAAATTATTTGCTATACTTATTTTGTTACATGCCTTGCGGCATTTAAAAATTATTTCCTACTTGAATCGATTTTGTGGCGAAAACTCTACAGACCAGTTCACAAAGTCGCTGGTACAGTTAATAAAACCATTTACTTCTTTTAATTTCAAATATGCATGTGCGAAATATATATTGGCGAAAATTATTTAATATAAATTATTCTGTCTCCTTGTTGCAATTCGAAGTAAAGGAGCAAAAACATTAGAACTAAATTTTCTAATAATTGTTATTTAAATTTTAGTAACATTTTAATAAGAATTTTTTAATATTTATATTCAATATTTATTTGTCCATGTCTTTCGGTACATTCTCCAGAAAAGTATGAAACAATATGTAATATATCTTAAAAAATTAATAACTAGGAATAATTTTCATGGAAATTTTAATTTATATTTGCAGATAGTCACTGAAACTCTATAAAAAACTTTTTATTTACTACTTAGCTATTGCGCTAGATGTATCAAGTCTCTTATTTTCTTTAAATACTTCATGCTCAACTAGGCAGGCATTTAAAATTGCAATTTAACAAAAAAAAAAAACATCTCAAATACAGTATCTGATAGCAAACATACACACTCGGCGGAATACCAGTACATATGACAATGTTGCACCAACATATTACACCGCATGTTTAAATCACAAATTCAGTGATAACGTGCATACGTCTCCGGCAAAAAAAAGCAACAACAATAAAATAAAAAATATAACTAGAAAGTATAAAGTGAAATAAAAAAGAACAATAGTGAATGTGCAGGTTCCATATCAAATTGTTTGTAATAAACACATACGCTAGAATACGTGCATAAGCGTAGATATGACACTAATACAGCTTCAAACATACAGCAACATCGAACTGTGGTGCAAATGGGAAAAAATTACAGGGAGAAATTATAAGAAATCGCCTATACGACACAAGGTGAAATATTTTGTGTGTTGGCATGCAAATTGTCAATTTAAAAATCTAAATACTTGCCTGCAATTTTGACTCTTGCAACATTTCTTTCTTTTAGCTCGGAACGGTCCTCAGTGGATAACCCTACTCTTGCAATGAAGACGAAGGATAGAGATGAGAGGTTACATGAAGAAGGAAGAATGTCTTCATTTTATGTTTACTTCTACTGTGAATTTTCGCTACCGTATCGACGCAGGAGGATCTTATAATATCAATCGGTGTCGCGAATGTTTAGTGAAAAAGTGCTAAGCCTTCGTCATTTAAACAGGTCGGTAGAAATTAGCACAACCCTGTACTACTGCAAATCAGAAAATTCGATCCTATATTATTGAGAGTGAAGCTTCGAACCCGACACCATCGGATTCATAGCCAACGCATTGCCTGCCATAGCCAAAAGCACCCATAATAATTTGTTATGTTAAATTTTTTTATTGGTTTATATGCTATTTCCTTAATTTATTTGTCATTTATATAATTAATAAAACACTGTTGACTTTTTCAGCCTAAAATTAAGCTGGGAAAGTTTAGAAGCTGAAATTGTGTGGCATAAATATGGGAAGCTTAAAAATTTTGAGCTAAGAAAATATCTAGCCAAATATTATAGCAAATCCATGACAAAACGGCAACACAGTGGGCGTTTATACGTTTTATTCTGATGCAAAAAGTAGAAATTGTAGCAAACAAATATATTTGGTATTTTTTATTGTTTTATTTTATATGTGTTCACCACAAACTTTTTAAGAATCCTTTTTACTTGACTTCACACTCACCCCCGTTTTTCTGTTCATATGTTCAGGGATTGGTGCTAAAAAATCATCTGGCCACGTTGCGTATGAGTGATATTTTTTTTTAATGCGAAAACTACGTTTTATGTATTCTAATTTTCCATTTATTTTTTATACAAAAACCGAATAATAAGTTTTTTTGGTTTTTTATATAAAAAAACTGGATTTTTGGCTTGAAAAGTCAGACTATATCATATATAAAGGCCGAAGATGTTAGAACAACGTCAAACGAAGGTCAGCGCACTTACATATATCATAGACTCAATATCAGAGACCCAGTAAAATGTAATCGATTGGACGCTAAGTCCTTAATTGCAATAGATTTGTCGAAATATGATTTTACGCACACAATTGAAAATTTGTTATTCAATGGCATCTCTTCCGTTTTCAACCACTGTTCGTTCACTGGTTCACTTCTTGTTCGTATGGAGACTTGCTACTCATGAGTTTAAATTGTATATTGTATATTAATATTATCTTACATGTTATTTTTATTATCTAAAACTAAACGCCCTCTCAAAGACTCTTAAACAAATTCGTTTGCACACCCAACGAACAGCAGCAGTGTAACGATTTTTTTTCTGAGCTGCTGTAATAATCTTTTGCGATACAGAATTTCTGTTAAATTTATGCGGGCCTGTGTAACTCAATCCTTAAACGTGTACATTTATCTTGTAGATATTTCCTTGATTTCAGTGCTAAACACGATTTTTAGAAATATGCAAATTTCTTGGAATTTGAATACAAAAACTCAAACGAAGAGAAAAAGAAACATTATTTTGTGCGTGCACACATCTGGTCACAGTAATATATTTTATTTCAGAAATACTCGTAAAGCGAATAGAAAAGCAACAAGCACAACCAACATAATTCACGCTCTACAAACAAGCCAACACCAACTCAACGGTAGACAAATTTGTAGTTTGTTACAAAAAGTTCGACCATAAAAAAAAAAATATACAAAAAAATTAATGGCAAGAAAAAACGGAACTCCAACACATTTTATTTTGTTTTATAATTTATGCACACCCCGTGGCAGCTTAAGATGGCGGATTGTATGAAAATCATCATGGCAAATTTCTGTGAGTTTGACAAGTGTGCGTTGCGTGTAGAATTTAATACAGCGCATGATTATGATTATTTTAATAACATTAAAATGGATTCAGCAAAGAAATTGGAAAGAAGCTAAAATATCCATGCCGCCCCTCTTATGCCAGTAATGACTGAACTGAGCCGTGCAACATCTCACTACATTTCGCTGCATAACTTAAGAGATTTTACTTCAATTGACGAGGAGTTTTTTCTTCCCATTCAATTCAATTGAATTCATTCTTTCGCTCACTCATCCATGCCACACATCTTAACACTTCATATTTGCTTACACGCACGCACACACACAGCCACACACACACAGTCAGATATACACGAGTATCTGTGTACTTGCATGCCATTACTCGTGCGTTTAGTTTGCATGAGCATCGTTTGTACGAGTATGTTGGCATTTTAATTGTTAAGAGGGTCGTTCGTTTGTTCGGTCTGTCTCATTTTATCTTTTGTATTCGCCAAGATCAGCCGTTCTGTATCAGTAAATAGTTGCATGAACGTCTTTGTCTGCTTTTTCTCTCTCTGTGTGTGTGTGTGTGTGTGTGTGAATGTGTGCGTGGTTAAGTAGTATGTATGCTGTTTTTCATGCAACAGGTTTTAACTTACAACTATTCAATGTTGAATGCAACAAAGAAAACAATATTTCTATTGGTGATTATCATGATTATGTTTGCCAAAGTATGCAAACTATCCAATACTCATGCATATCTATTCCAGATAGATTTACTTGCTTAGATACAAATTCAGACATGCTAAAAGATATCTGTGTAAAAAACATTATGAATTTGTCATTTAAAAGCATATTAAGACGTTCATATTAGTGACGTTCTTCGTCCAAGCATTTTGCTAGTGCACTCATATGGTGGCATTCGAAAACAGTATGTTGTTACGTTCTGCTTACTCTGATCGCACAATTATTTCCCTTTATGTTATAGCATCAAAGAATATAATTTTTAAGCTTAGATTTTTTTTTTAAATAACAACCAAACTTAGCAACAGCGATTCTGCAGTAATAAGCAGGCCTTCATGAAACAAATATGTGTTGAAAATGTCACTTAGCGACAGGACACGTTAAATAGATATTTTCATTTTTTTAGTAAATTGTTGTTTAACATTAAAAATTTCACATTAGACTTCTTTAAAAAATTTAAAAAAGGTAGTAACTGTTTTTACACAACAAATAATTTAAAATTTTGATAAAGTTGTTTTTAATTATTTTGCTTTGATATATGACCCTTTTGCCGCCCCTGGTAACATGCTCCTGCATGTCTGGTTCATGCCATATTTTAATTACCTCTGTTTAAACAGGCAACCAAATCATAAGTCTTATGCTATTTTTCGAACCTCGTCTGTACTTATGCTTGAAAAAGATATGCAATTGGAACTCAACAAAAAAAAACTATCTCTCTGTGTAGGGATTCGAAAATAGTGCACTTGTGATTACGAAAGTTTAGCCAAGTACTTGTGTAAGCATTTTGTACGAGTATCTATCACCTTGTTTTTTGCCACCTTTAAAGCTGTTTTATTATTATTACCATCAATATTATTATTAATACGTATTTGAATCCATTTACGAGTGCAATGTAATTGTTGTATGCATTAATACTCACATTTTCTCACTCATTCAGCCACTGACACACGGACTCATCTGCATGCATGAACCGACAAGTGCTGACATTTTTTTCCAGTTGTTATTGTCGTTGTAGTTGCACTTCCAGGTATCATAGATTTGAAACTTAAGAGCACAAGTATAGTTGTAGTTGTAGTCTACCATTTGCATGTGTGCATGCAGATGGGCAAGTGCACACATACTCGCGCATGCAAATGTACAGTATATGTGGATGTTTGTGTTTATGGCAAAATACAGGCACGAAGCGACTCATCCGTGCGATACATTATTTAAGTCTGCATTTTAGAGATTAAATTCGTAGCCAGGCATGTTGTTAAGTACAAGGCGTGGATTTTAAAGGTTCATTACTTTATTTAACCTTCGCCCATTCTGGTTTTACATTTTTATGATTTCACGTCTTTAAGCCTCTCTAACCCTTGGCCAAGAAAGAGTGTCAAATAGTTAAATTTTTGTGTATAACTACTTGCATGCCGGTGCATAGATTAGTTGCAATTTCCTCAAACATATTGAAGAAACCCTAAACAAGAGCAAGAATTACAATAATTCAGCTAGAGCAGGGCACGCATTCCGGATTAAATTCCTAATCTTGAAATTAATCAGGTGAATTTTATGTAAATAAACTAAATGCGGTGAGCACTTCAGTGATCGTCAGGTATCAGCGGAGATTAACTGCATCTTTCACCGTATCGAAAGAGTTCTTTCTTTCGTAGAATTGCATTTCAAACAAAAACAATTTACAAATTAGGTTTTTTCATTAAACTGAATTGTACAAAGGAAAGAGTTCCTGCGCTGTTGTGAAATATTTTCTTTTCTTAAGAACAAGCAATTGAGGCAACAATATTTACAAATTCATGCCAAACGAATGATCTTGGCTTACATTCATAATGCTTTTCCCGTGCTCTTTGAAAGTACAGTAGAATACAAATCTTAAGATGCAGGACTATAAATTATACGTTCTAACCACAGAATAAAAATACCAATTATAAACTTTTTATACCAGGACTTTTTTGCACATTAACTCACCCTAAATTTGGCCAAAATGTTATTTTCCAGTGGAGCTGCAATTTCTTTTTTTTTTTTATAAATAACTAATTAATTTAATGTAGGATAACATCACACAGAAATATGTTTTCCGTTGTAATCCGGAACTTGATATTCCTTGTTTCAATAATTTGAATCTATGGATCAGTGTGCAATATTTGGATATATAATTTAATTTATTTTGCTTCTGGATTCCTGTTGACTAAATTTATTTATGTATATGGGTATTTCCGTGATGACCATTTATGTACATTTAATGTGAAAAAAGTCAAAATAAAACTTGTTTTATTAAATTGAATTAATTTCTTTTTTTATAGGCTAATTTTTTGAAATTTTTTGTTTTTGAGTTCAGAAAGACATGATAAATATTCAAATCAACATCTGTTTTTAGTTATTCAAATTACACAGCAGAGCAGAACAGCTGTTTTCGAAAGGCGCAACGCTTTCATCATCAGGGGGCAAATTACGGCATTCGATATCGATCGAAATTTCCATTTAAACTGTATTGAAATTTCGATCGAAATCGAATGCGGTAATTTGAACCCAGTGCTCATGTTTTCTTTTTAGAATAACTGTCACTTATTTCCCTGATGTCGAAAGTGACTATGAGATGAAAAAGTCAAAATAAAAGACATTTTTTAATTTAAATGAAATAGTATCGGGAATAGCAAATATAGTATAGGAATATACCAAAAAATCCTTTTGTGGTGGATAAGCCCATATTACATGAGTGAAGACCTCTGGTCTGGTTTGTAGAGTGCTACTTTTGCTGTACGTTAAGGATAACTTTAAGATATTAAGTCAATTAGTTTAAGCAAAAATTAATTATTTTATTACGCATAGTTCTATACATACAGTCTTTCTTTCTAATGCTTCATTTGTAAAGTAAAAAATCACAATTTAAATTACACTGGTTATTATAAAGCACCGAGAAAAAAGTAAATAAAATAAAAATTAAAAATATCCCACGCTTTATTATTCGTACTAGATTTTTTTTTTTTGGATATTTTAGAACAGCAGCAAAAATGGAATAAAATATTATCTTCGTCATCATCAGCCACAAAACACTTTATCTTATTTGCACTTGCATAACAACAGCAAAAACAAAATACTCGTACTGGCAAAAAAATTAAACAATAATCAAACACAATTTAGTTGGAATTGAAGTGAATTATAACGAAATAAATAAATAAACAAACACCAGTGCTTAGCATCATTAAATTTATTTTTCAACAATTAATTACTTTTATAACTAAATTAAATGAAACAGAAAATAATGACTGGCGATTCAACTTAATAATTCTGCAATTTGTCTCTCTCCCTCTCTTCAGATAATAATCCTATAGCAAAATATGTGTTATAACATTATAGCAGATTCATATAACATATGAAATATATTTAGTGCAAATATTTTCTGCTGTTGTTAAAAGAAACACTTTTTAGGGGCCAATATTGTTTATTGGTGTTTAGATTATTACAACTGTATGTTAATTTTGTTAACAAAATTTCAACAAAATGCTTATGCAGCGATTTGCACACGCAACGCGAATGATTAGAAAACAATATTGACATGAAAAGTTACACAGCTAAACAAATAAATTATTCACGTGACAAAGCGATTTTATAACAGCTTAGCAATAACAATATGTGCTTAATAACTGGGATCGGATTATAATGAAACGGCCTCTCTTATTGCTCTGAAGCCATATCGATTATTTAGGGCATATCGTCGGCCCTGTAGCAAAAATTAGCCGGCGAAGTAAAAAAAGGTTGAAATAGCTACAAAGAAACTGTCTATCTTCTCATCTTTCCTCAATACTGTCCCCTCGTTTTCAGTTCCGACGCAATTCATTGCATATAGGGGTCATCCCCTGAGTGCTGGTCCAAGATAAAAAAAATATATATTTATACAGCAAAAATTTTACTTTTTAGTTATTTAAACCAAACTGTTCTTCCGTATCATCTGAATGTATAAAAAATATTTCAGCATTATATTTCAAGCAGAGCCGAAATTATAGCAAAATATGTTTCAGGCAATTGTATCTTTAAGCGTACATTTGAAAGATTTCGAGAGGTATTGACTGATGAAAATATTCCAAGTGATTTGAAATGATTTCTTTTACTGGAATTATTCCAAATCACTTCTCATTGAAACACAACAAAACATCATATACAAAAATAATTTTCTAATTTTTTACTGCCTGCTTCACAATATCGAAAGAGTTCTTTTCTGGCACAATTATATTTAAAACAAAATATATTATACAATTATTAAAATTTTTTTATGTAATTGTTCGAGAGAAAGAATTTATTCGACCTGGTGAAATAGGCAGTTATTCGATGTCTTTTAGTACTGCAGTACATGCAAACAATGTTACTATTATTTTCTAATATATTTTCTTTAACTAAAGAATTAACTAAATAAACAATATATTGCACTGTTTCCTATAAAGAGCGTCAACTCAAAATTTACAAATTTAAAACTGAAATTTTTTATACTACTTTATATGACAAACAGGTTCAAAAGTGTAAATTTTTTTGGCGGAAGAATAGAGACATTGATGTAAGATTTTTACAGTGGGTAGATATGACCACTGTACATCGATTTCTTGTAAAAAGTGAAAATTGTAAAATTTTGAGTTGAGTCTCTTTAGAGGAACTAGTGCGATATAATGACAACGTTTTAAATACTTCTGAGTTTTTATTTTAATCTTGAGTTACTAAATTTTGCTATAAAATCCAAAATGAAGGTCTTGCGTTCCAACTATGTTTTATAGCAAACAACGCATGGCGTCACAATAACATCGAAAACTGCTAGCGTGAAAATTATTAGCCCTATTCACAATCTTGTGCAAATAGTCTTGCATCATTGCATTTGTAAAATACGTGTACTCTGTACCAACGAAATACATTGAAAATGCTCTCAAATACTCTCTCAATCTGCAAATGCAATAATGCAAGACCATTTGCACAAGATTGTGAATAGGGCTATTGTGAAATTATTCTAAAATTTTATTTAAAAAAAAAAAGATTGATGAACTGTACACATCAGCCATAAATGTCACTGTAGTAGTTGTCGTTTATATTTTGAAGTACTGAAGTAGAATTGCGAAGCTTTAATAAAATTTTTAAGCAATTTGTTTATATAGACTGAAACAAACAGTTTGTGTGAAATATAACAAGAGAGAAAAGAATTTGCAGACATTTTTATTAGCTTTATTTAATTCTATTAGTCGAAATTTATATAATACTTTCAAGAAAAAACAAAGATTGTTTAAAACGACAAAAAGTTTTTATTTTCTTTATATATTACTTTTTTTAATTTGTACATCTTTTCGAGCAAATTGCTTCAGAGATTGAAGCTTAAAGTCTGTTTAATAAATAGCAAAAAAATCGGAAGACTTTATTTGCTTTAGTTTAGCAATTTGTGTGTTGAAAAATATAACAATAAAAAATGTCAATAACCTACTTTGAAAAAAAAAAATATAAATTTATGTGTTCTCTCTATTAAATTACTGAGATGTTTTTGTGTATATACAAATATATATAAATATGTATATGTATATTATTATTATAAATATATATACTTTTTTTTGGGTATTTCCATACAAAATATTTCATTAGAAGATTCCTTGCATTCTGTATGCAAACGCAGTATTCATTGTACCTACAATAAAAAGTTTTAACACCACAATCTCTGTGTCTATATGATAAATTCGAATACAAAATGTTGTACATCATTTTTCAATCCTTTCCCCCACTGCAGTTTAAAAAATCCCCGATGACCGGAAATACCAGAAAAATATTGTTTTGTGCATATAAAATTTCCCTATAAATTCAAAAATTCAGAGTGAAACATTTCCTTACTTTTAAATTACGAATCAACTTATCAAATTATTAAAACCTACTGATGAGGCAATTTTCGTTGTCTTAAGTGAATAAAATCGATTCCGAATGTCGATCAAAACGCATGGATAATTCTAAGTGGCTAGAATATCTTTCGAGGTAAAGAAATAATATTCTGCAGTTTTCGATGACTTTTCTCAAACAAACACAAAAGCTGCAGAAACAAGTTCAACGTAACATTCAGATTAATGAAAAATTGTGCTCTACTGTACTCGTAGAAATATTTTAAAGTTAAAGTATTCGTTGCGAAGGGGTTCTTTCGTTCTTACAATTAAATTTAAAACAAGAATTTATAAAGTGTTATTTTCGTTTCAAATGCAGTTGTGCAAAAGAGAAAATGTTCAATTCGTATTATTACAACGACAGGGTTTTTCGCATGATTTTGAAAATGTGGTGAAAAGTTTTAATTTAAATAAAACTGGTTAAAAAACTTATGCCAACATGAAATTCAGTTCAGGAGCTGAACATAAGAATCTAATGAAAATTCGAATGCTCCAAACTGCCTAAAGATATAAACTTGTCTTTGATTACATTTGCTATGGCTAAAAATGTTACAAGATATTCAAAGAAACATCAATTCCATTTTAAGTCCATAACATTTTTGAACTCAACACATGGATACACAACTAATTTGTTGATAATAATAAAAATGTTTTATAGGCTCCAAATTAGACTCGTGTTACCAACAAATTTAAACCAACTGCAAAAGCTGTCTGTTCAGTTACTAAAATTCAAATTGGCATTTAATTGATTCAATTACGAAATACATTTAATTAAAATCTTTTCTTGAAGTTTTTGTTTCGGCATGATGATGACTGCATTTAAACAATAGCTTTTTATACAATTTTTTGTATTAAAATTTATTTTTCAAAATTTTTATTTAACACCAAATTTTAAATTTGAATGAAGTTTGTTACAGACAGCAGCGCTATTAATTACCGCATTAGAAATAGACCGAAATGGCTAAACAACACAACATTTTTAAATTAAAATATGTAATCAAGAGAGAAATTTAATTTAACTTTTTCCGCACTCCAAATAGTGTTGAGTCCTGGAAAGAAAAATTTCTATTCAAAAATATTTTCATTAGGAATATTTTCATTTGCAGGCCGTGCAAATATTTGAATTTAGTTTGTACCAGGATTTATATCCTCAACGGATATAATATTCTGTCCAATTAAATATTTCTTTTTCTTCCATTTTTGTAGAATATACCCTTTTTGGTGTCGCCATCAAAACGCAATTTTTACACTCAAATTAATCATTTGGAGTATGGAAACTGCTTTCAAGTGTACCAGAAAGTGGGAAAACTGGGAATATCGTAGGTACTATCCAGCTTAAGCTGCTTATACAAAAATAATATTTTCATGACATATTTTTTTATTGTTCCTCGATTCCAAATTCACTTCTAGGTTGACACCCCTGTTTCTTTTGAAATCACTCTCATTTTGAAATCAGACTCGAATACCAGCCGACTGCTTTGCTCTTAGAAAAAGGTGATCTTAATTCGGTTATCACCGGCTGTCATATTAAACTACCAATCAATTAAAACAGTTCAAATTTCCCTCTTCTTTTCCTGACTGGAAAGATAAGTATTACATATAAAAATTGTTAAGAATATTTGAAGAACTTAATAGTTTAAATTGGTGAAAATATATATATATATATATATATATATATATATATATATATATATATATATATATATATATATAATTATATTCTATTATCTTGATTTCTGTAAATTAACACAAAATGTATTTGCCATAATGAAAGCTGCACAAGCAATTAATATTCAGTGGCTGCAATGAAAATTTTCAATTAAACAGAGATTTAAGTTGCAAAACAAGCGCATATTTTGTGTAGCATGGGAGATATTATGCCTCCAACAAAATGTGTTTCCAATAAAAATTCCATCAGAACAGGTAAAACCAAAACGAAATTACGGATTTTTTTTGCAATCTTCAAATATAAAAAGTTTAATAGTTAATGAAAACATAATCGTCTGTGTAGACAAAAGTATTTATAACACAAAAATTAAAATAAAAATTAAATTTCACTTTCTGCGTTGGGTTTAACATTTTCTAAAGCTTCGTGTGGTATTTTATTTGAGTAGGAAATATTTTTAAAATAATTTCCAAATCTTCCTCATTCACGCGGCGTTTGTGGAAGACTTTAACCTGAAATTATCTATTCCGATGGAAAACGGTTTTGGCAGTTATTTTCAGTTGGAACTTTTAATTAATTTATTTAGTTCATTCAAATAAATATTTAATGAAAATGAAAATAAAAACATTCTCCTAAAATATGTGGGATATTAAATGCGTGTGTCTACATGTGATGATGGCTGCATGTGTCTTGTTATGACTTTATTTTTGGGTTGGCAGATAAAGAAACAGCTAACACAGAATTTATTCCAAAACGCTGTAAAATCTACGTTTTATTAAGCAGTTGATGTCAATAAAGCCATTTCAAGTCATTTGAAGTTCGACAAAAATGGAAAGAAATTTTTGTTAGTTTGTTTTTGTAGCCGACGGCATTTTTGTTAATGAATGAAAAAACTGAATAATTTTTTTTTTTTTGAAAACATTTTCTTTTTATTCATTTTTTATTTTGTTGCCTTTTCTATATAGAATTTTTTTGTCTTATTAATTTATCGATTTTTTTGTTGTTTTTGTTCTTTTTTTTTGATTTTTGTAATAGTTTAGATTAATTTTTCTTTGTTTGTTTTGTTAATTTGAATTTTCTTATTTATTTTAGATTTAAATCTAACGAGTGAATGAGTTGCTTTTTTAACTGAATGTGTGGAATGGAGCTGGGAAATTAGGAGCGGGCGAAGGCCGTACGCCTGTTATCGCTGTTCGATAAATCATGGAAGTTTAATAAATCGTAATCATATGCAATATTACTGCAATTAAGAAGGCGATTTAATTAATTAACAACTCGAATTCGAATAGCAGACCCGAGTCTGAGGATTAATTTTCTTCTTCTTTTTTCTGGAAGTGGGAAAGAAGACCAAACAGACGTGGAGAACTTTTAGGGAAATAAAAATGAAACAACTTTTCACTTTTCATGTGGATAAATGTAAACACGATTTACACTTAATAATTGTTTTTGTTTTATTACGAGTTTAAACAAAATAAAAATATCTTTAATAATTGTATACATGTAGTAAATAAAAATTAAAAAAAAGAGAATTTTACTTAAACTAAAATCTGAGGAGAAAGTTATGAAAAAAGAGAAATAAAATTATAATTACAGTTTAACAAAAATGATTTAAAATTAATAATAATAATAATAATGATAATGTATAACTAGGCTGTGTTTTTAGCAGTTTAATATATAATAATTATGAAATATAATTAACATTTTATCACACATTTTACAAAATTTCAAACATTGCGGATTTGCTTTTTGTATTTTGTTTGTTTTTTTGTATAATTAAATTTTAATTTGATTACTTTAGATATCTAAAAGATTCAGGAATGTATCTATGAGGCGGAATGTTGATTTGTTTGTGTGTGAGTGATTGCTGGAAAGTCTTTAAAATTTGAAGGAAGAGAGAGAGAAAAAAAAACAGAACAAAAGGCTGCAGATTTTGCTGATGCGTTTCACTTCTTTTGCTGAATCCGTTTTCGATTAATTTAACAAAAAGGAAATTATGAGGTTTTTTGGTGTATGATACTCTTCTCTATTACGGCTAAACTTTATTTAATTTCTTTTTTTTTTGTTTTTTGTTGTTGTTTTATTTTTAATTTACTTTACTGCATTTATTATTTCATACTTATTTACTTTTAATTTATAATATTTAATTGTTTGTTGTATTTTTTCTATGTTTACTTTTTCTATCGTTAATATTTACTCTCAGTATCTTTTAATTACTATTTTCTTAATGTTTATTTGAAATTTACACGTGAGAGTTTGTAATTTCAGTTTTCATTTCACGTTCAATTAACGATTTTTAAATTTACAACTAACGCCAAAACTTTTCATTTAAATTAAATTACATTATGTATAGTGTATTTTAGTATTTTACAACGTGGAGATATCCAACAGGCCTGGTGCATCGTGCGGATGATGAGCAGAATGAAGGTGATGGTGATGGTGGGGCGGAGGAAGGGGCGAGTAGGAAAAGTGATGGGTGTGGGGATGGTGCTGCAGCAGTGATAGACTATCAGAGCCGCAGTTGTCCAGCGTACCGAAAACGGCGGCTGAGCCAGCACTGCCAATTGAATCCACACAGCCGGCTGTTAGGCGACCCATGATGGCAGCTGAAGTCACAACCGTGGTACTACCGCAAGGATCTAAGGCGCCAACTTGTGACTGATATGTAGTAGACAAGTGGTTGTTGTGATGCAGAGCTGGCGAGTGTGATGGTAAGGAGTGGACAGAAGAACGACTGCCGCCACCGGAAGAGCCAGAGCCCGTTGGACTGGGCCGTCCATTGTTTGAGTTAATGGAAAAGTTGTGCATGGCCAGCGTGCCGTTTGAACGTCCTTCAGCTGAGTTGGTTACATTTTCTGTTTCTGAAATACCTGAGTTTAACTGATGATGATGCTGATGATGATGGTTGTGCTGCTGCTGCTGCTGCTGCAAATGGTTGACCAGCAGTTCGGACTGGTGAAGGCGTGTTGTTGTATCGACCATTTGCAGTTCTGCATCCTGGTGCTGCCGTAGGCTGTTGCTGTTATTCTGTTGGTGTCTGATTTGGTTAGACGGGGCTGAGATTGTTGTGAGGGAGAGCCCGCTGCAAGGGTTAACATCTGCGCTAGCAGAAACTGTTGGTAACGTGTTGTGTCCTCCGTATGCGCTTGCCATTTCTCACATGTGGGCCAGAGGAGCCATGGAACGCATCGACTGCTGATGATGCTGGTGCGCGTGATGTTGCTGCAAATCGGGCGAACTGTTTTGGTAGTGCATTAAATTACGCTGGTGGTGTTCAGCGGCGGCTGCAGCGGCAGCGGCGGATGCTTGCATACCATCGGGCAGGTGATACATGTTCATAAGGTGGTTGAGTTCGGTAGACGGCTGTTGGGCGCTCACATATTCCCGCTTCATTATGTGGTTGTTGTTGGTTATAACGGCGGCAGAGGCGGGATTTTGTTGTGCGGAATTGGCGCCCGTACTATGCAAAGGACCGGGCGAGACTGGTTCTGATTTTACACTTGAATCGCTGGGACTGTGACTTTGGCAGGATACTTGAGAGCCAGGTTGGCCGGAGAGACCATACGGAGAGCTAGGTTGCGGCTGGGCGCTGCCTCCTCCCCCGTATGGTGAGCCAGGCTGCTGTAAGTTGCCGTAGGGTGAGGTTTGGCCGCCGGATACCGTGCCGTACATGCTGTAGCCACTGCCTGCAGCATTCATATAATTCAGAGAGCCTGCAGCAGCGGCCGCCTGATGCATTTGTCCCATATCGTAGCGGTGATAGTTGCCCATGTACGCCCCGTGTTGGCTTTGATAGGCAGCCGCCGAGGGATCGTGCATGATGTAGCCGTTGGGCATGTAACCATTGGGAGCACTCATGGGATACATATCACGATTTACACTTGCCGCCTGTTGAGCTGCAGAGGAGATTGAATTTCCGGAGCTGGTTCTTGCTGTGGGTGTGCTCGGCTCTGAGGATTGCATCAGTCCCCCTACTCCTAAGGGGTACTTTTCTTTTGTTTTTGTTAGAGTTTTTGTCTTGCGCCTCGGGCGGTACTTGTAGTCGGGATGCTCCTTCATGTGCACAGCGCGTAAACGCTTTGCTTCATCGATGAAGGGCCGCTTTTCAGCCTCAGATAAATCCTTCCACTGAGCCCCCAAACGCTTGGATATCTCACTGTTGTGCATCTTGGGGTTGTCCGAAGCCATTTTGCGACGTTGGCCACGAGACCACACCATAAAAGCATTCATGGGTCGTTTTACGCGCTCAGCGGCACTCTGTGCATTTTTGTTGGCAGCCGAGGAGTTGTTGTTGTTAATATTACCGCCACCAGAGCTTCCACTAGAGCTAAGTGGCGTACTTTGGCCGCCCATGCCACCGGAATGGTGGTGCGACCCATGATGATGGCTCTGTCCCGGCGAGGTCATGTGATGACTGCCTATGCTAGTGTGTGAGCTCTGAGTGGGACTCAAGTCGCTGGAGCTGTGCAGTGGAGAGTTGTGTTGTTGTACCGCGTTGCCATTTAACGTATTGGCCATGCTGTTCTGTAGTGAACTTAAGGCATTGGAGGTGCCATTGCCGACGGCTGAGCTTTGGCTGGCCAAGTGTGAAGTCATGTGATGTTGGTGGTGGTGCGTCAGATGTGATTGCGTCAGATGTGACTGGCCCAAGTTCATGAGGGGACCCAAAGCACTGTAAGGTGAGGCGGCATGGCCGTGTAAGGCAGCCGAAGCATGATGTGGTGGCATGGTGGCATGCAGTATGCCACCTTTCATGTCTGATTCCATGGTTAGCATTTTGTTGCACTTTTATTTCTTTTGTTTCTTTTTTTCTTTTGACGTATTTTTGGCACTTTTAGGTCTGCTGGTGGAAAAGTTAATTTTTCTTGTTTGTTTTTGTTGTTAATTGTGTTGTTTTGTTTAGCACTTGTTGTTATGTTAAAGTTGTTGTTGTTGCTGTTGTTCGTTTTTATTATTATTTGTAGCAATTACATACATATAAAGCACTTTTTAACTACAAGTTTTCTTTGGACACATTGGAAACCTTTTTTTTCTTTTCTAATTATAAAATTTCTCAAATTTTTGTTTTCTATTTCGCATCTGTTTTATAATTCTAATTTTGCACAACTGTTTTGTTCCAACACACTTTTTGCTGTTGAATTTTTCACATTTCATTTACGAACACGCATTTTGCTTTGAAAGATTAAAATAAGGAAACAAATAAAGAAATTTAACAATTGCCAAACGATTTTGGTTGTTTTTTATCTTCAATTTTCTTTATTACACAATTGATTTCTTTTATGTTGGTTGCTTGTATTTATTGTTTAAAGATTTGCGACGCGTTGCATACGACATGAATCGCCGAATTACAAAACACAAATGATCTTTTCATAAACGTGATTTCCCGTAAATCCCATGAAGGAAAACTTCATAGACGAAAGCTGGTGCACTCACTCACATTCAACCAAGCAGCAAACCCATCTAGCTGTGTAGCATGAAGAACAAGAAGCAGCAGCGGCAGACATGGCACAACGACAGCGATACGCAACTAGAACCTTTTTTGTATGACTGGCTGACAGTCATATTGACTGTCACGAAACGAAGTTGGTTGGATCTAGCTTTGTGCGTGAGTGTGTGCAGAGAGGCAGAGAGCGAGCAACATTTTATTCCCGTTTAAAAAGGGATGAAGTACCGTCAAACCGATTTGAAGTTGCGTTAGATAAATAGTTTCAGTTGGTTGGACCACTGACGTTCCCGACCGTGAGTTAATGCGTAACAGCACGTGTATATTTTTAATAATTTTAACTTTGGGCTTTAAAGTTTGCACAATATTTATTTGATTATTTTTTAAACTTTTCACTAGACTCACTAAGCGACACGCAAAATACCTCCGCACTGCACTAGATTGAGCACCTTTCTGTTAGTAGTCATTGAGTTCGAAACCTGTTTGAGGTGCTGGAGTACAGAATGAGCATACGACACAGTCGTCGAACACACACTCGTACATGGAGACTTCGTAAACATCGTCTCTGCTGGAGCAAACCCAAGTGAGTGTGTGTTAGTTTTGGCCATGTATGATGTTTTATTTTAACAGCAGAAAGAGCACACTATAGTTGCGGCGAATGAATGTTTTACTCTGGCTTTTTCAGGGGGACTAGACTAGCAGAGCCAGCATGTGTTTGTTTAAGTGTGAGTTATGGTTGGCTCTGGTTGCATGTTGTTGGCTTGGGAAATAAATCATTTCTTGCTCATGTTTGTCTACATGTGGGCTGGATTTTGCGCAATTTGTGTGCATGGTTTCATGCAGCCCAACAGCCAATCATGATCGAGTTGGATGGAAAGAAACTTATGCTTCAATGTTTGTTTGTCCCTTTCCATTGCACTCTTTCATAAGGGTGCAGTGGATTTGCTTGTGTTGTAGAAAAGAGAAAGAGAGCAGCAAGTGGATTTTCAAAATCGATGCCTTGTGGCAAAAAGAGTTAACTTGGATAGGATTTCCAAGGCTCTTGCTATAAAATCTGTTCACACAGCACGTATTTACGCACAATTTTCGTTAGTCCTGAGAGTACGCATTATGGTAAGAGATGTTGCCAAATTTCCTTGTACACTCTCTGCGTTGTATGCTGGTGGATGTTTGTTTGCACGATTTAAAGCCGGCTATTAAAGTGCTGAGAATTTGTAAAAGCAATTGTGCTGAACAGAGAAAGAGAGAGGGGGTGGGCAATGGGCCAACCAGCCAGATTAGGTGCTTTTTGCCTCACCGTGTACTGTGTGTGTTATTGGACAAAAATATTTGTGTGCGCTAGTGTGTGTACGTATGCATGGCTGTGTGTAAGTGTGTATGGAAAATTTATGCTAAGGAATGTGTTTTATCATTGTTTACCTCTGCATACTTTAAGGTCGGTCGGTCGGTCGGTGTGGTTCTGGTTTTCTTGCTGCTGTACGAGTATATCGCGCTAACAATCTTGCTGTGCCAAAATGAAACAAAAACTAACGCGTCGCTACTTTTCTTCTTATTAACTTAATGGATGTGTACTTTTTTATTCAGCTTTTACTCTATTTCTCAACATTTTAACAGTTTACTTGATGGGTTTTCATTTTAGCCAATATTTTTATGTTTTTTTATTTCGTCAATAGAAAATGGAAAAATAACAAGTTGCCATTTAAAATTAGCACGAAGAATATCAAATAAGCTTTTAAAGTTTAAGTGAAACTCAAAATTGTTTGATATTGATTTATTTATTTATAAAGTTGCATATTTTCTTCAGATTCAGGTGATGCCTTTTCAGATTTGTGGGCTGATAAACTGTATAGGAATGTCCACCTTTTTATAGCAACTTAATAGAAATACTGAATATATAGGATAGTTGATTTCTCCTACATCAATATGCCTGCAAGATGCATGCACATGCAAGCACGGGGTTAGTGCTGACAACTACTCAGTACTATTCAGTACCTTTCTTTGCATTTGTCAAATACTATGGAAACTTTGAATAGATCAATTTAATAGCTTTAATTTGCATCAAGGAAGTAAAGTTACACAGAGTTGCATTTGGCTATTAAATCTGTTATAAAGAACAGTCTCCGTACAGCAGTTTTGCTGGTGATTTTCATACACAAAAATATTCCTGTAAATCATCTGAACTGTGGAAAGTAGACTTACGCTACGAGGCATCACTGTAAAATTTATTTTATATTTTCTTTTCTTCCATAACAATTTGACAGATATTTTAGGAAAACTTTTTAATTTAAATTTGCAGGAAAAATCTAGTTTTGACAAAACGACATAACGACATCAAAAACATCCTTTTTAACCAAAAGACCCTTCTAGCCAGGCACTGGCACAAAATGTTGTAGACATATGTAAGTACCAACACATGCACACTTACACACATACAGATAACACTCATTAGAATGGAACATTTTGAGGAAGACAGAGAGCAAATACTAACGTTGATGCCACACAATGAAATGAAAAAATTCATTGCTGCTGCTGACTTGTGTTTTATTGTTGCTGTTCTGCTGATGATGGTGTGTTTTGTTACTGCTACTATTATTATTATTATTATTGGGAGCACAAAACAACAATCGGCAATGCTGAAACGCCAGCCTCAGACTCAGTCTTCCTGGATGGCTGGCTGACTGTACGGCTGCTTTGTTGTTAGGGCTGACTGACTGGCTGGCTGGCTGGATGTTAGCACAATGCGAATATAAGCGAATAGTTAACAAGTGACTGAATGACTGAGTAAATGAAAGAATGAATGGATGAATGAATGAGCTAGAGCAAACGAATGAACAAAACAAACAAAGTTGTACAAATCCTCGATTGAAAAGAAACAAAGTCAAGGTCATTGCAAAGAGTTTAATTGTTCTTTGAAACAACAATACTCTCATGCAGTAACAACACAAACGCCAGCAATAAAAAAACCAACATCAGCATCAACAACATCATAAAATAAAACAACTCGTAACCAAACCATATCCGTACATACACACAAAAAATAAATAAATAAAAATAATACACAAATTTTTTTCACACACATACACACACACTCATGTACTAAGAAATATATATGTAAAAGAAGATTAAACGCCATTTTTTAGATATAAAAAGGAAAAAATACAACTCTGTGCTGCAAACAAACCGAAAATATACGAAAACAAGTGAATGAACAACAAAATGAATAAAAGATACTATAAAAAACATGCACAACAAAGACACATTCGTCTCAATGAAATGTGGCTCGAATTGCATTATAACTGCAACAGCAACACCAACAGCAACAGCAACTATTCGCCACCTCACATTTCCATCAGCCACAAATGCACGCAAATAAAAAATCGTTTCACCAAAAGTACCTACAACTTCTGTTATTATTGTTGTTGTTGCTATTGCTACAACCCGGCATACAAAAGCGGACCATATAATGGTCGCAGACTTAGACGCCGCTCTAGAAGCCAAACAATCAGCTACTCATATATTCAAATACCAACAACCAAATGTTTTATTTTTTTATATTATTTTTTTTGTTGTACTCTACACAATAACACTTTTTGTTTTTCTTTTTATTTTACACTAAAAATTTTTCTACCAAAATATACTATATTTATAAGCAGCTACAGAACTCTATATTCCCCTTGAAATAACAATAATAAAAAATCTATAATAATAAAATATCAGAGTAAATTTGTTGTTAGTGTAACAGCAACAATTAAATGAAATCGAAATTTAATGTTCTGTGGGGGTGTGTGTAACAATCCAGCGAACATTCGGTCAGAACTCGTTCCGGAAGTTTCCATAGTTTATCGAACGCATATCGGAAGCAAGTGTTCCAGGAAATTAAGTGTCTGTGAGCCTTCGCAATGAATTTTCTGACAATGTTCAAAAGGAAGTTTTGAGAGGCCACATGTTAGAGCAAAGCCCTTGAAATTACCGATGAATCCTGAGATTTTTTGTAAGAATATCGTTTTTATTTTTAAGTTTTTTTTGTAGACTAACAAGACTTAATTTTCGTAAAAATAAAGAATTTTAAACCCCTGTGCGGCACATGTTTTCGGGGAGTAACTGGAATGGTTTGCAGGACAATCAGACTAGAAAGCTGATATGAAATCCTTATTGAATTTGATTAATGTTTACATTGTCTAGATGGATGGAAACATTTAAATGGGTTTTCCACAATTTATGAATTTTTATAAAAAAAAAAATAATTACTTATGTCTAGTTGTTGCGCAGTGGAGTGAGGGTTTTGAAAAATTTCTCAACGAGTACTTCAATTGTAATTATTTCCATAGAGTATTTAAGTAGTTGATGTTCAGTTTATGTTTAGATTTTCTATTTTATAACTACAAGCGGACGGAGCCCAGAGACTGCAATGTGACTTTAAGAAAAATTGAAGCTGCCATTGATTTTCCTATGGAAGAGCTAAAAAAGTCTCTTATATTATGGATTTATTAGACTAAAGAATACATTAATTATTATAATTTGCAAATAGGAAATTAAAATCTTGTTGGAGTAACAAACACTTTTCTCTCATAGACCTGGAACAAAATTTGTTAAAAACCATAATGCAGTCAAAAATTACTACGATAATTTATTTAAGACATTTCAATAAAAAGTTTCATTTAAAAATTTTCCCTATTAAAGAAACCAGAGTGGAGAAAACAAAGAAACTGAAAGCCTAAAGTTATTCAGATTTATTGCAAATATTAAAATTTCCCTTGCTGTTAAGATAAGGTCATACCAAATAAAATAATTACCCATTTCCATCTTGTAGTCACGAATATTCTAAGCATCTTAAAACTGCAGAACATGAAATATATAATTCAATGTATTTGTGGTTTAAAAACTTCAAAGAAAGACAAATTTGGTTTAAAAATTTTACAATTTTAAGTGCAAATGTCTGAAGTAGAGTTCACGCTTGAAAGCAAACTACATTTATTCATGTTCACATACATGTAGGTATGCATGTGTAGGTGCACATACACACAATCGTTTGTTATATAAACTTGTAAATAAATATTGTACATGCGAGTGTAAAATATATTTATTTTGACCTACATTTCACATGTGCTCGTATGCAGTATTTAACACAGCATTTTTGGAGCTTTTTGTTGTTAAATGAAAATACGAGTATGAAAAGCATGAGAATTGTTAAATCATGAACTAGAATACATATTTGCAGAAGTACAGAGATGAACATTTTTGTGCACAAGTTTATGTGTAAACAATTGCATTAACATATTTATAACATACCAAAGTTGAACGTATACGTATATGTAAATGACTGACTGACTGACTGAATGCCATCACCCAACTATCACCGCCATCATCAGCATAATACAATGGCTAGCAACAACAACAACAAGAACAGTAGCAACAAAAACATCAATAGAAATAGCAATAATAATAGTAATAATAAAAAAAGGAAATTTGTATGCATGTATGTTTGTTTGTGTGTATGTGTTTGCTTATGCAACAATTGGAAAATGAAAAGGAAACGGTGTCATTGAACTTCAAGTCTGTTGCTGCCGTTGTTGGCTATTTTCATAATAAAAGCTACAACAATAGCAAAACATTTTAACAATAAAACAAATATTGAATACATACAATTTTAAGGGAATCGCTTGCCAGACATCAACTATGAATTAATGCTCTTAAAGAACAATAATTATTTCTTTTATGATTTTTATTTCTTTTCTTGCTCATATCGTCTGTTTGGGTTTTCAGTGTATCTATTCTAATGGTCCCTGGCTTAACAATGTGCTGATGAGTCGTGGTCTAGATATCGGAAGTGTGCACATACAAATACATGTTTATGCATGCATGTATGTGTGTTACTTGCCATTGACTGACTTCAAAAGTTTTCTTTTAGTTACACTTGTCTCTCAAAAATGTGTCCAATATATTGATTTTACAAAAATACATTTTCACAAATATCCTTTTGGGGCGTGCACACATACGTTTGTGCATATAACGCCCATGTGTGTACACATACACATACATATGTAAATACCAAATAGTTAAGGTTGACATGACCATATTTCGGTTGGTTTCCAAAGAAGGATATCTGCAGAATATTAAAAAATTTTGCATGGAAATATGTACGTCTATAAGCAAAATATTCCTTCATACCACTTTTGACAGGAATCTTTATATAAAATCAAGATGCACAATCGTCCAAAAAATTTACATGAAAATGGCAGCTTATTAATATCTGGATACAAAACTTACATCTAATAAGTGTGTAGGATAGGTAACTAATACATATTTCTAATCTTTACTATGAAGACTCCGGTTTTAATACATTTTTACAAATTGTTCAGTGATCGCAAACGGCGATACTATTGCCTCCATGGGGTAAACACTCCAAAGAGGTGGGTTCCAAATGCCAGCTTTTACATAAAAAAACAGTGTGTTGCTATAAGACCTATTTTTACTGTACAGCAAATTAAATTGATGTTAATCACACAAGTAAATAAAATAACAAAATTAATAAAATTCCAAAATTTCGCCATGAATAACAATGAGGTACAAACTCAAAGGTATGTCCATAAAATCACCCAATACACTGTAATAAGACGTCAAAAGTACTCCATTGGGATACCGCGTATGAATGTCGTAGAATACGTATAACACAAATAGCTTGAAGAGCTACAGCAGTAGCTTTTACTGGGATGACATCTGAGTTCTTACTTCAACATGAATGTATGTACATGACATTCATCTCATAATCAGACTTTCAAACTTCTTTTGGAATCTTCAATGATTCCCTCTTAAAAGCAAAAATAATTTCCTCTTAACTAATTTTAATATGAAATGAGTACTTACATATTTTCCATGCTTCCATATTGACAAAGTTGGGAAAGTTTAAATATTTAATTTAATTTGTGGCGCCATTTTATTTTCCCATATTTTCAAACGAATATCATGACTGACTCTGCTCTACACATTAACTTGCAGTGTTGCCATGTCAGAAGACTTATTTAATGGAAGTGTTTCCTGGGATCGAAAGTTTATATCATGAAATTTTATTAATTATGTTATAATTGGATTTACTTCCAGAAAGATATTGATTGTGCCAAAAATACCCATGAATGCGTCTACGCGGCAACTACTCGTACTGCAGCCAACTTCACGATACGAAACCCATTTAGAAACAGTAGGAGAGGTTATGTTTTCTAACAATAAAAATTTTAATTCAAACTAAATATTATACGATTTAAAGCTAAATGGCATCAGCTCATTTCTTTTCTATAAATTTAGGTTAATGACCGGAAGTGCTTCAATTTGAAAAACTCCTGTCTTGATGGAAATATGTCACGTTATGTATTATAGATTTATAGTAACAAGATGTTTAATCAGCCTTTCAAAGTACGGGCATGGCAACACAGACCACATGTGATAACTTGCATAAATTGTGAATGAGTGAATTTTATCAGCACAAGTGCACATACTTGTGTGAATATATTATTGTGAGTATGTATTGTGTTATGATTTTTCCTGCAAATGGAAAATATGTATTTCAATAGAGTGTTGCCATAATGATAAACATCGTAGTTATAACGTGGTTTTCTTTTCATTTTATTACCGAATATGTTGATGCAAATGTACGTACTTACACATACATTTCCCATTTGCTATTATTCATGTATGCATTTTATCGAGGATACAGAGAGACAAATGAAACTTTTCGTAATAAATGTTGTCATTTTCATAGAACATTGGCCACACTGGCAAGCACATTTCAAGTATATTTTATAATAAATTACGTATACGTACACATGCACATACGCACATGTGCACACACAAATTCTTATTCGTAGAGATAGCACAAGTTTTGTAGATTATATGTGTTCGTATGTTTAAGATTTATTTTTGTATTATAATTTTAATGGCTGAAAGTAAAAAATGTCTTCTGATTGCGACTGACTGCCAGTAGGTACTCGTGACTTTAAATGACAATCGCCATACTTAAAACGGATATACTCAATTAGAGTAGATGAATGAATGAAAAAAGGCAATCTTCTGTGGTAATTTATATATAAAAACATTAAAAGTTAGTACATCAACTACAACAGCAACAACATCAACTTATGTGTGTGGTTGTACTTTATTAAACAGCCTCCTAACTCTGGAGCAGAGCACAGTGGGTGACACAAGTATGTCACTACATGTAGAACAAACCAATTCTCTTGTATAAAATATATTCGAAAGTACTTTTTGTGTAACTTTCAGAAAATGACCCTTAAATAGAAGCCTATTTAATCCCAATTCACACACATCAGCGTTTGCTGCTCAACTTTTGAAATGGTCTACAAGTTGTATATGTCTCTATTTCTTTCTGTTTCAGTACAGTGAGAAGTAGAGAGCTGCTTGTACTTGGGTAGAAAAAAATGAAAGTATGTGAGCCGGTACTGAAGAATAACACTTCAAAAAGGACGTTTAAAAAACAGAACATTTCCAAAAGGTACTTTTCTAAATGGTACCTTTAATACGAATAGCTAAAAAAATTATTTTAAATGAAATTTATTTGTTGGTGGTCAAGCAATGTCTATATGCATTTCATTGGTGCTTTACCAAATCATCAGTAGAATTTAACCACAGTTTTGAAAAGTTGAAATCATCAGGGAAGCAGCACCAATGAAATGCATATAGACATTGCTTGACCACCAGCAAATAAATTTCATTTAAAATAGAATTGTGACAATATGTCAAATGAAAATTTCATAAAAAATTATTTGTTAAGATATGCACTTTTTAATACAAGTAGCTTTCAAAAGTGCTGTTGACTGAAGTAACTAACATACTATTAAGGCGAAGGTCCTGAGTTCGACTCCGCACTCGGTCATGAATATGGTGCTGAATTCTTCTGATTGGCATTAGTGGATGGTTGTGTTACTTATTGTCTGCTTGTTTCAGTGACGAAGAAATAGAACAGCTTGCTGAACAATTTCTGGAAGTGATAGACGCTATCTTGTACTAAAGAGCAGGGTAACAGCACCCTCCTTCATCGACAATAAAATAAAATAAAAAATAAATAAATAAATAATAAAAAATTCTCCATCTTCTCATCTGTCCTCCTAATATTATCAACTCCTTTCACGTTCTTGCATAATGCACTGCATTTTTACGGATTATTTCCTGAGGGCTGGTTTTACTAAAAACAATTATATATAAAAAAAATAATTCATAAAACAATTTATTTTAATGTAACAGAGTCACTACAGCAATTCATCTCTGACAAAATTACTTTCCCCAAATTCCTTTCCAAATATCACTATTACTGGCAAAATCACTACATATTAGCAGCATACGTTGAATGCTTTGCAAATCGCTGTTTTCAGATGGCTGCACATTTTTTCGCAGTACTGTACTGTCAAGTACTATGAGTTGTAGTTATTGCATTTAATTCAATTTAAATTTGCTTAAGTAGAGTGAATTTTGTGATATAAATAAATTATATTTATTTAAACTAAGCACATGAATGGCTGCTTGTTTGTGTTTGGCTGGAATAAACAACGTTTGCGTTGGCAGACACAATTTTTATAATTTGGTTCCTTCATATTATTTATCTTTATTTCTTAACAGCACAGCACGTACATGCTTGGATAATTTCGTTAATTAAACACGAGTGCAGTACAATATTTGCCAACATTATCATCATCTCATTAAGGACGGAAAAAAACTCAACATTTGTTTCAGTTTTTCTTCTTCTCTTCGTATTTTTTTTTTAACCAAATACATTCCTACTTATTACAAATTTAAACTTAACTTTACTGATTTAATTTGTCAAATATTTGTATTATTTTCTTTGCTTGCCTTTGACGTAGACTTTGTCGCCGTAATTGTGTGCAAGTGATTGTTTTATGCTTGCTGGCAGAAAGTTGTTGTTGATGGCGATGATGATGATGAGGATGATGATCGTGGTGCTGATGAGGAGCACGATGATGCTTCACTGGAACCAATGTCAGTTGTTTTAAGAATGTAATCTTTCAAAAACTTAAAATGCAAAATGAATATGAACAAACTCAAGATAAATAAACCAGCGAGAGAGAATAAAAACTGAATGTAGAACTTTGTCTGTGATGTGCAGGACAACCGACACAGCCAGTGTACTGACATGGTATTCAAATGTAAGAGCAACCACAAGAATGCCTTAAAAGTGCTTGTGCTGCAGCCAAGCTTTTGAGGAATTGTATGACCGCCCACGTACTTTTATTCAAAAGACTTGGACAGCAGTCACAGTTGGCGAAGGCAGTTGGATGTCATATTACTGGACAGTTTACAAAGAGCCAAAGCAGGACAATGCAGATTTCTGGTTTCTTTTTTCTAATTTTATTTTTGCAATTTCTTTCGTTTATAGTTTAGTTTTCTTTCTGTGATTTTTACATAATTTGCATGTATTTACATTTTGCATTTGTGAACTTTATGACTGAGCCAAAAGTAGAATAATGAAGAGTTTACAATCGTATCGGCGAAGAGAGGGAGAGAGCAAGAGATTTAAATAAATGAAAGAGGTGCTGCTACTGACACTGTTTTGTGTGCATTCCTGGTGGTTGTTGGTTGCAGCTTTAACTAGTTGCAGTTGTAGTTGTAGTTTATTTTTGGTAATGAGGACAAACTTTTCCTGCCCAGTTTACTTTTATTAAGTTTGTCTATCCATTAACGCCTCTGCAAAATACACAAAGTTGACTTGAGTTTCGATAGTTTCAAGTTTATGCATTTTCGCACTTCAAGAAATAACTTTAAGCCAAACACAAACATACAAATCCCGATGCTGACGTTTTTTAAGTTAGTTGGCAGTTGTGCCCGGAGGCAGGCAATGGTTGGCAGAAATCACTTAAGTGAGACATTTTTAACAGAATCTGCTAGAGTTACTTCTGATTCCTGGTCTCGGAGAAGAACTGGTGAGTAGCAGCAGGGCACACATAGTGTGGCTGTTTGTGTTAGAATTTCGAAGATAATTAAGAGAATAGCGTTGAAAATTACAATAATTCTTGGGCTGTGGAAACAAAAGACCGATTATGGTTGTGAGTACTCGGACGTCCTTAAAATTTACCACTAAACAGGATAACAAAGTGTAGACAATCACGAATGGCAACGTGGACGGGAATAGGTATTCCGTGTCGACAGCAGTTGATTACTATTGCAGATTATAGTAGCCAACTGTTGTCGACAAGCAGTAGACGGGCGAGGATTTTTCATGCATCGTTGACATAATGACGTTAGCTCTCTTCACAATAAAGGGGACTCCTCTTTTATTTTCTCTCCAATTTGTAAGTATTGGAGTTCGTATGATGAATATTTGCAAATACGCCTTTAATGCTTTCGAAATCACTTAAAAACTGTACAAACAGCATGACTTCAAATTAATTCGCCAAAAATTGGCTCAACCACTTGGCACACCACCCTCCATATGACTTAATTTTATGTATTTTGGCAAGTTTGTGGAAATTTCCTAATTAATTGGTTTAGTTTTTCTTTATCTTCTGCTGTCTGTTTGTTGGAATATCAAAACAGATAAATTTTTATATCCAGTCTTTAGTTCTTTCATTCAAACTGATTTTCTTTATTTTTTTTTTCGTAGGTGAAATTTTCCAATTGCTAGCAATTGGAGATAATTTTCACAAATTAAATTCATGTCATTGCAAATAAACGCTGATGATGCATTTCCTTTCAAAAGCGTGTGATACGTACTTTTATTGGCCAGCGCACACAAATACACAATGGCCATTTTATACATTGAAATAAGCACACACACACACACACACACAAACATACACATTCATGTGCACAATACAGCTACGTGAACAAATCGCAAATGCCTCAATGTTGTCACTTCCTTTAGCTCCTACACACTTAATTGGATGACTGACATTTCATTACGTTTGCGATTTTTCTATTAAGTTTCTT
Organism: Linnaemya tessellans; assembly: GCA_951800035.1. NCBI lineage: Eukaryota > Metazoa > Arthropoda > Insecta > Diptera > Tachinidae > Linnaemya > Linnaemya tessellans. The sequence goes on along the minus strand of OX637533.1, from coordinate 2,346,964 downwards.
TATTGGCGTTTTTTGCTTTTTCAAGATTTTTAACAAACAAAAGGAACTTTTTTTAATGCTTTGCAAGAGATACAGATGAAGACAGGCAGTGTGCGAATACGAGGGTAAATGCTTTTGAGGGCAAATTCTTATGTCGCATAAAATTATATTATAGCTCCAGTTATTCTCTCGCCTGCAAGAACAACAGTTTCAATAGCCATACCTTTTCAGCCACAAGTATATGTTTCCTATTGGCAGCAGTGTCACACTGTAGGCAGCAAGCAACCCTCGTATTTGGATATAATCCCATTGATTCGCTGGTGCAGTTGTCGACCACAACAAATTAAAAAATTTGTATAGGAGAAGAAATGTTTATAATTCTTACTGCAAACTATGCACAGTGGCTGTCCAAACCACTGTCCGTCTCATTTCTCGCACTTTACACTCCCTCCCACTCGGAATGCATGACGGTTGCTGGTTCGACACAACAATTTAACTATTTTTTTTTTACATCTGTTCCAATTTTTTTATTTCGCTTTCATTGTTCAGCAGCAATTGTAAATTGTGGCGACAATTCCAATAAACCCGATATAAATACGTACTTGTCGTTCTTGCCTTCTCCCCTTCTCTTTGTCCGCTTTCTGCAGCATCTTGCTGTTTTAGGAGCATTTGAGTTTCTTTTGTTTGCTTAAACTTTCAATTGCTTAGAATGTTCTTCGAGCAATTTCCAAAAAGCTCTTAAAAAACGAGAACGAAAACAAAAACGAACGCTGTGGTCAGCATGTTCTTTTTATTGTCTGCTAAATTATAAACTTTCAATGGACGGAGGATACATTACACGATGTGATGTAACAAGAATATTACACTCGTCGATTACAAATGTGCTGCATGTTTATTGCTTAAACCTTTAATCCCCGATAGTAGATTAAATCTTTATCTATTCAAATACGTGTGTGTGTTTTTCCATTTCAATTGTTTGACCTCTCTTTTGTCACAATTCGGTTTTATTGCTGAGGAGTATTTTGGTTATAAGAGTGGAAATTGATATAGCAAAAATAATAATGGCAGATATAAAAAATGAACGGTTAGGTCAAATTGTATCTAGAGTATATCCTGCCCTTCCTTTAAGGTGCAGATATTTGCTTCCTGCTACAAGAAGCACATCTTTTCTCTTTGTCGATCATCCAATGGAATGGTTGCTGACCATAACTTCTAATGCATTATGCCGGATCTATGGAGAGGGTGCAGACTGTTTTGGAAGTGCTTCATCAACACTCCGTTTAATACAAAATAAAAATTTCAAATTCATATCAGCACACTGAAATTGCGAAGTCAAGATCCAGTACATGCAAAAAAGTGTCTTCATACTTGAAATAAAAAAAAATATATACTAGAGCAGCACACATGAGAAATCCGCCGAGTTGGCCAATGAAATCACATGAATTCTATTATATGTTTAGAATAAATTCCGAAGAAATGCTGAGGGCTGCAACCAGCAACGTTCCGGGATGATTATTACTCCGCCCGTGAAATTGTTGCAGTTGAATACGCAAATTAGAAATGTTAAAATAGACTAAGAAAATAATCGCGAACTTTAAAAAATAAACATTGACCTGATAAAAGGCCATATATTTGGTTGTAAGATAGATCAATATATTTTCTGATCCTTATCGATTTTTTATAATTTTTTTAGTAGGTCCAGTGCTCAGAGGACGACCCCTACATGTGTAGTGCTTTGTGCCGGAAATGGAAAGGAGAAAATGGTATTGAGAAAGATGAAAAGATAAAGAGTTTTTTTTAATTTTTTAAGCTTTTTTAACCTTTTACTTCTTCGGTTAATGAATGAGCATTACTTGTGCTACTGTCCAGCTCAAGAGACAAGTCAGGAGACAAACATTTAATCAGGAAATTATACAAGATATGGAATTTCTAGCGGTTCTAATTCTAATCAAAGGTTGCCATGGCCTTTAATGGAGGCTCCCTAAAATAATATGGGAACTGCTTATAATAGAGCGCACAACAGGCCTATGAGGCTTAAGTGTAATCCTGAACGGATTGAGACAGCTCTTGCTTGCGCTCCTCTCTTCAACCTAATGATTGAGGGTGCTATTACCCTGCTCGTAATACATGATATCTCCGCCAGGAATCATTCAGTGACCAGTGCGACGCCTTCGTCACTGAAACAGGCCGACAGCAATTTAAACAACCAGGAATTAATGCTAATCAATAGAATTCGACAACACATTCATGACTGAGTGAGGATTCGAACTCGGAACTTTAGGCTTTATAGCATAAAGACCACTCTTTGTATTTAAACTAAAATACTTTTGTCCTCGTCTTCAGTCCCAGAAAATTTAATAATAAAATTGTTTCATCGTATGATCGCAACCATCACGTTTATTCAAAAAGATTTCTTAGGCAGTAGACAAATACAACAATAAATACAGCTGGCAGACAGAATCACATTTAATAAATTCACTTATCAAAAATATTCGTAAATAAATTATAATAACATTAATTATTAGTATAATTAAGTGAATGCATAATAAAGATGTCAAGAGTTTTTGCAAAGACACGTTTTAGAAAATTATGGCCACAATACGTTTAATTTTTGAGTCCAGCGATAACTTGTACGCATATGCGAGCCAGTATATTAACAAATAAAATATGTTTATTGATTTTATATAACAGATAATGTATGCATTTGAAGAATATTAGCATTTTAAGCGAAATTCTGTTTCTATGGCGACTTTTTAATTTGACACTATGGAATTCGCTAGAAAAGGATTGTGTGCTTCTCGTAAGATAACGAGCCAGGGAAAGAGCGACAACTTCGCCTACTGCTCGATAAGTCACTCGAACAAAACAATTGCTTTCGTGAAAAAAATTATTTCACTGTAAATTAAATTTCTAAAGGCTGGTTGTCGCATACAGCTGAAACTGAAACTCAAACTGAATTCCATACGTTTGCGACTGAAACTTAATAGCAACTGAATTTAGCAGCTGAATCCGATTTTTCAGTTGCTGTTGACAGGAACTGAATTCAGTACATTAGCAACCGAACTGAAAAAAAGTACTTTTGACTTATTTTCAGTCGCTGTCCGACTGAAATGTCATTTTTGACATGTCAAATTTGAAAACTATCACTTTATTTTGTTTGAATGAATATTCACCATGCATTTTTTTGTAAAATTTAAATAGCGCGTATAAATAGTTGAAAAAAAAGTAAACAAAGCCGACAAATTACATTTGCTTTGATTCAGTTTCAGCTGTATGTTGCAACCCACGCAACATTCAGTTGCTGTTTTAGAACTGAAAAAGGAAGAACTGAAACTTAAAAAAATTCAGTTTCAGTTTTAGTTTCAGTTTCAGCTGTATGCGACAACCAGCCTTAAGATAGACAAAAAGGTTTTCAAATATTATTATTACACTTAGAAAAATATAGTTATTTTTTGCTAAAACACAACCTGAAACTTCAGGTTTCCCATTAAAATCTTTATATTCAGAAAAGCGTTCAAAACAGCATGAAGAAAAAGAATCCTATTGGAAAACGTATAACCGCGTTAGTGCACAACAACTTTGATGAAAGTCAGGTTTTTCCAACAAACTTATAGTGATAAATGCAACTGTTCCTACGGCCAACAATGTCATGATGGTACGGAAACATAAGTTTGTTTACTGTAACTTTAATATAAAGTATATGGAAAATAATTATTTATCTTCCATTAGCTGAGAAACTATGACATTGTTGTCGCAAACAAGAAAATCTTTATTATATATTTACATAATAAGCACCCGTTATACAAATTGTATTCAGTTCGTGGTCACTGATGGCTTTTAAACTACTCTAAAACAAATTGCTAGTTTCTAATATCTATATATTTCGAACATAATAAAGCTGCATCTGATTATTTCTCTTGCTGGTTCGCTGCTGTACGTCCATGGGACTCGTTTACTTAACAACACCAGACCACGTTTATTTATTTATGTCTTTCTCTCTGGCAACAGGTGTAAAGCTAAGATGCTACGAGCTAAGCAAATTGAAAATTTATGTAGATCTCGGTCACTTCATTAATAAAATTATCACATCCAAGTGTACAACTTTATATTTATTTTTCGTAATAAATAATCGAAAGCAAATGGCCTGGGGAAGAGTTAAGAGCGTCAGATAAGTTCTTGAGAGCCCAACATGCCAGCAAACCGCCATCGGCTGGAGCTGAACAAAAGCCAGAAGTTTTAGTTAAAAGTGTTATCAGAACGACATGGTACGATCGCTGGTACAATAAATATTGATCGTTGTTTGTAATTTGTGACACCTTTAATACGAACTTTATACTGTTTTATTAATTTTCTAATATTTATGATTTTATTATGTTAAAATTGAAAACCCCTAATAAAGATTAAACTTTTATTTAACCATTTTAATCCACAATGGCTGGAGGTTAAGGGGAATTATAGTTTCAATATTCAAAAGCCATGAAACAACTAAAAACTATAAATATGCCAAAATGCAGTTATACATTTCGTATTTAAATCAGTTTTGCCAATTCTATCACCCATTAATAAAAATTAAATTAATTATTGTCCAGACGTTAATGAATTCACTCACAGCTCGTTGGCTTTTCTATTAACGTGTTATTTTATATATGAACAATTTAATCACAATAAATTTGTTAGCAGTTGCATATTTTAACGTGTTGTTGTCTTGTTGAATGGTTTCGCCTATTCATGTCTTTATTAGCCACATTATGCAGTCATTAGAAATATTTAATAATTTAATTTTAAGCAAAACTTACCCGATTAAGGTAATTGGTTGGCAGCCAATTGTTCTAGAAAAGAAATAAAAATTAAATGGCTTTAATATCAGCTGGGCTACAAATGAAATGTTAGTTAGTGTTTGCTGTGGGACTAATTCTTAACAAAGAAATTTCTTGATAACATCCCAAAAGTTTTATAATTAATTTATTTCAAAATATCACATGTAATCAACTAGTTTGTATATTTTTTATTTATTTCACATGAAATTATTGGTTCAGACTAGTTCCTTTTTACTTTTATTGATGAGATCTTCTTGTTATTCTTTATTAAAGATTGATCCACAGCTGCTTCAAGTTTGATCGCAGAGAAATTCTTTGAAATTCGAAAGACTTTCATTCATATATTTTAAGAAAAAAATTTGTATATATATTTTTTTCATCTGAAATAGTCCATCCTTTTTTTCAGAAAATTTTGTTTGTTTATTATTATTTATTGAACTTTTAGTTACAATTTGAGCCAATATTAAGCCAGTGGAAAATTTTGTTAATATACGAGATATAGGAGATACAAGTTTGCTCAAAAAATCCAACTTGGTGGCCAATTCGATCTGCTATAGTCTTAAAACTTCATTTAGAAAATTTGCAAAGCGGCTCCCTTAAAAAGCCATATCCAACAACATTCGAGCCTTTGCTGTAAGAGTGTCATATCTACGATAAACCTATTTTAAGTATGGAATTTTACTACATTATTTTTCATTTCAAGATATACACATAAAAAGGAGAGATCTGGTTAAGTGGAAGACAAAAATCGTCACCAAGAATATATTTTGCACCATAGATCACAAATGTTTCAAAGACGGTCCTCTGATGTCATCAGAATCCAGAAGCACTCAAGGCAATACATAAATATTGACTCATACTATTCCATACGACTACGGAATAGAGAAGAATAAACTACGTTACTTAGATATTCAGAAAGAATAGTTTAGTCGAATATGACCAGGATAAGAATCAACAACTTGACGCAGATCGCAACTACCTAATGTTAGAAAATCCTTACACGAAAGGGGTCCCAGTAATGGTTTGGCCCATACTTTAACAAACAAGCTGCCAAAATATTATGCTCCCTTATACGTGACATGCCCACTGCCAAGCCTATTCCACAAAAGGAATAACGATCTGCTGCTTATCACGTTCGACAAGCCGATACCTTAGACTATGTGAAGCCTAGATCACATTAAGTTAAGTTGGAAAGAGTTCTTCTCCATTAATTATCTAATTTGGACAGGGAAAATAAATATGTATTTTATTATAGGCAGAATAAGGTTTTCTTTCTGACTACTGCTCTTCAAAGACATTATTTGTTTCTTGCAGCTCGATTATTATCTATTACTGCGATATACATATATGTACGTCATACTTAATGTCTGTCCTTCTATATGATTTCCCTTATCTCCGTATTAAATTTGTCTCATTATAAAGAGCACTTAAGATCTCATATGTTTAAAAATTCACAACTACAGAAAGTATTTATTCAACCAATCAAGCACAATCTTTATATATTCGTAATAATGAACAAAAATGGAAGCTTGTAGATTCAAACGTGCGAGTACATTCATGTATCAGGGTATAAGTGAATGTTCAAGCACGAGTATTCATCTGAGTTTAAGTTTTAGTAATATGGCGTCAGTCGTCTAAGAAGCAAAAGAGATACATAAACAACTTGACAGAACCGACCCGACAGACAAACAAACAACAACAACTGCGAACATTCGCGATGAAAAGTATAAAAATACACACATCCATCCACTGAATCTGGCAGTACGTATCATAACTGAAACACACTTGGGGTTTGTGTACAGCTGCGGACGAATGGCAGGCAATCATGGTGGAAAATGGACACAAATGTTGCAAAACGAAAGAAGCAAAACGAAACTTGTTAGATGACGAATCAACAAACACACAGCACGTACTGAGTCGCTGAACAGAGTAAATGCCTTAAGTTCTGATCACATACGAAGGCCAGAATACCAACTTATCGTGACATGATTTCAAGAAAGCTGTAAGGTACAGCAGAACTCAAAACGGTCTTTTCGATTCACAGAATATGATGCCCCAAATTCAGTTTTAACATGCTACAGCAAGGTTTTGCACTCCTTCAATAAAAATAACGTTCTTATCAATAAAATTTTGGGATTTTTTTATTCGAATTTTTCTTCTACTTTATCGATGTAAATTAGAGCTTATCTGAATCTGTACGACTGTATGTGTAAATGTTTGTACGTTACATTGGGGCACGCCACTCGCAGCGATGTATTATACCCACAAGCAGTAGAATATAAATTTTTGTCTGCAGCGGTTGAGTTTCTAATACGATTTTAAAAAACTTTAGTATTTTTCAACTCATTTCATTTTTTCAAGCTTCATGTATTGTCCAAGTATATTTTTTATACACTCGAAAAAATAATGAACTGTTAGTTACCAAAATTTAGTCCTCTTTCACACACACATCAAGTTTACCTAAACATCTTTTTTTAATTTTCTGTTGGACCCTGCATTTTAAGAAATCAAGTTTATCTTCTTTGCTGAAGGTTCATTTAATACATTATGGATGATAAAAGAAAAGCAAATATTAAAACTGACTATTACCGCCAAGTATGTACCCCTTTTCATGCTCTTCACCGTTCTCTCCAAAAGGATCAAGACTTGACGAGTCAAAACGTATGTGAGTGAAAGGAGACTGACTTAATTTGAGTAAAAATATTGGTGTGTACCGACAAGCCATTTAGTAATTATTATTGCATTGTTACGAAATATAATTGATTAATTTCAGTAAAATTTTACTCTTATGGTTCGCCGTATTCTATAACTATTTGTCAATGTCACGTTAACACATATATTTTTTTTTAAAATAACCCTTATCTGTGCATTTTTTAAGACAAAATAAAAATCTCTGCTCCAATTGAGCCCTACTATTTCGCCGCTGGTTAGAAACTTTATGTTGAATTAATTATTTAAAAAGCAAAATTCGAGGGTGCTGTTGACTGAAGTAGTTAACTCGAAACTATGAAGTAGAGGGTCCTAAATTCGACTCCGCGCTCAGTCATGAAGGGGTCACCCCTTAAGTGCTGGTCCAAGTTACAAAATTAATAGAAATATTTGTATAAAAACTGGAACTACTTGAGGAAAATAGGATTTAATTACGTGAAGTTTTTAGATCCTCAAAAATTTAACAAAGCTTTTTTTTCTAATTTCACATGTTTTTGTGACTGGTATGAACTTTAAGCGGGTAAATTTAGTTTTCACATTACTTGAAATTTTTTTAAATTAATTCATAAAATGGACACTTTTGGCCTCAGTGGAACCTGGGGTTAAATTATGCCTGTCGATATCGATAGAATTGTGTGTACAAATTTTATTGAAACTTCGATGGATTTCGAATGTCGGTGTTGCGGTTACAGGCTCAGGATAGAAGTCAGGAAGTTACGAACTGTTTGTCTGTACAGCCGTATGTTGCCTGCTATTCAGATATCTGTCCTGGGAATATGGCAAATATGTACACACGAGTGTAATAAATTCTGATTTTCCATTTGGGGGATACTCAACCAAGTGTGGGAAAACTATAAGTTATCCGCTACCTTAATCTTGCTTTGAGATAACAGCTCCTCTACTGGCATTAATCTTTTAGCAATATTTGTAATTGAGATTTTCTTAAATATTGAGATAAATTGTCGGTGCAATTAAAAGATGATGATCGTAAAATGTCGGCTAAAGATTCAACAACTGTTTTAACTGCGCAAATGAGAACGAGCACGTTTATTATTATTTTCTACGTTCGAATGAAAGAACCCTCTTTAATTAAAGTTCCATTTTAAACTACATGCGAGTGCAAATGTAAAACGGCATGACTGACAGCCAGACTCTGTATCTTACTGTCGGCCTGTCTGTCTGCCTGCCGGCCTGCCTGGCTGTCTGTCAGTCTCTTTCTAGTGGTACTCTACGATCTCATTTGCAAGTATTCATGTTTCTACACGTTCAAGGAAACGAAATAATATCGTACGAGTACGTACGTACAATAAACTGTTGGTCGGTCGGTATTCGAGCTGCTACTCACTCACTCGTATGCCAACAACGTGGCTGATGTTGATGATGATGATGATGAGTAATTTGAGAAGACTTTTCCGGCTTGTTGTACCGAAACAGTCAGCAAATCTTTAAGAACATAGAGGAGAGGCCAAGAGCGAGGAACAACTACATACAAGTTTACAACTACATAAATGCAATGAGGAATTCAAGACCCAAGAGTTTGTTCAATCTTGCTGTTTTTGATTACTTCTATTTGATATCAGCGATATTTTATTCTCCTGCTGCCTCAATTTTGCTTCATGATTCATGACGAAATCTGCGCCACAAATAAGGGTCGTAGTGATTTATTTTACTTATTATTATTATTTTTTTTGTAATCACAATTATTGTTGTTGCTGCCGATGTTGTTTTGCAATTAGAGCTGTTTTCGATTCGTGCTGCGTATTTAGTTTGTATGTAAGTAGAAAATAAGAACTGATCTTGATAGGGAGCGCAGTATGTATGTATGTATGTAAGTGTGTATTTGGTAGTTGTGTTGTCGTTTACGTGAAATTTTTTAGCATGAATTTTAAGCCCGTAATTATATACTGCTTTCATGTTTAGTATGTGTGCGCAGAATCTTAAGAAAAGGATCGTGAGAAACCTGCCATATTTTTGGTATCTGCAAGCACAATAAAACACACAATTTAAAAAAAAATATAATATATAAAAAACTACCGTAATTGTGGCACAAAACAATTGTAAAGGATCTTCACTGGATTTTCGAAAATTTGAAACCGAGGTGGGTGTTTCTGCAAATTGCATGTACTCGCACATAAAAGGGAAATTTTTAAGGAAACCAGAAAAGAAGAGTTAAATTAAATCTTTAAAACGTACAACTAATTCATGTTTTTATAATTTTCTCAAAGGACAAGAAAGTGTAAAGCATAAGAGAACACACACACACACACACATAGAGAGTACAAGTATTAGAAGGAAAATAATTAAAACCACAAAGTAAAATTTGCTAAACGTTTGCCTAATATAAAGTTAATGAAATCCAAATAAAACGGATAAACATGATGGTTGGTTGGCAGGCAGTCAGGACGACCGGCTGCTTATATTATTTTCAAACTTTATGAACATGAAGGGAGGATATAAATCCAAAAGAAGAAAAAGAATTAAACTTCAAACACATTCAGCTTTTAAAATCTGCACATTAACGACAGGAGTTTATGCATACTTTTGCCTGTACGAGTATATGAAATCTTCATGCAAACACTCTGTGCTGCACACTGACCACTCACTGATTCGTTTGTTTGTTTGTTTGTTGCTTGTTGGAATCATGCATGCCTGAGAGCACAGCTTGGCAAATATCTAGACAAGCCATGTGGGCACCTCTTTCCGTAACTCCTTTTGCCAAATAATGCTTTCTAATACCAGGTACATGTAGGGTTTGTTTGTTTGTTTGTTTGGTTAAGAGCAACATATAACATTCTTCAAGCATTTAAATTAAAATTTTTGCTAAAATTGCTTTTTTAATGAAAACAACGGACATTAAACATCTTTGAGGTTTAGTTGTATTCTCAACTGCAATAGAGAAGTTGGAACGTTAAAAGACTGCACACAAAGAAGTTTTTCAAAACGAAATAATAGTTCATGCTTTATTCTGTGCATATGTAAGGAGGCATGTCTGTGATATGGTTGAGTTGGGTATGTTATGGTTGTGCCAAACAAAATGTAATTGCATTCTAGAAACCGTTGTTGTTCTCCTGATATATAAAACATATCTTTAGAGATGCATGGAGTTATGTTGTGTGTATTAGGTCACTGTTCTCTTATAAGATCTTGGATGTTGCTGGCCATGCTTAATCGCTAAAAATGGAAGACTGTGCGACCAGGAAACTCTTCCTCTATAATAGCCATTGTGTACAGTCCCTACCCGTAAATTGAAAATGATGGAAATTATTGTCCTCGAAAGAAGTTCTAGAGGGATTTGCTGAAGTAAACATGGAGTATTTGCGTAGTACGCAGTTGTAGGTTTCTCAAAAGGGGAAGAAAACTCATCAAGAAGATTCGACTTAAAGCAACATTTTCCTTAAGTCATGTCTGTCTGTCAGCCCATTTTATGTTCATATGGCTACTGGAAACTTCAGACATTTTTATTTTGTTGCTGTTATTAAACATTTTTTTTTTAATTCGATACAATAAGGCGAGTGAGTAGGAAAATGTTTCTGAAACTCTTAATAAATGCTAAAAATGAAAAGTAAAGTTGGTGTATTTGAGGTCCTAAAGATCAACACTCACATACAGACGTAAAATCATAGATATTATATTTTTGAATAATCATGTACAGGAGTATGAACGTGTTCAGATGCCATTTCATGTACCCAAATGTTTTTCCTTTATGACCTGAAGCCATATGCAAAGTAGTTGATTTAAGGTACTGACTGCAGCAAACAAACGTACTCCCAACACACAAAATTATATATCATACAAAGTGTGTGTACGTACGCTAGTGTGATTATTTGTGCATGTGTGTAAGTGCTTATGTATGAGTGTGTTTTTGCTAATATGTGAATAAAGAGCCTGGCATATCTGAATGGAAAAATAGAAAATAGATTTAGTTGTTGTTTGCTTGCTCCAAGTTATCCTCAATGTTGATGCTGTTGATGATGATGATGACTTCCTTGATACTTTTTTTTTCAACAGTTTTTTCCATTCGTTTTTCTTTTACATTCTGTATAGACTTCTTGTTTAGATTTTGCTTGTTTGTTGTATTTGCCTTGTCCTGCCTTGGATACACATGCCGATGTTTGTATGTGATATTCAGTGTGTAGGTATTGGATAAAGAGCCTTCACATATAAATTGAAATATTACAAGAATTCAGAAAATGATGGATTTAGGTAAATTAGTTCTATTACACGCCCAGCGAAATGAAGCTTCTTGGAGCCGTGATTGGCAATTAGGGCCAATGCGGATCATGTCTAATCAATTGTACATGGGCAGGATGTTCTCTTCTCTGATCTTGCAGTCAAACGCACCATGACAGGTAATAAAATATAAATTTTCTGTATACCAAAGCATTAATCAAACGGTAGCACAGGGTTTTAATTTATCTTATTATCATATTAATATTGTTACACTTCTCGTATAGCATAAAAAAATATTTTTTTCAAGGGTGTATACAACAAATTTTGTGCCGAAAGTTGAGCACAATGAGATGAGCAATCAAGAATTTGGAAATTGATTTTGGAAATTGATGTCTTCTCATTTCACCGAGCCGTAGACAGTTATTCCTCTGAGTGTAATATTTGCATAAGACGTTCAAACTGTCAGCTATTGTTTGCCAAAATATTGTCATACACAATTTTTAATCACATATTTAAATGATTGCTGAAAGCTGCGTTTTTGAAATGCAAATCTACTCTCGGCTTTGAAAACTTCAACTTTAGCAGTGACCAAACACATAATAAATGTGTGTGTGTGTGTTTGTAATTAAAAAATGAACGGTACTCGTATTGTGTGTCATTTTAGCTCCGCCATAAAAAGCAAAACGTCTGTATAAAATCTTTTGTTTGAAATAATTTCATTTAATTTTTTTATAACAAATTTATCAATAACATTTATTGTTTGTGATTTATTAATGTTTTTGCTCTTGTTAACAAACAGTTTACTGAAAATGATATTTAAGATCGACAACTGAGAAAGCAGATCGCGTGCCGATCAAAAGGAAAAACAAATAACAACAAAGCGAATAATATGAAACATCTGTTGATTAAGCAAATAATAGAAAGTTGACCAAAACCTGTCCATATACGAGTGCAGACTCAAATACATGAAAATAATTTTCGAAATAGTGAGTAAATCTGTTTGGAAAAGTAATAACTGGAAATTTAATTAAATATTAAGATTTTCAAAACCAAATCAGTTGCTTACTGCAGCTAATCCACTCTACAGTGGGACTTTTCCCTTTGTATCGCCGATAGTAAAAAAATTAGCCGGCAAAAAATAAATAAATTTTCTATCTTCTCAACTTTCTTTATGTGTCCTTTCAATGTTATGCCCTCCTTTCTAGTTCCGGTGCAATGCACTGCGTATGTAGAGGACATGTCCTGAGTGCTAGTCCGAGCTAAAAAAGGGCATAACGTCTTCTTTGAAGAAATCATATTCAAACATGGACATGGACATAAGGAACGTTATCAGATGTACCAGTTTTGGATTTAGGGATTAGAAGAATATATTTATATCCCTGATTCCTTATCAACTGCTACTAAAGCTCTACAACAGTATACGAGGCTACAGACTGGATAAAAACAAAAGTAAATCTCTGGAGTGGGCTTACAGCAATGACATTCAATAAACAATTTTCAAAAATTCAGCAGTGGCTCTTAAAATTTCGACTCCTCTTTGAAATAATACCATCTTTGGAATTATTTTCGGCTCGATCCCACTGTGCACACTACAATGCAACAAATGATATTAATTTTAAGTAAAAAAAACTCTTTGACATTAAACAATGCACTGCTAAGACCCAAAACGTTAGAAGGAGAGTTGAGCGTACAATTCTACCTGGCCAGGTGTTTCATCATATTATCCTGTCATACACCTATCAATTCATCCATCCTGCTTTGTAGGTGATTTTCTAGATTTAAATTTGAGGATTAGAAATGCAAAAAGAAAATCAACCCTCATACGTTTCAACAAACGATCCATTTCTTTTCTGTGTGATTCTGCAGCATCACTACCTGCAGGGCAACAACAAATGACAAAGGATTTCCTTTGTTAATGTCGTTGCTGTACAACTCCGTGCTGTAGTGTTAGTGACAGTAGGAGGATCAATTGTTCCTAAGTAGTGCATACACAACTCCGATCCCTTTTTGTACAGCATACGAGCGAATGTGTATCTTTTTTTCCACATGATTTATTTGATTACAACAAAAGAATAGTTGAGCAGAATGTGTTTGCTATTTTCGAGAAAGAAAACTATAATACAAATAATGATCACTCACAAATATATATGTACATATATATCAATAGGAGAAATTGCTTTTGTTGAAAAATTGTTTGAATTTGGTAATTTGTGCCAGCCAACAACCAACAGGTTCGTTGTTGGTAATTTGGCCAGGTGCTTCAGGCGCTAAATTTAGAAAATATTTCAATCAGTTTTTTTTTACCTCGGGCGTAAGAGAGGAAGATTTCCAATCAGCGCCACATTAGACGGTTTGAAAATGCTGAACTTCACTCAACCATGAAGTTCACTTTGAAATTAAATGCTGAGGAAGCGACTGCTGATTGGGAAAATCGAAGCCTTTCGCTTGTCTGCGAGAAGTGCCACATGCTTGTGGCAGGAATCGAGCCCACGATCAGTTTGTCAGTAGTTCTAGCGGCACTACAGTGAGGAAATCAAAAGTTTGATAATTTTTATAGAAATTTTGAAAAAAAAAATTCCTTCTAAAATCTACTCTAGAATTATGAAGACCTTTACTTATATACAATCTGTTGAAAAGGAAATTTCAAAACTGATAATGCGTTGTGTTATTGTAATTTTTTTCCACTGTCTTTAATTAATTTCATCTGAATATTTTGCCTATATTGTCACGATGGCAATCACTGTGTAATAATATTAATGGCACGAACACCTTTTAGTTCCAAGAACTACCACGTATAATTACAGGGAAGACCCCAATCTTCATAAGAATCGGTGTCCAAGGAAGCGAAACTAAAAAGGGGCTTCAAAACTATCCAGTGCACGCAAAAGGCAGATTAAACAAAATTATGTACCTATAAAAAATTTAAGAAAAGACATCACACACAAAAAGAAAAATGCAATAAAAAAGTGCGTTTTCAAAGAATTAATTTTTTAAAATATAAAAAACCACTTTTAGTTACAATATTCGGTTTTGTTGCCACAAGACGAGATCGATCCTCTTGTGTACAGTTTACACTTGCCTCAATCATCGAAGTAATTAAAATATTTCAATCTCTGCTCATTTAGCCGAGATGTCTTTCACTCAAACATGTTTAATAAGCCAAAACCAAGGTCAGTAAATATTGTTATTATTATTATTTTTTCAAATTTATTTTCAACCAATAAATCATCGCTAAGCATACTGTGAGCCTACAGTCAGTTAGTTTGTAAAGCGTCAAACAAAATGTCATAAAAACATCAAAACCATAAAATACAAGCTGAATTCACACCTTAAGACTGTATGCGACTCTCGCGCAGCCACTGTCCATTTTCATTTCTAGGGCATTAAAACTCAAAGGTGGTCGTTAAATTATAACTGCCACAGATCAATAGACGGATGGACGGATGGATGGATGGAAGTATAACGCGTCCATAAAAAGTAAAAGGATTTCTTTTACGTTTCTAGATTAAATACGAAAGAGAGTTTTTGTTTAAAGCTTGATTCAAGTTGTTGCATGTTTTACACAAGTAATGTTGTTCTTGTTGTTGTAGGTAGATTTTTGGTTATATATGAGAATATTTTTTATGACACGCATGAGGCGTAAATGGAATTTTTATTATACCAATTTTTATTTTCACGGTTTTTTGTTTTATTGTTTTTTATTTTTTATTTTCTTAGTTTCACATTCGGAATGTATATTTTTGTAGTGTGGATGTTCGAAGGTACAGCTGTCATGCATTTTTGGCGTATCATTAATACCAAGGTTTTGTTTGAGATGTTGCATGTTGTATTCATAAATGTATGTGTGTGTGTGCGTGTGAGTGTTTATAATTTTCATCGTCAGCTTTCAAATATAATTTATTGTTTTGGCTGTTAATACATGTCAGCAGTCAGTCATTCATTCATATTTTTCTTATTCGTTCTTGGCAACAAATATTTCGGTGTCACACCAGACAGTCAGTCTGCCAACTAACATCTCCTAAAGTTATAGATTTTTTATTTCTTTTTCTGCTAGTGCGTGTGGATGCGCCACATCAAATGTCGATAGAGCACGCACCCAAATCTACCAAGACCAAAATAAAAATACAAACGAAACAGGGAACACCGTTTGCCCTCCAAATAAATACACTTTACAAGACAAGACTATATGACGCCTGATTTATTTCAGAAATATGACTAGTAGTTAGCAGCAGTGCCGGCAGTTGCAGTCTTTAAATTTACTTTGGCGCATAAAGCGGTGGCATGCGGAGTTCTGGGCGGATTGGTGGTGGCCAGAGGGCTCGATAACAATATCTATAATTTGGCTTTTTTTCCTCCTTCCGCAGTTAGTGGCTGGCTGCTACTTGGGAAAACTGCGTGTTTATGTTTGTTTGCTCGTGGTTATAAAAATGCACAAGATTTATGAGTGTTTAGAGCTGTTTTTCGTTGTTGTTGCTCTTCACAAACTTGAAGCAAACTATAATTTACGACTTGAATTGCATACCTTTATGGCCTGCATATGAACGTTTGCTAAATAACTAAACATGCACTCGTATGGTGTTGCAAACGTGCTTGTGTTGGCATTCTGGCAAACATTTTGCCGCACACAGGATGCTTATCAATGCGTCAAAATCTTATTATAACATCCTTTCGACACAACACAGATAAATGCAGAACATGCTCTAGTGCTACAAAATGTGACAACAAATATTATTGATTTTCAACTCGAAAATAAAATATGCAAGTCATTAGGACAAGCAATGCAGTTTCCAAAACTCTGCTTTTTTATGTTTAACAATTTAAGGATGTTTTCTTAATGAAAAAAAAAGAAAACAAATAATAATTTAAAGCAATGACTTTTAAACCAAAAACATTCAATTCATGATACTGATATCAGCCGAAAGTAATTCTTTGCTACAATAAGAATATAATAAATAAATTTTACGACAATCATTAAAATGTTGCACCCTCGTTTGCGCTGGTTGAAAGCACTTGAAATTTTCCATTTAGTAAATGAATATACACTTTTCTTTTATTTGGAAGAGAAAAAGATTTCAGCATTGAAATGTTTATTGTTTTCCATTTCGTGCAACAGGTAGTGGCATATTTTATCCTTCAATACACTTCCTAAGAAAGAATGGCTTATTTTCCTTTTTTTTGTGTTCAATACAAAAGAAACACAAAGGAAACTTTTTTTTTTTTTTTTTTTTTGAACAGAACACAAACCCTAAACACATTTAATGCGCAATTTTAAAATGTTACACATGCGCAGTTTCTACCCGAAGCATAAAATAAAAATGGAACACATTCATAAAACAGCATTCAGGTGTTCAAAAATCAAAACAAGTCTTAACAATTCATTAATACTCGTTTGTACACACACACACACACACACGCACGCACACACACACACACATAGGCATGGGGCTGAGCTTCAGGCTACCATGGGGGTCAGTAGGTGGCGGATAACTGAACGGCCTATAGTACGTAGGTTTGCTGCGAATAACCAATAAGCAGTCCCCGACCAAGAGCGGCAGATGCAGAGGCGTACTATAAAAGGGTACAGGTGACCGAAAATGCTATCTGTGACATGGCGAATCGATGCCGCCATAAAATAGGTATCACCCCACAGAGGGTTCCCTCTTGAGAGGAGAAAATAGGAGAGTGACGCTTCCGTTGTTCCCTCAGTTTTCTCCGACCAAATAGCGGCGCTCTGATTGTGCATTAGGACCGAGCCCGGTAAGGTTCTAATTATGGTATACCGGAATATGTATTTGATTTGATGACATGAGCTGGTAGCGGTAGTATTCTGACACCTTAGTAAACGGTGTGACAACCGGTCGAAATGGCTGTTGGGCTAATGCTGCTGTTGCCTCCGCCCCGTTAAAACCATGGCAAGTCTCTTGGTACGTTCTTGATTCGTCACTGTTAAGTTGGTGTTGTAGGACCAGATGGAAAATTCCTGGCTTGCGTCGACCTGGCTCTGAACACATAATCCATAAGGTTATGTGTCAACCCTCGCGTGGCCTCCCTGCTTAGGCAAAGATAACCACGGGGTCCTTTGTGACGACTACAACGACAAATCAAGATAGCGGCCAAGAGTTGGGGTCCATAAGAAAGAACAATGAACACAAACACAAACAAACAAGTCGACCAATTGAAGAATAGGACAATTCAGTCTAACCCAGGTGGAATAAATACCCTGGAGCAAAACGTCTTTGGGCAGAGTTCGAAGACACCGAGGTCCCCTGTGAAAAATCGAGGGGTAAACCAATCCGTACAGGCTATCGAAAGTTCAGCACCTTCCGTAAACGATGCATCTCGTGGACGGATCGGCTCAGGGTCGGAACCACTACCTAGACGGGCTAGTGATATTTTCGATCAACTTGGAGATCAGATTAAGAGTCTGGTCGATATGTTAGAAGAAGGGAAGAGGAGATCAATTCACCAACCAATGAGAGATGCCATTGATTCTATAAGATCTCTATATGATCAGTATGCAGGTGAATTGCGAATTAAAGTGGCCAAGGAGACTCATTACACCAATTCCGCTGCACAAACATCGCCCTGGATGAAGAAACAGAAGACGAAGAGAGCACAGGAAGAACCGGCCGAATTACCTGAAGCTAAGAGAAGAGCACTGAAGGCTACAGCTTCGACATCGGACACTGCTGAGGCAACTGCGCAGGGAAGAGAGGAAAATACTGGCAAAGAGCCACAATGGCAAAAAGCCACGAAGAAAAAGGAAAGGAAGAGAAAGAAAAGTAAGAAAGAAAAAGAGCATCTTAAGGGTAGAAGGATCAAGCCTGATGCAATAATTATTGCAGCGGAGGATAACACAACCTATGCTGACATTTTGAAAAGGGTAAAGACGGACCCCAACCTTAGCGAGCTTGGTGAGAATGTCTCAAAAATTAGAAGGACTATCAAAGGCGGCCTACTTCTCCAACTTCGGTCAAACAGTGGCCACACGGAGCGATTTAGGGGAGCCATTGGTGAACTCTTAGGAGAAAAAGTATCGGTCCGCACTCTAAAAGAGAGGAAGACTATAACAATTAGGGATATAGATGAAGTTACAGAGAAGGAAGATGTATACGAGGCTCTGCGTAACTTACCATGTCTTCAGGGTGCGGATAAGCCCGACATTCTTAGCCTTAGGAGGTCATATGGTGGGACACAGACCGCCACTGTGAGCCTAAATGCTGACTCTGCTGCTGCTCTAATAAAAGAGGGCAGGATAAAGATTGGCTGGGTAATATGCAGGATACGTGAGAAGAAGGCTCCGACAAAATGTTACCGATGTCTACAGTTCGGACATATAGCTCGTCAATGCGAAAGTGAGATTGACCGCTCCAGAACGTGCCTAAAATGTGGGCAAGAGGGACACGTGGTCAAGGACTGCCGGCGGGAACCACTTTGCATGTTCTGCAAAGATGACAACCCACAGCTCGCCAATCATGTCGCAGGTAGTGGAAAGTGTCCGTTGTTCCGGAGAGCCCTCAATATACGCCCAAGAAAATGAAAATAATACAGATAAATCTGAACCACTGTGAGGCTGCCCAGGATCTTTTAGCCCAGAGAGTCCTAGAAGAGAACTTCGATGTCGCAATCATAAGCGAGCCATATAAAGTACCGAAAAATAGCACCTGGATCGCCGATGAGTCAACAACGGCAGCTATTTGGACTTGTGGCTCATTACCTTTCCAACAGACCCATACATTGGATAAAGGTTTCGTAATGGCGAAGATAAAGGGAACTTTTTTGTACAGTTGCTATGCTCCCCCAAGGTGGTCCCTTGGCGAATTTGAGAATATGCTAGAGAGCTTAGTTGCGAATGCACACTTAAATTCACCGATCATCATATGCGGCGATTTTAATGCCTGGGCGATGGAATGGGGCAGTAGGTGGACTAATGCAAGAGGTCGCAGTATTTTAGAAGCTTTCGCATCCCTGCGGGTCACGTTATTAAATGATGGAATGAGGAGTACCTTTAGGAGATCAGATACCAGTTCTACGATAGATATATCGTTTGCCAGCGACAGCCTTGTTTCGCGAACGGTGTGGAGACTCACTGAAGACTTCACAAATAGCGATCATCAGGCAATTGTAATCACGATTGCTGGGCAGAACACTGACACAGCAAGAATGCTTGAGTTCACTGGGCCTAAATGGAAAGACTCATGCTTTGATGGTGACACGTTTAAGCTGCTACTGTCTAGCTTTACCGCAACCGGGGACTTAGTAGATGATAGGGTGCAAAGCGTATACGAAATGCTCTACACTGCCTGCGATGCTGCAATGCCTCGAAGATATACGCTTCGAGGACGGTCTCCCTGTTATTGGTGGAATGATGAAATAAGAGAGTTACGATCAGCATGCCTTAGAGCAAGAAGAAGGGCCCAACGTTCCAGAGGAAGATCATCATGGGAAGATTATCAAGTTAGATATCAAGATCTACGCACCCAATTAAGGAAAGCCATAAAGAGAAGTAAAAAGCTATCCTTCCAACAAATATGCCAAGAGGCTAACATCAACCCTTTTGGAACAGCATACAAGGTAGTTTTCAAAAACATAGGAGCGCAGAAACATCCCAGATTGGGATGCCCAAATTTGCTTCGGAAGATTATTGGCACCCTGTTTCCACGAGGTCAACCGTATACAATTATAAGGACGGAGACGGCGGCGACTAACACAATCCCAGAGATCACACAAGGGGAGTTGCTTGCGGCATGCGCTAAAATTGGCGATAGAAAAACGCCTGGGCCAGATGGAATCCCGAACAAAGCGCTCAAGTTGGCTATTCAACATAGGCCGGACATATTTGCCACCATGTTCCAGAAATGCCTAGTCGAGGGTATTTTCCCCCGGAGTTGGAAGGTGCAGAAACTGGTACTTATCCCGAAACACGGCAAGCCTCCGGGTGAACCATCTTCGTACCGCCCAATCTGTCTCCTTGACACGATGGGTAAAGTTCTCGAGCGAATTATATACAATAGACTTCTAGCCTGCGCTGAAGCCAGAGGAGCTCTCTCCGACCTGCAGTATGGATTTAGGAAAGGCCGTTCCACTGTAGATGCGATTAGGAGAATAGTAGACATAGCAGAAGACGCAATAGAAGGTGGAAGATGGAGATTTGGTTCCAAGGAATACTGCTCGGTGGTCACCCTGGATATTCAAAACGCATTTAATTCCGTGAATTGGGGGAATATTGCCAAGGCCCTTTTCATTATGGGTACGCCGCCGTACCTAATGAATTTGGTGAACGACTACTTTCGGGATCGGAAACTTTTGTATGTGACCGATGATGGCGAAGTAGAATATGAAGTCACTGCAGGTGTACCGCAAGGTTCTATTCTTGGCCCTCTGCTCTGGAACATAATGTATGATGGAATACTGCGACTATCCTTACCAGATAGGACTTCCATTATTGGCTTTGCGGACGACATTGCCATAGTCTCAGTGGCAAAAACCGTAGAGGAGGTGGAGGTGAAGGCAAATGCGGCAGTCGAAAGGATTGAAATGTGGCTTAATGGGGCTGGGTTGACACTAGCTGCCCATAAAACAGAGGCTGTCTTAATAAGTAGCAGAAAAACAGTAGAAAAGATGACTGTAACAGTTGGCGATGCAAGAATAGAATCGAAAAGGGCCATAAAATACCTAGGCGTAATGATCGATGACAGGCTAAATTTCAAGGAACATGTAAGGTTCATTGTCAAAAAGGCATCCGGCGCACAAGCAGCTCTGGCAAGAATAATGCCAAATATTGGAGGACCAACGTCATTTAAAAGAAGGGTAATATCGTCGGTTGTGACCTCGATAATAATATATGCCTGCCCAGTATGGTCTGTAGCACTTTCCGAGGAGACGACAAGAAGAAAACTATCCTCGGTGTACCGTCTAAGTGCAATAAGACAAATAAGTGGTTTCAGGACAATATCCGATGACGCTGCAATGGTATTGGCAAGAGCAATACCTATAGATATACTGGCGGATGAAATGAGGCGAATCTACTTTCGTCGTCTTGAGGATCCAGGGCAGATTGCTACAATAAGGAGAGAGGAGAGGAGTGTTTCTCTCTGCAGTTGGCAGTCTAGATGGGAATGCAGTTCGAAGGGCAGATGGACTTATTATCTTCTGCCCATCATAATTCCCTGGCTGGAGGCACAACACTGCGAGCCCAACTTTTATATGACGCAGTTCTTGAGTGGACATGGTTGTTTCAGGAAATATCTGCACAAATTTGGGCACGATAGATCCCCAACATGTCCAAATTGTGTTGAAGAAGATGAGGACGCTCAGCACGTTTTATTTTGCTGCCCGAGATTTAGGGGGCCTTGGGAGTTGAATATTAATCCCCGCCAGCTTCTAGACGAGATTTTGGGTTCCGAGATTAAATGGAACGAGTGTAACCACCATATATCTGTAGTTATGCAGGAACTACGAAGGCTTGAGAGACAGAGATCGAACGAGCGTACATAAGATGAAGCGAAATCGCTAACCAGCCCTCCGCGAAGTAATACCTAACGGCAGTCCCGCGGAGGGAGAGTGGTCGAAGGAAACAGGGGGTGGGTTTAGTACGTAGGCACCAGTGATGGTGAATCGTGCATGCTTATGAGGGAACATAAGTATCTTTTGAAGATTCCCACCTCCGGTTCTATACAAAAAAAAAAAAAAAAAAAAAAAAAAAAAAAAAAAAAAAAACACACACACATAGAAAATGATAGATGACTGTGGAAACAGCAGGATAAATAGATGGATGATGGTTGGCTGGCTGGTTGGTTGGTTGGATCGATGGCTGAATAGATCGTTGTTTGTAAAACAGTAAGTAAAAATGTTTTAGGTTTTATTAACGCGCCTCAGTGTCTAGCTAAAGCCAGCCGCCTTTCAGTCTGCCATCTAAGAGTTATGAAGCAAGTTTACTTAGTAACTTCTTATTTAGCCCTTCATGCCTCATGACAGACGCAAAGGCGACTGATGCATTAAGACTTTACAAATAATGACTTTTTCAATCTCTTCTCAAAAAGAAACAGAAAACAAAAACTACAAGTATTTTGACAGCAGTAAACTGGCATAAATTTTTACTTGATTAAACTTGCAACAAACAACAAACACACACTTATGCGATGCGTGTTACATCCCATTATGTTAAATAATATTATTATTAATGATGTCGTGAAAGAGTTGAATCAAGTCTTTCTAGCATTTTTTGCCTCAGGAGGTCAACTGCAATTAAGCCTGATGGAATGTTTTCTTATGAAATCAAACAAACAGTAACAACTCATTTGAAAAAATCTTTAATTATAATAAATTATCAAACTCTTTCTCTTCTGTACTATTGTAATAGCGATAATAGGCAAATAATTTAAAAAGCCAAGCTTTGTTTACACATGCAAAGCATAGAACCATAGAAGTCAAAACTATCATGATCGCGGAGAAAATAATGTCATTCGTAATGAAGACGGCACACTCCTGCGTTGATCCTGTAGCAAATATTTGCCGGCGAAAAAGAGATTAAAATAACTAAAAAATTTCTATCTTCTCATATTTCTTCAGCTGTCTTCTCAATGCTATCTCCTCCTTTCCCTTTTTACTTCCGGTGCAATGCACTGCATATCTAGGAGTCGTCCCCTGAGTGCTGGTCCCACTGTAAAACAAAATAAAATTGTGATCCAGAGTTACAGCGATTTCGCAGCATTTTTGTTTTTGCTGAAAGTTTCATTTATTTTTACTTCTATCTAAAAATCTGAGCACGTGAAAATGTCCCAGCTCATCGATCGGAAAAATTAATAAATTATTTTATGTTAGTTTCCACCAATTTGCAGACATCCCTTCAACTCGAAAATTGCCCTTTTCCAATACATTGTTTATATAAAATTGTAAATTACACAACCGACATTCCTTTGGAGACCTGAAGATCACTATGACTCTGCACCGAAACGTATGTTAATGTTACCAGTAACAAGCTGCTTGACGTGTAGAAAAGAAAAAAAATAATTATTATTTTAGCTTTCCAATTGTTTTGTTCTCATTCAATCAAGGTTGTCATCTACATATTTAATCGTTTAACTATTTACTTCCTTCATTAACCACCACACACGTTCAAATTTCATTATATATTTTCCTACCGTTTTTCTAATAGATTATTTTTGTGGGTTACTTGTTTGCTTTTTTTCATGTTTTTTGCATTCCCAAACTCTTTTGCCGTTACAGTCTGACATTTAATTTTCGATTTTAATTGGATACTAACAGCAGGAAACTTGAATGTTTCACTTCATGAAAAACAAATCAAAGACCCACAAGAAAACATCGTATAGAAAAAGTAATAAAAAACAAAAAACAAAAATATATAAATGAAAAATTGCATTTAAAATGAAAAAGTGAAGAAAAATACTCAAACGACGACTGGTAGTAAAAATTTGCTAATACGAGTGCGATATTAAATAAACCAATGAAGGATAAATGAATGGATGGATGGATGGATGGATGGATGGCAAATGAATAAATAAATGAATGAATGAATGGCTGCTGGTCCTGACGATGACGGCTTTAACTAAGAAAATAACTCGTTGAAAATTCTCTCTTCAAAAAATAAAACAACAAGAAAAACAGCAGACAAATTTAACTAAAATTCTTCATGTATTTATTAAAGGCTGCCGCGAAGGTTCACCAAATATTTATGAACGAGAGCACACACATGTCCAATATTTGACTTGATGTTTGTATAGAACCACCGACATATCCACACCATCCAACTGCGGATGTGTCTGTTCTATACTCTTTCCCATGATAACTGACTACATTTTGGAATAGGGGCAAAAAATCGTATTGATTCAACAACACTTTGCATCATTGAGTACTTCACAGAAAACTAAAAAATGAAATATAAAAAGAAAATAAAAGCCAAATTGAAAGAAATCCATGCAGACTGATAAAGAAAAATATTTAACTAGAGACTTTTAAAAGGCCAATTAAAGCAAATATTTGTAAAGGCTGCCACCTTTGCCGCCTCGGCTACCAACAAGGATGAACCAGGAGAGAAATGAAGGATTTTACTATTAATTAACATGTAGCGCCATGAGTTTAAGGGAATGCAAGACAAGGACAGTGGAGTGCTCAACAAACGATGGGCAAATATTTTGACAGTGCAATAGAGGAAGTTGCTGTTTCAGCAGATCGCCTCCTCGACACTTTTTCACTGTTTTTTTTAAAATAAAATCAACATGATATGGTTGGGCTCGTAGTCTACACATAATTTTGTTTATTTGAATACATATAAAATACGCATATAAATTTCGAGCTGACTTTAAAAAATTACTTGCAATATTAAAAAAGTTTTACAAAATTATTGTTTCCAAAAAACTTTTATATGAAATTAAATATTATTTAAACTTAAGGCATAATCAGTAATAATTGAAAATCAATTAAAACCAGGGCTCGTAAAGGACCCTGATAATTACTCCAAGGAACAACAGAAAATCAACTTCATCCGCGACAAAATAACGCTATTTTCGGAAGTCGCTGCACAATCATCATCGGTACTCATTTGTATATTTGTTTATAACAACTTGCTAATTGGCTTTCTTGAATGTAATAACAGATTTTAATGAAACAAATTTTCTAAGAAAATCGTATACGAGAATTGTATCAATACTTAACTGATGTTGGATATTTTAAATCCTTTTTCATTTATTTTCAGCAAGACATGACAGTTTCTTGGCAAAACATTTTACCTACTCGATTTTCTTAAGAAATTTCTTATATAATTTTAGCAGATTAATTTCGTGAACAAAACCAAAGCTTTTTATTTCGCAGTAATTTTTTCTTAAAGTTGCGTGTTGCTTATTTGCAACATGTGCGTTTGAAAATAAAGAATTAAACGACGTTATTGTTAATATTCTCTTTATTATGCTTGCTGTTGCTTTTTGTGCTAAAAGTAATAAATAAAATGACAGTATTTTATTAAAAAAAAGGGATTCCCTTTTTTTATGATGTCCTTTGTCCTTTAGCTGCTTCTTCACTCCATATTACAGAGATTTAAAATTTTGTATACGTGTTAGAGTGTGCGTTTCGTAGTAAATGCTAAACAACCAAAATGTGGTTGGTTCTTTTCCTTCATTTTTTATTTAATTTTTTTTTGTGTTGGTATTTTTATCTTTAAGTAAAGGTAGTTGTACTACTTGCCTTGAATCTTGGATTTCCTGCTGCATACAAAAAGCCAGCAAAACAAAAACAGAACCAAACACAACAGCACAAAAAGTAAAAATATCTAAAACATGCAAACTTTTAAACTTTTTCTTAAAGAAAAGCTAAAAACAAAATCAAGATTGGATTTTTGTTGTTGCCAAGAACTTCTTCAATACTGGAATACTGGTACAAGGTACACACAAATTTACACATTGATAAGTAAAAGCGAGGGGTGTCTGATAAAAAGTTATTTTTATAAAACATTCCTTTTTATAATAGATAACATTTTACATGAGTCGAGCCTCGGAAAATTAAAAGCAGAACATTTTTAAGAAAGTGCAAAACTGTCTCTTCTCTGCATTCCTCACGGCAACTACGGTAGTCGATAAAAAGTAATTTCTTAAAAGAGGTACTTTCTGGCCAAAGCTACAATTGTAAAAAACGTTTTCTATAAAATGTATCCTTTTATTAAAATTGGTTTTACTTAAAAGACACTTTTTATAGAAGGTCCTTTTTATGAAATATACCCGTAATAAAATGTAATTTATTACTAGAGGTCTTAACTATTTTGTTAAAAAGTACTTTTCCAATAGGTACTTTTAATAATATATTGTGCAGTGAAATTTTATACAAGGTATTTTTTTTTTGTTGAAAAAAGGGACTTTTTAAATAGGCAATATTTTATACGACGTATTTTTTATAAAAAGTATTTTTTAAAATCAATTTTTTAAAAAACTTCTTTAGCAGTACTTTTTCAAAACTTTAAAAATTAAATATTTTTTGCATGTCTATATTTTAATGATCGTTTT
This sequence comes from Linnaemya tessellans, assembly GCA_951800035.1. Classification (NCBI taxonomy): domain Eukaryota; kingdom Metazoa; phylum Arthropoda; class Insecta; order Diptera; family Tachinidae; genus Linnaemya; species Linnaemya tessellans. Next base: position 2,320,278 of record OX637533.1, on the reverse strand, counting down.
TTAAAAGCAATTCTGTAAATTTGTAAAGGCACCTGAATATGCCTTCTGAATATTCAACAGTATTTAAGACAGAAAAAATAATTTAAAATTTACATCTGTACTGTTACTATGATACACCCTTTAAAGGTACATTTCTCCCAAGTTCTTTTCGTAAAAAGTGTTACTTTATATCGTCATAAAAAAATCATCTGATGTCCTGCGTATTCGGAGAAGTTTTTACTTTCAAATGCCATAAATCATAAACAGGGGCAACTACAGAGATTTGGCTGGCTTACATTTAAGTGCGCTACGGCTGTTTAACTTGTCGTTGCCGTAGAACCACGAGTAGCTGGAAAAGCATAGACTAAGTATTTACTTTTTGTTTTGCAATTTGTAATTTTGTTGGCATTGTTTTCTAAGACAAGATTTCCTGAATTTACCTTCTCGCCAGTCGTACTGGCATCATAAATTTTTCGATTTAACACAATTTTGTTTTTTGCAGTTGCTTGAAAACTAAAACAAAGTCAAGCCAAAAAGCGCTGTTACGATTTTTTATCATAAACTTTTCGAGATTTATGTGTGTAAGTAAGTTTTGCGCGGAACTTCAGTGTGTGTGCGTGTGTGTGTGTGTTTAAATACTTCAAGTATTTGTAAGATACATTCACCAACTACAAACAAAGAAACAAGAAATCGTGTAAACCTGAAGACGCGTTTGTGCACACAGATCCACAAACACTTATTGAAGCGCATTTGCCAAAGCCACCCGATGTTTCTATATCATTTGCGGAATTGCCTGCAATTTGCAGGGATTTGCTCGCTGATTTCAAGAGGGCTTCATCCAGTGCAAAGGCATAATAAAACACATTCAGTTCAGTTTTAGCTTCGCCCTTAATATTTAGGGGTAGAGTGGCAGAGAGAAAGATGTTTGTGTTTGTTTGCAACTGGGGAAGCAAATCTGGCGAAGGATGTCCTTAAAAACATTTTGCGTCTGTTTGTTTTTGAACGCTTGAAAATTATGTTTACTTAAGATTTTGTGGATAATTTCTTTTTACTTGTACGTACTTCTTTCAAAAACATACACATACACACATTTTTTCCATCTTCCATATACTCACATACTACACGTACATGCTGAATTATTTATGGCAACGCCGCTTGGTGCTGCGTGATTTCAAAAAGGATGTGTTCTTGGTTGTTGTTGCTTTGAATCTTAAGACTTTGTAGACATAAATAGTCATTAGGAACACAAAAATTAATTGCAACCGGAAATTTATTAGTTTAATATTTTATTACAAACTTTTGTCTCCCATGGTCTCGATGACGCAGCCAGAGATATAAAGAAATTCCAAAAAGGAAGTGAATTATGAAAATTAAGGAAGTGCTTAAGTAATTGACGTACAAATTGGGGATTTGAAAATTTTATTAATATTGGCAACGGTTTTAAGAAATAATGCAAAATTTCTCGCAAAAGTCTTTCACAAATGTTGTCTTAAGCGATTATAAAAATTTGGAACCCTGGAACTTTCAAGCCACAACATTTTCAAGTGTAAAATTTGGAAAATGGGACAGATTACTCAGCTTTTTATCTGAGTTTAATAAAAAGCCAATTCGGAAACTTGTTAAGATCGTAGAAAGTCGTGTCAGTTTCTTATTTTACTGCAGAGAAATTAATATTGTTGTTTCACCCACAAAGTTTTTATGCGTGCACGAGTGTAAAGTCGACTTAACTGGAAATTATATTGGCATTCGGTTTACCTTCAGAGAAAAAAAGTATTTCAAGATGGCTGACAAAACACGTTTACTCATATACATTGAAACGATTATTTCATAACTAAATTATTAAAAAAAAATCCCTAAAAACCAATTAGGATGTTGTCAACCAACGGATATAACAAGAAATTTTATTTACAATGTGACTGCTTATACATTTACAATACACACTTACGCCCATACACGAATACATACTACTGCTATATGTACGAGTATTTATATGTGGAAGTTAACCATATGAATATTCATGTGAAAGTGACAAGGAGAAATTAAAAATACTTAATTTCTTGAATTAGTTGAGTATAAGAAAATAGTTTCATGCTGACATTTACATTTCCTTATTAATTTACTTGAATTTAATAATAATTTTTTAAGCTTAAGTTGAATCGCAAAAACAAAAAGCAAAACAATTTATTCACTCAAAGACGTCGCGACATAGAACAATTTCTATATAAAAATACCTCAAGTCTAAACAATTATTATTAAATAAATTTCTATATTGATTTCTGCTCAGGCCATAGTGATTCTCAATATGTATTTGTAAAAAGTTATTCCTCCTGATTGTGTAACTGTCAACGTCACGTCAAGAAAATTTTCCTAAGATCAAGAAAATAACAAGAGGCTGTTTACGTAAATCCCGAGGAAGAAGAGTATGAAGATGCCTCAATTTTCATATTTTCTTGAAGAAATTATTTAAGAAAAAGAGATGTAGGCCTTGAAACTCTTGCAAAAACTTCATCGCAAATAATTTAGTTTTAGTACCAACAATTAGCATTTTTGTACTCACTTATTGTGAAATAACTCCTAATCAATTGAGTGGACAGACACAAAAAACTGTTCAAAAACAGAAAAATGTTAATAAAATCCTGGCAGAAAAAAGTCAATAGTTTGTAGATCACTCTATTAAATATTACAAGTTATACACAAGTGAAAATCCTTGATATTTTTTAATAAAAAAAATAGTTACATATTTCGCAAATACATTTTCAAGCAGACAAATTTTATAAGTTTTCCCAGCAGCACACTTATATTAACATTCATAGCGTAACATGATTCCAAAAAAAAAGAACCCTTAAATTAGAAAAAATTCAAAATCGACTTTTTGATTGTCTACGATGCATCACATCAAAATACATAAAAAATAAAAAACAGAAACAATTTTCAGACTAGCCCGCTTTTTGCTTATGCTCTAAAATTTTTCAAATGTAACTTAAGGCTTTTATAAGTTCATGTGACGCTATGTAAGTGCGAGTGTTCTTGAGAAATGTACTCGTCATATGTAGTTGTTAAAAATAAAACTATAAAAGTTCTGTACACAGTGTTTTACAAACCGCAAAGTCCTTAACAAATTTTTTTAATTTCTTAAAAAAAGTTATACAAATAATAAATAAATTTACTTCATATTACTTGCTCCAGGACACCCTTTGCCACCATCATGTCGCAAAATAGACATACAAACACACACAAGTGAAATTAAAATTTCAATATTTTAGCTGCCAACTGTAGATCCTTTCAGAATATTGAATAGCTGACAAGGCAGCAAAATTTATTGAAATTCTTAAATGTCAATATGTCGTCCGTCATCACGTAGCGTTTCTTCTGCCTCAGGAAAAGTCAAGCAAAAATTCATTTATATTCAAAGGACAAGCAAAACGTTTGCGCTCAGCATACAAGTTTGCAAACAGAAAAAAAATAAGCAAACGAAATTGCAAGAAATAGTTGAAGCTGTTTGCCGCACTCACCCCCACCGCTCACACACACACACACACACAACCACCTGCTAAGATTAAGTTGTTTCTGCTGTATTTATTCGCGCTTATTAGTTATTAATAACTAATATTATAAACATGGGCATGTGTATATGTGTGGGTATGCAATCATTTCCTTATGCAAACATAATCATAGAGAACCGTGTGTGGCAGTGTGCGTGTGTTTACACAACCAAACACTTGCTTCCTTACATTGAGTGTACATACACGAGCGAAATATATGAGGACAAACTTTGAAGTCTTCAAAAGATTTGTTCCTGCATAATTCTTTACTTTTTTACAGAGAGAAAGAAAGCGAGAGCTACAATATGAAAAAGTAGGCAGTCTGATATACTGAATGTTTTTTCTTTTATTTTTCTTAACAAAAGAAAAAACAAATAATAAATAGTAAACAAAAACTAAATTTAAGAAATTAATATTTCATTTAAGGAAATATTTGAAATTTCCGAAGAGAATTTATGAAAATTGCGCAAACAAAAGTTGGATCTTGTTCACAATAATTTAAATACTTGAGGGCTTTGGTCATAAGCTCATTTACATGCTTAACATTTTAAAAATATTTATCTTTAAATATTCTAAGGCCATTGTGCAGTGGCCTTCTCTTTTTAAATATTTGCATGCACTAAGGCGTCATGCCTAAACCACATCATTATAGGAATATGAGTTTATGGGTTTATTTGTTTGCCAAACGTTCGGCCAATTTAATTTTCAAGCGCTTTAGGCATTTTAATTTCTCATATTTAATCATTTCCTCACGCTAATCAAATCTAAAACAAACACTCATAAACAGGCAAACAGCCCAAATAAAAAAACATATCATATCGAAGCGACAAGCAGCTACTCATATTTACAAATCCTTTAAAAATAATTTAAGCAGAATATTAAAACAAGCCAGACACGTATTTCTTTATGCTTTAAAAAATATCCAAAATTAAATCCGGTTTATGATAAAGCGCCTTCACAATCATTTATGCCTGCACGAAAGAATGAAAGAAAAATAATGATTGAAAGGTTACAGTGGCTGTGCAGAGCACATTTCTCATATAAAAACCTTAAGCCTGAATGATTGAAAATTCATATAAAATTAAACCGAGAATTATTCATGCATTAACACAAGGAAAAATGAAACACACATGCCAGGCTGCATAAATACATTTCTATACCCTACAAAAGGAACACTCAGCTCAGTGTCATTTACGTAACATCAATAGACTAACAAGTGATCTTGGGGAATTTGTATACTAGAATCACATGTAGGGCCTTTCTCTGATTGTTAAAAAATTATACACCAATTAAAGTGGTGGTGGTGAGTTTAAATATTTTCTTCTCTTTTCGTTAGATTAAGTACTTAATTTCTCGTAGAAGGTGAATTTTCTTGGTAGCCAAGTGTTATTATATATTTTTTTATTTGTATTTCAAAACAAATACAAAAAAAATGATTTTGGAATCTTTTAAAAATGTTTATAAACTGTTAGTATACCGATACAACCCTGGACGTATGATTTATTTTAAAAGTAGGATCTTTTACATTAATTATTCGTTTGGATCACTCTTGTCTTAAATTGTAAAGTTTACAAAGAATTTTAAATACTGGAATAAAATTGTCGTTGATAATAAACAAATATACCATTTCGAATTTATTCATTAACCTGCAGCAGCATAAAAAAAATTTTAACAAAAACTTCCCGTAAAAATTCAATATGAGGGGAAGTACTTTAAAACGGAAAAATGTCCTGCAAAAGTACAGAAAAAAATATTTTTTCGTAAATGTAGTATCTGTTTTTAATAGGAAAACATTTTTAATCGTTTCTGAAAGCTGGACAACAGCTGATGACTTCAAAGGCGATTGAGGAATCATTACTGAAAGCCAGTTATGGGCTAAAATAGTTGATAAATACATTTTTTTTAATAAAACCAAGCCCTTAGGAAAACTTATTTGTGTACATGAAAGTTTCCTAATATAACTACCAAACTGTTTTCAAATAAAACATCTAACAAATAGGTCTCCGAAAATTGCCTATTGTACACTTTTCTGAAAAAGGGGTATTGCCTTACCCACGTTAGAATGACTTAAATTCGTGCTGGTGTTAATTCCGAGTTGAAATTTATAACGAAAATGTGGTGTGAACACTTTAATGTGACGCAAACCGATGTTTTTCATATTAAAATTTATATTTAAGCATGTCTGTGTCAATGGCAGGAAAACTTAAACGTTGTGTGAGTGTTTGTGTATAATCGCATGCCACATAAATGATAAACAATAATGAATATATAAGGAGATTTATTACGGCAACGTAGGTCCAGAAAAGACAACAACATTAACAGCAATAGTAACAGTAACAACAACAACAGCAGCAACGTCATCATCATCATCAACCATAAAAAGCTATCAATCATTTTGAATCCAGCCCGTGATTGTTTTTGTTGTAGTTGCTGTTTGTATTTGTATCCAATGGAAAGGGAAAAGGAGACAACAGAGCAAAAATAAAATCATCTGGCCCTACACAAACACACACACACACGCATACCGACACACAAACAGTAATTATTAACACAATATTAGAATAATCAACGTCATCGGCATTAAATGTACGAGTATAATACCGCTTGAATACTAAATATTGGGACGCCATGGAATGGGTTGGTTGTATATATAAATACACAAACAAAATGATTCAAACCCAGGGCAACTTGATTATTAAATATGCCATCAGTAAACAGCTCAGCTCAACTGAGCGTTGCACACATTTTCAAACTGGCTGACGCTTAAACACATGCGTCACCACCATCACAACCACAGACAACTTAGCACCACCACCCACTCGTAATCGATTTATTATGGTAAATAACAGGAAATGGAGGAGTTACATCAAACCGATAGCGAAGGATGTTCCACGGCGAAAATTGAATAATAAAAAACAAAAATGTAAATTAACCTGGCAGAAGGAAAATTGTTGAAACACAAAAAAAAATCGAAATTAAAAAATATTCACTTGCAAAGAAGAGTTAATTTCAAGAAAGCCAACATTTAATTGACCACTGCCAGTATGTAAACAACGATGCCGAGATGGATTTCTAATGCGCCAGAGATATTTGAGTGACTGGCTGTCTGTCCATTCCCATAAGCAACGCCTGACCAAAAAAAAATACATCGTGTTATAAACGCGTGCCACACAGCGGGCATACTTTCACTCAACAAAATTACAACAACTTGCCACGTGTATCAGCTGTACAAGAACGCCTCAAACACTGCTAAGCACACACACGCACACACGCACATGCAAGCAGATACCCGTGTAAAGCTACTTAATCAATCTAAGAGAGAAATCTAAACTAAATAAGAAGGCGATGTGGTCTTGGTGGAACCTTTCAAGTGCTGCATTGTTGGGTTTCTTTAATCGAGTGGGAGGGAGTCAGCGACGTTGTGATGCTCATCAACCACCGCCGACTAACATGTGACGTTTGCTGTCACAGCAAAGTTGTTTTCAGGCCAACGAGTGTGAGTATTCAATTAATGACCAACAACGTGCGTTTAAACTGATTTTTGGCCAACACCGTCAGAATTACTCTTATCTTGTTGTTACATCTTGTAACTATTAGCTACATTCGACAACGTCTGTCTCTCTATTAGACACAATCACTTTGAGATACACAAATGATGTAACTGACATTGATGTGTCACTGTTATTTTATTTTATTTTATTTCATTATTTTTTTCTTGTCTCCCTGTCTTTTCTGTGCGATTGTGTTACTTACACCCAACAACAGACTCGAAATGCTATCAAAAGAAATCATATTCATTTGATGGTTTTATCTTGCTTTTGCCGCTACAATAGCTGAAAGCTGCTATCGTCTGTGCACGCTTCTGCTTATTAATATTAATCCTTCTTTTCATACGCTCCAATGGTCACCGCATTTTGGTGACATTGTCAATAATTGATAAAATTGATAAGGCAGCGAATACCTACAACAGCTCCAATTTATTTTTCTAAAATCTATTCTTAGGCGCTTCAGCTTCATTTTAAGTAACAACAAATTTCGATTAATGAAATTTCTTGAAGTTTAAGAAGTAAAATATTTTGTCTCCAACAATTTATAAGGCTTCTAAAGCATTGCTACTCTCAAGAATAAAAATTTTTATTTTTGACATAAAGAAAAATCGAACTCACAACCTTCCAACTGCTAATCCAGTATAGCGATCTACAATTACTGAAATGATAATGATATAGGAAAATATCTTAACATCTTCCTAAAAAAAGCTTTATTATAAAAGTATTGCTTCTATTACTTCCCATAAAAACTTTAAAAATGTATTTCCTTATTAAAAATGATCACTAAGAAATATTTTAACTTGTAAAAAACCTCATTTATGTATTATTAATATGTATGATTAAGTCTTTAAGGCTTTTAATAAACTGAAAACATTTCTCTCAAGTACATTTCCCTTCAGGAACAGATTTAACTTCCTTTTCCAGCATTTAATTACTAATACAAGTGAACGGAATACTAAATAAAACATCAAAGACCGACCATAAAGTCTTTGCTGCCATGCATTCATTAGAAGTAATTAATTCCGCTTATTTTCCAATGTAAAATATTTAGATATTATTTTTAATTGAAAAATAATATTAACGTTTAAATCTCAAACAGAAAAAAATTTCATTCATTTTATTTTTATACATTTAATAAACAACAGGGAATACACAAACGCATTCCAAACAAAAAGTAAAGACCAATTCCAATAAAAAACAACACTGAAAATAAAAAATCAATCAAAAATAATCTACTTACAACTCGCAACGTCGATTTGAGCACAGTTTCAATTCGCCCATTCAGCAACGGTTGCCAATAAAGAAGGTAGCGAGACGAGAGGAAATGCCAAGAACAACAAGGCAAAGGACCACTGCTACAGCGACAGCGACATACCGAAATACGAAAATACTCAATGAACGAAACAAAACAAAAGCAACAAAATGCCAAAGCAACAACAACAACAGCTACAAAAACTTATGGACTGCAAACAAAAATGGCAAACTTATTGATCTCCTACCATACACCAACTTAAGCACACAAATACATACACATACACATTCACAAACACACATACACATACACACACACACGCAGCTACTCACGCCCACTTGGCATGTACTTGGCAGACATACAGTTCATTCAAGTCTCCACAACCACTTTCATCACCGGCTTAACAAAACCACCCACAGCAAATATTCGACCAGCTCACCTCCCCAAAAACAATGTTAAATGAAAAGACCTCTTAATATTCAAACACTGCGTTCGTTGGTTTGTTCACTAAATGAATTCAGTGGAAATCGAGGTTTTAAGGATAACGAAGGCCTTTTTATGATATTTTAGTTCAAGAAATTACTATTGTTTTTATACTTTTTATACTCGAGAGGAGCGCCATGTGTTGAAAAAGTACTCTGAAAAAGTGCTCTTTAAAAAAGTACTTTTTGAAAAAGTACTTCTTAAAAAGTACTTTTTGAAAAGTACTTCTTAAAAAGTACGTTTTTAAAAAGTACTTTTTTAATAAGTACATTTTTGAAAATACTTTTTAAAAAAGTACTCTTTTGAAAAATACTTTTAAAAAAAGTACCTTTAAAAAAGTACCTTTTAAAAAAGTATCTTTAAAAAGAAGATTTATGAAAAGTAGGTTTAGAAATATAACTTTAAAGAGTAGCACTTTTTTCAAAGGTACTTTTAACACAAGTACCTTTTAAAAAGGACATATTAAATATCAAAGAGTGTACCTTTAGTAGTATTCCCTTAGATAAACCATGCTTTTGAAAATAAAATACCTTAAATATCCTTAAATACCTTTGGACTAAAGTATGTTAAAGCCTTTTTAAAAAATATTATAAAAAGTACTTCATAAATAAATAACTTTTATTTCAAGTGCATTTCCGCTATAAAACAACACTGCAATATTTATTAAGGCCCGTGTTGTTAAAATTTAATTTTCCTCAATTTTCACAATATTTTATTGAAGATGGCAAGAGAAGGCAAAAATGTTGTTGGTCAGCCCAAATAAAACGAAATTATATTAAATATCTCCATCCATCGTTGATTTTTCCGCCATTTTGTTATATGAAATTTTTTCGAGATGCTGGGTCATCATGGGAAAAGCAGCCAAATAAATATAGAAACTCATGAAATTGACTCACAAACTACACGAGCATCGATCAGGTTGTCTATTCCTCCATCTCCTCTGATGGCTATTGCTAATGGTCGGCACAAAAAATACAAATTAGCCGGGCTGACTCACTGACAAAAGTTGATTTTGAATGCCAGAGAAAGATGAAAAACGTAACGTTTTTACGTACGAGTATTTCAAGTCCATCAGTGTACGAGGCAAGATAAACGGATTAAGAAGCTTCATTTTACTCGCACAGACGCTGTTATATTTTGATTCGCACTGAAATATATATTTCACCTAACACAGGCACACATACGTGTAGGAAATCTCATAAAGCCATTCATCCGCTTGCACAGCCAGGCAGCCAACCAAATAATAAGTCCTTTAGAATTCCTTTCTTCAGCATTTGGGGAATCCTTTTTGTTGCACTACTGCTAACCTTTAGTATTAAACAAGGTAACTATCAGCAGTATAAACAAGCAAGCAAGCAAACCATAAACCACTTGTCCGCCATCATTGTCTCGAAAATTAATAACGTCAGGCATGAGGAACAGGATGTTGAGATGGCGTGCTGGCTGCTTCGCCGATGGTTGGCTTTTTATTCATTTCAGTGCTCAACTCAAAAAGCAGCAGTTACATTTGCCGTTGTGAGTTTGGCTTAATAGAGCGCTACCTGTTAGCTAGGCACAAAAAAGAGCTTCTTCTTAAATGCAGTCAGTGTGTTTAAAGCTTTCACTACTTAAGTGTTGCCATTTTCTTTTTTCCTTATATATTCTTTTGTTTAAGGAGGCTCCTTATCAAATTTTTGTTAATATCTGAATCAAACCCAACTGCCAGCAAAAGCACAAAATGAACCAAAACCAACAACAACAAAAAGGGCAAATATCATAAACGTGGTCAGCAGTCAGTCGAGTCGGCAAGTAATGACAGTGAGCCAAACCCCACTTTCGTTTTCGAAATCATAAAAAAATTCACATGAAAAAAGCAAACAGCCATTAATGAACTACTTAAAACAAGCTTCCCTTTTTAGTGAATTCTATCGTTAGGCGGGTAGACTTGAAGTGGCATGGGCAGATTACTCCGCGTTGCTGTTGCTGGTGCTGGTTGTTCTGCTGCCGCCACTGATACTGAGCTCTACTGCCATTTTTTGTTGTTTTCTGTATAAATATTTTTCAATTAGCTTGCCGCTTGTTCATTTCGACGTTGGCTCAAGAGCCATCTTAATGACTGGGAATTATACAATCACACTCCCAGACATTTGCACAACGCACATACACACACATTCACACAGATTTTGAGATATTTAAAAATTTTCAAAAAACAACTCTATTGAACTTCTTCAAAAAACAAGGGCACACTTAAGGATGTTGTTTAAAATATAAATAAATACGTGAATACACAAGATACACGAGCATTCGCAACAACAAGCCAAAGAATTTGCATATTATGTAAATGCAGTTTACAGGCAAGCAGACACATAAAGACCGCCAAACCTTCTTCGTAGTTCAGTTGAAACAAAAATTCCAAGCCGAAGGAATGGAATATCCTTTCGAGAAGAATATGGTTTGGCTTTATTTATAAGAATAATAAATATTTATTAAGTAAAGTTCTTTAGCCGTCTCTAAATATTTAATTAATTTGTTTAAATAGGTGGCTGGATGTAGGCGAAATATACAGACTTCCCTTTAACGATCTTCATTATAAAAAATTTTCCCCACAACAAACATTCTTTTGGAATACTGTGTTTTGTGAAAAAATTACTTTGGAAAAGTTCTTTTGAATAAAGTAATTTTTAAGAAATGCCATTTTATAAAGTACCTCTTAAAATATTAGCTTTGAAAAAGTGCACTGAGAAAAATAACGTTTAGAAAAGTATATTTCAGAAATAATGTTTCAAAAAAAAAATTGTAAATTTTAAAAAGTTGCCTTTTCACAAAGTAGTTATGGGAAACATACCATTACATACCAAAAGTACTTCTTAGTCAAGTGAAATGGCCAAAAATATATACACATAACTGAAAACAGACTGGTAAAAGTACTTTCTAAAATGGTATCCTTCAAAGTACCTTTCTCAAAAATCAGTTATACAGATATGACTTTAAAGGACTGCCTTTAAAATGATTCCATTAAACAAAGAACATACAAAATATTCATATAAAAGAAACTTTTTAAAAAGTACCTTTTAAAAAGTTTTTTTAAAAAAGTACTTTTTAAAAAGTACTTTTCAAAAAATCACCTTTTAAAAAGCACCTTTTAAAAGCACCTTTTAAAAAGTATTTTTTCAAAAGTACCTTTTCAAAAGTACCTTTTAAAAAGTACCTTTTAAAAAGAACCTTTTAAAAAGTACCTTGTGTAAAGTACTTTTTAAAAAGTACCTTTTAACAAGTACCTTTTAAAAAGTACCTTCTATAAATTACTTTCTAAATAGTAAATTTTAAATAGTACCTTTCAAAACGTAAATTTTAAAAAGTAGCTTTTAAAAAAGTACCTGTTAAAAAGTAAATTTTAAAAAGTACTTTTTAAAAAGTAACTTTTAAAAAGTGCTTTTTATGAAGTACCTTTTAAAAAGCACCATTTCACAAAGTTACTTTCAAAAACTACGTTTTAACCGACTATATTTTAGAAAATTCTTTTTAAAAAACGTTCCATTCAGGCAAATACTTTAAAAGGAAGTGTAGCAGCAGTCAAAATATAATTTGAAGAAATACGGATTGTACTTTTCAAATAAATAGTTTTTTAGATACATTTAACAATAATTAATTTTACAAGAATTCCTTTCAAATGAGTCTATTTTAAGAAGTTTTTGCTAAAATCAGGTCCTTCTTCGAATCCCATTTTAAAAACATGTTCCTTTAAAATGGCACCTGTTACTAAAATCAGTATGTCCTATAGGGACAAAAAGTTGGCTTGGCAAACGTCATATCATCGGAAGAACTACTCGTGTGTAGCAACTGCTCTATTAAACAATTACTTCTTTCCTCTGCGTGTGTGAAATCTATTTGCATTTTATCTATAGCAACTGAAAATATATTATTAACTTATTTTTACTCCATATTCTTATGCCAGCAATCAAATCTAATTGATTTGCCAAATTATAACTCAATTCGAAGACAATCTACTGCACAAACGAAATATGTTTGAAAGTAGATTTTAATGATTTATCAAAATAAGCAAATAATTCAATTTCATTGAAAGCAACATGTGTCTGTGGCTTGTGAGGATGTGTGTTTCTGTGTGTATGTTTTTTTTAATAAAAAATAGATATAAAATACAACCACTTGGTTCAATTCCAAAAAAAAAGAAAAGAAACCAAAGTGGTAATCATGGCAAATACGAGTACAACATGCAACAGCAATAATATTATTCTGTTGACATATGTTAATCAGGCGCACGTTCACTCGCACACAGTAATTCAGACATGGCCCGGGGGTCAAACGTATTAATACGAATTGAATCTCGACAAGAATTCATGCACTTTACTTTCATTACTTTAAACACTGTTGGCAGTGTGCTGACTGACGATGACGATGGCGACGAGGACGATGACAACGTTGCTGTTGTTTGGCGGGTGGGGGTGTGGAGGTGTGGGGAAAGTGGGAAGCAATGAAACAAGGACATGAGATTTAAAATACAACGGAAACAATCTGATTGGAATAGAAGCCAAACTCAGGCATGCACGCGTGTACGTTACCTAGTAGATTATACAATCCAATGATAATGTTACTGACTGTGTCTGTGTGTGTGTGTTTGTGTGTCAGTTTTTATGGCAAGCATGTATTGATGACGGCAACAACATTATATTTATATACTTTTCACTTCTTACAGCCAAGGAAGATGGCAAAATAAAATCTCTTGTGTAGCACTGAAACAAGGGGATGCAAAGTGTATCCTGCTGAAAGATAATTTAATTTGGTTATACAAGGATTTTTATGCAGTAAGTGGTGACTATCCACAGAAATTTTGCCTAGAATGAGCTCAAATTATTTTGTTAGTAATACTTTTTACATTAAGATCACAAAATTAATTTCATAAAGCAGAGATGAACCAAATGGGAGATGTTGTTACCGCAGTTTCGCCCTTCAAAATTTACTTTTTGCCAGAAACCCGTATTTTGGCTGTAACAATATTTCCAACTGACAACATTTTTCGGGTGTAGCCTATAAAAATTACGACCATTTACTGCAGAATTTTTGTTCATATCATACGATGGATGAATATTCGAAACATATTGCAGCAATCAAATAATCTTCGCGCTTTGAAAAAAGGAAAACTATATTAAATCAAGCACCATGCAGCCAGACAGACTAGCGGGCAGATAGACAAGCAGATAGACTGACACACCATCTTCTCGTGTTTGTAGTCGTGTTTTCAATGCAGTTTGTTTAAATTAAATACCCAATAAATTACTCCCCCTTTTTGACTCAAAAGTGATTCCACCTTATGTACACAAATTAAATCCATATAAAATTTGGTTCGCATCTACACACACTCATACACTCACACAGTTTTATAAACTGATAAATTTAATGATAATTTAGCTTAGTTTGAGATTGAGATTGATTTCCTTTGAACGCATAAGTAACGCACTCGTCCGTACAAAACGAAAGGGTATTAAAAACAGGACAGACTTTCTCCTGCTACACAGAAATATTTAAGCATTTGTATGCTAAATACATGCACACACACACACAGCTGCGAACAAGGATCTGTGTGTTTATTTGAATGTTAGAAATGACTGTTGCTTGTTGTGTCGGAGTATTAGGAAAGCAAAATCAGCACACACACACACACACACGCACGCACAAAGTCACGAACAGCACGGCAGCAAATCTTGGCAGAGTATATCAGCAAAATAATCTTGATAAAGTTTTGATTATCCAACTGGAAACGTGCATTTAACTGATTACAAAAAAAAAAAACGTTATGATAAAACTATACGTCAACTCTTAAACGAACAGAGCCTTGATGAGCTGAAGCAAAAACTTACATAAAAGCAGTCGGACTGAACGCTGTTCATCAGCGTTTAATTCTAATGAAAAAGAAATCTACAATCTTTATTAAATGCGAAAATAGAGACTGGCGTATTAGCAGTAAAACTTAATTGAAGGAATCATCAGTTTTGAAGTTCATATTCTGATGTAACGTACGGAAGCGCTGACAGCAGGGCTGGCAGGAGCACCACTATCAGCATGATTATTTAATTCATTGATTCGTCAGTGCTGGGCCATTTGCTTATCTATTACTTTTAGTCTTGCCGCATTCACTTGCCATTCAATGAATGTGAAGCAAGTAGAAATCTGTCCATATCCCGAATAAGTCTTGTTTCTTTTCATGAGTTGCATGATGAAATCTGTTTCAAAACTAGGGCCAGTGGGGATAAACCCCTACTTATTATGAAAAAGTGAAAAAGAAGGAAACAGTGCTGAGGCAACATACAGAGAAAGATGAAAAGAGAGAGATAGAGAAGTTGTTATTGTTATTCTCAGTGATGCCTATGCGAAGGAGATTTTTGAGATTTTTTTGTAGGTAAAGAAATTTTTACTCCCAAAAAAATATCATTTCAATAGACGCAAGTTTAAATCATAATAAAAAAAGGAACTAAATTTTTAATATCAATGAAACCGGCTTTATTGTAAAGAAATTTTTATGAAATTAAAGTTTAAATATGATTTCTGCCATGTGGCCGCCACGGCTGTCGCGAAGAAGGCGCAAACTGGAACATAAATTTTCAACAACTAAAAAAATCTTGCATAAAGTGGAAGGGCATAACCCGAGTTTCTGAGATGATTAGGATGATATTGAATGCTCTCCTGTACAGCGGCTACAGCTTCTTCAGTGCGCACTGTCGCATCGTCGTTGGACATCTTTGGTCGATTATTCTACTTCTGCCGACTCGATTAATTTGTCGGCCATAAAACAAATCCATGCGCAATATCTTACCGATCTACATCAACGTGAGCATTTTTCTAAAAAGAAATTTTTAATCTCTATTTTTAAAGAATAATATGGCAACTATTTTTACTGTGGTCTTTTGTATGCGATAACACAGCTATGAAAATTCTATCCTCTATTCATATACTGAGTTCGGGATCGAACCCGAGAACTTCAGCCTCCTATTTTGCACTTTAACTATTTGAGACTACAGCAACTGCTTTTAAGGGGTAGTAAAAGAAAATAGTGTTGAATAGCGGGACAGAAACTGTGCTGTAGTAAAATAAATTGCTTTAGAAGGAGAAGGGCCTTTGAAATATATCCCTCAATCTCCTTGGCAATTAAAAAGAAAGGTCTTACATCTGAAATAATTTTGGAAATCGAATAATATCAATTTAAAAAAAATTGTTTCAAAAACTTTGCTTAAGAGGATTAGTGGTCAGAATTTGGTCATTATAAAAAAATGGGGATGGGTACACAGTTGCCACTATACGCAAATGGTGGCCCAGGGAGTCCATCTGTTAGGGAAAGCCCAAGGGCCAAATTACCGCACTCGATATCAATCGAAATTTCAATATATTTTAAGTACGAATTTCGATCGATATGGAATGCCGTAATTTGCCCCCAGTCCTTGGAATCGTTAACTCAGAAATAAATTATTTTGTTATTGCAGTGCATCCCAGAACGGGACATTTAAAAATCGTGACTTGGCGGCAGAAATGTTGTTCTTCCCTTAGAAAACGGTTTACCAGTAAACCCCTTCTTCAATTCACCACCATCATTTTGTTTTAATTTCGGTTTCTTATTATTCAAATTTTCGCTAATGATGCTTTCTTCTGCTCAACTCCTTTTTTTTATATATATTATTATTATTTTTTTTAATATTTAAAGAAATTGTTGCATTTGTTTAATGACAGCCAGACGTTAAGCATTTAATTTTATTTGCTTGAACAACTGCCGTGGACGGGGTGGAAGAGATTTTACAAGTGAAATGTCCATTTCAGTTGCTGTCGCTTTTCTTTTTCACATTTTTTGCAATTAATCACAATTGCGAACTGCTTCCGTAGTTACAGGCAACGAGACAGTGCGTGGAGTTGCATCCGGTTTGGCAAATGGAACTTTTGTGTTTTTCATTTTGTTTCTCGTCTCTCCATCTTCTTGTTCTTCTTGTTTGGGCCAACATACATTTCTTAAATATTTCAACTTGTTACGTTCGCATTTGACTTACTTTGCTGAAAAGTATCTTGCGATGTAAAAATTACTTTTGTTGGCGAGGAAAATGTCGAGGAAGGCAACGCAGAAAGCACGAATTACAGAAAACCATTAAATTATGAACGTGATAATTTTAATTTTGTCGGTGTGTATGAGTAATAAGCTGGTCTTATTTGGGAGAAGAATTAACAGAAAACGCAAAAAAACTTTCGAGTTATTTAATAAGTTGATATTGATTTATATGATTTTTTTTCGCTGCGCTTTGCACTTGACTTGTTCAGCTTAAAAATGGAGAAAAATGTGGATATTATTGTAATTGTCACGATGGCGGTTAAAGCAGAATGTGAATACAATCTTTGCTGTTTGAATCAAGTTAAAGGTTTAATAAGATTTTTACACTGCGCCAATGAAGACTTTTAAGGTATCGAATTCATTTACTGAGAAAAGGAATAAAGCCTGCAATGTGTCCTTCTGAAGAACGAATTTAAAGCAGAGAAGAAGTAAAATTTTCATTTGTGAAGGCTGTCAATTTCTTCATTTTGAATGCACGAAACCAAATAAATATTTGTGCACCCACACATGCCAGCCAACATCTTTCACACTAACACATCCAAAGAAATTGTTTAAAAAAAGTAAATTTTATAAAAGTTTCTGAATGCCTGTTTGTGCGTGTGTATGTGTGAGCGGTTGGGTGTGCTTGTTTGCGCTTTAGACTGTACGTGTGAGAGTGTGCAAAATGTTTGCTACTTTTTCATTATTTCAATTTTATTTATGTTGCACTCTGAACTCTTTTTTATTTTTAATGTTTTTTTTTGTTGCTGTTGTTTTATGTATTATTTTTTTAATTGAAGAGTGCGCGACTTTGATAATAAAGTGTTGTCTGCTTCAGTAGTTTTTTGTATTTTTAACATCATTTTTGTTTTCTGTTTTTTTTCTCATTCAGTTTTATTTTTGTTGCTGCTGCTGTTCATGATGATGACGAGGACGTTCATCATTGATGGCTGTGTGTGTGTGTGAGTGTGTGTGTGTGTGAGTGTGTGTGTGCGGGTGAGGATGTTGTGTAAAAATTGCTTACATATAACGTATGCTGCGTTCAAATAACGAAAGTTTTGTACGTTTTTGCCAGTGTTTGTTTCAATCTGTCGTCCATGGGACTGACTGACAAAGTGAGTGTGATCAAATGTATGCTTGATATAAAACGTTTTCGAAACTTAATTAAAATTGCAAAAGTTTACAAAACATTTTCTTCTTTCTCCCTTTTGATTTTCGCCTTCCTTAAATATTTCTACTTTGACTTTTATTTCATGCAAGGCAAGCAACTGAAGTAACAGCTATAAAGATTTAGTCGTCTACAAAACAAGCAAGAAAATAAAATTTGATTAAAATTAAATTTTACTTGAAAACATAATCATATCTTTAAAATGAAAATCCATCAAACTGCCAACACGTCAAGTTTGGTTTATGTTACATAAAGTAAATTCAATCGTAATGGATCAGGCACACAAGTGATAGAAAATTCTTTCAGAAGAGTCGCCTCTAACGTAGCATTTCCTGACGAGAACCCTCATTTTCGACTAGTTTAATCGAGCAGGATATTCCAATTCTGATCAATAATTTTGTAAAATACTGACTAGCAGTAAGCAAATAACGTAAAAAGGGACTAAACTCTGTTTTCAAGTTGAAAACTCGGTATATGAGCAGCCGCTCGTGGCAAGTCGCCTCATTCAGCAAATACTTGAGCTGTAGCACTTCTTACTTCTTCTTGAGGGTGCTGTTGGCTGAAGTAGTAGAACACGAGACTATGAAGCGGAGGGTCCTGAGTTCAACCCCGCGCTGCATCATGAATATTGTGTTCAATGCTTCTGATCAGCATTAATGCATGGTTGTGTTAGTTGTTGCCAGCATGTTTTCAATGATGAAGGCAAAGCACTGGTCAGTGAACATAATTGGCAGCGACTGACACTATCACGTACTAAAAGCACAGTAATAACAGCACCCTAATTCGTCGGTCCTGTAGTAAAAAGCTAGCCGAAGCTAGAAGTAAAAAAGGTTGAAATAGCTACAAAAAATTGTCTATATTCTCATCTTTCTTTATCTGTCCCCTCAATACTATCCCCTCATTTCTAGTTCCGGCGCAATGCACTGCATATGTAGGGGTCATCCCCTGAGTGCTGGTCCGAGATTGAAAAAAAAGTTATTTCTGTAAAAACCTCATATTTAAACAGACAGAACATGCACAATATGTTCTTAAATGTATTTACTCCATTCACACTGTCGCATGAACATCGTATGTCTTGGCTGACCATAATTGTACCAAATTGTATTTTCTTTGCTTACAATTTACAAACGAAATTGTGGCCTAATAAAATGTCTGAATTTCATATATTTTCCAAATTGTTGTACAGAGACCAGGTCCAGACCAGGACCGGAGAAGTAATAGCATTCAGCTGTTTGTTAACTCTGTCGGCCTATCATTTTTGCCAGACTGAAAAAATTAACTCGCAGAAATTCATTCTATCCATGCAATTCCATCATAATATGTTTGATGATCTAAGAAATATGCTGACCCAAACCTGCAAGAATTTTTCTATGACCCTGTCTATTCTTCTCTTCTTCCGTGGTACTCTTTCCAATAGCCAAACCTAGAAAAACTTTGTATTATTTTAATTTAAAAGTTCCAATGAAAAGTCACGGCTACGTTCTAGTTGATGGCTGCCATCATTTTTATGAAGACGTTGAAGCAAAAAAAAAATTTTTCTCCAATTTAATTTCATCACCATCATCAACAAAATCAGTGTGTGTCTGTCTGTGCGAGTACGAACTCATCGTTTTCTCTTAGCTTTCATTATATGTTTACAATGCAGTAAAAAAAATGTAAGAAAATTAAAATGAAATCAGCGAAACAGCAATGGCATCCATCTACCCAGCCCAACAGCCAACCAGCCAACCAGCCAGTTATATAGCCATCATCACATATCCACCCAACTTAAAATCCAAGTAGAAATAAAAAGAAAAACATTTGCCATATTATTAATTTCGGTGCATGAGAAGATGGGTTTTCTCCACATATTATTGCCCCTAAAATTGTAATGAAAATTGAAAGATATTGTTTGTCTTTATATAAATTATTACTCTAGCAATTTCTACAAGCAACTTTAATTAAAACAATTTTATATTTTAATATTTAAAAAATTTTGTTTGTAAAACAACAGGTTTTCAAATCGTGTATGAGAAATTATAATGTTTGGGAAAAAAATCATTAAAAATCAAGGTTACAGTGACGATACTTATACAAAAGGGAAGTACAAATACTAGCAATTGAAGAAGGAAAGAAATGAAACATAAAAAAAGTAAAAAAGGAAGTGGAGCCAACCACTTGCGTAGAGATTTACTGCTCGCAAGTGAAGCACTTGATGTAGTACTTCAGACTTTTTACTCGCAACGTAATCATCCAAGCAGCTCTAAAGAGCAGTTTCTTCAAATCCTCTTAAGCCCTACAAGCACACATACACACTCACCATATACTTGCACACACATATGTACACATCCTCGCAACATTCATAAACACCAACAAGAAATATTGCAAGTAAAAAACAACCAACAACTTATCTAGATTTAAATACATACGGTTGCGAATGGGAATGCGATGCGAATGCGAATGCGAAATATAAACCAGCAATCTCACACAAGAAAACCTTCTACAAAAATAATCATCATCATGTTCAGAAGCGTCCAAATGGAAAGAATCCTGGTATCATTTACCCACGACAACTGAACTGAACTCAACAAGCTGAAATCTAAATGTTGGTGTGCGTATTTGTGTGTGCTCTTTTATATACACATGCGACAGTGTGACAGAAATACGTTGCCACAGTGCCACCAGCAGTGTAGGCACAAGCAACAGCGAATAATCAGGTAAAAAAAGTTCTTCTTATAGAAGGGGAAATTATAAATTTAAAACATACAAAGACAAAATATGGTCTGTAGAAGCCGCACCAACAGTTTAACCACAGCCAAACACCGTTTGTCGCAACCATAGTATGCCTGTCACAGGCATTTCTTTTCTTAATGCAACCAAACTCTTATTCACTCCTTGAAAATATTAAATGTTAAAATAAATTTTTAGAGTTAAATAACAATTTCAAAAAAAAAAAAAATAATTATAATTTTATACCCGATCAGGAATTTTCCAATATACACTATATATTTTGTATGTTGCCACAAATGTTATTTATCTGTTTACTTCCTACAAAAATAAAAACAATCATTTACAGTTACACGGTTACTCTTTGACAGCGAATAAGTTCAAGTTATCAATCAGCACAGGATGTATAAAACAAAGCTGGAAAATATACAAGCGCAAATGCAGAAAAAAAATCAGCTAAATAACAGTTAAGCTGGTGCCGAATGATGAAAGTCAAAATGAGCCAAGCGTTAACAATCACTACGGCGGAACTCTACGCCACAAAACACCTCAAGGACTCACAGACAAAATTAACGTACAGCTAGACGAACCAACAACCAGCAACACAATTTCAGTATCAATCTCCAGCAAAGCCAAACGTTACAAAACTTCCGTTGAGGTTGGAATTATTACAGAAATAAAAACAAGAAAAACACACACACATGCACACATACAAAATAAATAAAAAACATAACAAGTGCATCATCGCACAACAAACACTCCATCGTCAACTGTGTTACACTTTCGGCGGCAGTGGGGGAGTATCATTGTGATCATTACACCAAGACTCACTTACAACAAGTATACGCCTTCGAACATCACACCAACACCGTTTGAGTTAGAAATTGCTACACCAGATGCCAGATGCCAGATAATCATCAGTCGGTCGTCGTTGCTGTTTGTTTTCTGTTTTCTATTTTCAATTTTCCTTTTCTTTCAATCACTTTATTTTTTCACATTCTAGCTTAAGAGCCGACAATGATTTCGACTCATTGAATGGAAAAATTATAGACTAATCAATACAAAGCTGTTGCAGTCAAAAGATAAATTCAAAAGCTGTTTATGTTTCTTGTAAATAAAAATTTCAAATTTCCACAAATAAGAAGGCAAACAACAACAACAACAATAGCAACAAAAACAAAAACGAAATAGTAAAAGAACACAAGGTGTTTGCGCTTGTTTTACCGGCAATTTAATAAATTGTTATTTGCTGCCTTTTAGGCATTTTAGCAAAATATTTCACTTAAAAAAAGTTGCTAAAAGCATTTAGCTAAGAAACAAAAACCAACAACAACAACAGCAATCAAAATAAACCAACTTTTAAAAACCATTAAGAGAACTTTTTTCCATCCATCCAACCCCCCCACTTTAAATATCATTAATACTCGTGCGTTTGTTAGTTTGTTTGTTGGCCAAAAATTGTATAATAAATATGTTATTTGTTTAAAAGCGTGTGAGATTAATGTAAAGAAAAACTTTTCCTGTTCTCAAAAAAAAAAAAAAATGAAAATGAAAATTTATATGTGGCGGGAAATATTTGGTTTGAAAAGTCCTACATACAGACAGACAGACAGACAGGCGTACACAAATTTCTGTATGTTTCAACACCGACAACAACAAGAAAGCAAAACAAAAAATTTATTGGATAAACAACAATAAACTAAAACTTTGTTTTTAAAACAATCTTTTGCAGTAAAAAATGTTTTAATAGTCATGTAAACCAGAGGTTAAATGTTGCAAGGAAAAACTTTGTGCTTCCACATAACAAAATAAAATATATTTTCATTTTTATTTTTGCTTTCTGCACTTAGCCTTGAGACAGCATTTAACAATAATGGCAACAAAAAATGTTATCCTTGAACACCAACAATCAAAAACAAAAAAAAAACTAAAGTAAATAAATGAATTTGTCCGAATTTAAAAAAAAATTAAAAACCTACTCACCAAATTGTGTGCGAAGAAATAAATTATTCTCAGTTACTATTCAAGGTAATTTTTTTGATTGTGGTTTTCGGTAATTAGTTGTTTTCCTTGGTGGTCAAAACTGTGAGCAAAATTACCTGCAACACATTTCCAATAAAAAAAAACAATGCCTTGTGTTTTTAAATAGTTCTTCGTTTTCTAAAAAAAAGTTACTTTGCTTGATAAGCTGTATCATCGATAAGTTTCATATCGGATTCTTTTCTATAGCACGTTATCACTTCATAGAGAATAATTGCATAAAACAAGGTATTTTTCAAATAGATGCGTTATTATGTAAAATTGTATTCCTCATACAAGATCCTTTTTAAGGATCAATGGTTAAAATAGTCTTATTAATAAAATGGAACTCTTCGATAAAATATCAGGTAATTAATAATATGGTGTTCAGACATACGCCTTAATTGAGTTTATCGCAATTAACAGCATTATTGAGCTCAATTACCAATACAAAATTTTAATTAGCTAATTGATCAATTAACGCTTAATTGTCTATAAAATTGAGCAAGGTCTAAAATGCAGCACTGTAAACAAATTCACAGAAAAAATGGCGAGTCAACTTGAGGGTGAGTTTTTAAAATAGAATTTTTTAATTAACAATTAAAACAAATGAAAAATAAAAAAATTCTTTCGTACAACAACAGGTCCAAAGGCAAAAAGAAAGCGCATTTTATGGAACGACGCCAGTGAAGCAGCAATGTAAACAACACATTTTGTCAGCTGCTGTCAAACGCTAATTGAGCTAGCTATATTGAGTATGTGTGAACACTTTTCAATTAACTTATTATTGACTCAATTAGAAATGCATGTCTGAACACCATATAAAAGCTGCATTTTTATATAAAATAAGTTTTTTATAAAAAGTTAATTTTTTATAAAAAAAACCCTTTGTTTTAAACCATTCGTTTTCAGTTCCGGCGCATTGCATTGCATATGTAGGGGTCATACCCTGAGTGCTGGTCCTAGATAAAAAGAAAAAAAATACTCTTTGGGATGTATAAAAAGATATATGTGACCTGCACCACGAAAAGGGACCTCTGCGCCGAAAAGAAGTTATTGAGAAAAACGCATTTACAAAAAGCACTTCGTTTTTCCGTGTTTTTCGCATGGTTATGCAACTCTTCCTTCAACCTGATCATCAGGCGATCTATTTCGACTCTCTGTTACTTTGTACGATGTTCCTATGCAGTGTTGCCTCTATGAAAATTATTTCTAACTAATTTTATTTTCAAAATTACTAGATAATATTATATATATTATCTGTTTATATCACATTTTTAAACTTTTTCAGTAATTATGTTCATCTTTACAGGTGATTTGTAAAAACACTAAAAGACATAGAAACTTGCGGTTTGCAGCATTTGAAAGAGCGTTTTTTTCCTATAAGAATCACTCAAAAAGTAAAAAAAAATTTTTCGGCGCAGAGGTCCCTTTTCGTGGAGCAGGTCACATATTTGTGTTAAAAGGTATATTGAGGAAAAGGTAATTTTGTGTTAAAAAAAACTTCCGTAATAAAAGATACTTTTATAAAAAAAAGTAGATTGTTTTCCATAAAAACGTACTTTAAAAAAAAAGTACTTTTGTATAAAAAAGTACTTTTGTATAAAAAAACACTTTTTTTACAAAAAAAAAAAAAAAAACAACGTATTATATTATAAAAAATTACTTTTCCACAAAAATGCTCTAATTTATTTAAAAAAATTTACTTTTGCATAAACGGTATTTTTCCAAAAAAAATAATTTTTTATCATTATACACTTTGTATACAAAAGTACTTTTTTTTAAGGTACTATTTTAAAATATGTTACTCTTTGAAAAGGGTTACTCTTTTGCAGAAAAATTTTAAATATTTTTATGAAAGGATGCCTTTTTATAATATGATGTTTTTTACAAATAACTTAATTTATTATAAGGAATTTCTTTGTGAAATGCTACTTTTCTTAAAATATTTTAATTGGCTGAACACCTTCTACTACTCTCCGTTGGGTTATGTTGAAAACGAAATTGCTTGTGTTAACAGTTTAATTCCAAGAATTTATGTTTTAAAAATTCCAGGAGCCCACAGGGGCTAATTTTTATTTATTTTGATTAAATTTTTTCCTTTCTCTTAGCTCTAAGATTAGTTTTTAAGTCCATTCTTTTTTATATAAATGCTACGTATTGTGCCGGGAGCAGGCACTTAACTTACAAAAATTGTTATTACACATATTCACACAAATAGATAAGATTGTTACTGTCATTAACATTATTATTGCAAAACATTATAGATTTAAGTTTTATTGGTAATACTTTTGTTAATTTCTTACTTTGTAATGTTTTTTTGAAGTCTCAAATAAAATGAGCTTAACTGAACTTAAAACATTTTATTGCATAAAGAATATATTTGTTTTAAATAAATGTGCTGATTTATGCAGAAATGTTCATTTATGCCTGTTTTATAAAATGGTGCATTTTTACATCGATTTTTTATCAAAAGGTACTAATATTTTAAAACAGTTAGTGTTTTCTATAAAGTTAAGTTTTTGGAAAAATTTATTCATTTGTAAGGACGTGCTAGTTCGGATTCACTTTTCTCAGTAAAATATTAAGAAAAATTAAAAAATACAGCTTTTCAGGAATCGAACTTTTTGAAAATTTTAGCTATTAATTAAATTATATACGAGTCTTGTATAAAAGGACTAATTTCCATCAATTGCATTTTTATGTAAGGACGTTATTGTCTTTAAAAAGGCCATTTTGTTTTCAGTACAGGCACCATTGAACAACAAATAAATTTAAATATTTTCGTGGATAAGACCAATTATCAACTCCAAAGAAATTGTCTAACAAATTGCGCAATTTATGCACTTGGCATTAATAATTTTTTTTTACTAATTGATTAAAAAATTCTTCCAATTTTTTTTTCTGTAATAAAATTGTTATTCTTGTGTCTAAGAGTTGCTCCCATTAAAGAGGGTTATTTCCGGGGCTGCTGTTAGGGTAAACAAGTAGAATAACAGTGAGGAGAATATGCATCAAAAGCGCGAAAACATTTACAATCACAAACCCAGCCACGACAGAAACATCAACAACTCGTTCATCCGGTGTGTGAACAATTCCTAAGCTTCAACACTTTGATGTTTCTATTAGCAGCATCATCTGCTGTGCTGCCGTACAACCGCAACCTCAGCAATAGGAAAAAAATTATTAACCAATCTGATGTTTCCTAGTGTCATCTGAAGTTAATATTTTCCATGTAGTTGAAAGTGAAAAAGTTAAAAAGGATATAAAGATGTTCTTGGTGCGGCTATGAAGAACTTTGAGTGCCCTACAGTTTTAATAAAATGTATTTAATACGAAATTGGTTGCTTTAAATTTAATATAGTATTTTAATTGAATTTAATGATTCATTTAATAATTGCATGTGATTTTAAAAAAATAGGGGATGTCTAAAGGCGGTATGCCATGCTTAAAGATATCAATTTGTCCAAAGAAACTTTTTAAAGTATTTAAGGCGGAAATTTCATTAATAATTTTTTAAGATCTTTTTATATAAAAAATGTTTATTGAATTTGAAATGATTCCTCAGAAAAATGCGAAAAAATGCCTCAGATTAAAAAAAAGATTATTAAAAGGTGAAGAGTAACAATAAATTTTTAATAGTGACATATTTTTATACCTTCCATAGAAAATTTCTAATTGTCTCATCTATTTTATATGACGATGATTTACAGAGCGATATGGTTGTAGAGTGCTGAAAATACAAGCTTGACGAAACCATTTTCTTTACAGAATCTAGAAAAGAAAAACTTTAATCCCTTTCAAAAGGCAAATATAGTTTCATGTGGCACATAGATTCCAAATCTATTGCTTTACAAAAAGAGAGAAAATAAGTTAAATTCGTACAAACTCTTCGAACGAGCGGAACAGACTCGCCATATTTTGGTAGAGTGCTAAAAAAAATAAGTACGAAAATCATTGTAATAATATTTTTTCTGTTTGTTTTAAATAAATGACAAACAGACAGACGACGTTAATGGCGTCTGATTTTACTTTGATGTCAAGTTTTTTTTTATTTTTCTTTACGGAATTCTTTACGATTTTTTCAGTTGGAAATTGTTGTTGTTGTTGTTATTGCTTTAATACATATTCTGAAATGACTTTGTTTAATCATAATCACCTCATTATGGGTTTAATAAAAAAGCCAAAAGGCGTAATTAATCGATGTTTCAATTATGATTTTTTTTTTGCATATTTTGAGTGCTGGCGGCGGTTTTAAAAATGAGTTTCACAGAAAGACAACTGGCAGAGTTTGGACTAGGAGACACACTCCTGTAGTTGGAAAATGTTCAGTTTATATAATTTAACCATTTGCTTTATTTTACGATGATATGACTTCAGGACTACTTGTGACCCTTGACACTTCTGTGCAGTTGTCTTGGCTTCAACAGCCAATATAAGAAGGTGTATTGTGTTGTGTCATGACACGACACGTTACTTAACGTTTTGGTTAATTAAAAATGTTAAACATGTTAAACACACTTGTGAAGGGTCTCTCTGCTTAAACTGTTCATGCAACATGCTGGCTGGCATCTTCCATTTTTATTTTTTTCAATACACTTTAAAGCATTAATTTAAATGAGGTGCCAAGTAAAAATATGTTGTTGGTTTAAAAAGCAAATAAAGAAAAAAAACAGACTGCTTTATGAGTCAGTTTTCTTGTTTTCTGGCGAATGTGAAAATGTTTTAATTACTCATTGGAGTCCTTTTTCAAAGTTGATGCAGCGCCAAGGACTGTGCCTGCAACAGAGAGCACACCACTAAGCAAGACCCTCCCTCCCTCCCTCCCACCTCCTACTTGAAAAGATCTAAAAAGCAAGTGCTCATAAAAGCAGGCAACGAAAAAATCAACCATTTTGTCGCATTACAATTTCCAACACACACAAACACGTGCTACTGGCAGGGCAGAAGTTGTTGTAGGCTTGTGTGTGTGAGTGTGTTTGTGTGTGTGTTTGTGTGATAGTTGTATGTACTGTTCGTTTGTTGTTGTGTAAGTAAGTGTCATGTGCCAAGAGTGCAAATTTTTGAAATTATAAAAGTTTTTCATCAACGTACATTAGCACTAAAAAATATAATAAAACAACAAAAACTCAAGACAAAATACTCACAAACAGAAAAACTATTCATACAACAACTAGTACTTTGATATTAAAACAGGTACAGTGGAGCCTTGATATGAATCCTTTGGCGCAGTTTCTTCTTTTACAATTATTTGATGGGAAATATCACATCCTATTTCGTAGCATAAAAGTTCACATGAAAGACGTCAGCTTACTGTTTGCAGCGGAAACCATCACCATTTTAAAATTGTTTCAATGCTTCCGTTTCCTTTGCTGGAAACACAGTCACATCTATGAAGCGTTTGGGGAATAACATTTTGAATCGCTTATTGATTATGGTGTGACACCTGTAGCTGGATTTTCTCAACATCGTTCGAATGAAAATTCATTTATGCATGTGTGTTTATTTGCACAAAGCACAAACACACACACACCCACACACGCACACACGTACACTTGTGCTTACATTTTTTAAATCAAAATAATGTGCAGCAGTTTTTCTTGGTTTTTACCCGCATTGCGATAATTTTTCTAGCTGATGTTGTTGTTGTTGTTGTTTCCATTATTATTGTATTATTTGTTGTTATTTCTTAATGAAAAAGGTGAAATAACACATACAGTTTGCTTTGTTGCTGTTGTTTTCTTGTTAAGGCTCTTAACGTTAATGGGGTAGTTGTTGTTGCTGCTGCTTTTCTATGTGCGACAAAGTGCAAATTGACAATGGACAAAAATGTTGTCGTTGTTGTTGTTGTGATGATGACGTTTACGATGACGATGACGATGACGACACTCCCAAGGAACGTTTGAGGTTTTGTTCTTCTTCTTCTTCTGCAACATCTCGTTACACACGTTTAGTTAACTGAACTGAACTTAACGAAAAACTCTGAACAGAAGAGATTACAGCTGAACTGAACTTTGTTGTTTGCTGTTTGCTGTTCTTGTTTTTGTGAGACTGGCTTATGTGTTAGAAAAGTTAAATAGATCCCTACGGGCTTTTTAAGCACTTGATGTGCAGCTAATGAGACTACAAGAATAGGGACAATGCTGTGTTTTCTAAAGTTATAAAGTGCTCCTAGTAGCACAGTATAATTATAACAACAACAACAGCAACAGCAACAACAGCAGCAGCAAAAACATAAAAAAGGCTGTATTAGTGCAGCAGCAGCATCGGAAAAAATAAGGAAAACATTGCAATTAATTACGTTTAAATACGTTTTTGTTAAGCTCAACGATGCAATAAAGCTCTAGGGGTGCTTTTAATTAGCGCTCAACAACATCATCATAATTATCATCACTTGTGCGAGTGAGCACATATTAGCATTCTCATCAGCCCCATCATCATCGTCGTCGTCGTCACCTTTAGCACTTCCAATTGTTTTTGTTTAAATCGCTTCTCTCATTTGGGCACGCATATCGGCGCCTCCTGAGACACACAGACAAACATAAATTTAAATAAATTAATTTAACTAAATGCCTTGGAATATGTGTTAGTGGCAGGCAGCAGCTCCACAGAGGGGCTAAAGGTATTGAGAGCTCTGAATTGCCTATTAGGAAAAGAGAAAAACATTTTTTAAATTTCCTTTAAATTACAAACTCTAGGATTAGCGCCATTTAGAGTTGTTTCCTCAGAAGTCCGCCATTTATTGGCCGATTTGTGCAGCCGATTTAGGGTAATTTATTTTTCAGTTGTTGTCTGTCTGTCTGTCTTCCTCTAAATTTTATTTTACAAGACCCCAGGAACAAAATGCTCACACGGACTTGCTAAAACTTCTCAATAAACAATTTAAACTTTTTTTTTTTGCTGCAAATATGGGAAAAGAATCAGTACTAATTGAATTAAAAATGTTGTGGTGAACAACAAATTCCAAGCCATGATAGCCGAAACTATTCTCCTGGAATAGGAAACCAAGCCAAGATTGGAAACCCACACTCGCTGTTGTACGCTGTTGGCTCAGCTTTTTCCAGGCATGACTTTCGTCTTCCGCAAATCAAAATAATTGATATTTAAATTACGAGCAACTTGCGAAAATTAATCATTTCCGGTAGTTTCCTTAAATGGTCGTTGTTGTTGTTGCTGTTGTTATCACAATCAAAAGTTCACTAGAAAAGCAAGGCCTCGCTTCCATTTGTATTTGCTAATGAGGGAGTAGATTAATTTTTGCAATAATCGGGGAAAAAAGTAAACATTTATTTGTGCATATGAGTGAGTGTGTATGTGTGTGTATGGGTGGGTGTGTTTGGTTAATACGTTGTGCGGAAATGAATTGGTATTTAATTAATAGTTTTACCCTGATTAAGTTTGTACGTCCCCCTTGTGGCATGTTTTGACCTAATGAAGTCTTATGGTAAACAAACATACACACACACACACACTAACAGAATAGAAACAGCATCTGTAGCAGGCGGCAGTGGCAGGCAAGCAACAGTCGGTCGTCATTGATGATGATGATGATGGCCATGATTGTGATGAAGATGATGATAATAATGGCGTTGTTGGCTCATGTTTTGTAAGCAGGCCAAAAGGAAATCAAATTGATATTAACGTCTGTCGTTTGAACTAGTTGTCGTTGCTACCATTTATGCAGTTGCTGCTGCTGTTGTTGTTGTTGTTGTTTTTGTTCTTGCTATTACATCTAGAGAGAACTCAATGTGGTCTTAGTTAATTTGATTGGATTCTGATGAGGAGGCGTTTTGGTCTACACGCCCCCACACATGCAAGCATTCAAATTGTGGTAGTTCGACTATTGCTGCTGATTTGCAATGGAGAATTGATTCCAGAAATCGACATGCACAGCGAACAACCCTTGAGTCAGGAAGAAGCACATAAATACGTGTGAGTAAATTGTAGACACATGATTTTTGGTTGCTGTTTTGATTGTGAAAAGTAATCAGTTTGTTGCTGTTGTTGCTACACTTTTCCCCCTCAAGAGGTATGAGAGCCCAAAAGTATTCCCTTTGCTTTTTTTTGGAATCTTTTTCCTTTTTTTTTTTGGTTTTTGTTTTTGTTTGGTTGTGTGTGAGGAATTTTAATTTCCATCATGCAACTCACAAACGTACTCCAACAATGAACAATGTGCGTAATCATACGTGATGCTGATTTTTATTTTTGACTTTTTTTCCTTCTGCTTTCGCATTTGCACTTTATAAAATTAATAATTTGATAGACTTTTAGTGTTTTGTAGCTGGTTTAAGTCTACCGTGCCCCTTGTAGCCAGAATGTGAGGTACTTAAACGTGATTATGTTGTCGCTGGCATTTCCAACAATTGTATTATGACAAGGCCGGAAATGCTTTTGTCTGACTTCGTCTTCGCTGGTCCTGCTTGCTGATGAAAAGGAGTTGACGCCTTCTCTTCTCCAAATTACTGTTGTGATTTAGTTCAAGTGCGTTGTGTGTAATTTGTGCTTTCAAACTCCCAAAAGGTTGCAGGAGCTAAAGTTTTGCTAGACACACTCTCTATGGATTTAATTAAAACTTCTTTTGTTTACAATTTTGTTTTGTTTCCCAGTGAATTAAAGTCGTAAAGAGGCAGCAGTGCCACCTGTTTAGTTTCTTATGATTGTGCAACAATTTGAAGGTGGCTCATTTTCCAGCACTGACACACTCAGTTGAGGGGTTTTCACTTTCATTTCTCGTTTAGCTTCAAAATCATTATATTGATTGGGTGAAAAGTATTTCTGACAAAATTGTCAGCTTAATTTGGTGGCCATTGTAAAGCCGGAATTGAATTATTCTCTTTTAGTTTCAACAAAATTGAGTGAAGCAAACTTTAATAGATCAATTTCTAATATGAGTAGTTTTAATATAAAATAAGTCAAAAAAAGTGAGGTGAGTTTTTGTACTCCACGAATAAAATTTAACCAAAAAATTGATTTTTGAAAGTTTGAAGTCTACTGAATGACGGCTTGCTTAAGCCGGAATAAATAAAGTAATTTTTAAGGAAACTACCTCCGTTGTGTAATTGCCGAAGGAGTCTTTAAAACTGTGACACAACATTTATTCCTCCTTATTCTGTAACTTTTTGTCAACGACACGTCAGGACGATACCAAAAATAGGACAACAATTATCTACTTCCGGCAGTCTGTGACTATTCTCTAAGGTGTTGCATACAGCAAGGGGCTGCTAGAAATTGTCAATTGCTGACGAAAATAAGTATAGAAGTTTCCTATTTTTGATGTTGTCTTGACGTGAGGTCGACAAACAGTTAGAGAATAAGGAGAATTGAGTTTTTTTGTTGTTGCCATATTAAAAAACTAAAAAGACAATAAAAATGTCAATTAACAATATTAATTAAAATCTCTGCCCGCAACGATAAACTGACTTGACTCAGCTTCTGCTCAATTTTACATCTCAAACATTTAACAATTTCAGTAGATCCTTGAGATGTGACTTGTGGGCAAAATACTGAATGCTCGTATAAGCGACTGTGTGTTTGTTTACTTTCTTTAATAACTTTTATCACGAATGCGGTTGCACATTAATTTCCGGACATTTTACTTCTTTATATTTTCCATTTAAATTTCTACTTCACAATTTGAATTTCATGTTTGTCTACACATTCATTCTCTTTGCCTGATTATGTTTATGGCTAAAATGGTTTTCAAGCCGATTTCTTTTTGCTTTTTGTTTGTGTTCTTGTGAAGTCGAAACAAACAAAACGACAATTTAAAGTGTATTTTTAGGTTCACTAGACCTGGGGCCTGGGGTATGTCAACATCAAGACGAGGAGGTATTTATTTATTTACTGGTTCCTTTTATTTTTGCTGTGTATTTTGCATGCAACCGCTACAGCAATTAATTACAGGGCTTTGCGGACAAATGAACCACACGTGCAACCATTTCATTTAATAGAGTCTCAAACAAGCATTTGAATTACTAAAAATAAACACTCTGCGCTCGGCTTAGATTTACTTATGGATGCATATGCAAGTCCCCAGCACCAGCAGCGGCATCCATCCCACAATTCATGTGCATTTCCATGTTGTTGGTACGAGTATTAATATGAAAAGAAAAGCTTAAGTATTTTAATATATTTTTTTTTTTGAAAAATGTTAACATGATGTCCACTAATGATGTGATGTGATGTGATTTGATGTGAAGTGAAGTGATACGGTGCGATTTGTTTGCTGTGTGTTGAAATGTTTGCTGAAAAAGCAGCTAGGCAACAACATCAACAACAAGAGCAGCAAAAAACGCTTGAAAGGATTGTTTGCTTTTAATGATTCGTAAACTAAATGCAGAATTTACTTTTCAAATATTTAGAGATGTTGACATGGAGGACGACGAGGCCAAGAGTGCTCTGCTCTGTGGAGTCTCTGCTTATTTATTTATTTATTTTTTCTTTTCATTTTCTATAATAATTATGGGGATTTTGTAACATTCGAAAAGCAAAAGCCCAGCAATTACTGATTTTAATATTTATGCTCGTGCATTTATACAGAATTATTCTTGTGTGCTGGTGCTGGTGCTGCTGCTGCAGCTGCAGCTGTTGTTGTTTGCATATTTATATCCTTGAAAACAAATTGTTTTGTTAATTATTTATGCCTGGTTTAATGAGACATTTTCTTTGAATTTGATGCGAGTTTAGCTGATGTGTCATTGAAGAGGATTTTTAAGTACCTTTTAATGATTTCTAATGTTTTCTTTGGCAAAGTTTTGTGATACAAATACAAAAGTTTCGTTTGCTTTTCTGGCTTGGCTTTATCTATTTTAATTATGATGTTAAATATTTTAATGACTTTTAATACTCTATATGAATGTGTATGATGCAAACACTATTATTTATTAAGACGTGAGCAATTTAATTAAAAGGCTCCTCTTGGTTAGCAAATGCCATGATGAGAGCAGCCTTTTTTTAGTTCATTACATTTTTTGGGACAATCCTCGTTTAGATAAAAAATACATTTACACGCAAAAATATAATAAATTGAGATCTTTTTCACTGATGTCCAGATATTTCAAAACATTTTTAACCAAAAATATAAACCCTATTCAGAATCTTGCGCAAATGGTCTTGATAACTGCATTTGCAATTTTTCGGAAATCACTACGTGCCCATCTTAATTTATAGGAATAAAATCTAATGTCGCTATGGGTTAAAGTGAACTGAAACTCAGATTAATTTTGCCTCTTCCCTTAACAGTGTCCAAAGCTTTCTCTGCTATGGCTTAAAGTGAATTGAAATTAGAATTAATAAAAAGTTAAGCATTTTAGGAAATCACTACATACCCGTCATCAGGGTTCAGTGTGTTCTCCATTTATGAAAACAAAGTCTAACAGTTTAACTTTAACTAAAATTCACACCAACATAGATATTTTTTGTAAGAAATATTCTGGTGACTTGTTCTGCAAATCTCATTAAAAAATCAAATATGTATCAAAATTTAAGCCCAATGGTGAAGACGCGAAAAATTGTTTGTTGCCTTGTGTAATATGACGTTAACTCCTTCCCGTCTAAGTTTAAGTCTGCAATTTCTCTTCCTTACAGATACACAAAAAAAAATGTTTAAATTAAATCAAGTGATTTTTACATCACATGACACGCTCTTAATGAAATATTTTTATAATTTGGAGTCATATAAGATTTAATAAAGTTTTAGTTTCTCCTTGAATTCACAATCATTTTATTCAAAATAATGCAACACATATTCAATTAATTTGCAAAATATCTTTTTTGTCGCACATAAGCATTTGGTACGAGTGAGTTCTTTGGAAAAAAAAGGGGGAATACAAATCCATAATAACCAACCATTATCAATAGAACACAATTGAAGAAAAAAATGGAAAAAAAGAGAAAAGCTTCTTATGTGATTTAAAACGACTGTATTAAATAAAACCCCCCAATGGTGCAAAATATTAATTTATACTGCTCATAATCAAGTACGAGAATAACTACCGGTAGAGTGCGAGTCAATAACAATTGCGTCAATTTCGCGTAATTTCAATTTCATATGAGGAATTTTTATGCGCACAAAGAAACAAATATCTTTTATAACCAGTGAGTCAATCAGTCAGTCAGTCAGCCAGTCATTGAATTGCGTTACAAAACACTTGGCGTCCATCTGAGCGACTGGCTGTCTGTCACTCTATCCGTCTTTCTGTTTGTTTGTGTGTCTCTTTGTCTGTGTGTCTATATGAAGAAGCTCACAAACGGTAATAATCACCCTGCTTCCTTTATCCTTTGGCCAAAAAAAAAGAAGAAGAGCAAGTACTGCTGGAAAAAATAATATGAAAATAAGCGAGAACAATAATACAAACGGGATTTTAACACCAATTGTATTGTGAGCAGAAATTACTTAATCAAAGTTGGATTATCTGTGCAGCTTCTAACACACGCTCACACCCCAGCCAATACTAATTTCACTTTGCCAGCAGACCGAAACCCCAAAAGGATGACTTAAGCTTACCTAAGCTTCCTACAAAGGCTTAAGTGTGAATGTCTTCCGGGCGGGTGTGGGTTTCTCAATTAAAGTTAATATCCACTCCACCATCTTAATACTCGTTTAAACAATATTCTTCACCCCGCCACAGCAGCATGTTTGTATTAGTGTTTGCCTACGGACAGCCAAGTCATGTATATTTGAATAGTTTTAGAAGTTGTTGTTGCTAACGGATACTAACTATTATTAATATTATGATTTCTTTTTTGTCAAATGCCACACTAGAGAGTTACAACTAAATTAAATTCACATTTGTGCCCAGCAAATGCTCACATACGAGTAAATAGACGACGGAGTAAATTTGACTCAAACTGTTGTGAAAATTAGAGAAGCGCTGAAAATCCAAATGTTACACCTTCTTTAATGAGAAATATTTAATAACTATATATATTATTCACTTGTTTTTTACATTAGAAATGCCAGTTTAACTGCTTGGCCAAGATGAGTGCATACGATTGTAAGTGAACTGAAGGAAAATTCACAGCAGTGAACACAAACTGTTTCATTTCGGCGTATCATGTAGACGCCCATTGAGTTGTACAGAAATGAGACACCTATCCAGGGAATGAGACACCTTTCCAGCGAATTATTCTCCTGAATGAATATGAAGCAAATCCACAAAGAAATACAATAATAATAGCACAACAAAATAACTTCCGAAATAGGTTCATCACGTTGCACAATGGGACCAAGAGCTGTTTTCCCCGTATCAATACATATGTATCTGCACAATCGCAGTTGTTATGCTCACTAAATTTAGAAATAGCAAGTTCCAAGAAAATCTAGGGCACCCTCTCTAGAAAGCAATTGTTTTTTCATATACAACATATCTGCAAGACGACTTAGGGAGACTCTGCAAGTCTTCTTACTTTTATTGTTTATTTTATTTCATTGATAAGGCTGTATTAATATCAGTAAGATCATCGATAAATACAATATGTCCTCGTCAGTCTTCCTCAATTTTGTAGGGTCCTGGTTACTTGTGAGTGCAAGTTATACAAGTCTTGAGTAAAAAAAGAACACGAGAATTATTATTATTTCAAAGTTTTGATTTTCTAAACGACATATACTTGATAAAGTCGAAATGTGTACTGGCATGCTTTTGATCTCTGGCTCCACTTAAAAGACATGACGTCAAGATAGTTAGGGTTCCAGGGCATGAAGGCATTTAGTGAAATGAAATGGTGGACGAATGCGCAAGAGCAGGTTGCCTTGGATAAAGCAGTCTCACGTAGGGATATTGACATTCCCTCAGTTGAACTGCTGAACATAATTAAGGAGTGGACAGAGGGGAAGGTGGCAAGTAGGTGGTCAACAATTACCACCTGTAGAGTCCACAGGAATCTATGGCCCGAGCCCAGCAAAGTTAGGACTAGGCAGCTTCTAACTTTTGCTAAGAAGTCGTTGGCACTCCTGGTAGGAGTCTTGACGGGGCACTGTCCAATTGGGCACATGTTAGAGCGTTTGGGCTATCCCCATGATGGTCGCTGCAGGAGCTGTTTTGATGAAAAAGAGGAAGACTTAGTACAGCATTTCCTTTATGACTGCCCGGGCCTGCAAGAGCGTAGGCTTAGACATCTAGGCTCTCGTTTCCTGCGGCATCTGGACTTCTGGATGGTCTCAGGGACGCACTGCGGGATTTGTGTGAAGTTCTACGTGGTTCTCAGGAAGCAATACTTCGTTTTGAAAGGATTGTGTAGGGTGTAGTCCTCTGGGCAT
This sequence comes from Linnaemya tessellans, assembly GCA_951800035.1. Lineage (NCBI taxonomy): Eukaryota > Metazoa > Arthropoda > Insecta > Diptera > Tachinidae > Linnaemya > Linnaemya tessellans. The sequence goes on along the minus strand of OX637533.1, from coordinate 2,283,262 downwards.
CACAATGGGTTTTTATGGCCTCTCTCGCTAACTGCGGGCAGCCCTTTTTAACCTAACCTAACGAAACAATTTCTGGGGTTAAATGTCCTATTCTATTACAACTTACAAACAATAACTTTATTTTCTTTCATGGATGCTATTCTTATACTTTTCAGGTATTTAATTAGTTTTTTATGCTCTCGACTGTAAGTACATATTACATATAATACTCCACAACTACATGTGTCAACAGCAAACGTCCATGTACGAGTACATATGCTCGATAAGTATTTAGTATATAAACAGCAGAGCCCATACAGATTAAGGTTTCCCGTGGCGAACTTAATAAAAACGACCAAAGCACCCAAGTACGACTACTTGTTTAGTAAGTTTTTTGTATTTTGCAAAGCAAAAAATAAAGGCATGAGGCTTATACCCCGTTTAAGGCAGCACCAACAATAACAAAAAGGTGGAACAAACACAACTGTTTACTCCAATTTAAATGTGTGCGTGTGTGTACAGACTCTTAAGAGCATAACAGGAAACAGAAAAGGATTTACCGTCAACCGAACAGCTCGTAATCATTGTCAAAATCACACCACTTCCCAGGCAAAACTCCTTTAGATCACAAACACACAAAACCGAAAGCAAAAATTTAGATTTTATTCCAGGCTCCCAAATAAACTTTACTAACTAATAATTGAGCAAGAACAAGACCAACAATGAAGAAAAAACAAAAACACAGAGAGATCCAAAATCTAAAAGTCCCTCTTTTCTAAATAGATGAGGATTTTAATTCCTCTATTGTTTCAAGTTGGTGTCTCCTCTGACACTTTCATCCACTTTAGCAGAGATTAAAAGTACGTGCATGCAGTGGCAATAACATATCAGCTCTTCATCAGACGATATTAACAGCGCCATTAAAACGGAAACAAAAACTCACAATAACAAAAAACAACGTCATCATTCCATAATTCAACACATTGCAGCGGATAATCCGTAACTAAACAGACTCTTGATTGCTCCTCAATGCAATAAATATTGCTGTGTGCTGCTCTTCTTGCCTGCCACTGCAAAATCATTGTTTTATTCACACTCTGCACTCGTATTAATTTAATTCTTTTTCTTCTTTTTTATTTGTGTGAATTTCTCCACATACGAGTAAATGCTTTATGCAAAATACAAATTGATGAGCCACGTTAGGCATGATCCCAAAATAACAAACAAATAAAAAGTCTTAATGAGTTCCTTCAATGAAGGATTTAATCATCGAGTTGACATTGTGTTTTAAATCCACAAGAAATAATTAATACTCGTCATATCGTTGCTTCTAGGGGGATAAGCAAATCACACACGTTGCAAATTTAAGTGAAATATTTATTATTTGGATGGGCAAATAGTTCAGTATGATTTTAATGAAAACGGCATGTTTGGGAGTAGGTATTTCCTGAAAGCAGTTTGACAGTAAGACTCTCGAAGCTATTTGTTAGTCAAATGCGTTCAATTTGCTTTTTATTAGACTGATTTATTAATTTTTTTTCTAAAAATATAAAACATTACCAAACTGATAATCAACTCGTTTAAGGTTAATAATAATGGTGTTTAACAGCGATTCCTGTGAAATATAAATTTAACTAAAAACTTTTGGTTTTACAAAAATTCAGATTTTCTTGTTCTAAAAAACAAAATTCTCTCTGGGAAACTCCTTCCGGAACTAAGAAATATTCTGTTAATAAATATAAATTCATTAACGCGTTTATAGGAGATTATATTGTAATAAATCAAATTAAAGATATTCACATGCACAAGCAAACCATGCCAAAACGTGCATAAGCATGCACACATTCACAAAAAAGTGATGAAAAAATTATTTCCTTAGGATTTTTTTAATAAACGACTACATGCTTATTATTAATGCAATAAATACACAAATAAATCATCAGGATTTTTTCCCAACAAAAAAGGACATAAACAACTGGTTAAGGATAATAATTTATGGCACATCCTTGACAAAAACTTCCATGCTGTCCATATAAAAGATTTATAATTATAATGCTACAGTTGCTTAAGAATATCTTAAAGATGATCTATGAGCAATAAATAATGTCAAATAAATTAGAAAAAGACACATTCACACATGCAATAGTTTCAGCCGATCGCAGTTTGTTTCTTCGTACAAAAGGAACCCCTTAAAGGTGAATGATTTCTACACAGAAATAATTGCTCACCCAGAAACAGGAGTCGACGAGTGCCAATTGCAAACAATTACTTTTTGTATTTTTTTTTTTTACTTTTTTTCTTTGGATTAAGGGCTGCTGCTGTTGCTGGTTTAAGATCAGTTTTAAAAATTCTTGCGGATATTTGAAATTGAAAGAGGCCTTGTTGTCATCGTGGTACCGCATGTTACACGGGTGTTAAGTGAGAAAAATATCAGTTCGTGTGTGTGTGTGTGTGTGTGTGTGTGTGAAGAAAACTTTAGTTCATAAATAATTTTTTAATTTATTTCTATTTTATATGAATATTTTCCTAATCCCATGCATTTCTGGGTGTCTTTCATTCTCTACTCTTTTCGCTTTGGCTTTACCCAACACTAGACACATGGATTTTGCGGCCAACCATGAATCTGTGTCGTTGCCATTTAGTCTTGGTATTTCGATGTGTCTTTTGCATAATTTAATTATTATTATTTTTTTTTTATTCAGCAGTCTGCCTTTTTAATGTAAATTGAAACTGCAAGTGTTGAGTGTAAATTGAATGCGGATGAACTTTTTTCTTTAGTTCTGTAAAGAATATATTAAATTTCTAGTTCAAATTTAAACAGTTCTAGCTGAATGAATTTAAAATCTAGCAATAAAAAGTTACACTGTGCGGCAATAGGGATTTTAGTATCACCTGCATCAAAATTGACTAGAGCAGGTGGCACGGCTATTTGTCCAAGAGTGTGGCTTAATTATTGATGAGATTTGCCTATGATTTGCAAGAAATAGACTGATTGATTTAAAAACAAAGCAAATATATCTTGCGTGTGAGTTTACTTTGTAGCCGAGTGTGGTGGGTAGAAGTAAACGAATTTATGTTTAAATTTAACAAATATAATATTTACGTATGCAGTATGCTCCTGCATATTTGTACATGCTTATAAATTCATATAAATAAAAATCCAAATGCTCGCATTATAGTCTGTGTACCGCACTACACGCGGAAAATTAATTAGGCTCATGCAGACAAGTGAAGTACACAGTGGAAGGTATTTAATTTACTCCGGCATGTAAAATATTTATGATTTCAAGTCAAAGTGATTCGAAAATTGTTCGTCTTTTCCAACAACAAATTTTTATTGAACGAGTGAGCAAAATGAAGTGTGAAGAAATTTCCCTCAGTGCTAATTTGCTCGCATGTATGCAAAATGTTTGTTTGACTTTTATGTTTTTATCCTTGTTTGCATTTTGTACCATAAAGGATTTAACTGATGCATGAGTTTGTAAATAAAGTCGAAAACGAAGCCAAAAGCAGTGGCATTTTTTCGTATTCTGATTTATTTGCTTTTAGCGATTTATTGCTACCGTTAGTTGCCACACATATTCTCCAGTGTGTGCAACTGCTGTTGATATTACAAATGTTGGAATGTGCATATGTATGTGTGTGTGTGAGTGTGTGTCTTTGTTTAAAGATGCGATAGTATGTAGCAGAATTACGGTTGCTTATTTACAACTTCACTCATATACTAGATTTACACCAAATATCCTGAACCACATTATGCATACATAGAAATATATATGTGTGTATGTGTGCGCTTGTGTGTGGCAGCCACATTTGCTTGGTTTGGTGATTAAACGTTAGCCACATTCAATGCATTACGAAATACATGGTTTCCTGCAGCGGTGGCAAGATAATAAGCATTTTGCAGGAAAATTCGTATTATTCCAAATTAAAAATTATTTCATTTTATTTTAATTAAAATTTATTTTACTTATAACAATCTGTAGTATTCGTTAAGCTTAGATTAGGTTGTACCTGCTGTCAGTTTTGATTGGGTCCTAGTAGCTGCCATTCAAATACCTGACACCCTCAAAAACACCCAAGGCCTTTGGCGGGAACCGAACCCACTACCAATCAGGAAATTGCATACGAGAACTGTATTAACCTGATGGTAACACATTACTGTTTTAATACCCGTGTTGTCGTTTGACTATTTTCTTCATGTCCCATTTGTATTAAAGCAATAAAACAATAATGTGTTACCTTCAGGTTGATCAGTTCTCGTATGCAATTTCCCAATACAATTTGTTTAAATAAGGACTGTTATCATATTCAACTAAGCCACCTAATAAGTGGTGACAAACACAATGCACCTGAGCACTGATGATGAAAGCGTTGCGGTTTTCGAAAACAGCTGTTCTGCTCTGTTGAAAAACGGATGTTGACTTTTCTTTGTGCTTTGGAATATTTATCATGTCTTTCTAAATTTAAAACAAAAATTTCGAACAATTAACCTATAAAATCTAAATTCAATTTAACTATAGATTTTTATTTATTTTGTTATTTTTTTGTCCTATTTAATAGGGCTTCAATTGGCCCATTCTCTGCTGAAGTCACAAGCTCCTACTTCAATGTCTGTTTGAAAAAACACTAACAATTTTCTTAAAACCATTCAGAGCCAGAGTCTACATTGAACTAACTTTTTCAGCGCTACTGTCAAAACTTCCACGCTTATTTGGCGTTGTGAGGGAAAAAGTTTTTAGTTATTAAGCTTTTAAATTTATAGTCGTACCAGGGAGTGTATGGGAAAGGGGCTTTGCATGAAAAACGATTTGTTTTTTTTAAGTAGCATACCTTTTAAATTTTTGTTTGCATAAAAATGCACTTTTAATTGAGTCCATTTTGTCCAAAAAAAGAGATAAATAAAAAATAGCAGCAACTGCAACAAAAATATGATTTAAATAATGATTAACGGCTTACAGGCCATGATTTATTTAAATTTATTGGGAAACTTTCCGCTTTTTATAGTGGCCGCTTTATTTTTAAAAAATATTCGATCCAACGTTATTTATGCTTTCAGCTTGTTAATTTAGTCACAAACTCAATTATTTTCTTAAAAAAAGGCCTAGTAATCAAACCAAATGTCTGCCACTTCATGTGACAAATATTCATTTTCAAATCTTTAGTCTTTTTCGTTAATGCAAGATTTTGCTGGAAGCAGTCACACTTCAACAATTTTTTTCATAATAATTTCATTTCGAAGCTGTTTTGTTGCCTATAATAGACTCCAATGAAGCAATTCAAATTACATTTACAGACGCTTTCTAAAATTAAGAGATTTAGAATTTCAATTTTAAAATCTTTTTCTGGTTTTATTGTATTTCCACTCCTCTCCTGCAAACTCTACGTGACTCTTCAGCCAACTCTAATGCATGAAGTGATTTTATTGGAAATAATTTTTCGTTTTATTAAATTTTCTTCTTTGTATGGCAATAAAATGAAATTTTATTTTTTAGGCCAAATTCTTCAACTGATTAAAAACAAGAAAAATGGAAAATTAAATTTGGAAAATGTTCCCTTTTAAATTACAACAAAAAAAAAACGAAATCCTTATAAGCTTAAGGCTGTCTTTGCACAAAAGATCCTTTAAATAAACACACTTTGTTTTTGTGGGTTTTCGTCAATGGCTTGTGAATATTAGACAAATTTATGAAGGACCGAAAAATAAAAGCAATAAAATTAAATTTAATGTAACAATTTCTCCGTTTCATTTTTTCAAGGTTTAAGAAAGGCAGGCACCCTTCGCCCACTCGCACAGCCACACGAAATGATGGACACTCAACTTAATACTCGCATATTAAAAGCCACATGGTTTTTTATTTCTGCTCTTCTCTTTTTTGCTTAATGCAAAACCACCCACTTGCACAAGTGTAATGTAGCAGGGCTAGCCCACAAAGTAAGTAAAGTCCAAGGAAGCCCAAACACACATTACAAAAAAAAAAACACCCAGGAGTTAATTTCGCATATAATAAGGAAATATTTTCCGGTTTATTTTCATCAAGTAGAACTGGTATTCTGTTGGCGTTTACACTAACCACTCTTCAAAGCTTTCAAATGATTTTTTTTTGGTTTCTTCCTTAATTACACGACAAGTGTGTCAATTGTTTTGAATATTTCATAAGCAATTGCAAGTATTTTAAAACGCATTTGCTTCTTTCCTTTTCGCCCATAAAACAATGAGAATTAATTCAATTCCTGCTTTTATTGCAAATGATTATAATCGTTGAAATGATTTCACATACTTGTCATTTAGGTGAGTGTGTTTAATGCTGCCAATTTTGCCACCATCTGTAATTGCACGGATTTTCTTATAATTTTAAAAGTTTTTCCTTCGTTTTTTGTCTTGCGTTTTTTTCCCATACACTTTGGCAAACATTAAACCACGCATGCATTATTTTAATGATGCTTCTTGAATCTGCATTATTTTCTATTTAAATAAAAGAAGCTGTTTTCATCAAAATACTTGTACCATCTAGCCAGGCATTCATCCAGCCATCCAATCAAAGCAACAACACAGCCATCGCACTCATCGTGAGCAGGCAGCCACATCGTCAACATACTCATCTGGCAAACAGATTTGCCATCATCCTTCATAAGGACTTGCTAGCAGTTGCTAATGATGATGATGGTGATGACGATGGCGATGATGGCGATGAAGAATAAGAACAGCAGCAGCAACAACAACAAAAACAACATAAAATCCATTAGTGTATGGCTCATTAAATCAGGAATAGCCTCCATTTTGCTAATGGAAAAATTCTCATCTTCAATAGTTCTAACGCGCATCAAATTCGGCATTCGCTTGAAATTCATCAGCATAAAATGCAAAGTGGCATCAGCCCAACAAAGCCCATCATATTCTCACACACACACACACACACACACACACACACTCACACCCACACACATATACATGCATTCATATATACATATTTATTTTGACACATTGAATTTCTCACGGAATTGTATGCACCCAGTGGAAAAAATTTCATTCCTGAAAAAATCTTCAGTTTCAAGGAAATTTAGCTCAAATTGAGTTAAGGTTAATAAAGCGGATATTAAAAAAAGGACGTGGCATATCACGGCAGCTGGTTTAGTTGCACTTTAGGTAAACAGAATGATTCTAATATTTTTCATTTGTTCTTTTAAATTTTATATACATTCAAGCAATTATAACTTGGGCATATCTTGTACGAATTTAATAAAAAAAAAATTGAATTGAAATCAAAATCAAATACAGCACAAATTCAGCAAGTAGGGCTTGAAGAACATAATCAAATGGCATCACAGTAATTTAATTAATTTTAAACTCAGATTAATACTGTCTGTTGCATCCTTTTGTTCTCTACTGGTTTCCCATATGGACGCTTTACACACAAACTGTCTCCTTTCCGTATTCTTCAGCATCGTACAATGACTTTTTCAAATAAAATATAAATCACTGAATAAAAAAGAGCTTTCATATACATTTCCAAGACAAACTGAATTTCAGGTGTAAGATTTCCACTGGGGCCTTTTTTTCAAGCCAGGAAGCAAACGTATTAAAGCGCGCCAAAATATAAAACACACAACAACTTGCTTCATACATTACCAAATGATGTTGCTGGGGCATGTTGGTGGATTGCTAGTGTTTGTGCTATTAAAAAAAAAGAAGAAAAGTTTCCTCCTTTTCAAGCCACTACGTGTTTCTTTTTTTTTCTTTTTCCGAAATTTATTTGGCTGTTCACTTTTTTTGCGCTCTACTCGTGTCCTAATAAGAAGCGCAGTGAATTTAAAATTGGAAATAGCACACAATTTCCCTAATTGGCAGGGAAGATTATCAACATCATACCAAAAAAAAAAAAAAAAAACGAAAAAGAAAGAAAGAGAAGAAATAATAAAGAATAATAAAAAAGCAATGAAGGAAGAAACTTTGGCAAACTGGCTGCATGCATGTTTAAGCACTCACATGCATGTTTGCTAAAGAAGATTCGGATGTAACGCCCGCAATAGTGAATGAATGTAAATGCATGCACATACGGAGGTAAAGCCAGGAATTAAAAGCAAAGAATGTTGCAAAAACCAAAAAAAAACCAACAGATTTCTCTTGCCCCTCCCTTGGCCAGACACTTTGCTGCATGAGTGCAATAGTATTTTGTAAACGAATTCTTATATAAATAACATTTTCCGCACAAACTGCTGATGGTCCATAAATTTGTCGCACCTGCCTCGCATGCCAAAGTAATGCAACCATTGAAACCGCTTAACTGTAGTACTGCATTAATGCTTCCCGCTTATGCAAGTTGCCCCAACAACCGTTTGTTTGGCAAATAATCAGTATATTAACTGACTGCCTGCCTGCCTGCCTTCCACTTCATCTCCGTCATCATCATCATCACCCCCCACACACTCAATAGCTACTAGAGAATTATTCGACTTTGGCAACGTCTTTTTCTGTTTGAAATTCCATTTCGTATGAATGTTGGCTGCGATTATATATTCGCTTTCATAAGACAATCTTTGCATTTAATTTCTTGTATGTGTGTGTGTGTATTTGTGTGTGTGTGTATGTCTTATAAACTCATACACGACTGTTTGTTTGAGAAAATATCTTATTTGCAAGCACTTCTTACAGATGGATGTAAGATGGATGCACTCAATAATGCATTCATTCTGATTGCCTTTATTTGTGGCAGGCACTAAAAGCTGCAAAGAAATTCTTAATATCAAGACGAATGGAAGACGGAGGGGGCAGATAATTAGCATTTTTCACTATTTTTGGTTTAACTTTGATTTTCAATTAATGAGGTTACAAAAACAATCGCATAAATGATTAAACGACATTTAAGACTCGTTTGACTTTGACTTGTTGCAGATTTTTATATTTGCCAGACCAACGCACGCTGCAGATTTATTTCTCAACTGATCTTCGATTGCGTTACTCCTTTAACTTTTAAACTGTTTGCATTTCTATATAAAATATAATAATTTTTTGGTAAAAATCTAATTAAGGAAGCAGGTTGCCTAGAAAGTGGATGGTTTTTAATCCCAATACTCCTTAATAGCCACAATTTTTTTGATGAAAATTAGTCCTTATTTTCGCATTTAAATTGTTGGACAGATCTTATGTCTTTTTGAGTTTCTTTAAACATAAAGTTTAGCGATGGTATGAAACAGAGCAGAATGATTGCTGTGACAAATGGATTGCTTTAAATCACTTTATATATTAATGCTCGATCTTTCTTTCGTACAATTACATTTAAAGCTGAAATAATTTATAAAATTTAAAATGGAACACTTCTTCCCACATGATGTCATAGACAGTTAATGTGCAAAAAATCAATCAACTTATCAAAGAGATTTCGTGAGAAGAGAAATTTAAATATTATTTTCGGGTTGTGGCTTTAAAAAATACTGAAAGAAAATTCTGTTAATATTTATAGTTTCTCACTGCCCTTATAAGTCATTAATTCGTTCCCTCAGTGGTCCACATATTTGGCTGAAAGCTTTTCCCTTGCACTCTACCAACAATTGATAAGGAAATTTCCTTTTACATTCCGAAATGGAGGATAAAAGCCATCAATTGCTTGCACAAGCTCTCGTTTTAATTATTCATAAAGACGTTTGTGACAGGCCAGCAACTAGCGCGAAAGAATACCAAAAGAACTTATAATTGATGGTTGGAATAACACACAAGGTAACGAGCAACAGCACCACAAGAGAAACAACAAACAACCAAACTTAAATCAATCAACGCCCAGCGGACAACGATTGTAAAAATCTTAACGTTTATTTGAATATGGGAACTGATGAAAAGCAAATGAGTTGTTAATGTCATCATCTCCAGAGACCGACCGACTGGCCTGGCTGCGGTTAGTCAACGCAATTCAAACAGAAAAAAAAACACCACAAAAATCTTTAATCATTTGGCAACATTTATCATGCCTCAGCAAAGATCATTGAGTGCCATCAATTGGTCTTAACAAAAGCTCTCTTACAGACCGAAATTCTTTACACACATTTTCGGTTCTATTTATCACGTGTGTGTGTGTGTGTGTATGTATGGATGTGCAGCAGCAGCACAAGAGCTCGAAACGAGCTGATATGACACGACATTATACTCGTAGGTACGCCGTTGTCATTAATATAAATTAAATAATAATTAACTTGTTTTCTTTTTGGACTTTTTTCCGCCAAATAGACACAATAACAAAGTTTGTAAGAAAGAAAAAAATTTACTTGCTTTATTCAAAGTAGAAATTATAAGTTTTACAAAATTATCTTGAAAATGTGTTTCTCATGCTGTTACACAGGTAACCGGAAACTTAAAAAGAGATGATTGCAACATGTTTTGGTGCCATTACGATGATATTTTTCCATTTATATTATTTTAAATTGCCAAAAAAAAAAAAAAAACAGAAACAGAATTGTATTTTTATTGTAGTTAGCAAACAAACTATTGTCATATGCTGCTCATTTGCAAGAATTTAAAGTACACTTTTTCAGTTTTACAATATCGCAGATGAGTTTGAATGACTTGATGACAAACACACCAGCAGGCGCAGGGACAAGTGGGCAGGCAGCGTGACAACAACAACAATGCAATTGAACGCAGCTTATCTTTAAGAAACCAAAAGGAAAAGAATAAATGCGGCACATTTAAAAAACAATATTTAATTTGAACTGATTTCGCGAAGCACAGCAATCAGTGATGCCAGATTGTAGTAATACGAACCAAAATTTTCGCTCCTATACAGCAGGCTGCATGAAAGAAGGTCGGACGAAAGTAATGGCGAAATAAATTCCAGATATTTCTCCACATTTTTTGCGAGGAATCAGATCTTTCGTGCACAAGTCCTTCAAGTCATTGTATTAAATTCTCTATGCCGAATTTAATTCTCTGGCGAAGCTCCCTCGCCAAGAGTTTGACTCTTCACCAAAGGAATTGACAGGAAATCCGCCAGCAACGCAATCTGGTAGGCCAGGCAAACATAAGCAAAAGTTCGGAACTCTAGGCAACAACACTTGGCTAGATTTTAAGCAAATTATGCGAAGAAAGCCAGCAACTGTCGTAACAGCCATTCGAGCCAAGCCAACACCAACCAACAAGGCTTCCATGGAAACAGGTCGTGTTATTCATACCAAAATAGTCGTAATAGGAAAAAACAACAAAGAGAAAACACAAAGGCAGAGAAGGTTTATAGATATAAATATTATGCAAGTAAAAGACAACAACAGCAGCAACAAAATGCCAATTCCAAGGATAGGGAGCTGGTGATGGCGCTGTTGCTGTTGCTGTTGGTGTTGGTGTTGCTACTGAAGCTGGTGTATAGCAAAAGTTTTGCAAAACTAGAAGAAAACGTGTTCACAAAGGCTACAAAACTTATAACGAGAAAACTTTGCCACTTGCAAATAAAAATTAAAAAAAATAAAATAAAAATAAAGAAACGCACACACTGAAAGAAACGCGATAAAGAAACAAACAACTCGAGCAGCAACCCGTCATCATCATTTTAATACTGACTGCTGGTACCCCCGATAACTAAATCCTACCAGGCAAACTCACACACCGACAACACACACACACACACATGCACGCACCCACAATCCCTTAACACTTGGGGTTTATTCAACAACTTTCGCAGCAACAAAAAATTAAGGTTTTGTTCAATTTTTAGCAACAAACATAAACTTTTACTTAAGAATTCTTTCGCATAAAATAATAAAGCAAGTTTAGGGAAAAGGACATAAAGGCGAGGGGACCAGGAAAGCTAAACAACAGGGAAATAAAGAAGTAAAAGAAGAAAAATTCAGCTCAACTTTAACGCGTTTACTCCTTAACTCTGCAAGAAGTGCGTTACGAAAATTTTTATTTACGCACGGATGGTGTCATCTAATTTTGAATTCATTTAATAACATGAACAAAACTACCAAGAAAAAGTAATGGCGTCAGTTGAGCAGTTTTAATGAGCTCTACGAGCCACTGCCAGAGGGAAGGTGTGGGTATTTCAAGCTCAAAATGGCGTCAAAGAATAACTTAAGGAAATACAACAACAACAATTTTCTTTAAGGCAAAATACCTTCACAACTAACTTACCTTAAACTTCCTCTGCCATAAGTATGCCTCCTCTCTCTCCCTCTGCTTGCCACATGACCGTGTTGCTAATTTGAAATAGCTTCGCTTGCTGCTAAGTGCAGTGGACGTGATATACGCGGCCAAACGGCTTTTTGTAATGGTAATGGCAGCAAAAAGTCCTGTTTAACTTTAACTTGGAAGAAATTAACAAAAAAAAAACTAAAACGGGCAGAAGAGGGAAAACTGCATACAGTTTAGAAAAATCTTTTATAAATATTTCAGTTTTTTGTTGCTTTGCAAAGAGCATGAAACTTGTTAAAAGATGATTGCCACAATAGGTGACGGCGGCAACACACCGCAAAGAAAATATCTAAAAAGTGTTTCCTTTTCTGTGCATCCTATGATTCCTCTCTTCTTTTTTTTTTCTTTTTTCGCTTACAATTTTGCCAACTGCAAGGAAATTTCAATTAAAACGTTAATAAGCAAATCCAAAAAGTTGCATTAAAAGAGCCAATTATTTTAGCGGCACATTTTACTTTAAAAGCAGGATAAAAGGACACAATATTAAATTTTGAGATTCGACTATAAAGTTTTATGGTTAATGGAAGATTTTGCTATTTTAAAAAGTACCTTTTCAAAAGAGGTAATTCTTTGCGAGACACAATTGAAAGAAAAAATTTTTTATTTAGACAGAGGTTCTTTTCTTAAAGATTTACTTGTTTAAAAAAGTACTTTTTTCAAATTATGTATTTCGGTTGCAAGACAATTTTTTCATTCATCTTCCAAAATGTAATTTCTGCAAAACATCAACTTGTTTTATAGTTCTTTGTTAAAGGTACTTCAGTAAAAAAATTTTTCTTTGAAAAAAGTACTTTTAAAATTTTTTTTCACAAGCCGCGTTTTTCAAAAGACACGTTTTTCAAAGAGTACGTTTTTCGAAAGGTACTTTTTCGAAAGGTACTTTTTCAAAAGGTACTTTTTCAAAAGGAACTTTTTCAAAAGGAACTTTTTCAAAAGGTACTTTTTCAAAAGGTACTTATTTCAATAAGTACTTTTTTCAAAAAATATTTTTTCCAAAAAACTATTTTAAAAAGACACCATTTTCAGAACGAACATTTTTCAGTGTGTACTTTTCCCTCGACGCGCTTGTTTTGCAGTGTACGTTCCGAAAGGTACGTCTTTCAAAAGGTACGTATCTCAAAATATTTTTTTTTTCTTTAAAATGTACTTTTTTTAAATACAACTATTTTCAAAATTCGGTTTTTCTAACTATGCTGAGACCACAATTGGGATGAACTACGCATTAATCGCTACGGAAAATTTGAGTACTTGAAAATACGCACAATCATGCCATGCGACGAAATTGGCCACACGCTGCCAACCAGCCAATAGATTTATGCCTATTTAACAGAATAATGCTTCTAAACTTTTTAATTAATTATTTCTGGTAATTAATTCCTTTGTGCTAAGAAAACTGCATAATTTAAGAATAATTTTTTTAACTACTCCCCTTTAAATGATTTATTTATTTTCCGACCAATTTCATTTGAAAATATATATTTTTTATTTAAGCTTTTTTGTTAAATTAAACCTGCTTAAGGTAAATTGTAAGCTGCTGCTGCATCTGGTGTCATGGCACATGAAAAGGAATCTCCAAGACAACAGGCAATTGGTTTGGCTTTGAAAGGCTTCTGAAGAGAACAGGCACAATTATAAAAATATTTTTGTCACATGCCAGTCTTGAAAGCTGATTGGTTTCCTTCTTTGCTTTTTTCCAGCCACCGAAAACCCACACACACACACACACATTCTCAAGGCGGCAAACAATTACTTGTTGTGATTGTAAATATTTCTAAGGCTGCTGCTCTGTTTACAAAATTTTAAATTAGTTGTAAAATTACTAAAAAAAAAGCGAAAATAGGATCTTTTTTAATTTTCGTGCATTTATTTGCAAATGGTTTCCTATTTCAAATAAATGAATTCCAGCAAATATGATTAAGTATTAAGCATTGAAGATGGCCAAACAGTTTTTAAAGAATTTATGTTTTATTTTTAAGGAAATTATTATTTCTGTTGCAAGTTGTTATGCCCGTTCAATTGCTGCCGGATGCAATTCCTACAAAATGATAATTTATGATAATGATGCTTCCGTCTCTTAATAACGAGTTTTGGGACCATTTTATAGCAGAAAGCTGCCAGACTCTCATTTGCTTAATGTGTGTTGTAGTTGTTGTTGGGTCAATGGCAATAAAAACGTCAAGAGGGGAATATCGTGGTAGTTGATAATGAATTGCAAATTTGCCACTTACAAGGCCCAATGAGGCAAATAAAATGATCCAAATTTGTTTTTATGTTTTGTCTATTGAAACATTTTATTTGTTGCAGCTCTGCATTCACAGTTGAAACGAACGAAGAAAAAAAAAATAGTTTATTGATGATGTTGGTGTTGTTCGCGTATTTATTGATAATTTCCTGTCTGACCCCCTCAATGGTCGTGTCGCACAATACACCATCAGCCTCACTATTAACGGCTTGATGGAGAGCAATGGCGCGTGGACACAACAAGCGGCAAAAACGGAAACATTGACATTTTGTAAAGCAATCCGTCGTTATTGTCTCTTTTTTTATTTATGTGTATATATTTATTTATTCCGACAAACATCATATTCAGTATTTCTGAGTGTCTCTTGCTGTATTTGGTTGGCTGGTTGGCTGCACGAACCACTCAGCCATTGCAGTCATACAGGGTGCACATTAATAACTAGAACGAGTGCACGATTAGGAATAGTAAGTAGTAGTACAACAATAATGGCCTGTGTATCCGTTCGCCTGTTTGAATGGACAGACGGCGAAACACTAAAAATGCCCAAAACAACTATTGCAAATATGTGTATGACAAATTATAAAATCATCTCCTGTCTCCAGCTCCTGTTTTATAGCACGATTTTGAATGCAATTATTTTTTGGCAATTTATGACATCCTTTGTGCCATCCAGCCATCCCGTCAGCCTGCCATCCAGCACTTCTATACAACAGTTTTCAATGAGCCTTCAAAACAATAGCTGAAGTAACAAAATATTTACAACAACAATGCAAAAAATACGCTTTATCTGAAACAAATAAAACCCCCTTTTATGGCACATTGTGCTTTTAACTGCATTGTGATCAATTCTAATGACCTTGAAAATGAGTTCCTATTTAAGCCATAAATTAATTGCATTCTAAACATGATTTGATTCTGTTAATTGTTTATTGTTCAATGACTTTTTCCGCATTTACTTCTAAATAAAGTTTAACTTCATGCAGGACTAGAGTTAAATAAGTGCATTGCAGAGTTGGCATCGGCCCAAAAAATATACTGAAAAATCATTTTTTTTTTAAACTAATGCTAGAGTAAATTTATGAAATAATAAGCGAAACAGTAACCCCGGTATTCATAAAAAAATAAAACGTATTTGAAATCTGTTTTAAGAAAATTTTGTATGAAAACGTTTGATTAAAATACATTTCAAACTCATTTTAAATTTTATGAATACCGGGGAAAATATGTAATTCTTTACGATTTTTTTTAGAAAAATTGGGATAATTATTTCCTAATTAGAAAAACATATTTTTTTATTTTTAATTTTTTTTTTAAATTCTCAAACTTTCGTAAGGCCTACGCTTCTCTCAAATATTTACAAAATAAATCTTCTACGTCTGGCAAAATATAAGAGAAATACAACGGATATACTGAAAAATACCAATTTTAGCATTTTAATTTTTTTGTAGGGATTCCCCTAGCAAATCTCATTCGTTTTTCTAAGTGAGAGTTTTTAGCCCAAAATGTTGAAAAATAAAGACATCTTCTTGTTGAAGATTTTTTAAAATTTTATTTCAAGCGCACTGCAGTATTATTTCAATTGCTCAAAATCCCCACTGTGCGGAGTTAGTGCAAGAAGTGGACTTTATATTGGAGTGAGAATTTATTTTTTTTTATTTCGAAAACTAATTTTTATATACACTAACTGATGAGGGAGGGTGCGGTAATATGCCTTTTAGTACAGGGAAGAGTCAATTCACAATGGACCTGATTTTGAAAATATGGCCGTTGCATAGGAGCAAAATTATTTTGTGCAAAATAACAGTGTTTTTAATTCGTTGTGGCTGCTCATAAAATAATGCTAACAACTTCCTTATTATTTATCACAAATAGTTTTAATTTGACAGTGTGTGTAAATATTCCATAGTATTTGTTTTTTTATTTCTATAATTGTTTTGTCTTTAACAATTTATTATGAAAAAGTTTTGTTGCATCCTTTTTTCCCAATATCAACTGTATCTAAATATGAAAATGTTAATTATGACAAACAATTATAATGAAATTAATAAATTAGTTTATTATTCATCGGGCATTTAATGATTTCCATATTTGTCATGTATCCGTTATGCAACACAATTTAAATCATCAGCATTATTATGGCAAATTGCAAAATTGCATACTGCGACGACATACGACTACGAATATGCATCGATATATTTTATTTTTCAATATTATTGCCATCCATAAAGTCACGCCTCTCGCGTTTGTAATGAATTTATGAATTTCACTTTAGAACGTGATTGAGGCTGGATTTATCATCATGATTCTTTGGCTCACTTATATGGGATGGCTGATTGACGGCCGACTCGCTGACTGCTTCCCCTTGGCTTTTTTTTCATACTAAAACACACACAATTCTGGAAAAATAAAATTATTTATTCATACCGCCATGTCGCATGTGTGTCCTCGAAATATGAAAATACAGATTATTGCAAATAAATATGAATTTTTGAACAGATTTACCGCAACCTTAAATATTCGCACGTTTTCTGACGTATTTTACATACAAATTCATTAAATAGCATGTGATTCATCTGCATCATGATCAGCCTACTCAGACTCAAGCGATGTTTTCTTTCTTTTCGAACAAATTTAAATGTATTTGCAATTATTCTAACAAAAGTGTAGATATTTAAGGTATCGAAATGTTTTGCTACACAACATTTTGTGTTCCTTATACTCGTGTTGTCTGAAGAAGTGGCCTTTTGAGGGTTTGATTTAGTGTTAAACGAAAATTTCTAATTAAAAAAAAATATATGGCGCAAGAAAAGAAAATATTAAGATCTTCTAATGGATCAGAAAATATAATATAAGGTGTATTTTTAGATCTATGTAACTTCTGAGAAGGAACTGTCCAACTAGCTGCAGTAGAAAAAAATATGCGTATGTTTACAAATCGTAAAAAATGATTTTAAACAAGTAAAAATGTTATATTCGACCGTGTCGAATTTTAAATACCCTCCAAACATTTAGTAAGTGAATTTCAAATGTTTAACTTGGTGGGACAGAGTTCCTTTATATAATATCGTTCGTCAACGCCCTCTGAAGGGGGCGGGGTTCAAAAGTAGACTACATCATGTTTTCCACAGACGAACGAATGGGCATAGACCGTCTTAGACTTCATCACCGATCAATAATATATATACTTTATGTGGTCTAATTCTTTTTGGAGAGCATTAAATCTGTAATTGTTGGCGTCGCTCACGCAAGGGCTGTGGGGGAGACATTTCACCTTTGCCATAAGACTCTAAAAATAAATATTTGCGATAATTAAATGTAAAATTTATTACGTGATTGAAGATAAATATGCCGAGTTAAACATGTTTTGACGTAAGCAGTTACGAAACGACGTATTTAGCTGTGAAGTTGTATATGTTATGACGTAACGAAATGGCAAACAATGAAGTTTTTTTTTATGAAAATCCATATTTAATAAACTTTTTGAAAATATATACCGGCCATGAGAGGTCAATTTAAAGGCCATGAGAATGTGTATGATCTTGGAGCGATTTTGCCCCCCCCCCCCCTAACCAAATAAAGAGTTGGCATGCATTGCCAGTAAATAAAAAATTATTTCTTTGGGGAACTTTTTCTCCTCTGACCCGATTCAGTCCATTTACGAACTTGACCTTGTACCAAATTTCAAGAGTTTGGCTCTTTTCGTGCAGCAACTCGATCTCTAACCGTTCAATACTTTGAACAACGATTTTATCCCGCACCCGAAGAAGATCTAAGTATTGTAGGAATGAATGCCACAAGGGATTCATACGTATCCCTCTTTCGCCGATTAGGATGCACAGAATTGGCTCATTGTTTTGTCAATTAAGATCTCTTTTGTCGTAAAGCGGTTTTCAATTAACAAAATTGGATTATATGGAGGGTGCTGTTGGCTGAAGTAGTAGAACACGAGACTATGAAGCGGAGAGTCCTGAGTTCGAGCCCCAGCTGAGTCATGAAATATTGTGTTGAATTCTTCTGATCAGCATTAGTGCGTGGTTGTGTTAGTTGTTGCCAGCCTGTTTTCAGTGATGAAGGCATAGTACTGATCACTGGACAATTACTGGCAGCGACTGACCCAATCATGTACTAAAAGCAGAGTAACAGCACCCACCTTCGTCGGCCCTGTAGCAAAAATTAGCCGGCGAAGTAAAAGGTTGAAATAGCTACAAAAAAAAAAAAAAAAAAAAAAAAAAAAAAAACATCTGTCTATCTTCTCATCTTTCCTAATCTGTCCCCTCAATACTATCCCCTCGTTTTCAGTTCCAGCGCAATGCATTGCATATATAGGGGACATCCCCTGAGTGCTGGTCCTACTCCTAAAAAAAAAAAAAAAAAAAAAAACAGGATCCATTACAACCCGAAGAACTCATCATCGTTGAAGTGGAAGCTTGCTTTGTGGTCAATGGAGATCATTGCCGCATCATGATCAATAATTTTTACTTGATGATATGGCTGACCCTGATCTGGGTACATGTGGTATCACCAAAATAATACGGCGACCGCTACTTATTGAAATAAACATTTTGCGATAAGTTGATTTTGAGTACTAG
Organism: Linnaemya tessellans; assembly: GCA_951800035.1. Classification (NCBI taxonomy): domain Eukaryota; kingdom Metazoa; phylum Arthropoda; class Insecta; order Diptera; family Tachinidae; genus Linnaemya; species Linnaemya tessellans. Next base: position 2,264,277 of record OX637533.1, on the reverse strand, counting down.
ACTAGCCACTCAGAGTCAAGCTCATGCGTCCCCATTAAGTCACTCGGTTATGCTGTTCCAAGTCTATCAAATTGTACAACCGATGAGTTTAAAAAAAAACTCTTTAAAATACACTCAGCAAACGCTTAAAAGTTTTATATGATTGAAAAGTTTTAAGTCTTCATTAAATTTAAAATATTCACAAAACAATCTGTAACGAGTTCAACTAAATAAAATTAATAAGTTGACACTTTCTCTTTAGCAATCACTCGTTTTGGCTTATTTTGCTAGAGGTCCGCGTGAAAAAATATTTTCAGCTCTCCCAAAATTAATAAATCATAAAAATACATGCAGGGAATGATAAAACTGTCATCATCAGGGCCATAATTCAAATTCATGAAATATGTTTTCATTTTTGCTACTCATTTCTATTTTGATTTCATCTTTTTTTTTAATTTTAATTGCACCCTGGTGATGAAGTTGTCAATTGTAGATATTTCAGCGTGGAATGTAATAAAAAAAAGTATTAAAAATATAGCAAAAAAAAATATATTTAAGGGTTTAAAGATGCACACAAACACACACACACACACACACGCAAACGTATTCTTACTAACAACCTTAACCATATTTTCTATTCAGCTCGATTCTGTTGGCAGCGTAAGGACATTTTGAAAATACTTTCAGTTGTTTTGAAGACAGACAGACAGACAGACACCCTCGTTCACTCACTCTTTAACTTTTTTGATAAATACTTTGCAAATATTTTCATAAAATTAATGTGACATAATTACTTTCAACCACCAAATCAAATTAATTTTTCAAACCACACAATGGAATATGAACAACAGCAACAACAACAACAACAAACAATGCTAAGAAGGTTGGGCTGATTTTGGAGGGGGGCGTTCAAACAAAACTGGGAACCCTTACAAGTACAATTAGAGTTCTGGCAGTCTTATGATTACAGTCAAATGATTAGGTACGATATTATTTTTGTGATTCTAATTCAAACCACCTACAAACCGCACAGAAAAATATATCCTCAAAATTATGAAGTTGCAGCTGAGACTAATTTTGGATCAAAACGATTGTCATCAATATCATTTTCATCGTCATAAACAAATTCATAATCTGATTTAATTTCTTGTGATTTTAGGCAACAGATAACGACGATGTTGGATTTTCTGTTTGAAATTCGCGCCTGTTTGCCGTCTTTGATTCGAGTAACATGTGCTCGTAGATCATAAAGAACTACTTCAATATACTACGAGGGTTGCAAAATTTCCAGCAAATTAAATTTACTAACTGCCTGTTCGCCGATGTCGCATGCTATCGTTCGATCGAATAAATAATATTTAAAACAAAAACAATATATAGCAGCTTGTTATCTTCCATTATTTCCATTTTCCCAGGACTGCAAATTACTCCAACTGAATTTTTTTATATTTGCAAAAGTTCGCTAAATTTATTAGCAGCTCACAGTCGCAGTAGAGAAACTAAAATTCATTGAAATCTTGATTTAATGTATAAGAGACGAAAAAAAAAAGTTAAAGACCCACTAAAAATTAAAACCACTGTGGCAAAAGTAAAAGATTTGAATTCTGTCAACAGGTTAGAAGGCAATCGAATTTGCAACCCTCGTAATTCGAAAGGTACAAGAGTAAAAACATATTAACAACAACTTTTAATCTCGTGTAATCTATCTAAAATGAATAATATTCTTTCATTTTTTAAGTTCCGAAATGCAAAACAAGAACATTTGTTAAGTGGTTGTTTGTTCGTTTGGTTGGATGGTTCGATGGTTGCTTGCTCGCCCGGTTGGTCGGGTGGTGCAGACCACTGGGTGTGTTTCATTAGCATTTGAAACGAAATCTGATAAACAAAAAAAAAACAGCATCATCAAAGTGGTAACTAACATGGTTACAAAGTGACATGATTGCTTTGTTGCACAAAAAAAAAAGTGAAACAGAGTAAAGAGTTTCATTTTTTTTCAACTATTAAGCTTGAGTTCAAGCCCCCTGTGCTGTTGACATACGGCTTCCGTTGGTAAACGCCGAGTGTCATCGATACATAAAAATAAGAAACCACTTGAAGTATTTTTTTTAATTTCATTTCTGCCAGAATTTCAAGTATTCAACTGTAGATTTGTAACAATGTTTAAGCAAATACTTGACAATCTGTTAGTATACATATGTAACACACAGCCACACACACACATACATACATACACTCGCATGCACAAAGCTAAGGTGAGTCTTGCTAGTCCTTGCTGTGGAAAAACACACATGCAGTAAACTTGAGAGCCTGTAGAAAAACACAAAATCCCTTTGAAAAGCTGAGTGTGTTTGTAGGGCTTTCTATGTGTTTGCCTTAATTTTTTATTTGTTTAATTTTGTTATTTTCGTTTTTTTAATTTGTATCTTGTCGTGTCATCATGTTGCTTAAGTATATCTAATGGATCTTAAAACACAGCCGCAAATTCACGTAAACATCATCAGCTTTGCTTCGAAAAAATAAAAAAAAATTATTCTATGCTGCTCTATTTTATTATTATTTTCTTTTTTTTTTGTAATTTTCTCATTTCGTTTGGCTATCTACCCCATAATATCAACAGTAACGATTCCGGGATATTTTTCTAATTTATCTTATTTTATTTTGTTATTTTTTCTTTCCTTTTTTTTTTTGCTTGGGCAAGTCGTTTCCATTGTTAGACAGATACCAAATGACCAAATAACAAATGGCGCAAAAAATAAAACATTTACAAAAGTAGAAATAAAAAACGAAACAGACAAATTCTCCAAAGCACCAACATTTATTCACACATACACGACGTTAATGTATGGCTACTGAAATACACATACTCGTACAACAGCAGAGGCGCAGTGGATAGCACATGTCTGCAGGTAAAAAGCAGCAATACTGGCCCACGTCTTAATTTCGTCACCTAGACGAAATTATGGAAGTCCTTCAGTTTATTAAATAAAAATATTTTATCTGAAGCATCACAGAACTCAATCCTAATCAAATCGGAAAGCTAAGCCTTAGAAAGTTTGCCCATTTGTCTCCACACGATTAGGAAATCGACATCGAAATTAACGCTGCGCCACCCGTCCACTTTTGGCGTCAAAAATCGACGTGACTATTCCCCGCGTTTTTTTTTTTTTGCTTAGAGTGACACTCAGATTACGGGTTCTAGTGATGCAGTGCATCGTGCCGGAACAATTATGTTTTACTCTACAGGCGAAGGAGGGTAACCAGCCCCCTTATTCTATAACTATTTGTCAACCTCACGTCAAGACAATATAAAAAATAGAGCACACCTGTATTCCTCTTCTCTAGCATGTGACTATTTCTAACCGTCTCCTGCTATATTCAAGGCCTTAACGAGTAGTCGTAAGCTGTCAAAAGTTAAGTAACATTTTGTCCGCCAGGAGTAGGTAGGTACCCTACTTTTGATATTATTTTGAAGTGACGTTGACAAACAATTACAACAACAATTCACACAACCACGCACTAATGCAGCTAATAAAATTCCGATGCCATATTCATACCTGAGTGCGAACACGAACCCAGGAACGTATCGTAGTTTACGTATTAACTAACTCAGCCACAGCACCCTTGTAATAATTACATTAATTAATTTTGCACCGCACCGAACAACAATTGTTTAGTTCTTTATAAATCCAGTAAATTTCTTCAAGAATGTCTAATTAGAACAATTATTTTTGCCTTATGAACAATTTATTTTTGTTTCATATAAAAAAATTCAACTTACGACTGCATTATAAGATTAATAAATTATTTATTAATATTTTCTTAGTTCCCCTAAATTTCTGAACAAGTACTCGATGAAACAGAATTTCTAGTATCAATTTCTTACCAATTTATAAAACGTTTTCTTGGTTTACTTATTTTTTAAATTAAATTTTTTTATTATTTTTTTTTTTCAAAAACAGTCAGATTGTAAATGTGCTCTTTTTACGGCCACTGCTAAATATATTCGTATTGTACTTTAGTTAAAGTATATATTACATCGAAAACAGACATGAAAAAAGTTTGTGTGGATGTATTTTACAAGTACCAAAAGTACACCATGTAGATTATTTTTTTCCCCGCAACGCACACACAAATATTTCCAGTCCTATTTTGTATGAAGAAATGGAGAAGATAAAAGCTTTCGATATGTATGCTGCGATTAAGGAAGGAAATTGTTTTGGACAAATCACTGTCGGGGTCAGGTTTTGTCATTAAAGCAAGAGATACAAAATCTTAATAAACAAATAGTCGAAAACATTACAACAGCAATCGAAAAAACAGGGGCATAAAACAAATCTTTTAAAATTTACAACAACAAAAAAGTGAATTCAAAGAATAAAAGGAAATTGCTCTGAAGGACTAATTTTGGTTCTATTTTTACGAAAATGAATATGGAAGTTCCAAATCAACTGAACGTTCATGCATAAAACAGCATTTGAATCTTAATCTAAACTAATGAAGTGCAGAAAATCTGTTTCTGAACCCACTAAGTGGAGCAAATAACCTAAACTAGTACGCTCGATCACTGGTTATGAAAAGTTTAAAGAGTTTATCTCGTATGAATTTTTTAAAGATTTTAAAAAAATGCTAAGAAAATATTTAAAATAATTATTTTATTTCAAAGTTCACGTTTGCAAAAATTCCCAAGATTTTCCCAAAATTAGTGGCCTTAGCCACCATGAATATTTTTGATGTGTTAACATCTATACGCGCGCCTTTAGGGCAGTAAACTATCAGTTTCAACACATACGCAAGTATAAGTGTAAGAGTTTGTTTGTTTGTTGTTGTTGCTTGGCAGTCGGTATTGAAAGTGATTATTGGGCGATTTTCATATAATTTTCCCACGCGATTTTCTCCGGAAATTCATAGCCGATTTTATTAATTTTTGGATTAAAACGCTAGTGCGGGTTTCGACGAAGAGTTTAGGCCAAAAATTAAGGCGATCCGATATCGGCGAGCGGAGATTTAAGTGTTTTAATTCGGAGTATTAATTTGGAGTAATATTAAAAAAGTGTTTTATGTTGATCTTCGGTTTTGTCTTATGCATAGCAAAGAGAATAGTGACGTGGTTATACGTACATATATAAAAATGAGATAGCAAAACAGCAACGTATGTATGTAGCTTATGTACAAACATAACAATGTATGTATGTACATTTGTCTGTTGCTTTGCATTCTCTTTGTTTTTTGTGGGTTTAATATAAAATAAATAAAAAATACTTTATATTAACTGTACCTCCGGTTTTGTGGGTCTGTGTTCATAGAAATCGAACAGGTACCGTGTAACAAAAAGGTGTTAACACATCGCCCGTGAGTTCGAACACTCATTGATTTTTTTATTTACAAAAACAGGCATTTGATAAAACTTAGAAAAACTTTTGCTACTTTCTTTCAAGCATATATAATATTAATTTAATGCCTGCATTTGTTTACATTTTTTAAGAATAAATTTTCAGGAAAATATCCTCTTAATTTAATAAAATCGATTTTTTTGTATAAGTAAAAAAAATTTAAATCACCCGCATGAAAAATACTCGCACACCAGGAATCAAAGGAAACAAAATCATATTAACATATACGAGTGCTTGTCTATTGACAATTTCCAGCCGAGATAATTTTTATTCCACATTTCAGCTAAATTTGGCTATTGTAACCTACTTTCTTTGATGGAAAAAGGACAGCAACTTAATTAATATTCAAAAAAGAAAAATCACAAGAAATATTATTCAAAACATTCCATTTTTTTATTATAAATTCTATGTTCATAAAAAACAAAAATCTGTTTTATAAGGGCGTAACTAATAAACCAAACTGCTAACCAATAATAATAATAATAAATTTTCTTTGGCTGTTATTTTTGCTAGAACTCCTTCCTTAGGATAAAAAACAAACACGCTTCGCTTCTTCATTTTTAATAGCTGTAGCTCACACATTAAGCGTACGGAGATAACGGCTACTGGGACGATTTATGGTTTATTTAAATCTCTCACCCTGAACACTAGTCTGCCTTTTTCCATATTTCCTTTTTTTATTGAATTTTATTAACCGCAATAATTTTTAAAAAGAAAATGCAAGGAAAACCCAAAATCTAATGGCTATTTGTTATTGAATATTAAATTTTATTTCAGCCCATGAATATTTAGGGATGAATGGAATTTCCATTTTCACATGGTAACACTCGTATCGATGGCTAAAGTGCATCCGTCCATTACTTTACATTTAATTACAAAGTACAAATGACAAAACTATTATTCAAATTAATTTAAGAATAATCAATAATTACAACTGAATAGAAAATGTTTTGCCGGAGAAAAAAGAAACGTGAAAAGAAATATCCCGCATGCAAAATGAACTTGAAATCAAAGAGGCAAGAAAATAAAGGTCATCTGTGAACTGATTGAAAATGATGAGGACGACAATGATGTGTCCCAAAAATTACGCATAATTAGACAAATAAACAGACATTAGGACGGACATACGTAAATAAATAATTTATATTCATGTATGCAGACATTTGTAAAACAATTCTAATACCCGTAATAACAAAAATAAATAAATGCTATTGACCCGCATACTGACCCCACACACACACACACACACACACACACACTCCGACATAGCCAGTCACACAAATCTTGAATCACAATAGAAACAAATCTATAGAGGAGAATTTATGAATCTGGTTTAAACAATACAACATCTAGAACAATGCAAGATGGCAAATGGCATCGCTTCTTGTAAATAAACGAGTATTTCAGACGGACAGACAGACAGACCGACAGATACAAATGTACGACTGCATGTACCTTTAATGAACAATTCCAATATTTACATGGCATGTAGATGTCATACTGCTTGTCATTTGTACGAGGCACGAGTACCGACACCACATGTTGATTAAAGGTTCTGTTTACATTAGCGGACGACTTTGTATGTGGACATTTTTTATAAATCAGGTACTTTGAAAAATTGCGTTCTTTGTTAGTTTTCACAAAACACAAAAATATTTTATCATTTATTTGTAATTCGTAGATTATTTTGTTATATAAAAATTAATATGCATTTCGTTATATTTAACATAAAAAAATTATAATAATTTTATTTTTGACTAGCTTCAGCTAATGTTTATGTTACGTCAATGACGCTTTGTATTTTTACTGTATCAAAGTTTAAAACGTTCTTGGTTATCAGTTTAATAATTTCATATGTCCACACAAATTTCCGACTATCTACCCTTGACCACTTTTAATAGAACCATTTCCAAACACAAAAACCAACCTATGCTATTCCTCGAATCTCAAAATATCTCTATGGAAAATTTCATTTAAATCGGTTCAGCGGGTTGAGAGTGATAAGGTAACTGACAGACAGAGTTACTTTAATATTTATTATATTATTAAGGAAAAAGGTGCAAGTCATCATAAAAAAGGCAAGTCATCATAAAAAATGCAAGTCATTGTAAAAAATGCAAGTCATTATAAAAAGTGCAAGTCATCATAAGAAGTGCTAGTAATTGTAAAAAGTGCAAGTCATTCTAAAAAATGCAAGACACTGTAAAAAGTGCACGTCATTGTAAAAAGTGCAAGTCATTCTAAAAAGTGCAACTAATTGTAAAAAGTGCAAATCATCATAAAAATTGCAAGTCACTGTAAAAAGTGCAAGTCATTGTAAAAAGTGCAAGTCATTCTAAAAAGTGCAAGTAATTGTAAAAAGTGCAAATCATTATAAAAAGTGCAAGTCATCATAAACAGTGTAAATAATTGTAAAAAGTGCATGTCATTGTAAAAAGTGCATGTCATTGTAAAAAGTGCAAGTCATTCTAAACAGTGCAAGTAATTGTAAAAAGTGCAACCCATTCTAAAAAGTGCAAATCATCATAAAAAGTGCAAGTCCTCATAAAAAACGCAAGTCATCATAAAAAATTCAATCCATCATAAAAATGCAAGTCATCATAAGAAGTGCTAGTAATTGTAAAAAGTGCAAGTCATTCTAAAAAATGCAAGACACCGTAAAAAGTGCAAGTCATTCGAAAAAGTGCAAGTCATTGTAAAAAATGCAAGTCATTCTAAAAACTGCAAGTCATTGTAAAAAGTGGAAGTCATTCTAAAAAGTGCAAGTCATTGTAAAAAGTGCAAGTCATTATAAAAATTGCAAGTCATTGTAAAAAGTGCAAGTCATTGTAAAAAATGCAAGTCATTCTAAAAACTGCAAGTCATTGTAAAAAGTGGAAGTCATTCTAAAAAGTGCAAGTCATTGTAAAAAGGGCAAGTCATTATAAAAATTGCAAGTCATTGTAAAAAATGCAAGTCATTATATAAAGTGCAAGTCATAATAAACAGTGCAAATAATTGTAAAAAGTGCATGTCATTGTAAAAAGTGCAAGTCATCATAACAAAATAGAAGTCACTGTAAGAAGTGCAAGTCATTCTAAAAAGAGCAAGCCATTGTAAAAAATGCAAGTCATTCTGAAAAGTGCAAGTCATCATAAAAAATGCAAGTCATTGTATAAAGTGCAAGTCATTCTAAAAAGTGCAAGTCACTGTAAAAACTGCAAGTCATTATAAAAATTGCAAGTCATCATAAAAAGTGCAAGTCCTCATAAAAAACGCAAGTCATTGTAAAAAGTGCAAGTCACTGTAAAAAGTGCAAGTCATTATAAAAAGTGCAAGTCATCATAAAAAGTGTAAGTCATTATGAAAAGTTAACTTAATAACAACTTTAACTTGGAAAGATTTGCTTTAAAATATGTATGTATGTATGAGTGCTTTTTTAAAATTAGAATAAATTTAGTGAAGTAAACAGCACTTTCGAAAGAGAATCTTTTTTATAAAAGCAAAGTACCATTTCCGTATTTCTTAGAACTTCTTCGGCAGTTTTATGCATTCGTAAAAGTTTAGCTACCAACCCTCGCATCTATGCACATGAGCTCGTATGAACGAACATTATGTCTAATGCAAAGGACATTTTGCGATTGTATTCCCGTAGAAACCACAATTTTTAAAGAGTAGAAAACTCCGTTTTAAGGAAACAAAACATCCCAAAAGTCCTGGTTGTTTCATTGTACAACAACAAAACCAACAACATTAAAAGTATCAAGCACATCAATAGCAGGCATTTGCTTGCATGCTGCATAAAACTGCATCATTTAATTTAACGGCAAAGATGCAGCAGCAGAAATTAAACAAATACATCCGTTTTAGATAATTTACAAACCATTTGTAGACTTTAATTCGTATTTAGGTTTTATTTACGAGCGATATGAAAATGCTGTCGCAGTTGGACAAATATTTCAAGTGATTAATTCGATTTTAAGAAACCATTAAATACAATTAAATCAAATTGACAGATTACAACCTTTAGTCATGCAATGTTTGGATGGCTGGCTGACTGGCTGGCTAATGATGGATCATGAAACCCACAGCAAGAGGGATCATTATGTTCCACTTATTTGTGAATTAAACCAAAAATATTTCAGAGGGTTGATTTGCTGTTAAGAAGACCAATAATATCTCTTGCCTTCTAAACGAAAGATAATCATTAAAATAATCATGAGAAAACTAACAGATTTTTTTCCGGTCATACAACTAAATGTTGGATAACAAATTTCGTATGAAATTCATACATACGACTGCATGCAAACATACAAACGCACACATGTCCTTAGATGGGCTTGTATGCACGGTTATATGTGTGCCAGTAATGACGCTATAAAGCTTTTAATAAGCTTAATTAAATCTACTCAGGTTGTGCTGGCTGGAAGTATAATATTCCAAAGTATAAATAATTTTAGTACAAACGTTTGCTATTAAATTCAGAAAAACATTTTGATGGCAGCAATAATTCAAATGACGCATGCCATTTTATAAGTTCTATAAATTTCAAATAATAAAATTGAAAGAAGGAGCATTTCTAATATTTAGAAGTCTGTGATAAGAAAAGAGCATTAGGTAAAAAACATTGGGCTCCAATCCCCTCTATGGTTGTCGAATCCCCTCTATTCCATTACTAAATGTCGAGTAGATTCAACACCCGTAATGAGCTCCATTATATCAGAACAGAAGAGTCGCTACCTTTAGGAATAGCAGGGAGCAAAATTTTCAGTTAAACTGATTTATTTAAAACAATATATAAAAATATATGTAGTTGAGACAACTGCAACAACTTAAAGTAAGTTTAGAAGAGTTCATTTTTAATAATTGCACACGAATTGATTTTTTAATATGCTGCTGCTTCTGCTAAATAAGTGCTAGCTGTTTTTTCAAATAAATTTAAAGTAGAGTTTAGCCTTTAAAAAATTTAATAGAAAATTAAATAAAATGTCCACATATTTTTTATATCCTTCTAAAATAAATGCCCATGAAGGAAGCTATTTGTAAGGTCATGGCAGTTTTAAAATTAGCCACGCGTAAGTAGTTGTTCGTATACTCCCCAAAAATATGCAATAAGAAATATGAATATAAAAAAACAAACACATGCACACCACCAAACAACTACAATACGGTCAGGCAGAGATTTAATCGTTCAGCAACATTTCAGGATTTGAGACACGACCAAAAAAATAAACCAACGAATGCAACAAAATATTTTTTTACAAAAGTGGCAATACACGCACGTATTAATACACATTCCTGAAATGTTCACACACACACACTCACACATGTAGAAAACAAAAATCTATAATTTTCCTTGCGTGTTCCTGTAAGAGTGTATCTGTTTAAATCTGACCAAAGCATTGACACATTTATGGAGTGGAATTAATTTCCACATCCATGTCAAATATTACTTCAACTTTTGCAACAACTTTTTGCAACGTTTCTTTACAAGTAATTGAACAACGTGACATTCCATAAAGTCATAAATATGTGAATATCGGTAATGCAGGGAGAGCAGTTGCCACACATATTCTGTTTTTATCATTTACGAGTAGATTAAAAAAATGCCTGTGGGCAAAGGGTGCAGCATGCAGCAACTATGGGGCAACTAAAATTACAATGGATATAAAAAACGGGAAGAGAGGAATTTAAATCTGCACGTGTTTGAATTTTGTTTTGTGTATCTAGTGAAGAAATAACTTGTACGAATAAAATTTAACATTAGGAAAGAAAATATGTGGTGATTTGAGTTATAAAGTTTTAGTAAAAGATTTCGAAATTCTATTACAGCAAAAATTTTCCTTCAAAGTAAATGTTATTAAAAACATAAATTTTGTTAAAGACTTTCCACTTAAACAAGAACACTAGCATTCAGCGCTAAACTTATTAATATTTTTTAATAAAATTTTCTGTGTGCCTTAATATCGATATCAGGCACCATATTACCGCATTCGATATCGATCGAAATTTCAATACGATTTAAATGGAATTTTCGACCGATTCCTAATGTCGTTATTTGGGCCCTGACCTCAAAATATCTCTATTCTTCTTCATCTGTCTTCTTAATAGCATCTCTTCTTTTCTAGTTCCGGCAGGGATAAGCCCTATACTGCATATGAATGGGCCATTCCTTAAGTGCTGTTTGTACAAAAAAAATAAAAAATTACACCAAAATCTGGAGCCGAGATTTTTGGTAATTCTTAATTTTCGAAAATTATTTGCTTCTCCTGTAAAATTTTTTCAATGTAACTCGAGTCTGTTCCTGAATGTAAATTAGCTACTCTTGTAACTAAAAACAATATTGTAACTATAAACTTTACATTAAGTTTAATGTTCACAAACTACACCAGTCCCCAAGCCCTAGAGGAAGCTTTGATTCATGCATGTGCAACACAAAACTATTTTTGTATTCATAACCAAACATCAAATGGCCCTACAGCTATTTAACCACAAAAAAAATTATGAAGAAAAAATATAATATCCTTCGAATTTAAAATGTAGCGAAAGCAAATATTGTGTCGAACATGTATGCGAATGTTAAATGCGAATACATATTTAATGCACACAAATTCAAAGTAAATCTTTAACGAATTTTTTTTAATCTTTCCCAGAATTTCAGTTTGACGTTCGTCATCCGAAAAAATGAAACAAGTTAACACAAACAAACCCTCAATGTTAGTTCACTTATTTGGCTTAACTGTCAAATCAAAAATTTATCAAAATGGAGTTTTTCTCAGAAAACCAGCACCAAACACACACACACACACACACATAAACAGTCATCCACAAAACCAAGTGAAAAGTAAAAGAGAAGTGAATAAATAAACTCATATCCAAGGGGAGCAAAAAAGCAGCACCAGGAAAAGGGCGCATGCTCCTCTAAAACAACGACCATTGCTGCTGAACTGCAACACAAACAAAAACGCTCCACTATGAACTTATTAAAAGCTTTCATGTCTCGACAGCTACTGTTTTGGTTGTAACTCTTACACACACTTGGGGAAGTGTACAATACAAAAATAGAGAGTGCCTGTATGTGTGCGTGTGTGTGTGTGCTGGAATTAACGTTCCAAATTGTTTAAGTGTTAGTAAGTATCATCAGGACTTTTTTCCTACTCATCCAATAAAAACAAAAGAAGTTTTTGTCGTATTCGATACAGTTCAATTATGTGTTTTTTTTTTATTTATTTTAGTTTAACAACAAAATGCTGGGCAAAGGACATGCGTAAATCAAAATGTCGATGTTTTTAAAAGTATTTGCATAATAACGTCTCTATAAAGCTTTAAATTTAAGAATTATTTGGCAGCAGCACTTTAATATTGAAAAGTAATGAAATAATTGTTTTTAATCTTTACAACACGAAATATTTGAAAGAATAAGCAACTTTGAAATTATTTTAGTGATTCTGCTATTAGACAGAAGTTACAGATTTTTAAATAAAAAGAAAGTCAAATGACTGTCACTGGAATATAAAATGTTCAATATGTTAAGGCCGAACCAAAAATAGAAACTGGCTGTTCGGCAGCTTGCAAGATTGCCGAATAGGAGATAAGCATGAGTATTGAATGTTACCCTTTAAATTTTCTTCAGTTTCCAGGTCCAAAGTTAGCAGCATCATATTGCCAAAGAATTAGACATGGATCAAATTATGTTTGATCTCCTCAGTGCTCATGTGTATCTACGTCTTTGTTGATAAACGTTATGCGTCTCCTACTCAGGCGCTACTGTTTTTCTACTTTTTTAATCTGTTTGCATTTTTGTAAATAAAAATAAAAATTGCATTAAAACAATTTTTTGTTGTCTTTTTAATTCTATAACTTGAAAGGTAACCGTAATTTTGCGAGGATATTATTTACAGATTAACATTCTCAAATCATCTTTCACAACTATTTTCAAAGTAACATTCAATACATTTTCACATACGTTTCATATTTTTTGTTTGTTTGCAAACACTTACTCTAAATAACTGCTATTAAGACGGTCAGTCTTCGAAGAGTTTTAATACAAAATCCTTAATTATATGCAATAAGTTTGCTATTAATTTAGATATACGGTGAGTAACGTTCAATACATATTATAAGCATAATTCACAAAAAGTTCCAATATTTAGCATTAAAACCGCATTATCTTCTTATATAAGTTTTTTAGAACAATAGTAGATATGAAAGAAAAAGGGTAACGTTCAGTACACCAAATTTTGAAAACAATTTATTTAAAAAATTTGTCAGACTGAGCCAATGCAGATCTTTTAATTGAAATATCCTTTATAAACTCGAACGTACTTCTAGGTGTGTCCTTGTAAATTTTTTACTATGATAATGTCCACTTCTGTCATACTGGCCGTCTTGTTTTTATTAAGAAATGTTTTTTTTCATGAATAATTTCAGGTTAATCGGTTTTTGTTTTTTATTTATTTTATTTCAAGTTCTTTTAAATCAGCTTAAAGTGGATAACGTTGGACCTTTTTCCTTTTTAATATAAATTATTATTTCTCATAAAAACACAAAAAAATATGTAAATAATATTACCACGATTCCAACAGCATCAGCGTTAACAAAATAATGCGAATTAAGCTGAAATTAAAGCTTTTAAAAACAATAACACAAAGTCAATTGAAATGAAATTAAAATAAATCAATAATAAACATGAACAGATTGGCATGTCATTGCACATCCTTCGAATGCTGTAATCCTGTACACACCACAACACGATTAGAAAATTATGAGCACAATTTCAGCCTTTGATGAAATCGAGAATTCAAAAAAAAAAATATTTTAAAGTTGATTTATAAGAGGCCAAGACATTAATTCAAATACAATTATTCAAATTTCCCACAAGAGGATGTCAGAAGGAAGGGTGGCAAAAATCAAATACAAATACAAACACAAGCACATGCACAACTGTGTTTAAAAGTTTTCGCTACATACGAACCAAAAACAGCAGCAACAACTACAACAAGCCATTAATTTAATTTATAAGCAATTGACGCTGTTAACACCCCACCCCACCCAACCACCTCCACCTCCCCTTTTGCCAACGCACACACAACCAGAACATAATTTTTATTTATTTATTTATTTATGTGAGAGAATCCTTAGCATCATTAATTTGTTGTTAACTTTTTATGTGTTGCAATGAAAATTCAACGAGTAAAATTTAAACTAGAGACGCCAAAAAGTGTGTTCATTTACGGGAACATGACTGCGAAATTCTATAAAATAAGATTCTGATTCCCAGAGGAGTTAACCAACTAAAATGTGTTATACACGCACAATGGCAACAACAACAAACAGTATTTGCTATTGCTGCTGCTGTTGTTGTTGTATGAGAGCGTTTTCTCCCTCGCCGTTTTAAACAATCCGCTGCAGAAGTCACAGTGAAATCAGTGGAAACTAAAATAATTCCGAAAACATTTCTTAAAGCAGCTAAGATCAAAAATATTCAATATTGAATGTTGTACAAAACACTTTAAACAATTTACACTTAGAGAAAAGGTTGAGTTTCTAATTTGAAGGAAATTATGCAGAATTTTGTTAGGCCGTTAGTGGTCTAGACAAGCATTTTTATGGTACGAGTGAACATTTGTTACTATTTGTGACACCAAAATGTTTGATGCCACTTGTTGCATCAGCTGCGATGTTGTTTCAAAGGTCCTTGAAAGAAACCACAAATGCGACTTAAGAGAACTCTCGATTGAATGCATCATTAATTGTTCAGTGGATGTTTCTTTAAAGGCAGATGAATATGCGTTACTGCCCTGGCAGTTAAACGGAACAACAAATTATTGCTGATAACCGAAGTAATACAAAGAGTAAGACGAAACCTTCGACCCTCAGTCCTCCAAATACCATTAGTTGTAGAAACTATTAATAAGAAGAGATAAATTCTCATCGAACTGGTTCCAATGAAAACTTAAAGCAAATGCAAGGGGTTGCGGTCAGTAGCTGGAGGGAAACTATTGAACTCTCTTTTGTAACGTTTGTGATCAATACTTATTCTAATTGTTACATCAACTGAATGGGAAGTATAAGCTACGCGTACCATGCATTTCAGAAACAAAACACTAAAGACGACACATTGCCAACACCGGTCTGTTGCCACACTCAAACTAACAGGGAATGGCGAAAACTCATTCGCACGCAACAATTTCTTTCAGTGCACCATGAGAAATTCCTTTTTGCTCTTCGGGCTTATATCTTTCTGCAAGCAAACCAACAAACATCTTTCATTCACAATTGTATTAACTATAATGATGACAATGATGTTGATGATTATGATTATGAGGACGATGACGATGCGGATGCGGATGACGACGGTTAGTTCTATTACTTACAATACAAAAACATTAGTTAGGTCCATGATGATGATGTTTGTGACGTTGATGTGACGAGCACACAACTACATACGAGCACTCTTGGGCATACATACAAACACACATGTACACACGTACGCACACACACAATTTTTACAATATACTGTGAGAAAGAGCAGGCGAGGAGGTGTTAGCAGAAGACCAAGTTTGTATGTAAAATACTGGCATTAAAAATATATTTTCAGCTGCTTTTTTCATTTCTCATGTCTACCAAAAAGCGAAAGCAAACAAAAAATTTACTGAAAAGGGGTTGCGGCTTTTGTTGACGATAAAAACATTTCATCGCACTACACCAGTGGTCGTCAAAGTGGTGCCTGCCAAGATCCAAGTGTCTGTAACTTAGCATTTACACATGAAAGTAATTGCATGAAAGTCGCAATACAATCACATTTTTTCAAACTTATTTTACTTTCCACTCAGCTTTCCCCGATTTTTTCTAGAAAACAATTTCTTGACACTTTGTGAAACTGAAATGACAGAGCGGTAAACACTGTTGCCACTTCACAGACTAATATAAAGTTACAGGATTGTGATGAAAAACTCTAGTTCGGCTTAAGGTCCGAAGCACGGACCTTAAGCCGAACTAGAAAACTAGAGTTTTTCATCATATTAAACAACAGGTCAACTATACAAACACCCTACTTACAGGATTGTGTTAAAATAATAATTGTAAATCCAAGTTATTTTGTATATACATGAAATTCATTATAATAATTTTCTTCAAATATACATAAAAATTTCTTTTTGTAACAATAATCTCATTAAAAAATTAACAATAATAATTATTTCCAACTATTGCCTTATAAATTTGTATATGTGATTATTTTGGCAACTCTACAAAACAATACAAATGGACGCAAAATTAAATTATCAAAGCACAATAAAATTAATTAATTTATATAGTTCGTGCCCAATTTTATGGGATATGAATAATAAATTATATATTTATTCTTTTTTCTTGATTTTCGCTCTCAATTTCTAATTGTTTTAGTTCTAGAAGAATAGCAATTTTTGCAACTTTTCGCTTCGACGACATTTTTAAAATGAACTTTCACTTTCCTGTGTAAACGAGCAAGAAATTTTCAAGAAAGTTGTCTTTTTCATTAAAATTTTTATTTATAATACGTAGAAAGAAATTTCATGAAAGTACTTCCATGTGTAAATGTAGCGTAAGGCAGCTTTAAGAATAGATGGCAGTCCACGAATTTATTGAAGCTTTTTTGCAAAAATAAATTAATTATATAATTGTATGTTATGCCGAAGCTAAAGTCTCACTTTGAAGACTCCAACTGAATATTTTTCAGTCATATTTTGAAATATGAAGTAAAAACTCTCAATTAAATTGAACAAAATTCCCAGCAGCTCAGTAGCATCGCTAATTGTTTTTTCTTTAGACTTTTTGGAAATAAATTCCTTCTACTGGCAATACAAACAATAATTTTATTTTTCGTGACGCACGCTACAGAGTAGTTTCATTGTTTGGAAAAGCGTAAATAAAATTTATTTTTTAATAAAACTAAAGGGAATTTAGTGAGTAAAAATAAGTCCTTTAAGCCTTTAAAAAGTTGTTATATTGAGTCTACAGCTAAAAGATCTGGGAAGTGGCTTAAGATTTGGTAACAAGTCAATAAACTTTTGGCTGGCGGACTATTCCTACGTCTTGGCCATATGTAGACATTAAATCGCAGGTAAGCCTAAACATTTTTATCTCCGCGTGCAACACAACTTTCTCACTCACGGGTATAAAAATGAAAGTATTGAACAACAGTTTGGCGACCTCTGCACTAAGCAGTTGATTCAGTGTTTCGGTGTTTGCGTGCAAATGGCAGAAAAATATTATAAGAAACATCACATTAAATATTGTACTCCCGGGAGCATTTGAAAGATATAATATTTCTCCATTTGCTGTTTTAGTCAGTAAAAGAAGACACAGCGAAATCACAATAAATAAATATGCTTCGAGAAAAAAAACTTGAATTAAAAAAAATAATAATAAAAGTATATGAAATGTATTGGAAAATAGGAAAAGGGTTATTAAATTAACTTTGAAGATCATCCTTGGAAGGCTATTTAAATTTATCAATAATAACTTCTTTTTATACAACTTGGTATTCTTTTCAGGCGTGTGTGCGTGTGTTTTGGGATTTAGTATTACCTGTTTCTAAGTGACGTGTTACGACATTTATAATCTGCCCCGGGGACATTTTATAAAGGCAGTTGTTAACGCACGATAATGTCTTTAACCAGCGTCTGTTGATATGAGTTATGGGAGGACATGGTACAGTGAATGAAAATAGTAACGCAACAATCGAACTGGTTTTAAATCACTGATTTTAATTAAGTCATGTTTTGTAAATATTTTGCTCAGGACATTATCAGCACATCAAAAAATATACTGAGTGATTTTAAGACCATTCGTGGTTCTGTATCACGAGTTTTCAGATTAAACCTGTATTAGAAGCAAACAGGTAAAGTTCCGCCCAAAAGGACAGACTTGTGTTTATAAAATCGGTATTTTTCAATACCAAAAATTTGTTAAGTTTTATCTTCTCGCAGAATAATATTAACTTATTTACTGTCATGGTGTTTATTCTACTTTTGCATAAGATTATTTTGATGATCAGTTAGCCATTGATCGATGGAAAGCTTTATTATGTTGGTAGGAAGCAATGCCATCCTGAGGGTTCAATTGCGGAGGGCTCGATTAAAAAAATAAAAATAGTGCACCATAAGTAGCCTAATATATCTAACGATTCTCAGAATGATCGCTGATTGGAGAATAAAACTTCACACATGGCCACTAGTGGATTAAATTAAAGTCATTTTTATATTATATAGAGCTTCAGCATGTTTTTCTAAAAAATTATCTAAAGCAGATAAAAACATTTTAAAAATACTACACTCTTCATCAGAGTATTATTTAATTTTTACACTGTTCACAATTGCGTTCCCGTTGAATACTTGGCTGCACCAGGTGTTCGTCTACACACATACAATAACAACAGATTCTATTCACCAGACTATAGTTTCCATTTCTAAGCCTCACTGTAATATTTCACATTTTCCATATTTATAATACGAGTATGAAACATGAAAATAAATTAACTTCACGTGTCAAAACGCAACAAAGCGGTTTTATTTAACAACAAAAACGCTTAAAAGATGATGTCGAATGCGATCATTTGTGCGTTAGGAAACTTGTCTTACACACAAAACACACACACATACACACACACATATGAATACATCAAACGATATATACTCCTTTTAAGCAAAAGGCGGTGAAAAGCAAGGAAAATGCACGCGGTTTATCACAGGCGCCTTTATTGCTGTTTACACACACTCCCACACACACAACAATACTTGAGCCGAACTTCCGGCGGGCATACAGAGGTGAACACACACACAAGTAGTTAAATATGTAAAATTTGCTAAAAAGATTACACAGGACGTTACAAAAAAATATGAATAAGAATAAGTTGTACGTAAGATTTTTTTACTTGCCACACAAACTTTCACCATCAAACAATATTTTGCAACTTAAATAAAAAAAAAAGAAAATCAAATAAGGAAATCGCGATTTGTCACTTTCGCACAAGGCAGCGCCAAACTGCCTTTTGTGTCTGTCGCAAAAAAAAAATATTTTATCATAATAAAGAGGCAAAGGCTCAAAGTACATTTTCCTTTAAACGTCAAAAGTTTTAAATTTACTTTTCTCCATGATACCAAAAAAAAAAACAAACAAAAAAAAGATTCACTAAATAAATTATGCTCGTGTTTATAGAAACAAAATTAAACAAACAAATTTATATTTTAAATGGTTTGTGCGACAAACAGCATCTGTTTTTGGTAAACAAACAATGGCGTCATTTTGGCCAATAATTTTCTGTTATGCAGCCAAAGGCTGCTGACGATGTTGTCGTTTTTATTTGTTATTGAAAATTTTGTTATTTTAACAAATTTATTTTTAATTTACAATTGTAACCCAAGACCAGGATTTCTTTTTCTTATTTTTTGGTTGTTATCGAACTCCACAAGAATGAAACACACATTTTTAATATGAATCAATATTTGAAGTATATCATGTTGCAGTAAACTGTGTACACACACACAGCAACAGCAAGAGGCATGAATAAAAGTTGGAAAAAAATATATTGTGATTAAATCCTGCTACTTTAAAGTACTTGTGTTATTTACACAAAGACATAAGCAAGCCAACGTATAAAAGAGGAAACAAAGTCGGGAAAAATGGTTGAGCCAAGACGACTGGGAGAGCAACGATTTCATATACAAATAAATTCAGATACAAATATGAAAAATTATATTTATTCTTCAATGCCTCGTGATTTGATTCTTATCCCCCTTGCAGTATGTGCCCTAAATATTTAATTAAAAATCGAAGAGAAACGACAATCAGGGATAAATATTTCAGGCGGAGAATATTTCAGGCTGTAACTATTCCTTTTGGGATGTGAAGGTGTAAAGGGTTTTCCATTTAGTGAATTCAAAACCTGAGGTCTGGCAAGGCTGTCAGCTGTTAACTGTCTGCCATATGAACAGTCATTTATTGAATTAAAGGCGTGCGTTTTGCGCACATGGATCCTTCAACAGCCGAAGAACGTGCTATATCAATAGTAAAGACTTCGAGCATTGCGGAATAATTACGATCACCAGAGTTTTTTAGAAAAGCATAAATTCCCACTGTCCCACGTATGAGATTGCAGCAAAATCAGTTTTGCAAAGACCAGAACATGCGCATCTATTTGGTGTAGGGTATGGAAATAAAAATTTTAAGATTCCAGAAGTGTTGTTATGTAAAAGCTATGATTGCTAAAAAAAAAACCAAAAATGAAAAAAAACGATTAAAATTGGAGGGTGGAGAAAACTCAACAGCTCAAACCCTCAAAAATATAAAAATTTTCTATAGAATTAAACACACTGTAGCAAACTTCATTTAAGAGGCACCGAGTTGTTTCAAGCACAAACAGCAACAACGTCGCCGTCATTATTATCAACATCATCAACAACATTCTCAACAACATCATAAAAACGCGGCGAAGCGCTTGCATTTTGAAGGACACTTGAATTCCTGTTTTATATTTACGAAATAATATTTTAACGCGCCAAGATAATAAACCCTCGCAAAACCTACTGGCCGAAACATTTCATTAAGGCCTGCGAATAATGAAGACCTGCCTGCCATCAAGAAATTAAGTTCAAAATACTAAATAAAATGTAAAAAGTCAAAACTGCGTGATAAGGATATTTTCATAATGTTGGCAAACTCACCTCAATAAACTTGCAACAGCGGCAGCAGCAGCGGCAGCACAAAAGTTTTAAATAATCCTGCAAAGAAAAAGAAATTGTTAATACAAAACAGTCTTTTAAATTGCAATTTAAAAAAAGGATTTGATTTAATTTAAAGTTTTTTGTAATTCATCACACACGAGGCATGCCCCAACTAATATTAAGAGCTGCTGCTATTATGCGACTATATTCTCCTCTTGTTCTTAAAATATGTTCAACTTATTCTCCTCCTTCTTCCTCTTCTGCTTGTGCTTGTGCTTGTGCTTCTGCTTTGCACTTCTTAACAACCAAGATTTTGATACACTTAACTAACATACTTGCAACACTTGCGCTACGCTACGAAAAGTTCCTAAAGTGTGAGTAGGTGTGTGTGTGTGTGTGTGTGTGTGTGTGTGTGCGTATAAGTGGTCGACATATCAACATTTCAATTGATTTGAAGTGTTATGTGAAACGTATGCGGAACACTAAACCCTTTCAGATTTGAACGCTTTAGGACTCACATGAAACACTCGAGTGAGCGCTATGCATGAGATGTGTGTGTCACACACACACACACCCCTACAAACAAATCCAATAAAATACTCATCCGTGCTAGCACACACATCCATCTGCAACAAAGTCACATATTAGTATTGCTACTGTGTGCCGTTCTTAAAATAAGAAAAAATAAATAAATAAAAAATATAAGAACTGGAATAAAAAAAATCGAAAAAGGAAAACTCTTAAAAAATCAGAGCGAAGAGCAGAACAGAACAGAACAAGCTAATGCACGTTTGTTTCATGCGAACGGTTGGCTGCTGCCTTCTTAATGGTCTTAATAAAAATGTTACAATTTATTTAATTTAACTTAATTTAATTTAAATTCACGCTACTCGAACTCAAGCAAGCGAACAGGCAACTCCATTAGGCAAAAACGTGTCCAGGCGACAACAGCTCTAAAGCAAATCATTCAGCCTGTACGAGTGTATCTCAAATATGACATGTAAATTCCTTTTTAATGCACTCGCATTTGTACACCGAAGCCATCCATGTAAATCATTTTAGGAAAAATCCTCATAAATTAAATATAACAAATGGATTTGTTGAATGAAACATTTTAATGCCACACAACAGCACAACAACTCTATACTCTTACATCAAGGAAAATTTAATTATGAAACTTAGGAGTAGATTTAAAGGTGTCCCATTAAAAGAGCTCTTAAAAACAATGTCTGCTCTAAAGTGCCTAAAATTTTCTTACAACGCAAATTAGTTTATGGCCAAAAAAACTAAACACTTTTCCTGTTGCACAGCCGCCAGCCCACCAGCCAACCCAAACAACACGGATTTCGAAAACTAAATTATAGTCAAAACATTGATAAAAGTATCCAATAAATTCAATTTCATTTCAGCAGGGATATTACTCTTTCGTATACAACACAAAAGAAAAACAGCCCAGATAATACATTTTGCGTACAATCTTCAGAATAGAACAAAATCTCTACAATTAAATGCATTTCTATGCCCTTAATTGTAACTATTAAAGTTTCGCCTCACAAGTACCGATAACTACTTAAAAAAATAAATTCAAAGCCAAAATAAAAATTTTTAAATTAGAAAAAAAGTCTACTTCGTAGAAGAATGGCAAATTTAGCTTCAATAGGAACGCATCCCTCATATCCTTTATATGAAATATTTAATTCATGAAAAAAGTATATAATCTGAATATGAAAAAAATTGCTGACTACTCACGGAATTGCCCACCTAAGCTTTGTGACAAATTCTCTTGCTATAGCGGCAAGGATACGTTTATCGCCCATATATCATATCAATTACAAGCGATATTTAAGCTCCATTTAAGATCACAATGCAAAAATAAAAGCCTCAAGAACCACCCTCAAAATTATGCTTTTGAATTATAAGACAAATTCCATTTCAATAGCAGCAAGGATACGTTGCCCTCCCATATATCCTTTTCATTAAAAATTAAAATTTAACAATTACTACAATCAGAATGCAACAAAAAAACAACAAAAACTGGCCTCGAAATTGCACTTCTTAGTTTTATAGGAAATTTCATATCAATTGGTGAAAGGACCTGCCTATCGTCCTTCTTATTAAAAATTAATTTTAAGCTTAAATTACAAATTATGATTCTAAGTTTTATGGTAAAATCCATTTCAAAAACAGCCAGAATGCGTTTGCCTCCCTTATATCCTTCTCATTAAAAATGATATTAAAACATCAACTCCGACCATAATACAACAAGAATTTAAAAAATACTTTTCAGAGCTGCGTTTCTGAAAAAAAATATATAAAAAACTATGATGCATTTCAAATAATAATTAAAATCTAAATATAATCCATTCAATATATAAACTTTTCCCCTTTTTTTTGAAATTTTCCAAAGTATTAAATCAAATATTTAATTTGCGAAAATTCAGTGTCCTTAAAAGGGTTTTGCCCATGCAAAAGAAAAACAAGGAACAGCGACACCTTGGAAAAGTGATTTACATTTCTAATAAAAATCCCATCGATAAATGTTGTTACAACACTTGTCCCATCCAAACATACAATCACACAATCACACAATCACACACATGCACACACGGCAACAAACAAACATGCAACAAAAAAAAATTCTACACGTGAGCTTAGGAAGCAAATCCTAATGAAGAAGGTGGCCACGTCGATGGCTAGAAAGGGCGTTTTATTTATTTAACTTGCTATTCGGGTGACAACATTAAATTAAGTGAGTCCTTACAGGACCTCCACCCTCTGTGTTGACGAATAAAAATGTAAAGGAAATCAATTTGATTAGATTTAAATTTAAAGTAGCGGATGATCGTCTAGATTTCTATGGGGTCTTTTATCGGGCACGTGCCAACGAAACGTGCATTAGAACAACAATGACAGCAACAACGATTTGAATTTAAAATGTCATGTCAGTGTCCTCTGCTATCCTGTATAACAAAAGTGAAGAAAATCAAAGACATGCTGCCGTTCATACGAGTGCATTGTGGGCACAGGAAGGAGTATCTTAAGCAAAGGGGTGGGCCATTAATGCTTTTCAAATCTCATACAGCTCGAGATGAAAAAATAGTTTTTCAACAGCATGTATTTTATTCGCGAGGCTTGTAGGACTTTGATCGTGCTAGTTTTAAGCGCTTGGCTGTACACTCTTATCAACTGACAAAATCCAAAAATGGAAAACCATTATTCACCAGATGGAAAGCGGGATTCGCAGGACGTCATCGCTCTTTGTGTATTTAAATACTTTAAATGTTTAACTTAAAATCGACACTCTGGACAACGATGAATGAATAATTGCACATAAAAAAGAAACAGAGTTCAAGGAGAAGCTTTTTTGCATGTGGTTCAAGAACCTAAAAAAGTACTATTTTCAATACACGAATACACTTTTTAAAGTACAAAAAATTGTTTTATTCAAAATTTACTTTTGGCAGGTTTTTTTGAGAGATATTTTTGTTATTTTTAGGAGAAACTTTTTCTAAGACAAACTTGTTAAAATATTTTCTTCGAACTATTCTCTTCTTAAATATACATTTTTCTAATTCGCACCAGCACTCGGGGTGACCCCTACATATAGTGCATTGCCCCGAAACTAGAAAGGAGGGTATAGTATTGAGAGGACAAATGCAGGAAGATGAGAAGACAGACAATTTTTTTGTAGCTATTGCAGCCTCTTCAATTTTTTGCTGCAGGGCCGACGCCGAGGATAGCAGCCTCATTCCTCTGCTCTTCAGTACACGAAAGTGTCAATCGCTGCCATTTATGGCCAGTGACCAGTGACAATCCTTTATCACTGAAACAGGCTGACAGCAACTAACACAACCATGCGCTAATGCTGGTCAGAAGAATTAGGCACAATATTCATGACTAAGAGGGGAGTCGAACTCTGGCCCCTCCATTTCATAATCTCGTATTAACTACTTCGCCGCAGAGCATCCTCATCTTCTGTTGTATATTTCTTTTTCAATGTTCTATTGAAAAACTATCCTTTCCAAAGGAGCTGTTTACTACATTTTCGCTATTAATTATCTGGCACAATTTTCCCTAACAGAATATGAAATACTAGTCAATTTAGTTCTCACAATAAAAATTTGGTTTTAAACAAAATCGACGATGCCTGAAATTTAATTGGACATTAAGCATATTTTTCAAATAGACAAACGAACAAGCGAACGAACAGAACAACAAACAAACGTGCAACAACACCCGTCTAACATTCAGAACGCAGTAAATCTTTCATCAACAACAACAACAAAACTAGAAAAATATATCCTTAAGCGTAATGCACCCTTAAAATAAATAAAAGTTAATGCTTAAATAATTCAATTTGCAACTTAATGCTACAAGTTAACGCCTACGGGTAAAATAGCAAATGAAAACAATAACAACAACAACAGCTACAGCCAAATAAACAAACATTCTCTCACACTTATCGTGGCGTATAATTTGGAAACAAATATCTCATCCCAACCCCAACCCACCGCATCCACAGCAACTGCAGACCACCAGCAACAACAAATAAACAACACAAACTTTTAATAAACGAAAACGAAGTAAAAAATAATAAATGAATGATGTTTCTTGTTACGTTTGCATAATTTAACATGTTGCCAAAAATGCTGTAGCTGAAGGAAAACAGGTACCACATGCTGCCTCCTTCTAGGACGAGTCGCTTTATTTGCTTGCATCCTTTGCTACTTAACAAACTTTGTCTTGTTGCCGAATGTTACATGCAATCCAGAGTTTTTTCATCCTTTCTTTCCTTTTTTGTTTTCTTTACAGTAACGTTGGCTTTTCGGCTCGTAACTCAATTTACTGACCACACACACTCACACACTCATTCTGCCGTCCAACATGTTTATAATTGCAAGAATGTTGAAACATCAAATTAAATTTAGTTGAAAAAGATCGGCCGGAGCACCTTTTCTTTGCCTGCTTCCTTTTTTCTATTTTCCTTAAGGCCCTTGAGCATGTTTATATGTCTTGATTAAAGGCTTATTGTGTTGAAATTAAACATAATTCGAATTTTTATTAAAAGGCTGTGATTCCATTACCTGCACCACACACACAAACACACACACACACACACTGGCATCCAAAAACACGCAGTTGTGCTACGAATCAAATGAACTTCTGAAAGGTTGCGAATTTAATACCACGTAGATTTTTATAGAAATTCAGGTCTTTAACTTGCAGGACTGCAACTCATTTGAAAAATTCGTATTAAGAATATTTTGATTAAGAAAAAGTACTGACGCAAATAAAAAGCCAGTAAACGCAACAACACGTAGAAGTAGCAAAATATAAAATTTATTTCCAAACAATATTGTTGAGGCTAGGATTTTGCCATCTAGTCTTAAATTTGTTTTCTAGGGAGAAGAGAGTCTTATACAAAACTTTCCTTTGGCCGGTTCGAAGAAACCGATCCCAATTGAAAACCAACTCCCCGCATCAGGAAGCAAGCAACTTATGGCATTCCCAGCAACACTTTTGGAATGTTTACCACATTATTTCAGGATATTTAATGATTAACGTATATAAAATGTCGGTTTTGCACAGTGGGGGATTTAAAAAAAAATGGAAATAGTTCTGCAGTTTTATTTTAATAAAATCTCATAAAGTATTTCAAAAAGTTTCACTGAGTGTAAGTTTGGAGCTTGGATTTTATATTTTTAGAAAGAATGGAGATACGGGACCCCAAAGTGGATCCCCAAGAGGGCATGAAAAATTCAAAACTGATAATTTTAATCAAATAAAAAGGAATATTTTAAAGGCAGATTTCCTTAGCACAGAAATTAGACTCTTTTAGCTGCCACTCTTTTGCTTTAAATCATATTTGATTGGCTAAAACTGTATTTCAGTGTTTTGAACAGTTTTAGCTATAAATCATGAAAAAAAAGTTGGTTTAAATATTTTCTAATAAGAAAAAAAAATTTTTTGGGTATTTAGAATTATTTAAAAAAGAGTACTATGAAATATATCGCTATTGCAGCAGCTACAGCGTTTCTGAAGGCACATGCTTTTCTTCTGTTTAAGTCAAGTTCAAAGCCTGTTTTCGAAAATTTTCTAAACTCCACATTATTATGCTGTTGACTGTTTCATAAAAAATTACGTCTGAGCAAACACTCTTTCGGCATCTTCAAAAATTTTCTTTGGGAATTGCGGGGATCTCAATGAGCTCTATTATTAAGTATATCCTTCTACGCCTTAGAGCGAGTCTTCAGCCGCAAATATTGTTGAACTAAAAAATAAATCCAAATCAGCCATGAAAATACTTCCCACTTCATATTCATTAATAATTCTTGCACTCCTTGACGATTGTGCCACGGCATTACTTGAAGCAAAAATCGTGTAATGATTTGTAACAACTACAGCCATCACTGCTTAATTATTTTATTTCTATTATTTATTTTAATTATAATTTTGTTGCATCGCGGCTTGAGTGGCGCTCGGGGTGGGTGGCTATTCTTCGGCTAAAGGACTTTTATCATTAGACTTCATTAAGGTGTAAGTACATGGGCCTTAATAAGATGTCTACACAATTACAAACATGTGTGAATTTGTTAATTGGTGTTGCTACGATGCTGGTGCATCATCATGAGCATGCAACTGCATTTATTCGCAAATTTACAAACATACAAAGAGAGCATACAAATTAAGTGTTGCATGGAACTTGTGTACAAGCGCACACATCTTGGCACCTTATTTCTATTGTTGCTTTTCGTATGTGAGATTTTGTATAAACAATTTTTATACCCTTCACAAAAAAGTGAAAGGGTATATATAGGTTTGTCATTCCGTGTGTAATTTCTTCGATATGCACATGGGACCCCATAAAGTATATATATTCTGGATCCTTATGAATAGCGATGACGATTGAGCGATGTCGGTCTGTCCGTCTGTCCGTCTGTCCGTCCGTCTGTACGTGAAATCGGTTTTCCCAAGCTCCCAGAAGAGCTAGAGACTTCGTTCTTGGACCGTTGGATTGGAAATGAACTTAAACAGGCTGCTATTGAAATTCAGAAAGATCCGAAGTATGGTTCCAGAGCTGGGAAGCTTACACCTATTTCTCGACGCAAAATTTTTACCAAAAATCAATTATTTTTTTTAATGTTTGTAAATTAAACCTATTTCGTGCTTTAGGGAGCCTCAATGGTCTATTAAAAACTAAAAAAATAAAAAAAATTTTCCAGGGATGGGAAATAAAAAAATTTTTTTTCGGCTTATTCCGTATTTTGTAGTACATGTAGTATCTAAAATTGTTAAAAATTTTAAGTTTTTCTTTAACAAAACCACTTTATACGTCATGAAGATTTGCATTGGCAAAAAAAAATTTTTGTTTTTAAATTCAAATTTTACTTCCAGGGTTGGGAAATTGCATTGTTTTTATAAGTGAAAGTAATGAAACAGGTCTAGCCAAGCCCCCAGAAGAGATAGAGACTTCATTCTTGGACCGTTGGATTGGAAATGAACTTAAATAGAGTGGTGTTAAAATTCAGATAGATCCGAACTATGGTTCCAGAGCTGGGAAGCTTGCAGCTATTTCTAGACGCTAAATTTATACCAAAAATAATTTATTTTTTTTAATGTTTGCAAACTAAACCTATTTCGTGCTTTGGGAAGTCTCAATGGTGTATTAAAAACTAAAAATATGAAAAAAAAAATGTTCAGGGATGGGAAATAAAATTTTTTTTTTCGGCCCATTCCGTATTTTGTAGTACATGTAGTAACTAAAATTGTTAAAAATGTTAAGTTTTTCTTTAACAAAACCTCTTTATACGTCATGAAGATTTGCATTGGCAAAAAGAAAAGAAAATTTTAGATTCAAATTTTGCTTCCAGGGGTGGGAAATTGAATTTTTTTTATACATGCAAGTAATCAAACAGGCAATCGATGTTGTTGTTTTTTGTTTTTTGCCAACTAAAACAGTCGTATAATTTAGGAAGAACAAAATTGGTATCAAAAATTCAAAAATAAAAAATAAAATTTCGAATCCAGGGATGGACAAGTGCAATATTTTATGGTACATGAAAGTTACCAAAATGGTAAAAAATTTGCAATTTTTTGTAAATAAAACTACTTTATACTTCAAGAAGCATTGCACTGATAAAAAAAACAAAAAAAAAAAATTTAAATTTCGTTTCCAGGGTTAGAAAAATTAAATTTTTTTTGGTACATGCAATATTTTGTAGTACATGTAATAACCAAAATGGTTGCAAAATTCGACTTTTTCTTAAACAAAACTACTTTATACCTCATGAAGATTTGCATTGATAAAGAAAATTTTAAAAAATTTAAATTTCGCTTCCAGGGTTAGGAAATTGAAATTTTTTTAAACATAAATGTAACCAAAAAGGCAATTGACGTTGTTTTTTTTGCTAATTAGAGCTGTTTTATAATTCAGGAAGAACAAATTTGGTATTAAAATCTTAAAAATCAAAATTTCGACTCCAGGTTTGGACATATGATATATTTTATGGTACGTGAAAGTGACCAAAAAGTTTAAAAATAGTATTTTTTTTTCAACTAAAGCTATGTTACGCCTCACTAAGAATTGCATTGGTAAAAAAATAAAAATTCGCTTCCAGAGTTGGAAAATCGAAATACTTTTCGTACATAATAGTACATACATAAATTAAAAATTTTGGGTTTTTAGTGAATTAAAGCTATTTTATATATCAGAAAAAAATAGATTAGTATTAAAAAATTAAGAATTCGGTTCCAGGGTTAGGAAGTTGACATTTTCTGATTCATAAAATCAGCCATTTTATTTGTTATTTTTGATTTTTATGATGAATTATACATACTTTATTTATCAGAAAGAAGTAATCTGGTATTAAAAACCAACAACATTAAAAACCAAAGACGATTCTACGGTTGGACAATTAGAACTTTTTGGGGTACATGAAACGGATTTTTTGTTTTGTTTGTAAATTAAATATATATAATATTTTCGAAAGACGTTCATAGGTATTAGATATAAGAGAAGCCAAAAATTTAGCTTCCTAGTCGAAAAATTTAAACGTTTTCTTAAATATAAAAGTAACCGATAACATTATTTTGATATTTTAATTAAACCTACTTTCTGTTTTGGCAAGAAAGAAAGAAAGAAGAATTACATCTGTGAAGGGTATATAAGATTCGGCACAGCCGAATATAGCGCTTTTACTTGTTTTATTTCTATTTTATGTGTGTAATTTTTTTCTCTTTTATTTTTTTTTGTTTTTTGTCATTGTTCTAGTCCCGCATAATGTTTCTGTATTATAATGAATTTTTTTGTTGCTGTTATTGTTGTTTAAATAAAAGAAAAACAACAACAACAAACAAGTTAAGTGCTCCGAGTCCATTAAAAGAAGGTAAAAAGTTTAGCTGCTACAATTAAGAGGCATCCAAGTAAAATGCTCTAATACTTGTCACATGCACACATACACACGCACATGCTCCTGACTGCCATTAATTTGGCAGTTAATTGCAATTAAGGAAGCGGACTTAACAGAACCATACACACACCAAACAATCAACACAAAGAATAACAAGACGGCGAAGACGAAGAAGACGAAGGAGAAGCAGAAGAAGTTGCGTCTCCGTAAAAAGTTAATCCATGGCCAAGTAGCAAACAGGCGTCACATATTCACACATCCTCAGCGTCATTAGTAATTAAGAAATTACTAAAAAAAACAACAACAATAACAACAAATTAATGAGTAAAATGACAATAAAAACACCAACTTATAAACCCATACATACATGCAAATAAATAAATATTACACTAATGGCAACGTCTGTGTGTGAGTGTGTGCATGTGTGCGATGTAAGTGTACGAAAAATCAAAAACAATAGTCCTGCTTGTGTTTTTAGCACCAGCGTCAAACTGTTAAAGCTTTTGTTTGTTTAAAAACAATTTCGCAAATGGATTAATTGTTTTGTTTGTCATAATTTTTTGTTTTTATATTAATTTGTTTAAAACAAAAGAAACTAAGCGGGAAGTACACAGCAATAACATTTAAAATGATGCCGTAAAATCAAGTCAAAGCCAAATCATATAAGTTTTTTAAAAACATGTTCATGAGTAACTTTCACAATCATGCGTTATTATAATTAAAAGCACGTTATAAAACAACAAACATTTATTGCAAATATATGAAAGAAATATGCAAAATGAAGCGATCAAAATCCAAACATATAACGAGATTAATAAAGCAAGAACGATCTGAAGCACGATTGTGAACAAAGAATACAAAAAAGTCTCAATATCTAATACCGATTTTATTTAAGTTCATGTTAAATAATAATAAGAAAATTTTAATATTCCACTTGGTATGAAAGAAAGAGAATTTGTGGAAAACGGTGGATGATGTCTCCCCTCGCATTTATCAATTGCATTAAGTAAAAGTTTCCCCCTCTTGAGGAAATTATTAGAACGATACAGCTATTAAGTTCCTGCACACATTTGCTGGCACAACACTACCGCCCTCTTGAAACAAAAACTCTACCCATAAGGTTTCTGTCAAGAATAACTTAGTGAAGCCACAAGTTCCCCTGTGGTATGGCAGTTCATATGAGTACAATTGTTGATAACACCGATTACTATTATAAATCACCTTCAGGTAAAACCAACAATTGTTTTATGTAGAGAGAATAGAATTTTCACTACTTTTTCCAAACCGGGAAATAGTGCAATTCCAAAAGGATTAAAATCCTACAATATTTATTGCAGTAAGAACTGCTGCTACAAATTCTGACACTTTTACTTATTACATCCGAATGTTTAAAAATTGCTGTAGCTGGTGGGCAACGCTAGCCTGTCAGTCCAATGGTCGTGGGTTCGATTCCCGCCGGATACTCCACAGCCAAGCAAACCGCTTCGCGGGCTGTGATTGTTTAAAAGAAAATGAATAAATAAATATTGGAGGTAATGGTACCCTAATAGAGCAGATGTCGTGGGTTCGATTCCCGCCAAAGTCCTTAGGTGTCTGTCGTCTTGTTATTCAGGTAGCATACCCAAATGGGCTAGCTATGTTAAAAGAAACTAGCAGCCTGTACAACCTAACCAAATATATGTAAAATATACGCATATAAGTTAGATATAAATATATATAGCGAAGTTATTAAGTGGGATAATTAGAATAGAGCTACTCAAAGCACGTGGATTCACGCAACACCTTTTAAAAACTCCACTGTTTTATACAGGCCGACCGGTTTCAATAGTTTGCCTCTTACATATCCTCAATAATGAAAAGACTTAGTTCCTGAAAAGTTGGCAGCACTGTTGAAAAACATGTTTTGTCAACTTCCCACCCTTGCCATATAAATTTTCTCATTCAGTTTGCTTTCAACTGTCAAAGAGAAACCGTTGTTGTGTTTCGTGTTTGTGCTTTGTTGTGTACAGAAAAGCATTTCGTTATTTGGGTGTTTGAGTGTGTGTTCAGTTCTTTCTAAAGTAAAACTTTTTTATCGCAAACGTTTCTTTTCCTGCTCTTGTTTTATTAATTTAATATTTGTGTTTCTGACAGAAAACAATATCTATTTTTCTTGCATCTGAACAACTTTGCTTGAGAAATTTTATTTTCCTCATTGTTGCAATAAAATAGAATTGGTTCTTAGCACACAAAAAGTTGTGAAAAAATAATAAAAAAAAAACAAAATGTAAATATGGAAGAAAAGTTGTTGTAATTAAATATATAAACTGAGATATAATTTGTCAATCATTTTGTTGTTGTACTTTAAACTGAACGGATGATTCATGTGGATGGATTTGCGTTTTGTTATTCGTAAACTTATTAATAAATAAATTTATGTTCAATTAAAAAAATTGTGTGTAACATTCAAACTACAAAATGTGTACCTATAAACATATGTTTACTATTTGTTGTTGTTGACGCGTTGTTGTTGTTTGAAATTAATCATCAAAGAGATTGATTGATATCAGAAAAACGTCAGACAAGCAGCCAGCAGCTGAAAACGAAAATATCAGAATGAAATCTGTAAAAATATTTTTCAGGTAAACAAATTCTCATTCAAACTTCCAATAACAATTAAATTAAAACGTTGATTTGGACATTGGAATACACATCTAAAGCTATAAAAAATCAATAGGTATCTAGTGGGTATAAAAAAAATCAATCCAACTACGAATGCAAGAATTCGTGCCTCCGTTTATACAAACACACGCACACACACGCTCTGAAACCACTCGTTTTCTACACCACTTTATCAGTCAACAATCAAGAAATAAAGCAATGCCTCGGACGGAAGAGGTGAAGTATTTTCTGTAATATTAACCATGCTGCCAGACCGAGCGAAGTATTTGTAATTAATCGTTTTTTATTATAAATACAGTTAGGATATAAAAACAAAACACGATTTTATTTTTAAGGCCCCCTTACAAGTTGATGGAGTTATTTAAACTTAGTTAAAATTTTTGTAAAAATAATTGATTTTTCACATGAAAACAATGGCTCTTCGTCAACGTCAAGTCAAGAGAATAACAAAAATAGCTTGGTTCTGCACTCAATTTCTTCAGCAGTTGACAATTTCTAAGTCCCAGTTTACATTGTGCGATTTTTGCCGCTGCGATTCTTATTTTGTGTGAGAGTCCTGAAATAGGAATGTATACCATTTGTATTCCTTTCTCGCTCTTCCTCACTAAATATCAAGAATTGCTGCGACAAAAATTGCATGGTGTAAACCGGGACTAACAACCTCATGGTATATTCAAGGCCTCTGAGAGCAGTTACAGGCTGTCAGAAATAGTTGGATCTTGTCCACAAGGATTAGTCAAGTAGCCTGATGTTGATATTGTCTTGAAATGTCGTTGACAAATAGTTGCAGGATAAAGGGAATTATTTATACATTAACGGAACTCTCATTGAAAATTGTTATTTAAGAAAATGTTTTGGTATAATGGCCAAACATTTTGTTTATTTATACTTATGTTGTTATATAATAAAAATATGGACAACTTATAAAATAAATTCATTTATGAAACGGTTTCTTAAAAAACTGGTGTTCTCATTTGTTAACTCCACTGGATTTACATATATGAGAAATTTCAAAATTTCGGTATTATAGGAAGATTATCCGTGCTTCCTTATAAAAAAGTGAAATTATATTAATTAATTTCTGGCGCAAACTAACCAATTGCTGAGCATATTCTTAGCGACTTAAAATACTGTCTATTTCATATAAAAAATTCTAGCCATCTGGCAGCCACTTAAACATTTTATACCAACAATTTTGTGTTGGTTCCTCTCGCTCGTATCTAGTAAATATATTCGCTCTCTGTATTTTTTGTTTGTTGAGTATGAAAATAATACAACAATCGATGGTTTTGCTGGTATTATTTTCGTAAATGACGTAAGCGTTGAAACGGCTTTTCAAAAAAAGGAAAAAAAAAAATCACAGAGCAAAAAAAAAACTTTCAAAAGACCTGTGAGCAAGAACAACAACCACAACCAATAAAAGAAAATCTTTAGGTACGTTTGGGATTTTGGAAACCCAACAGATACATTGACTCGATGTTTATCCGTCACTCGTTTTATTAAAAAAAACTACAAATAATGCTGAACGAGCAAGTAGAGTGATAATTAAATAAAGATTAAAAAAAAAACAAATAAAATGAGCATAATAGTAAACAAAATAGTATATAGAACAAGAGATGCAGATTAAACACATTTTGGGCCGTTGACCCAACAGCCAGCCTAAAAATGGACCATGTAAATTATTCATCCAAATTCAATGTACATACATATTAATACATATGTAAATGTATGCACATACATAGGTACATGCATATGTATGTGTATGTGTGTACAAAGATTGCTTCATTGCAAAATCGAAACAACTTCTCTGTCATTTGAAAGGAAATGGTTTTTACTCGTAGGCACATGGGAGGTACCTATTGAAGTTTCAATTTTTTCCCCTCTATAAATTATAACAAATTAATTAAAACTACGGAAAGGACCAAATGAATTACATATTCGTAATTATAAAATTAATTATTCAAGAATTTTGCACGAATTCTTTCGTATGACAAATTCAACACGGATTCCAAAAGTCTATTTCATTGTGCTCTTAAAATTAGGCAAAAATCCGTTCTTAATTTTAGATAATTTATACATATTTCAGCGTGTATATCAATTTTTAATTTGTGGGATTTACTTAGAAAAAAAAATCCGGTAACTTGCATTGCCTCGTCCTGAGTATTCACTTAAACACCCAGAAATATTAATTTCTAACGTCAGGCTAAACTTTCTAATCTAAACTTCAGCTGGTAAAACAGTCGCTCATTTAAATTTTATGAATTCAGTGAAAGTGGCTACTCTGAATGGCTTCAGCATTCGTGTCATCTGGGATTATAATTCATATGGCATTTTACGAAAGCGAATTAATTTTTACGTTTAAATTATCACGTAATATAAAAATAAATTTATATTGAGACGCAGTTAACAAAATTCAATGTAAACAACCAAATAAAGTTGTGTTAAATACAATATAAGTATTTCATTTTATTTTTTTATACAAATAAATAAATATTAATAGGAGGTATAGTTTGGAACTATTTAAATCAAATCTTTCTTGCTATACTTGTGCACACACATACATAAGTACATACTTATGCACGTACATACATACATACAAACATTTATTATAATTCAATTCGTTAAGTGTCACCTCCACTCAGCGTTTGACAAGCCAACAAAATGTTGTCTGGCTTTCAAGCGCACATTTTGTATCTATGTGAATATTTGAAAGAAAAACATGTTACGAATATTCGAAAGGAAATCAATAAGTATTTCTAAAATAATGAAAAAGCAACACGTTTAAAGAAAAGCCGGGCTTGAGTCTCTCTGTATCATAAACGGAATGGTTTGAGACTGAACGAAACATCAACGAATGGCATGCAAATCTATTCCAGTGGCCGAAGCGCTGCAGCTAATAACCTAACAAGGAGCGGAGGAACCTGAGTTCGTGTACTAAAGAGCAGAAGAACAGCACCCTCCCTCGTCGGCCCTTTAGCAAAAAAATTAGACTGCGAAGTAGAAGGTTGGCATAGCTACAAAAAATTCTCTACCACCTCATCTGTCCCCTCAATACTATAACCCTTTCTAGCTCCGGCGCAATGCACTGCATTTTGCACTCGTCCCCTGAGTGCACAATTCAAAAAGAAAGGAAAATCAACATCAATTTCATTATTTAAAATGTTAACGCTCACTCTTCGTGAGTTCGTCTTAGGCTTTTTAAAAGTTTACTTTTGGACACCGCGTTTCCAATTTCAGTCAATGAAAATAATCATTGTTATATAATTAATAATTATTTGTAGTACCTACAAGATATTGTGGGATCGCAAGACTTAGGATCACAATATTTGAGCTCACTGTTCTACCTGCAAAGATATGAATTGATCGGCCCAAAAAGAGCGTTAACCCCACTGTGCATTTTTAAACATTAAAAATAATCCAGGCAAAAACTTTAGATTTCCAGGTCTTTATAAATTATTACTGATTTCGCCGCCCTACAAGTTTACAGGTTCTATTACAGCAGAATTTAATTTGATCAAATTAGAGTAAACCGTAAGTCTCCATAATAACAAAAACAACAAATAGCCATTAACTGACTGACTGTCTTTAGGCCCAAATCAAATAAGAATATCAGGTTTTCATATCATTTAACTTATTTAATTTCATTTTTTTTTTTTGCTTTTGTTGCAGTACCAAAATTGAACAATAGGCAACAATAGTTTAGTTTTAGTGAAGGCGTATTTCTGATCAAATTGCCATTCCTAATGCTCAAATTTCATCTTGTATAGAATTTTTTATTGTTAAACAAATACAAGTGGTTTTCTTTTTGCTCTTTTGTCTGTTTAAGAGAGCAGAAATACGTTTTAGGCTGGCTACAATAAATAAAAATCTCAGATAAAAACAAAAACTTTCAAACGCTAAGGAGAACAACAAAATAGCACCATAAATAATTGATTATCATAATGGCTTGAGCGGAAATAAAACCGCAAAATATTTGAACGATTTGAAGGCCGTATTTGTTTGCACTAGATACGAATTTGTATGGGTCTTTGCAAGTGTGTGAATCTGACTTTAAGTGGCTGATCTATTACTGTTACCTTGTGTGCTATAAACTCGATGGCACTGATAAAGTTTGATAAGCAACTACATAGACAACTTTAATCAAATTTGCGTTTTGTAAAAGATAAACTGAAACTGTCAAGTTCAGACCACTGCTAAATCATCAAAGCTGGTATAACCAGCTGCAAAGTTTTCCAAGTCTTACAAATTACTAAAACCCGGCACATCAACTCTCGTATTTAACTTGCCCCAAACACATGGAGTGCCCCATTTGCTATATTTGCTTAAGCAGTATTTGTATGTACACGATTTGTGTATTATTCTCCACTACAATAGGTGCTGTTGTCATAGTTATAATTATCGCTGGTCTTATCGACAGTGTCCTCGTAATATTTGCACTTTTTTTGTGTTCATGTAAGCCGTTCGTTATTGCCCTTAATAAAACAATTAAAGAGATAATAAACAAGATTTCCAAAAAGTAGAGAAACTTGTGTCAGTCATTTGAAACAATATCCGTCACTTCAGTTGAAAACTATGATTTGAAAAAGATTTCTCATATAACAGATCTCTAACACCAAAAGGAGGTAACAACGTTTAAGAAAAATAGCAACGTTTTCCTTAAAAAGTATTTAAAAGCCGTCCTTACAACCAGTCTTTCATTTCAGATATTCCAAGCGGTTTGCACAGCAAGAGTTTGTATCTGCTGGGAATTGTTTTTATTTGTGGAAACGAGGTTAAAAGAGATCCAATAGATACGATCATGATATGACAATTTGTTTGTACTACCAATTGTGTTGCCATTGTTGGCTTTTGCCTACCAAATTCCGAAGAATTTGTTTTGCCTATTCTAGGCTGGTGCAATAAGTTGTATCTTGATGTACTGTGGACTGAAAACTCGATTCGCACAGGGCACTAGCTACTGTGAATCAGTGCTATTACAGTTCTAGTTGCGATTATTGGGTTTAAATTTTTAATATTTTTCACTTAAATGTTTAGAAATATTATTGTAATATTTATCAAGCTTGTGGTCGTTTTTTATAATATATTATTTCTTATAATTTTTATTCGATATTTCGTTAACAGCTTGTTAACATCTTCAGGAAATAAAAATTATATAATATTATATAATTTTTATTTCCTGAAGATGTTAACAAGCTGTTAACGAAATATCGAATAAAAATTATAAGAAATAATATATTATAAAAAACGACCACAAGCTTGATAAATATTACAATAAACTGATAAGGTCAATAAAAATAAATCAACGTTTAGAAATATTATTATAATTTTTTATTTCTAATTGTTGGTGCAACTAAATTTTGCATCAGTGGCAACGTTGATTACAAACATTCACCTAAACTCATGCATATAAGTAATTTTTATTGCCTACAGGTAGAAAATCATGGGAACAAGAAATTCCGTGATGCCAGATGTTCAAATTGGACGTGTGGGGAAGTTAATATTGTGGATTTGTGTTTTCTGCACACACGTATCAATTCATAATTTTTTTACCTTTTTTTCAGGAACACACGCTTTTATTTGTGTTTTTAATTTATTTTACGCCAGTATAAATTCAGGGCGGCTGCTAAGCCCTAAAGTAGGTATTTACAAAATTCCCTGATATGAAGAATCACTAATTATCATTCCTGTCAATAGGTTTTCTTCATAACCAATGGTTTTAAAGATAAAAAAATTTAATTTATGAATCATGTGATGTGATCGTGGCCTCCACTACCAATTCGTGCTCTTTAACTCATCGATTATTCAAAAGTATATTAAGTATTAGAGCAAACGTTTCCAAATGTGAATACTATAGAATTCATAAGAAATTGTAAACGATTAAAAATGACTAACAAAATTAAATGTTTGGAAATTGAAGATTTTATCAATATTTGCCAGCATAGACAATTGATGCTTAGAATTTCTATTTAAATACAATTTTTACACAGTCACGCTTTTTTCTCCATGCATATTGTTTATTTATTTATTTCATTTTAGTTTTTGTTTGTTTTTTATTGTAAAAAGTGTCAATCATCCATTAATATGACTTAGGGCCCGATTATGGTTTACAACACAAAAATGTTGTGTTGTTTTAGTTACAACACAACACTAACCCTTTTTGCGATTATGGTTTACAACAGCTAGCTGTTGTGTATGTCACAGGGTTGTAATGTAATTGTAGTAGATATTTCCATAAAATAGCATGCCTGCGCGCAAACAAATGTCAAGGTAAAAAATTGAATAAACGTATTTTTCGTCTGAAATACATATATAAAACAAAAAGAATTATGGATATTAACGATGATTTATATTTTGATGATGAAATTGAAAATAAGAATAATACATACATGGCACGTATTCGGAAAAATATACGCGACAAATCCATTAGAGCTACCAAATACTGAGTACGTATGATTTTCCTAAAATAACAAATTCTTAAAATGTATTGATTACACATAAATTTTATAGTTTTATAAAATTGTTCCGGATAAACAAAGATGGTTTTTTGTTTTTGTTACAAAAGCTTGACTCTTTTTTAACACCTTCAACCCGCTGCTCTGCCATTCCAAAGGTTTTAAAATTGTGTTGTGCATCCAGGTTTCTTGCTGATGATAGTTATCAAAGAAGCAGCGGCAATGATTTTAATATTGGAGTTTCACAACCAACTGTTTGAAATAGTTAAATTCTTTGAGCGAAAAATTTGCAAGAAGTGGATAAATGCTCGGATGACCGAAGAAGAAAAAAAACGTCGTTTTTTCAAAAACCAGATTTCCAGGAGTAGTCGGATGTATAGATGGTACGCACGTACGAATTGTAGCTCCTTCAAAGGAATTTCAACATTTGTATTTAAACAGGAAAGGATACTACAGCCTGAATGTCATGATTGTTATTATTGTAATATTCAATTGTATTTATTAAAAACTAAATATTTCTTTTAATAGTTGTGCGATTTCGAAATCTCCTATTGGTTTTTCGATTGGCTTTTTAATATTGCTAATCGTTCGTCCTCCCGACTATTGCTTAATGCTTTTCTATTTTTTGCCAAGGGCGGCTCGGTGCATTTAACGGAAGTTGAAGGCTCCTCAGGTCCAAATGTTGATTCCGCCCCATCGCAATCATGCTGAGTTGCCAAGCCCATTGCAGAACCACTTGGGCTTACTTGTGTTTGCATTGACACAAGTTCCACAGTGCTCTGTTCCAATGGGCTCAAGCTAACTTCAGTAGATGGGCCACTACCAGTACTTTGAAAATGTCTCTTGTTTGAAGCCAATTTTCTTTTCAAATTGACTTTATAGTAAGGTAAAATAAATTATTCAGTAGATCTGCTACTAACTCGTTGCCATTCTTTGGTAGTTTTAATAGGAGGTCCTAAGCTATTTAATTAGTCAGAAAATTGATCCCATTTCTCTTTGAGATACATTTTGCTACATCCAAATGGCAGCTTCCATCGGCCAATCTCTGGATTCATTTTATATTTATATGTTTACTTAAAAATTTTTCTCCATTTTGCGTTTTTAACTTGTAACGCTCGCGAAACAACAGCTAATGAGCTGTTGTACGTTTTTGACAGTACTGACAACACATAAATACACATGTTGTAAACGATAATCGGTGTTGTCAAAGGCAAACAACTTAACATACAACATTACAGACAACAGTTGTAAACCATAATCGCTTTTTCAAAAATACAACATTGAACTAACAACTGTTGTAAACCATAATCGGGCCCTTAATTAAAACTTAAGTTGTGCCATCTAATGACATGTTTTGAAAAGTTTATTCATTGCCTGACAAATTGTTTAATTAACTTACTTAGATCAACAAATATAAATGTACTACGCAACTGTTTTTATATAATTTATTGCGCGGGCTCGAAATGGAAGCGTACGTTTTTAATAAAAAAAACTAGAAATGTAAAAAGTGATACAACTGTAATTGCAATATATTTTAGTTTTACAGTATTTTAATTACTTGACTGCAGTTGAATGAAAGAAAGCATTATATATTACAAACTCGCAAATTACACACTTATAGAACGGCGAATCATACATATGTATATCACTAATTATGGCCCAAATCAAAATATGAAATAGTATTAAGTCTTACCACAAGCAAAATATCAAAGCTTGTCAGCACATTCGATCTAAATTTCTTTAAATTTTATTGAAATTTCGCCCGATACTGAATGCGCTAATATGGTACCTGGAAAAATATTGAGCAAAATCTAGTCGGTACCAAAAATCTTAACTTTAATTTATAAATATATGGGATTGAACATTCGCATATCAGCTTAGCAGAGACTCGCACATTCCGCATCCTGCAGATGACCCACTTTAATATATCGTGCCTCCAAACTCTAAATGTAAACTCAGCAACATTTCTTAAAGGGTTTTTGAAACTTTATAGCAATCGTGCTATTGTTTCCAATTTCTTTGTTTCAAAATCACCCACTGTGCACTGCTAGGGGTAGCGATCCATAAAAACAAATCACAGATCTGCGCACAAAACAATGCTATTCTGATGTGGCAACACTGACCGTTAGCTGATCTAAAAGCCGCCTTCAAACAAGGCAATCTCGCACATGCAGCTGATTACTTCGTAGTTTCTCTATTTCTGAAAATAATTATTTTGTGTTTGCAACACATTTGCGCATGTGTGTGTGTATATAAATCTTACATATTGTTAAATCAACTCAAGAAATTCATAACTAAGACAATTCGATGGATCATGTACTCGAATGTGGTTGTAAGGTGCGATTAATTGCCACAACGTCTTGGATTTTGTGTACAAAATGCAGGCAAATATTTTAACCACTCACCTCTTTGCAGGCAGTCTGCCTGCCATTAAAGAGCGAATGAGTTCGTTGAAAACATAAAATCAGTTCTGTAAAACCAGTTTCTTGAGTTAAAACTGTCTTAAAGTAAATGAGCGACACATTAAACAATTTGCAACCACGCTTTTACTTTGTTTGAAATCAGCTGAATTTGAAACACAATCACACACACACACACACTCATACATACATACATATATACACACGTCGAACTTTGACAACAACAACATGCATGTAATTCGTTGTATCTGTAGATGTGCGACGAGTACCTTGTAAAATTAATATGCCTTGTTTCTCAGCTTTTTAACAACGATTTGTTTTTGTTATTGGTTTCTTTTATTAAAATAAAAATAAATAAAAAACAAAAAGCAAAACGCTTTACAAACAGTCTTCATTCATTGAAATCAACTGGCTGCCCCATTCGTACATTTGCCTTCGTCGATCTCGGGCATCGGCGCGCTACTTTCCACTATTTATTATTTTCTGTTAATTAATTTCTGTTTTCAAAGGTTGAAATAAATAAATAAAGCATAGAAAATGTATCGGTCGGAACGCATTCGCTAAAATTAAACTTTAACAACAACTTCCTGCAAAGAATATAACAAAAAAAGAAAGAGAACGCCGTTCGTCGAGTTGTTAAAAAACGCATTTGTTTTTTTATAAAAAATATTTTCGAAAATAAAAGTAAACATCTAAAAAAAAAGAAAAAGTAATAAAAGCAATCAGCTCTTCTATTAAATATTTAATGAGACTTCGCTGCGTCGCTGCTAACGTCGACTCGAAAAACAAATCGAGCAGAAAATCAATAATCAAACATAAGGGGCACGCCTAGAGTGCCTGCTCTAAGAGAATGATATTTATCGGCAATTAAGATGGATTAGCACTGCAGTTGGAACGAGATACTCGTGAGTACATGTGAATGTATTTGAGTATGTGTGGGCATCCGCTGTTGTAAGCAGCTGTTCCGATGCAGTTTTAACTAAACTTTTAACTCCTTAAGGCATTTCTGATCCGCTAAACAATCACCTTTTGGAAAGCTCAACAAATTCAAATGCGTTTCTTCAAACTTGTTGTAGTTTCTGCTTTGGTTTTTATTTTATTTTTTTGCCAGAGTGTGTGCGTGTGTTTTGAATAATTTATTGAGTTCTTGACTAAAAATTATTATTTTTTCTTGCTTTTTTTAAGTGAATTAAAATAAAAACAATACATATATTTTAAATAAACAACTAAATAATATTCATGTATAATTTTAAATAAATTTAAAGGCATTTAAAACAAAAACAAAAATGTTTAAAAAAGCAACAAAACTAGAACGTTTTCAGCAAAAGAAATCCAAAAAACAACAAAAACTGCCGCCAGCCATGACAAATGATTTCCAAGATCAATGATTTTTTTTCAAACAAAATAATATTACAGATATTTCCACTCTTTTGAGAACTTTTCTCCCTCTTTTTTAACTTGACCGCTTACAAAAAAATTAAATAAAAAATAAAGAGAAGCAAAAAATGGGCTTAAGGGCTAAGAGTTCTAGCACAGCACTGAATGGCGGCAACTCCAAACATGCAGTGGCCAGCAGCGGTAATTGCAAATTTTCAAATAGTGGCAAAAAACTTAGCAAAACTCTGTTGCAACATCAAACGGCGACCAAACAAACTTCCCCCTCAGCTGCTGCTGCCCTAATGACAAAAGTTTTGAGTCCTTGTCTGAATTGCAAAACAGCTGTGGCGGAAAGCAGCTGCTGCAGCATCACCACCAGCATACGCACCACTTACCGCAGCAGTTCGACATCTGCTTTAGTGACCAACGCAGCTGCGGCAGCAAATTGTTCATCGCTGTCACCATTAAACAGTATGCGTCCACAAACTCTTAATGTCCACCACAATCATCATCCTGAAACACCAACCGATCATACACAATCGTTTTTGGGGTATGTTTCTTATCTTAATTTATTATTTATCTTGTTTTATTTATTTATTTATTTATTTATTTATTACACATCCTGTATTTCCTTGAGTAACTTTATTTGATTTATTCATATTTATTTCATATATTTTTATCATCACATGTTTTCCATTTTTCAATATTTATTTGTTTGAAACTTTTGTTTACT
This sequence comes from Linnaemya tessellans, assembly GCA_951800035.1. NCBI lineage: Eukaryota > Metazoa > Arthropoda > Insecta > Diptera > Tachinidae > Linnaemya > Linnaemya tessellans. The sequence continues at coordinate 2,220,172 of OX637533.1, read as the reverse complement.
GCACTTTTTGTTTTTGTTTTTTTGTTGTTGTTATTATTATTGCCCTTTTTCTGTTCTCATTATTGTTGTGCATTTTCTTTTGAGCACGGAAGTCACTTCAATGAATGAATTCATTCAAAAATCTCATGTATATGTTTGAAAAGGATTAGGGCTTCCTTCTGTCGTAATCATAAAAAGTAATCTGTATTTCAAAGCCGACTTATTTATCAGCCCAATTTTAGTAAAACCCACGAGCCGCTTAAAAAACAAGGTTTAATTCAGATTCATATAACAACGGATTTTTAGAAAAATCCGTGAGTATTTAAAATTTGAATAAACAAAAAACAAAAAAATTAATTCATGTAAGGTTTAGGTCGATGAGAGCTGCTAGTATTCAAGTCAAAGAACTGACACTTGCACAGTAGGGACAGCCTGTGTGTTTCTCTGAATTGCCGACTCAGTATCATTAACGCAGTTCCTTAATCTTTTCCAGACAATACCTCTCGAGTGAGTAAAGTAAAATTTCCTTTATTGTCTTCCCTGACTGTTTTGCATCCATTATCGTCTGCGGCTCCCATCCGGTTCAAATGCCCTCTCAACCTAGAGTGGGCCGCTAACATACGGATTAACGTAGTTCGAACTGGCTTACCGCTCTAGCTTCCTCTTAATTGTGTATAAATAAAAATATTTTTTAAATTTTTACAAATTTGATATCCCTTTCCCATAATTTCACTAACGCAAAGTGATTTAGAAAAATATGGTCTTACTTTAAATATTTGTTTGCATTAGCGGGCAGGCTTTTCTGTCCGGTGAAGATAAACGGAAGTATTGAAATTATTTCTATCACACCCTTGAAATAAATGAATAGTAAATTCTGTTGCTTCAAGAATTAAAACGTTTGAGTAGCTGCATTGCAATCGACGACCAATCGCTGAAACGTCGTTGTATTTGTGTGTGTGTGTTTGCATGTATTCAAATGTTGCAGCAGCGTCATTGACATTTTATTCTGTCATCGTTATTTTAAATCATGTTTTGATAGCGAAATGTGCTTGTTTTTGTTATTATTGTTGTTGCTTCTTATATTCAAATATTTATTAATTTAGAATCACCATCACAACAGCAACAAGAACAACAACAACTGCAACAGCAAGCAGTCTTCTTATTTTATTATGATTTTATTTTCCTCAAAGCAAACAAAAAAATAAAAATATGAAAAATAAAATAAAAAATAATTAAATATTAAAAATGATCGACGATAATATCATTGAACTTGATCTTTTAGGCATTAAGCGCGTGTTGCATTTTAATTAAAATATTAAAATTTATAAAATATATTTCCTTTTATTTAACTGCTACAAACAACAAACATAAAGTTTTCATTTTTTAGCATTTCAAAATACGATTTGTGCATAAATAACAATAATAATAAAAATAACACCAGCAACTAATTGATGATGTTGTAAAAAATTGACAGTAAAAATTAAAAATAAAATACTACAATCTCACACATACGAACATACTGATATGCTGATATGCACACACACACACACACACATGTGCAAGTATGTAGTACATATTAATTTCAATCAGAGAAAAGATTTCATTGACCCCTGAGCTTAATAAAAATGATTAAAATAAAACGAATCTTCTGTCATATAAATAAATGTTTATTAAAAAGACATTTCAATTGAGTCAGTCAATCGTTAAAAAATTTTATGATTTTTTTTATTTTCTTCAAATGAAATTAAGTTCCTGATTCGTTTCGTTGTTGTCTTGATGGAGCAAGTTTGACAAAACAAAAAAATATAATGAAATAAATAAAAGATTTAAACAGTTTCATTGTAGCGAACACTGACCTTTCCCTTTTTTAATTAAAAATTCCAAAGCTGTGATTGTAATATTTTTTAAAAGTAAACTAAAGAAAAGACCAGAGTGTTGTGGTCGCATGTAAATGCCAAAAGCTCATGGAAGTCGGTGTTAAAAACTATTGGCTGAACGCACAATCAGACAGACGACTTTTCCAAATGTTTTACTTGTTCGCATTGGTTTCCAGTTTGAATGAAAATAATTTGCTGATATAAATGAAACCTAAATGCCGTAAGTAGGCAAGTGCGGAAGGAAAGAAGGTTACATAAATGTATCTGTGTGTGTGTGTGCAAGTATGTGTGTAGATGTGCCTGATCAAAAAATATTTGAAATTTTTAAATACGCTGTTTATTTATTTTCAAAGTCATTAACACAGCCACCCACGTACTGAAAAATAAAAATAAAAATCTATATTGCCTTTGTTCAAGAAAAAGAAGAAGAAAAAATAATCATCATTTTTGCACCCATTCAAAAATTTTACATTCGCTTGCAGTTCTTAACTCACAAAAAATCATACAAATATTTGTTTTTAAATATTTCTGAAGCAATTACTTAACAATAAATTAAACATCTCTTGCTCAATTTGCCAAGGTTTTATCACAAATTTTTTGGTGTTTGAAATGAAAGAGAACATTTTGTTTATTTTTTTTATTTATTCAAAATCATGCCACAACAACTTCAAATTTAAATTGCAGGAGTTCGAACGACTTGTGCTCGATTCAATTCACTTAGTCAGCAGTTGAAGTAGGTATTTCGTATGACATCATGGGCGGCTATAATTATTTACAATTATATTTGTTTTTGTTGTTATTTCAATGGTAACAAATCAACCGGGCCCAAGACCTCTCATACTTTCTTCCTACGAAGCAAAAGATAAAAAACAAAAAGACAAGACCGAAGAAAGAAGAACAACAACAGCTATTCAAATCAAATATAAAGTATTAATTTAAATATTTTATACTGTCAGTTATGGCGTTCTGCTTTCAATTACTGTATTGTCGCAGCTATTGGCACAGTGGTGCCAACCTACAAAAGTGCTCCATACACTGTAAAGTTCTAACTAAAAACAAAAATTTTTTTGTCCTTATAAGTTTATAATTATGAAATATTTTTTTATGAATTACATCTCTAAAATCGTTTCACATTTTTCACAAAATTAGCTGCTGAAGAAAGGAAAAGAGGCATGTACTTGTACATGATCCACAGGGCATAAGGGCAGACAGAATTCGAATTTATTAATAGAAAAGGCTAGTTCATGAACATGTACATTGTAACTTGCACCTTTTTTGTTTCTTAAAATCTCTAAAATTTCAATATTTTTTTATGAGAATTGTAAAAAAAAAATATTGATAAACATTTAAGAACAAAGTATAAGATTTCCTGAAGAAGTTAAGCAAAGGTTAAAGAAATTTTAAAAAGAAAAGTGAATACAATAAATATATAAAATTCAGACCTAAAGTTAAAAAAAATAGTTAAATTACTTTGCACTAAAATAAAATATAAAAAATAAAATGAAATTGCGCGACTTCTTTTAACGTTTTTACAAATTATTTTATTTCTCTTCTAATAAATAAATAAAATTAAAAATAAAAATTATGACATCAATTCCTGACTATAAAATATACACACACACATCACGGTTGTTAGAAGATATGTAAAAATGAAACAAAGCCACTAGCCCACAAACGGCAAACAGTTAAGGGGGAAAAGAGGCTAAAGTAAATTGTCAATATAAAATAAATTATGTATTACAATAACACTAATGACAGACGAGCATACACTGTCGGACAAAACAACACAAATACATTTCTCAAAGTAAATAATAAGGGCCGAGACCATCACCCATAGAATCCGTCGTCTATTTTTAACGTACTTTCGGGGGGAGGAGACCTTTAATTTAATTGTTTTTATTTTCTTTTTGCTGCCACTTGTCATAAGAAGCTAACAATTTGACAGCAAACTGACTGGGATCCTCCTTATTGTAAAGTCCTTAAAGTTTGGAGTGCCAGCAGTAGCCAATTGTAGACTACAACAAATAAAAGAAATGCTCTATTTTTGGCAATAGCATTGCAGGGTCTTTGGACAGCAGTAGACATTTGAAAATATATAAACTTTGCATACTTATATGAAAACTATTAAGAAACAAATGAGAATTACAAAATTCAAACACAATGGCACATAATTATACACAACCAACCAGTTTCCAATGCAATTAAACTTATTTTTCTTACAATCTTTATTTCTAAGAAAATAAAGATGATGACCTTGCAACTCTCATTTACTCTTTGAAGATCGATGAGCATAAGCACCAATGAAAAACAGACATATCGAGTAGTTTGTAATTTACAAGAAATTAGGATATTTGAAAAATTATTTTTTTTTATTATAAAGTTGTTTACTCTAAAAACTCTGCCTTTATGCCTCCTACAGAATGAAGTGACGAATTCCTAAAAATAGCCCCAAAAGTTGATTTGAAAAACTGTAAAAAAAAAATAAATAAAATAAAAATGAGGCAATAAAATCTTAACCACAACAAATTGTAACTTTATTTCGTGCCACAGTATGAGCTCTCCTACTTTTTTTAATTTTATTTGTTTTACTCAAATAACCGATTATTATTTAATCGCTTTTAATAAATATTATTGCTAATGCGACAACTGCTGCTGCTATTGTTGTTCTTGTCGTTGTTGTTGTTGTTGTTGTTTTAGTAATTGTTGTTAACCACGATTATCTCATAAAGTATTAGTAAACGTTGCAGTAGCTGAAAACTATTATTTAGATGCTTTACAAAATTTTTTTGTCATATTCAAATAATTTCTATTACAGTCAACATCACTGCTGCACTTAGCGCTGCAGATCTTTTTTTTCTTTTTTTATTTATGAAAAATTACTTATTTTATACGTTTAATCGTAGAAAAAAAATAATAATTATTGTTTTGGCATAAATTGTGCAAATTAATTGATTAGATTTAAAGTGCTTTCGTGGTGTTTGTAAATGAGAATGCCCTGTGGCCAATAATATTATTAAAATTTCTTAATAAATATTTTATCTATGAAATTATTATTCCCAAGTGAGTTGGTTTAAGTTGTAACGACGTTTAATATTCGTAATTGTCATAATGTTGCCTTTTAACATTCGACTTGTTCTACAAATGGTTGTACATTTTAAAAGTTGTAGCGCTTTATTTTCTGTTTGTGCCAAATTAATGATGAATAAAAAAAATTTGAGCCAAATAGCAACATAAATATTTATAGTAAACGTGATATCATCATCACCCTGCTACAACAGCCGAATTCGAAACTGAAAATTTTGAAACGGAAAAAGAAAACAACAACCACGTAACGCAGCATAAATAAATTTGTCAATATCAAATGAACAAAAGAGTGAATGATTTGAAACATATTTGGAAATAAAATAAAATAAAAGTTGATGTCATATGAATTGATGAGGCAATTTAAAGTCCAAAGTATTTTTGGTATGTATGAATATTTTTGTAAGAGAGTGTTGAAGGCAGAGACTCTGATTCAAACTGCTTTCGGATAGCAGAAGATCAAACTGAATTTGTAAGTGTTTTCTTAGCAACAAATTTAATTCCCAAAGTCGTAGGTTTTTGTTTATTTAAAAAATTGAATTAAAATTTCAAATAAATTCTTCAAAATTGTTGAATTTGGCGTGTGAAAAATCATTTGGTTTTTGTTTTAAATAGACGACTAAACAACCAAGCAGGCTATTTTCCAACGACTGCAGCTGGTCAATATATAGCTATACACACGATCCTAAGTTTGATAAAAATTGCTGAAAAATTGTTTGAATTTCGAATTTTAAAGGCAACGAAACTTAGGCTTTTTCTTATATGTTTTCGATGAAAAACTGGTCGAGTACAAAAACATTTATTTCTATAAAAATTTATCTGCTTTCCAAATTAACTGAATTCTAAATTGGAATATTTTCTGCGTCCATAAGTTGCAGATATTTAAAAACGGAAATTCTCTCGTATCTGAGCATTACAAATTTACATACAAACAAACAGGCAGCCTTCGACGTCACCATGATGTTATTTCCTGTGAGACAATACAAAGAATAAAATTTATCGCAAATGAGAGTATCAGAAAATAAAGAAGAACAAAAAGAAAATTGTTTATTTTTTTGTTTAATTTGTTATGTTTCCATGGGGAAAGATATTGAATGAATGAATGAGCGTTTCGAGGGATTAAGGAATGAATGAATGCAAATATTGTTATCATTTCTGTCTGTCTGTCTGTCTTAATTGTTATTCCTCACAAGTTGCATATGCCTAAACGTTCATATCTAACAATGTTTTGTAATAATATGCACACACACACACATACATTCATACGAGTACTACAATCATGTATGTTCGTTCGCTCATATATTTTTGGCTGAGACACGTTCTTTATTTTTAAACAAGCATTTTCGAATTTATTTCATTCACATTCATGGATTGTTAGTTTTTCAGAACTCTGCCATTTTTTCGCTTCTATTTATTTATTTATTATTTTGTTTGTTTATATTCTGTGCAATAAAAGAACGTGCGCGCAATCACAGCCTTCAAAAATGTGCTTTCAGAAGAGCTAAAAGAATTCTTTGTGAGATTTTCCGTTTCTATTTGTCTTTCTCTTTCTGCTAATCTAATTGTCTGTGCACTTTTCTGTGCGGCAGTAAGATAATCATTAGGTAACAGACAGAGTATGCAATGAGTTTGTTTTTGAATTTATTATTCAAAAGCATTAAAGGAATTCGTCCTTAAAGTGCATCTAAGCAGTCTTCAACGAATTCGATTTTGAAAGGCGATCAGCACAGACAAGCAGTCTTTTATAAATTAATCACTGCAGTCAAAAACGTTCACTGTAAATATACAATTGAACCTGCAGCCTAATCACTATCTCTCGTAAGAGAATTATTCAGCACAATAAACACGAAAACAAGTTTTAAATGGATCTAGTCTAAAACACTGCAACAAAAAAACTAAATCATATCGTTTGTAAAAATTATTGAACTCTGCAACAGGCCTGAATAAATTGTTTTGCTGTTGGCCATCATTGTGACGCCATACTGCATGATTAGCGAAATTATGTTAAATTGTTTGTTGTCCGGCCATTTGCTAATTGCTGATTTCATACCTTCAAGCTTCTGTACTCAATTAACCGTAAAATGTATATTGGCAACAACGGCAACAACAACAGCAACAACTAGAAAAGAAAAACGTACAAACAGCTGTTTTTACGTTTCGTAAACTGTTGCTCTCCAAAAACAGCAAATGAAATTTAAATTCTGTGCGAATGTTGGTGGAGTATCTGTGTGAAATAATTTGTGCTTCGATTTCTAGTTACTCACATGGCTCTTGAACTCTCACAATTCAGGCAGCGGTCTGGTTAATTTTTTTTACGCTATTTTTTGCTCTTTCAAAATTGTTAAATGAGAGTGTGTGTATCGGTGTGTGCTTGTTTTTCAAACTGTTTGCATGTGTTTGTGCCTAAAGTCATTTTTATTATTAGTTATGACCTCATCATCGATTATTTTGTGGTTGATTCTTATTGAAACGAGTCCCTCCTGTTTTGCCAGCCAACAGCGGTAACAAACAAAACAAATGGTAGCAGCGGACAGTAACAGAAGCAGCTGCAGCAGCAACACCAGGCAACAACAGCCTTATTATTAAGCAACAGCCCTTAACAACCTTTAAATTGTGGGGCTTCTTCTAGCTGTTGACTTAACTTGTAGATAAGTTTGTGATAGAGAAAACGACAAAAGAATTATTTAACTTCATCACATGGCGTTAAAGATAAAGAGATAATGAATGGAAAGATCGCTGAGAGATAAACTGCATTTATGCTAAATTTCTTTTTAATTTCGGTGCACTCTAATTGTGTTTAAAATTAAACAATTTTCCGGCATCGACTCGTTCATGTAACAACTTGAAATGTCAATTTATTTTAAACTTGTTTAAGTAGACAAACCAACTATTTTTAGCTCGAATGTGTTTCAAATGCTTGTGGATATTTTCAAGTTTTTTGCCTTTGTATTTTTTATTCCTAAAAATACAAAACACAATACCTATAAAAAATGCATATTAATCATTGAGAATGAGATTAAACCCCATTAACTTCTAAGCGATCACAAAGAATTTCTAATATGAGATGATTATGTCATGGCTTGAATGAATGTCTCTTGACTTCGGCTTCCATAAATAGTAAAGCAATCAGTCAGTCATTCGTTCCTCCTCCCGTTTGTTAAAAATTGCTTTTTGTTCTCCCATTGATCGGAACAACATATTTATCTTCCTTTGCAAAATTTGCATGATTTATTTAGTAATTTTGTTCTGTTGTTTCTTTTTGCTTTAGAAAATTATGCAAATGAATTCTTTGAGAATTAAAATATTTCGTTTACAATCAGCATATTTTTAAATGTTGATATAATTTAGTGCTTATTTTAAGTGAAATAGTAAAACACCTCCACTTTGCTTTGCAGTTCGAACTATAAAAAAAAAAAACTACAATCAAATAAACGAAACCTGTCAAACATGGTCAACTACTACCACACGTTTTACCAAAAATAGATAATTTAAGTTTTTTCTATTGGTAACACATATTTTATGTAAAATATTAATAGCGATGATGCTGAAAAATGATGACTAGAAAAAAACGAAGGCGATCATAAAGTAAAGGGTGAATTGTAAATATGTGTAAATGTAACTTCCAATTACTTGATATCTCAAATAACACTTTAAAAGGCAGTTTCCGTAGGTTGACTTGAGTACTTCTAGAAAAGTGTGCTGAGCAAATCGTCTGTACTCGAGGCTGGTTTCCAGCACGATCTGGCCCAATAAACCTAAAACAACTATGTAATTCCGAATGTCCAAGGTTGCAAATTATTTGAAATTAATTAAAAGATTGATACCAGGGCCGCATTCAGATGTACGTTGTGGCACAAGACCTTTCCTTTAGCAATAAAATCTTATAAATTGATGTAAAACCTTCATCTTCGACTGATCTGTTTTGAAAAAATATCAGCTTCAACAATATCGAACTGATAAGAATTCTGTATTCAACTCTACTTCCTATCGTTACTGAGTGACGTAAAGAAATTCATTTAGTCTGCACGCTTCTTCCAAAAGGGAAGAATGTTAAGTTGCAGTTAATGTTGGTAACAGAAATACCAAAAATATTGCTCAAAGCAAATGGGAGTCATATAAGAAGTAGAATACTCGTATATGCCAAACTTTTTTTGGAGCTGTAGGTTCAGTCTTGAATATGGGATCGAATTCTTCTGCTCTGCACTAGTAAGTGAGTCTCCGACGAAATAAACTGGCTATCGCAAACTCTTTATTCTCGACTTTGATCTGCCGTAATAAGAGTAGTTTGCCTCAGTAGTTCATTTAAACTACATACATTTTTGCCTTTTTATAGTAGAAGTCCGAAATCAAAATTGAAAAATTTACACTCATTTTAACCCATTGCAATTTTTTAAGAATGAATATCCATTTAGGATTAGCAATTGGTACTAAATTAATTAATTGCCTGTTTTTTTTTTTTTTTGTAAATAAAATAAAACTTTAGTTTGCGATTTTATATATAGAGAACAAAACAAATTTGAATATCTTATTATTCGTGAATAATTTTTCCCTCGAAACTTTTCCCTTTTCCCTAAAATTGCAATCATGAAAATATTCCCCGTGAATGATTTCACGCTAAAATTAAATTCCCCTGATCGTGAATGATTTTTTCCCGTGAGTTTTTTCACTTTTCCCTTTAATTTATTCACTTAGTTTTTGGTGGGGAATAGAGTAATAAATGTAAGTATTTTCTATAATAATTCGAATGTTAGGGTTTGCAAATTTTATTTTAGTGGCAAGACTCGTTAATAAGACAAACTTATATTTTTTGCAACAAATCAAATACCTGCGTCTTTGTAAAACTTGTTGCTCAAATTCTAAAGATTAAGAAAATTTTTAATTTGTCTTGTCTGGTTTTCAAAATGTATCCAAATTATTTGACTACAAAATATTTAGTCATACTTTTTAAAAATTTTTTTTTAAATTATTGCATAAACTTTTCAACACAAATTCTTTGATTTTTCATGTTGTTTTCGGTTTCTTCTCTTTTTTTGCATTCACTGAGAATTGATAGTGGGAATAATTTCACACGGGAGATTCACGATACCATTTTTCCCTTCGAGTCGAATAAAAATTTCATGTGAACAAAAATTCCCCTTGTTATTCACGATAGGGGTGAATCATCATATTCCCATATAAATTCCCCTTTATTCAATTACTGAAGAAAATGAGTCCTTTTTTGTATGTTCTTGGCGTGACGTTGACAAATAGTTACAGAATAAGGGGAATCAACTGCGTTTTTGTTGTTTCAATATTAAATCCCAGGTGACATTTTTTATTTTACAAAAGCAGGCAGAAAAAATCATCATTTTATTCGCAAAACCCGAACTTAAGTCTGTTGCTGGTGTTCCAAAGTCGTTGTAGTCCAGTAGCTTTTGATTTGGAAAATAAATTCGTTGTATTTGTATATTTTCTTGTTGGCTGCTTTGAATAAATAAAAAGCCAGCAATTAAATAAATTACTCGTGTTTGCCTTTATTTATTTAAGACTTTCTAAATAATGTTATTTCAAAATTAATGCACACACACACACGGACATACACTCGTACTTACACACGGTTCTAATGTGCTGTATTAAGTAATTTTACATGAGCTGTAAAGAAGTGCAGCCGTTTGTTGTTCTGCTTTATAACAAAATGTGCAAGTACGAGTACTTGTGGTTCCTAAAACTGCACTGAAGTTAATAAAAATAAATAAAAGAAAAAAAAACAATAATTTCAACAGCCAGAGAATGTTTTTACGTTGTTAACAATTTGGATTTTTACAAATTCCAATTGGTGGTGCTGCTGCTGCGTCTGTAACATTCGCAAATTTATTGGCTTGCATTAGGCGTTTGCGTTTAGCAAACAAAGTCAAGCGAAAAAATTAATTAAAGAAAAAAAAATGCTATTTGTTGGCGTAACAATTTGTCAGTGTGTTGGCTGGCCGGTCAAAATGATGCAATTGATTTTTTGCGTATTTCTGTGGCTCAGCTTCGCTCTGAATGTACACCTTCAGGCCTTCACTTTGCCAGATAAACCTAAACTCGGTGCCATGAGCAACAACAAAAGCCAGAGCTTTCATGAAAATGGAAAATATCAAAACTCATTCATTAGGTTTAGTTTTTCATTCCATTTAAAAAAAATTAAAAAGTTCCTTTGATTTAATATCCAAATTTGTTTGTTTTTACTTCCAGTGAAGTGTTGGCTGCATGGCGCGCCAAAGCCAGATGCAACGTAGTGCCAGCCGAACGCACCCAAGAGCTGTTCCATGAGTTAAGCTTTCATCCAAACGACAAGCAGAGTAAGTTGCACAATTTTCTAGCCACATTTTACTGGCCGTGTAATATAAGGCTACTCCGCCATTTCATTTTCAGTAAGCGACATGTTGCAAACAGCGAAGTTGCTGGCCCGCAAAGGCAGCCGGCAATCGAATGGTTTAACTTTTGGCGAGTTCTGTGTTTTGGCAGCAGACCTTAAAAGATTTCGGTAATAATTAACTGCAGGAGTCATTAATTTTAAATCAATAATTATCTTCACTTTTCAAATCAAATAGAACTTCTTCATTTGGCTCAACGTCGCCTGGGTACTGTGACAAAACAGAAAACTTGCTCGGCTCCCTGCAAAATGACGACAACGGTGTGTCTGATAGTGACAGCGAGCATACAGTCTCCCATGCAACAACAGAAACAACAAGAAAAAATATAAATGATGTAAGCACCCATACAAATACAAATTGCAGCTTTCCTGGAAATGAGTTGCGCAGTACAAAATCTTTAAGTAACGTGGAAGACTGCAAGAAAATAGACAAACAAAAATCAAATGAAAACAAAACGACAACAACTCCCGTTGAAGTGTTTTTGGGTGGCTCCTGCAATCCCACAACATGGCGGGCGGATGTGGCCATACCTGCATTAAACGAATTAGGCATTTCCTTTTACAATCCGGTAGATTTGAAGAAATAAAAACAAAAACTTTTAACTAAATTTCATTCCATGTCACTTGCAGCAAGTTTCCGATTGGACGCCAGATCTCATTGAACTCGAGTATCGTGCCAAGGAAAAGGCTCGAGTGTTATTTTTCGTTATGGATTCAGAAACACGCGCATCTGCTGGTGCCATTGAGTCGGCACATATAGCGGGTCAAAACTGTAAGCAGCTCGTGCTGGTGCTGCATCCGTACAAACCGAATCAGAGCATTCTCAATGAGCGTATATCACAGCAGTAGGTGTTTCTCTTGAAATTAATCTCCAGTTTTAGTCAATATCTCTTCATTTACAGGGAGTACATCGATTTGACACGAAATCAACAGATTCTACGAGAATTAGTTACACGACGTGGCCTACCGGTGCTTAGCAACATACCGTCGGCTTTACAGCGTACAAAGGAAATCCTGGCCGGCTTTAGAGATCCTCCATCGAATATCGCTTCAATATTAGTGTAAGTAAAAATTATATTCAAAAGTCCCAAACGAAAATCAGTGCTCTTCGCATAAAGCCAAAATAGTCAAAATTCTTTTGCTCTCTTTAATACATGGCAGCTAAAATTTTTCGTCCGTTTGCACGATCGCCAGAAAATCTGTCTCTAGACTTTTGTTCCATATAATTTGATTTTACAAAAAATATGTCTTTATTGACAATGATATCCAAATATATTCACTTCGAGACTTGATTGTCTTTATTTAGCTAAATTCAAGATAATTTAATCACACTACGAGAAAATGTGCCCCTCCGGCCGTTTGGAAATATTAACTGCATTCCTAAATTAAGTTGAAACTGCTATAAAGTATCAGCACATATTCAATATTCCACCATTCCATTTGAATTTTTCACGCACTCATAGATCAGCTTGATCGCTGCTCATTTTCATTAAATATTTCAATATCCTCTCCATACGTGTATCGTGACCTCCCATTCTTTGTTTATACTACGAGTATTAATTAAGAACTCTTCTCTTCCGCAGTGTAATACGTGGAGCTTTTGATCGTGTCAATCCTATTTACGATCTTATCACTGTCGAACAATGCCAACAAGCTCTCTTGTATTTGGGCTACGCTCAAAGTCTTGTTAAAATTGATAACTTATACAAAATAATTGCGGCTCAAAGAGAAGCGTTGGCTACTCTACCCAAGGACAACAGCAACAACACAAATAGTACAAATTCTCAAACACAAAACCAATTCGATGGCACATTGTGTGATCAACAGCAGCAACAAAATGCTAAAGTCGGCGGCAGTAGCTCCCAAATAGACCATTTGGACTTTGACTTGTTTTGTGTTATATCAGCCTACTTGTCGGTGCTGCAGCAGGAGATACACGAAAGCGGTTGCATTTCTCCCATTAAGGGAACCAATGTGCCACCACCGCCAGTGTATTTATCAAACCTGCAGGGTAAGTTTTCAACACAAGCACAAACCCAAATCCAAATTTTGAATAATAAATTTCCTTTTATTGTGCAGGAGAGGACTCGTTTGCCATCAGCTATTTTAGCAAAAATATTTCACGAACATCCAGCAACGCCAGTGTGCCCGGCAGTGAGGAACGTGGTTTCAATTTGAATGAGCTCTTGACTCGCAACCGTGACAGTGGCACCTCGTCGCCCCAGCCCATAGAACCGCTACGATCGAGATCACAAGCTCAATTGGGTAACCAGAAACAACATGTGCTGCTAAATGTTGAAACTATTGAAACCACTGAAGTGACCACCACTCAAACAATACAACCGCAAACATCGGCGTTCACAGCTCACTCGCCGCTCAACATTGACAACACGTCCCATGCTCCAGTCACTGAAGAGGAAAGTGATTCCAATGATTCTGTCTTCTCTAGCAGTAGTTCAATAAATTCCATCAACTGTTGTGATCCCGCTTTGGCCTATCAAATGCCAGACTTCCGTGAAGTCTATCTGGGAGGCAGTTGTGTACTGCGCACAAAATGGCGTCAAGAACTAGCCATACCCTATTTGAAGGCAAAAGGAATTTCTTATCATTTACCCTCGCTCCATGAAAGTATCAATCCTAGTCAATTGGATTTGCCCAACAGCAAAGTACAGCAGGAGGATGACGATGTTGCTGGCCAGAGTGCGGCGAGCAGCAATTGGAGAGTGCGCAGGCAGCCTACAGCAGCGGCAGCTAACTTTATGCGCACACGTCGGAAATGCCGGACGAATAGTGGCAACAAAATGGCCGACGAAGTGGAAGAGACGACAATTGCCGAGGAATCTCTTAGCTGGACTTTGTCGCCGGTGCGTACGAATCTCTATAACCCCTCAATATTGGACTCGAGTCGAGTACTGCTGTTCGTTATTACCAACGAAACACGTTCCCTCGCTCCAATGACACTAGCAGCCCACTGCATTGGCCTGATGTACAATGTGGTGTTGGCTGTGCAAATGTTGCCCAACGACTGTGTTATTGGTAATGAAAAGGTGAGTGATGGATTTTGAACTTATTTTTTTTTAATTTTTCAAAAAAAACCTTTAATAAAAAAAACGATGTGTATTAATTAAAAAGGTTATTGTACAAGTATTTTTTAATGAAAATTACGGCAAGGAAAAACTTGCCTAAAATTAAATTTTTAATAAAGGTACTTTTTATAACAAATAATTCTTGTAAAAATTACCTTATATGAAAAGTACCTGCTATAAAATGAGCCTTTTCAAAGAAGAACGTTTTACAAAATACATTTTTTGAGAAAAGTACTTTTGATAAAATGTGTTTTTTGAAAAAAGTGTCTGTTTTGAACGCAACTTTTTATAAAAACTGCATGTAAAAATTATCTTTTATAAAATGTATTTGAGAGAGAGAGAGAGAGCACTTTTTTAAATACAAAAATAAACAAATTTTCCATTTTTCAGCTAACTTCTACCGCCATCAAAGACTATAACCGTGGACGCTCCTACTTGATCGATTTGGCGAAACGGCAGGGTGTCCCGGTGTTCAGTGATATCAAGGCAGCTTTAGAATGCACCGTTGAAAAAATACAATCCTACAATTCCAGACGTTATGAATCAAATTAAACTGCTGGACAGTCTAAATAAAATATTTGACAATTATATGACATTTATCTTTATGCAAGCAAGCAACAATAACAAATTAATTTTTAAATCCAATATTGGAGTTTCTCTTAATCTTACGTTAGTTTTTCTTTTTATTATTGTTGATTTCTAAAGTTTTTATTAAAGAAAATTTACATTTACGCGCAACAATTGCCTTCTTTCTAAACACTAACTGAATAGTAATTATGCCTTAACCAATTTTTATTAGACATTTTTGTGTTAACTTTTAAATTATAATTTAAGCTTAAAACGGAGAAAACTAAACTAAACGGAATTATAAAAATGTAGCATTAAGATTTACAGCTTAAAACTTACTTATCCATAAAAGATAAAACGCAGCCCAGGCAAATTTATTATATACAATTAGATGATTAGTTTAATTTAGAAAATGATGATGAAAAAGAAAACAAGTAATAAAATAATCTAAATTAAAAAGAAAGAAATTGTGTATTTCGTATTCATGCTTACACCTAAATGTAGGCTACACATTTCCTGCTTTAACAAACTTGATCGGAATATAACAGTAAAACTTTGTCATGTTAACAGCTGGTATACAACTAACATATAGTGGTCTCTTTTATCGGTCGTAATGTAAAGATCAACCACAATTCGGTGTGTTAATTTGACTTGAAGGAAAAAGACAACCGGTCTGTGTGCCACTATGGGGGCCATGTTAGTGGTTTAAGAAAAATAAATAGATAAAGAAAAGAAAAAACAAAACAAACACTGAATTTGGGGGGCACTCTCTCTTTGACACCGTCAAAAGCTTGAACAAAATAAAATACAATCAATAACTTGGCTGCAAATTACCACTGACGTTGTTGTTGATTAACCGAGTAAGTCTTTTTTAGTTTTAGTGTGGTTGCTTATAAATATGTTGTGTTAGTGGCAAATTATTATGTGAGTTTGAGGTAAAAAAAATTTTTTACCGATCGGCAGACAATTTTCTGCCGAAAATGTTGGTGCAGTCTGGCATTTCTTTGTTATGAACTGATACAAAAATGTGACGTTCAAGTTTACGCAATTTCCTAAAGAAAAAAGGCTGCAAACAGTGAAAATATCAGACAATAAGAAATTCTATTAATTTTTTTTTTTATAAAATAAACCCGATTGAGTGCAAAAGTTATTTAATTTGAAATTTGCTTTTGACAAATAGCGTGTTTCTCAGGAGAAACAAAAATGCTAAATGCATAAAGAGAGCGGTTTCACGAAAACTGGTGGAATTTTTTATAAGGTTTTCCTGTTACGCCTTATTTTCAAAGGTATAAAATTTTAAATATTTAATAATTTAATGTATTGATTAAAGAGAAATGGTTGCTACTGTTAATGCTTTGAAATATTAAACAATAAACAAATCAAAAAACCTAAAGAAATATACAAATAATATGCGAATATGCTTTGTAAATGGAAAAATAATACTAAAGACGTCTGTAGCTGCTTCGCACATATATACGAGAGGTGTACAAAAAGGTTTTCAATGCCTTTCATTATACCACAAGTGTCTGTTCGTTCAGAAGCAGTCTAACAAATGTTGAAAATAAATTATTTACATTACGCAATATATGGTATACCCCTAATAAGCAGATCGTATCTGGCGATCTATCTGCCTGAACATTTGTAGTAACAATTCACAGAGATTAAATCATATTGCATTAAAATCAAATCAATGAATTGGTTTTGCTAACATGGAATGCATGTAACTTCGATGTGTTACCCAGCCTTTACACATGCATGTGCAAGTTCGAAAAACTCAACCCACTCACACTTTTTTACTAACACAACCATATTTTTCGTACTTGCAGATCAACTTGCAAGAGATTTTAGCAGACAGTGATTTTTTGACACTTGCAGCAAGTTAATGTCAAATATATAAACAGTGTTACCAAATTTACTTGTTTGAGGAAACAATAATTATAATTTTAACTTATTTTAAAATATTTCTTGTTATTTTTTCATATTAAAACATCAATTTCATTAGAAAATGGAATAATAATTACTAATGCCAATTGTTTCCATAAAAACGTATCCCACGTATCTGATTAGTAACTCTGATTAATAAACAAAACCAAATAAAAATGGATCCACTTTCACTTGACTGTGTAAACTTTCATGCAAGTTGCATGACATTCGGTTATTTCATCAACATTTTCGATGATAATATGTATATACAACTTGCAAGTAATTACTTGCATGTGTAAAGGCAGGGTAACTCCCCTGCGATGCGAATGAAAAACTGAACGCATTTGTATGCTATTCACATCGAAATTCGAAAGCAATTCCTTTCGCATCCCCTGGAATCGTTAAAAAATGCAACACAATTTAGTTTTATATACTCTCGCATGTTCGAAAATATTTTCGAAAATTCCGAATTATATATAGATAAAATGTGAGAACGCTGGAGAGCGTGTGATCTGAAAAGTAAGAAGTAGTTTTTCTTTATTATAAAGAAAACCAAATTTTAAGCCTTTTTAGCATCACCTCGTACGTACTTTAATTGTAATAATTGTTTGTCTTAACAGAAACCAAAACAACAACATCAACAAAAGTTACAAAAACAAATACATGCATACAAATATATGTAGCAAAAATACTAGACAACAGAGTTCAGTCAACTATAGCCAACTGCATTAAACATTTTCTTAATTGCATACGGGCAAGATAGTAAAAATTAAGGTTTTACTTTTGTCTCGTGTTCAACAGTATCGGCTCTTTAGCCTTCTTTCCAACTGATATTTATTAACATTAATAAAGAAATCAAATGGTTTTGATTTTTCTTTTTCATTAAAGAAATTTTATAAAAACAAATTTTGACTCTTTAGTAAGAATTTTAAGAAAATCTCATAATTAGTTGCATGGTATCTCCTGTGACGGCAAAGGTTTTATTAAATTTTCAGTGAGTTTTTTATACAAAATATGTTGTATATGTATATGTATATGCCTACCTAATTATTTTTGGAATCCGCCGAAAATTCATAAATATATTGGCCCTAACAATATTTCAACAAATGCTTATGGAAAATACAAAGTTTCTAAATAAAACCGCGAAAATGCCAGGTGTTCCATGCGTATAGCTAATGATCTTTTTCAAATAACTCAATAATAGTATCGAGTATATGCCAGAAACGATCATATGGGAATTTTTATATATATTTCTCCTGGCCTGGTGCATCCAATTAAGCGAAATAAATAACTTTAATGTTAAAAAATATGTACTATAACAGAAACTTAACATAAAATGTAATTTAATCTTCTGTTTTATCTGTAAAACATAGGGCCGTCGGCAGAGTTGGAAAATTGATTTTTGGTTTTACACCAATTGTATAAACACTGCTGTGGCTGAGGGGTAGCAATGCTAGCCTGTCGGTGCAATGGTAGTGGGTTCGATTCCCGCCGGAGATTCTTTGTGTTTTCTTCCCATACAAGCAAATCGCTTCGCTGGTTGTGCTTGTTCAAAAAAAGACATTTTCCTCAGTTTGCCAGTTTTCTGTTTAAAACACTAAAACTATTGTTTAAATTTTTAATTATCCCAAACTAAGAATCCAACGTGCAGCAAAATACATAAGTATAATTGCAGCATGATCTCCATCCCTGGGCTTAATACTACCATTTATGTTAAGTAAGAAATGATAAATTGATTATAGAAAGGGGGAGAGAGAAGACTCTACATTCCAAAATCTACCAGTAGCGCCAAAGCCGGCGTTGCCAGAGAGATAATCTTGTAGTATTTTTGGTGATTTTCTTCCTTTTTCTTTTTAAAATGAACTTAAGAATATTTTAAAGAAATATCGTGCTATAATACGAGAATTATTTGTTCAAATAATTCTAGTAGGTACTGCCTTTGACACTGCGCTAAGTACACATAATGAATGATATATAAAAGAGTTTTACTCGTATAACTTACATATATAGCCAGCATGAGCTTAGAGAACTTTTCTTTTTAAATACATAGGTGACTATTAAGACTTTAAATTTTTACTTAGGAATAGGCGTTCTTTGTCTTTTTGCATTTGCAAGTCGTGATCTTACGTTACTTATGAATATTTATGAAGTTCTGAACGGTTTATGTACAAAAATAAAAATGACTTTGCAGCCGGCATGGGTAAATTATAAATTTCGCATTGGCAGCACTGTTTGCATGTGATATCTGTTAAGTGAAAAAGTCAAACAAATGTATCTTTAACTGTTTTAATAGTGAGAGAGAGCTAGTGAAACTACATCCAACGCAAGTTACAAGATCGTTCTTTTTCGACAAAAATAAAAATAAACAAACTAATAAAACTACATTTCCATACAGGCAGATGAAAACACATAAATACGTATGTATGTATGTTTGTATCTATGTATGTGCTACTTATATACATACGCACACCAATATTCTTGAACACATTCATACTTCTGTGCATAAATTTAGTACACATGGCTTCTTATATAAAATGAATGAACACAAAAAGTAAATAAAAATACGTAAATATACTAAATATGTGTTTAAATTAAAAAAAAAATCGTCACACACTTTCTTACGCTACACACATCCATGCACACTCATGCATGGTGTGTTTGCTTTTGAGTGAGAGCAAATTAATGTGAAAATGTATCTCAGTTTGTCATACTGCCAGATACGGGTAATTTTGATTGGAAAAGTGATCGATTTAAAGCAGTGAAATTTCCTTTTATTAAATAAATAAAACATTAAATATCGTAAAGTTTTAAAATCACACAAACAGCACCAATAATAAATAATAATAATAAAATTAAAAAAGCAAAACAACTAAAAGAGAATATATTTCAATTTAAAACAACAATTGTCGGTTGCAGTTGTTGTTATTGCTTAAATTGAAAATGATGAGCACTAAACAACTTCAGAGCACACTTTTTTTTAGCAAAGTAAATTCAAAAAAATTCTCCCCAACATTTTGTTACGCAAATCAGCGGCACCAGCAATTTAATAAAAATTCTTAATCAACACAACAATAAAAACAACTAGATAAATTGAATATTTATCAATTAAAACTCAAAAACCAATTGCAATAGTTTAACAAAAACAATTTTTATAAAGAACTTTTTGTCTTTGAGACATCTACAGGTGAGTGGAAGACTAAAAGAATTTATTTTTAACGCAGATTTAGAGAAAAAAATAATGTATACAGCGGCGAGTGACGGACGGCTAAGAACTTCTTTGGGGGTGTGTCATCTAAAAGCCGAACTATAGAACATCACAACTGTTTCATTCTACATACAAAAATATTATTATTTTTATAAGCTTTCCCCCAAAACTACGGGTATAAAAGAAATCTAGACTAGAGTTATTCAAAACAAATTCAGTCTAATGTCATGTATGAAATAGCAAAAAAAGAAAAAAAAAACAAACAAAAAACAATACCAATAATAATAACAAATAAAATTCGAATATTTGAAAATAATTAAATATCCATAAAGGCTATACTTTTATATGCAGAAAGTAATTATCACGCTGGTATTGCTAATACAAAGCTGATTTTACCAACATACGAACGTGTAGCACGCACAGTAGAGCTCGCTTATAACGAACTCGGTCATTGCGAATTCCCTGTTGTTACGCAGATATTGCAAAGACCAGAAGATTTAGTGGCCACTTTCAACACAAATCCTTCCTAATGATGAATTCATGTATAAAAATTCCTCGTTTGTAACGAACCATTTTTTCGTACATTTTTCCCCTCAATGCCGAACTTATAAAAATATGTACCAATCGCAACATCAATTGTTAATCTTACATGTTCAGTGCACATGCAGATATTTCTTATCAGCTTTTATATGTAGAAATAGAGAGAAACTCATTATCTGAATATGCTATTAAAACAGTGAAACCAAAATCGGAAGAACACATTTTCTTCTGTTTAAACTCATGTTAAAAAGAAGTTATTCACGAATAATTTCAAACAATTCATTGAATATACGTTTAGGTAATCTCAGTGACTAAAGGAAGTGCAATAACAAGGAATGTTTTAAATAAAAGCCTTTTTAAATTGTAAATAAAAGCCTTAAATGAAATTGTTTGTACACAACAAGGATTTTGTAGGAAAGTTTTCAAAGGCACACTATATTCTAAAATGTAGCTAAGAATTTGACTTTTTAGTGACTTGAAATAGGCAATTACAGGGGCTTTTAAATTTCTAATTTCTCCCCTTCGTGCTCAGCAATACGAGTTAGGGCCTTTCTACATGAGACCCACGATATCCATGTACATGTATAAGGCTTTGAAATCCATCAGCGGGAGAGATAAGAATGTCATGAATCAACAAGAACTGGCAAAAAGTTAAAAACAAAAACACTTCAAAACTTTTCGATTCCGTTAAAACAAAACTTTTATAAAAAAAGAAATAAGGCTATAAAATATATCAGATTTTAAAATAATTTATAATCCCCCATAACAAACAAGTTTGGAGGGAGTTAGTGAGCTGGTCACATGTACACACAGCAAATAATTGTTAATTTCGAAAGTGGCAACAAAATATTCTCAATACGAGTACGTACTGTCGCCCTTTACGAATAATTGTTCTTTTATACTAATTTTAGTTTAAAATTTTACTTTCATTTAAATCCATGTGCGCATTGGAAATTAAATACATGAACATTATATATTTTTTTTTAATTTTTGTTTTCACAAGCGAAATAAATAATAAACAATTTCAGCAACAATATACGAGCACCAAAGGGGTCCATATCGCTTTACGGGTTTTACGGCTGATAAAAAATATAAACTGAAGTACAATAAAAAAAATTGTTTTGGACACTTGAAATTTTTCTTATCAAATAATTGCTATATATATTTATATACATGCATACATACGCATGTGTGTGTATGAATGTCTTTTGCATGGCGCGATTAACCGAAGGCCTTGCATTGATCTTATGCATTTAGTTGAGGCTTTTTTTGGCTTCAAGAATTTCAAGGAGACTAGTAATTACTGTTTCTAACATTTATGCCACATCTAAGCATAATCTTGAATATAACACATTTTAAAAATTGGTTATCTTAGATTTTAAAAATTTGCAGCACTACAAAATTACTATACAAAATCACTAGTTCATTTAAGATTCCGGGACCTGAAAATAAAAGTTGGACAATTCTTAAGAGGAATTAAATCAATAATCTTAGAAAAATTATTATCAAGTTTCTGTACAATTTAATTTAATAATGAAGAACAACTCATGTTGGATTGTTGGCTTAGCTAAGTAATAAATCAGTCATATGACTGCCTGCTAGTGCTCATGTGTTCTTTTCTAAAAAAAAATGCGTATACCACAAGTTCTTTATCACCCTGATTTGAAATCCTGAGCAATTTGAGCAATAGAAAGTGATGTATGTGATTTTAGGCTTTTACCAAGAAAATTCCTTATCGTGAAATTAAATATCGTTAACCTGTCGTAATAAATATATAAAATTGCAATTGAAAATGTAACGCTTTTGTATGACATGCAATTATTTTCTTTGTTTCCGGAAATTTCAGGCTCAAAAAGTAAATTTCCCATTTCATTATTGCGTGCTTTAAATAAAATTGAAACGATTTCTGTAACACTTCCTTGTCTAGAGGCCAGTTATTATTACTCATAAAGAGGCAGAGCTGGGAAAGTGTTATTTCTTTGAACAAAATTCGCCTATAAATAAATGCAAGGTTTACGGAGAAGAGCAAAGTCCAGTCATTTTATAAACATGACTAGTCAGTCATCTTCAGCTAAAATTGATTTGCAGTTTAAAATTGCAAGCGTTTGCTTTTAAATTTTATTGTAAATGTACAGCTGCGATAGAACTGAAAAACTATGAATTCTTTTTTATTAGTAATATTTTCAGAAAATTAATAAGTTTAAAATAAAGTTCTCATTTATGATGTTTTATCCTCAAGCGTTCTGTTATCAGTAATCCAAGATGCCAGAAAAATCAAACTGAAGTACCTTTTTATGTAAAAAAGTATAAATTAAATTTGAGTTATTTATAAGACACACATTTTCTTGTGGTACATTTTTAGGTATCGCATCATCCCCCAATGTCAATGAAGCTTAAGTGGTTAAAAAGGTAGTTTGATGCACATGTGCTAAATAATAAAAATGTTTACATTTAAAATGAAAAAAATATTTTAATTTTGCTGAAAAAGCAGGCGATACATTTGGCAATAATTATAGAGTTTCCCTTTCATACTATGTCGTATTCCATCTGTCTATTCATAAAAATAGTCTATTGAAACTGTCTTTGACAATTTCGTTTTAAAATACGTTTCAAGCAAAATGATTTTTATTAAAGAAAAGCAACAATATTAATGCCATCTCATAATCCAAATATACAATATTTAATTAATTCTTTCAAGTTTCTTATAAGGATTTATTAGCTTCTTATCAATTTTGTATATGACTGTACATTCACACCTACATACACACATACATACATAGAATTTACACTCACACAGCCCCACACCAACCCATACTTACTTGCAATGGACAACCGAACAATTAATATTTTATTTTTATAATTGTCATTGTTTTTTTTCACAAATACTAGAGCGGTTTAAATTACAAAATAAAAACGTCTAAGAAAACTCAAGTTGCATGTCGTATTTAAACAATTATTAACATTTTATAATCACTTTTAATTGCTTATCATAAATATATATTTTTATTATTTCTTCAATATATATTTTTTAATAATATATTAATTAGAGAGAAAAAAAAGCAATTATAAAAATGCACACTTGTTTTTAATATTTTTTTCTTCAGGTGTTAACAGGGCATACGAGTACATGGGCCCTGTTTTGTTTTTTCTTTTTTTTTCTTGTGATAAGATTGTTTTGTGGAAGAGATGAATTTAGCTGAATTATGAAGGGAGAAGAGGAGGAGAAATCAACAGCAAATGAACAGTTGAGTTGCATTAATAAAAAAGAAAGCGCCATAATGGATTCGCTAAATGAAAATCAAGAGGAGAACGGTGAGTAAATTTAAATATTTTATTTTCGTAACGAAAATTAATTAAAATATTCGACAATTCTATTTTGAATGTTTATTATTTATTATGTATCAACTTAATTTATTTGAAATATGCTTAACTAAATGCTCGCATTTAAATCAAAAAGCATAAGTGATTAATTTATTCATGGGCTTTGCATTGAACAATAAATAAATTATACCGTCTGCTTGATAACCCAGATCGCACACACATTCACAATAGATCAATCATATCAGTGTCATTTGCTAGTTAATGAGTCTGTCTCTCTGTCTAGAATTCTATATTGAACAAAATGCCAAATGCAAGTAGTTGATTTTAATTAAACTTTGATTTCTACAAAAGCTTAAAAGATGCTCAGTTATTGTGAGCCCTCATCACTAAATCCCAAACTCATTTAATTGTTTGAATTGTAGGTGTACGAGTATAAGAGGCACGTCTTTTGAAGAGGGGCGTGTTGAAGGTTAACTGACAATAATTATTTTCGAAAACAGCAAATATTTCTATTTGTACAAGAACTTTTTTGAAAATATTCTTTTTCAATGGGTAGTTTTTATCAAACTATAGTTTCATTAATGTACTGTCTTACAAAATGATTTTTGTAAAATATATTTTTATACCGGGGGGGTGCTTTAAAATCATGTGAAATAAGGCCATGATGGCTTTATCTCTCAATCAATTGGGAGATAAAGCCATTTTTTTTTGTCACATTTGAATGGCAGATAAAGCCATCATGGCCTCTGCTCACATTAGCAATATTAGAAAATGGCTTTATCTCTTATTTCAGTTTTGAAGAATTTGCTCCTTTATATAGTATGTCGAACAGTGGCTTCGCTGAGGAAAGATTTCCTGCCGGCCTTTGGGCGGGCTTAAGGATTTTCTCCTCTATGTATGTCGAACAGTGGCTTCGCTGAGGAAAGATTTTCTGCATAACAATATTCTAAAAAAAATATGGCTTTATCTCACATTCGCAAAAATAAAATATGGCTACATCTCTCATTTCGCGCAATTTTGGATATGCCCTTAACTCTCAATGACTGGAAATAAGGCCATTATGGCAATTGAGCAATTGGGTGCTGTTGACTGAAGTAGTAGAACACGAGACTATGAAGCGGAGGATCGTGAGTTCGAGCCCGCGCTGAGTCATGAATATTGTGTTCAATTCTTCCGATCAGCATTAGTGCGTGGTTGTGTTAGTTGTTGCCAGCCTGTTTCAATGATGAAGGCAAATCACTGATCACTGAACATAATTGGCAGCGACTGACACTATCATGTACTAAAAGCAGAGTAACAGCACCCACCTTCGTCGGCCCTGTAGCAAAAATTAGCCGGCGAAGTAAAAAGGCTGAAATAGCTACAAAAAAAAACTGTCTATTTTCTCATCTTTTC
Source organism: Linnaemya tessellans (assembly GCA_951800035.1). Taxonomy (NCBI): domain Eukaryota; kingdom Metazoa; phylum Arthropoda; class Insecta; order Diptera; family Tachinidae; genus Linnaemya; species Linnaemya tessellans. The sequence continues at coordinate 2,194,804 of OX637533.1, read as the reverse complement.
AAATCTGTCCCCTCAATACCATCCCCTTATTTTCAGTTCCGGCGCAATGCATTGCATATATAGGGGTCATCCCCTGAGTGCTGGTCCAAGATAAAAACAAAAAAATAAAGACATCATGGCCTTACTTCACATGTTTTTAAAGCACCCCCCCTTGCAAAAATGAATTTGTCATTCGGTGTGTAACGCAGCGAAATGAGACCCCCTAAAGTATATATATTTTTGATCAGTGATGAAATCCAAGACGATCTGGCCATGTGCGTCCGTCCGTCCTTCCGTGTGTGGAAATCACGATTCAGTCCAAACGAAAAGAGTCAGACCCATGAAACTTGATCAAAATATATCTTGAAGGATAGCACAGATCAAGTTCGGAAATGGGCTGAATCGGGCCAGAGGGGAAAAACTTCCCCTAAGAAGAACTAAGCCAACCTCTAAAAAACAATTTAAATTTTAAAGTTTTTTTTTGTAATTTTGTTAAACATATGATATTTTATTATGTTAAAGAAGGACTAACGCGTTGAACTTGGAGCTATAAAAACCAAAAAATTCATTTTTCAACCCCGCCCCTTTTAGTGGTCGTTCTTATATGCAAAAATAGTGTAAAAATGTAACAAATTGTATTACTTAAGCCTACATTGCGCTTAAAAATACAAATTTTAAGCTTTTATGACGAAGCTGATCCTTTTCAGCTCTACCCCTCAAATTACCATATAAAAACAATTTTTTTTTACACTTAACTATACCAAAAATTTATTTTTAGTGCTTTATGGCGAAGGTGAAATGCCTCCCCCACGGCCCCTCCTGGAGTTGCCACTAGAAAATAGAGTTTTTTTACTAAATGTTTGGATGGTATTTAAGATTCGACCCGGTCGAATATAACGTTTTTACTTGTTTTTTTTTTTAATAATTTAAGAAATCGTACTTATTTTCTTGGCAGTTGTTTGAAATCTGCTTAAGTAAAATCGACTTGTTACATTAATTTTACAGCAACTTTTTAAATGTTATTATTAAAAAGTAGTGTTGCCGGAATATCTCAATCGGTAATATTTTTACCCGATCGTCAACTCTAAATACAAAACGAAAGAATTTCAGGTTATTAAGTCCAGGAATGAATAGAATAAAATTTTAGTGTAAAAATAAAACGAACTATAAAACAAACAATTTAAATTATTTTATTAACACTTTAATCAAACGGATTTGAAGATTTTTAGTTGTTGTTGTTGTAGATTGGTTTAAATTTTGTTAAAAAAAGGGCTTGCGTTTATGCTCTTTATAATTCGGAATCACTGTTAGTGAAGTAATAGGTAATTAATCTAGTCAAGCGATCGATAAATTGAAAGGGCACAACAGCTTAGCGGCAATTTTTGTCTTGTAACCTGCATTGAAAGCGTTCCTCAAGTAATAGTCTGATCAATAAATAATAATAATAATTACTCACAATCAATAACTGGTTAAAAATCACGTGTAACGCCTCATAAGCATGCAAACAAGAAAACATTTTAATGGAGAAATTAAACGATTAAACAACACAAAAGTTGCTAAACTCCAATGAGTTTTTATTTTCAATTCGAATCTGTTTTCATTTCTGTTGTTTGTACATTTGTTTTCCCTTCGTTTTACACTTTTCTTATTTTTTTTTTTAGTCTTTTTTGTATAAAGCGATGTGACTAATTTCCATAATTCTTTGAAAAACTTTACACTGAACGACCGACTGTCGACTAACATGTTGTTGTATGTGGACGGATTACCCCCACCAGCCCCAATGAAAACCAAGAAAAAACAAAATCTAAAAGATACGAGTGTCAGCCAAACCAAACAGCCACGGCTTTAGGTGACATTCCCAAACAGCAACATATGCAAAACACTCTTTTCTCATTTTGCTTTCAAGTTCTTGGTTTTTGCATATAGAAAATAAACTCTGAGGGCACTTGGCAGAATTCTGAATGCCCTATTCTAGGCTTGAAATGCATTTGTGTAAGCAGAGTCGACGTCGTACATGTTGTAAATGTTTTTATGCGTGTAGGTTGCAATTCATCAATCCTTGGCGCAGGATGTACAAAAAAAACATTTCTACTTCTTGTTCTTGTGAAAACTCTTGAATTTTATTGCTTTTGTCATTCACACGTGTATTTGCTGATGGAAAGTTTGAGGGGTGAGACTTCCATGCACAGCGAATAACACTGAAAGGCAAATATGCATCCATGCCACGAATTTACTAAAGTGTTGTTTAAATAAATAATTCATGACTTTGTGTGTGTGTGTGTCAAGACCAAGTGGAAATATTGAAGAAGACAAAATTTTAAAATAAATTTCAAAACGTATTTGGCAGCTTATTTCGACTAATGGGAAATTATTACCGATGGTTTGAAAGTAGAAAAAGTTTGAAAGCAGTAGAGAGGGCCCTAGAATATTTTGTGATTCAAAAATCGTAACATTTCACCATCAACACTCACAACATTTTGAGCATAAGTTTTCACTTATACTGATCTTCATCAAACTGGTGTGCCGTCTAGTCAAAAATAGTGATCAGGTTTATTGTTGTTGAATAACAAACATTAACCAGTTTTGGCATTTGAACGAATGACGTCTTTAAGGTTGAAAAGTAAAATCGTACGTCATTTAAAAAAAAAAAAGTTCTAAAAAACTAAACTAAACACTCTTATTATATTTGTTTACAAAATAAATTAAAGAATTTATTCTAAAAGGGAATTTAATTAATTGTATGTAGAATTTTAAGTGATTTTCCATGTGATTTTAATTTTAAGTATTACAATTTATGTATGGAGGCAAATAAAAGTGCCGGCTTTTTGAACTTGAATAACCTGTGACTCGTTTGGCTTATATTTTAAAGGAATTTAATATTCTTTATATCAATCGTACATTTTGCTCTTCACTGTCTCTGCGCTTCATTATAAAGAATTACATGCATTTTTCATACAAAATTTCAATTTCAAAGCCCTCCCTTGCAAGCCCTTATTACCTAGTCAGACAGTCAAGGCACGATTTTCTGTATAAACATGGCAAGCATTTGGAAGAAGAAAAAAAAAATTATAAAATATGAGGTAAATTTTTGCTTTTTGGATTTTGTGGTGTTGAAACTTCTTACGACTATTTCCTTTATAATTTTTGTTGAGGTTCGGCACACAGTGAATGTCACCTATTAATAAAATGCGTGTAGCCATTTTAATTATTATCATTTTCTACAACTCTGGCAAGGAGGTTGCTTTTTACTAAAAATATTCAGTGAACAACACTGATGAAAATTAGTCACATTAAAATATCGTTCAGGTAAAGCTAAAATGAACCTTTTAATTGTTGGCCTCGAAAAGAATTTCTGTTGTTGTCACATGCGAATGCGTTGGATTTTCCTAATTATCCTGAAAACAAACGAATGTCTTAAATAAAGGGCTGTTTCAGAGCTCGACAGCTAACAAAATTCTGCAACGTATAGTGAATTTTCAAGGCTTTTGTTTGAGATTTATCATTTTGGGACTCTACAGTCGGAAAAATTTCATGTTTTTATTGACTTTTTACGATTTTGAGAGATTTACAATATATATTTTTTTTATTGCTAAACGAAAAGTGATTTCACACTGATTATTGTCTGTGAAATACCGCTTCTACTAACTTTTAGAAAAAAAAATTTTTTTTAATTTTTATAGTAAAATTTTTTTTTTGAAATTTTTATAATAAAAATTTTTTTTAGAAATTTCCAAAAAGGATAGTTTTGTTCACTTTTTTTGTAAAAAAATGGAAAGGTTTCTGAAAGTGGAGGCCTTCACGGTTCCAAAAATTGTATCTCTTATTATAATAAATTTAGAAACATTTACTTTTAGACTGAAGAATATGTTATGCGCTTTTGGGTCATAATCGTTTTTTTTTTTTAATTTTTTTTTTTTTTGGAAAATTTCTCTTTTTTCAGATAGATATGAGCATGAAACCTTTTCGTCAGTCTTTTCCGTCTTAATACTTGTAAGCAGATATTTAAGTTATTATCCCTAAAATCGTGTTTAAAAAAGGGAAGAGTCGCTATCACCGTTCTGAAAGGCGTTTAAATAAGTTTTAAAATTATTAAAAACACAAAAAATATTTAAAAAAATTTATATATGTAATATTTTTGTCAGCAACCTTTTGGATAATTTTCTGAGTAAAAAGAAAAAAGTGTTTGCAAGATTAGAGTTATTCCAGATATTACATCAGTTTAATGCTAAGCCCGCCCCTTGAAGAGAGCAATTGAAGATAAAAGATAAAATAGTCTATATTTGGAGAAGCAGATCACTATGTAAGAAGAAATGTTACGATCCGTTTGGTCCAACTTTAGGTTTCTGAACTTTCGCCGCTGATGAAAGTCACATTTGCCAAACAAAACATAAAAAATACCTTAATTTTGCGGAGTTAGGATTAATTATTCTAAGTGGAGCTTTTAAATGCATCGTCTGATTATTTTGTTTTCAAATATTAACAGACTATGACCATAAGATATATTTCTGCCAAGTTTCATCCATCTAGGAGCACTCAATAACTTTTGACATTGACAAAGAAACCCTTATTGGGTGGTGGTCACGTTCGACCACCACTTTTTAGTAATTAATTGTATAAATAGGATGTAAACAAAAGTAACTTTATGATTCTTTCGGTCTTCTGAGACAAAACCCAAACTTTGTGAAGCACACCCTTTATTTTTACTCAAGTTTTGAATGTTGTTTGTTGCGACTGTAAATGTGTTTTCTGACGACAACATTTATTGTTGTTCATTTTATTTTGTTTCATTTAACAGAAACACTATTTTCTGTTTTGTCCGGGAAGGGGGTGGAGTACATGAGCAGTTGTAAGTGGAGCCAGGCAGTAATTTGCCAAGAAGTAAAGTCAACTGCATATTTGCTGCAAAATAAACATACACGTATTTGCTGATATTATTATTATTATTATTATTTTTTTTTTTTGTTAAAAACATTTGTCTTTTTACATATATTTTTTTTTAATAAATTATGATTCATGCTTTATTCATGTTGCTGTTTTTCATTATTCTTGTTAGTAGTTCTTTCATTTATATTTCTCTGCTCATTAAACTTTTTAAAATTAATCTACGAGTGCTAAAAGACGATAAAAATATTTGTCACACAAAAGAAAGCAAATCGTCTGCGTTACATGAACTCAAATGCTGAGAAATTCAGGAATTAACAAAAATATGTATCGATATGTGTGCCAAATTTGTTAATAGGAAAAAAAGGCTGATAACCAATTCCAAAGTGATTGATACCGTAATCAATACGAGCAGATATAAATCGCTTTTGCCTGATACTATTGTTATTTTGGAAGCATTTGAAAGATATTTAGAAAACCGAATTTCCTAAAGCAGTTATGCCTTTTACGCTGTAATAAAGCCTTTTAATGCAGAGTTGAGGCTAAGGAAGTACAGAATTCCTTAAAGTCAGATTGGAAAAATATCAGTTTAGGTGCAGATAGCGCCTACTCCTCAACAAGTTGTTCGTATATGATTTAGTGAAACAGTTTGCAAATACTGCCACCAATAGCCAATTTTACCCACAAGCTCTTAGGCAGGCATATCAGGTAATTACAATGCTCTTGAGCACATATCTGCGTGGTATCATGCAGATTTATTCAGTATCTTATCAAAAACGTCGTCAACACAATCAGTTTTAGGAGGAGAGTAAAGAGCCCCACTGACTCTCATTGACTGCATTCAGCATGACTTGTGTTTTTTTGTTCTAATCTCAAAACAAAATTAACAAGATTCGTTTAAACAGATTGCAGGTATTTTGTCTAGAAGCTTAACGCAAATATGAGTATCAACTTTAAGGTTTATTATTATAACCAGAGATGGGCAATAATAGTGGTTGTTTGTTTGTGCTTTTTAATACAATTTTCACAAACTGTCAACGGTACTCATATTTCATGATATCGCAAGAATTCTTACTTTCATTTCAAATAACAAGAATTAATACACTTTTCTTTTTATTTTCAATGTAATTGCATGAAAGAGAGAATTCATTGGATTGAAATTTCCAGTAGATAGTAGATAGTAGGTGATAACAAATAAGTGCGTCAAAGGACTTGATTAAAGTGCGTGATCGTGAAAGTCTTAAATGTTTCCTTGTGTAAAAAATTTAAGTTAAAAATAATTAAATAAACTTTACTCACGCTCCCATCTGCAGCTGTGACTCGCGAGCAATTGAATTTCAACCCATATCTGGAATTCGCCCAGATGTTAACAACAAAGAGAAAGTTTGATAAGATCACTTTAAAATTTTATTGCTCTTGATGTTTAAGCAATTCCTCGAAGGTTATTCTGTAATAAAATAAGAAAGTAAAACTGTTAACATTTTCAAAGCAAAATTTAAGATTCATAGACTAATTGTTCGAAAGTATTTGTTTAAATTCAGAATGACATGATAAATATTCCAAACCACAAAGGAAAGTCAACATCAGTTTTTAGTTATTCAACTTACACAGCATAGCAGAACAGCTGTTTTCGAAAGCCGCAACGCTTTCATCATCAGTGCTCATCTGTATTGTGTTGGTCACCACTTTATTAAACAGTTCTTATTTAAACAAATTTTATTAGCCAATTGAATACGAGAACTATATAAAGTGGAATAAAATTCACTACAAGTCCAAAAACCACTTGCAATCTCTGACAAATCATTAAAAAAAGCGTTAAGGATCTTAAATAATAGACATTTTTAAATATAAGTTTGTGTCTTTGTAAAACTGCAGTTAGCTGTAAAAATTTGATTGCTTGAATCTTCGGCAAGAGCTAATTTAGCTGTGGAGTTATACGTCAATAATATCTTATATTTTGTGGTACACTTCTAAGTATCTTATGGTCCTCCAATATCTATTAAATTCCTATAGTTCGAAAGGTATTTTTGTGTAGATATGCAAAATATAAATAATTTTCTAAATTCTTAGCTTTAAAATTGTAAGAAACTGCTTAAATTTACTTAGTATGTAACTACTTGTCAACGTCAGGTCAAGACAATAGAAAAACTAGTGCCCTTATCCACTCTTTGTGAATAACAATTGACTATTTCTGACAGTCTGAGGCTACTCTCTAAAGTCTTAAATATAGCAGAATAATATTGGAAATAATATTAATTCAGAAGTGTCCTATTTTTGATAATGGGGAATATTTTATGGCTGGCAGAAAAAGGGAAACTACGAAATGTGAAAACTCATTTAATATTTCTCTAACATTTTAGCGGCCCTAATTTAAAGATAAAAATATTTCATGGCATGTAAATACCAAGTGATTGAATTTTGACCGCCATGCGATTCTAGTTAAAGAAGAACACATAAAAATTGTCGATGTTCGAAATTTAAAGCAGAAACTGCCTGTATTTGTCATTAAATAATTTTTGTAGCAGATTACCCTCAGCAATTATTCTTCCGCCAGTTATTTTTATGGCGGTAATTTAAAATTTAAAACACAGTTTTATTAAAATAGATATTAAATTTCTTATTGTATTATGCATTTTACATCGAGAGTGGTTCTGAGTGACTACAGCAATATAAAACGCTGACTGGGATGTGTTTCCTCGCCAGAAATTGTCAAACACACAACTGTCATATCCAGGTACAGAATTGTGCGCATACGTGTGTGTAGATGTGCACACGTACTTATATCTACGAGTATCTATGCACATTTTCATATCATATCGAACATAAAACACTCTAAAGGTGCATGTATAAGTGTTTATCTGGAAAGCAAATAAAGAATTATAAATACCCATAAACAGACACACACACACATATGAGTACATACTTTTCACATGCACTGCAGTGTAACTGAGTATTGGTGCGTTGTATGCAAGTGTGTATGGCTGTGTGCGTGTGGCAGAGCATTTATTTTGATAAGACATATCTTTTTGGTTTTTGTTTTATTTTTTGCTTTGTTGCTTTTAAAATTTAAATACATATTAAGTTCTTGAGCTAATGCAGTAAGAACAGCAACACCATCAGCAACAGCAACAACACGTCAAAAGGAAAATAACAACAACATCACTTGCACGTTTGTTGTTGCTAGATATTTTTTGGTTTTTTTTTGGTACTCTTTACCAAGAGAGGAAAAGTGTGTATTTAAGTCTTTTATTCCGTTTGTAATTTCTTATAAATAGCTCAGCTGTACTGACACTGTGCGTCTGAGGGCGGGCTGTTGCAGGAAAAGCTTTTCCGAACACTTAAGACGGCTCCTAGCCGAAACCGGTTCATTTACAAACCAATTAAGGTGTAGAAGACGAAAGGTAGCTCGCAATTAGAACTGGAAAAATTTAATAATGCAAATAGAAAGAAAAATAAAAACATAAAAGCTCTTGCCCTAAAATCTAAACTTCATTGAAAAAAATTTACCGTAAAATCGTATACAAAAAATAAATAATGTAGACTTGAAGTGTGCCTTCAAACACAATTTTATTATAAAATTTATTTTAAAGCACTTTTCAAGTCTATATTCCAAATCAATTTTATGTATATCACATACAACAGCTGTAGGGTGCAAATGATTCGTCCCTCCCAACTTTTTTCAGTTTTATTTTTTACGGTTTGAAAGTGGGAGAGTGCGGTTTCTCATTTTGATTAAATTCTATTTATTCTCTCGCTTCTGTTGAAGAGGCCGGCGATCCGAGAGTTGTTGTTGCTGTTGCCGGTGTTGGTAGCAGGCGAGTTGTTGTAGGAATTAATAGTCGTTGTAGCCGAAGACGGTGATTAGCATTGTATACAAAGTTGCCCGCCCTTCTGCCTCCCAACACGACATTTGTAATCGCACTTTTGTTAACAATTTTTGTTAGTCTGCTATTTTATTTTGTTGTTATTTATTATTTTATTTTTGCCAACTCTGACAACCAATTCATTTATTTTACTATCAGCCAACAGCAATTATTATAAAAAACAAAATAAAAGAAATCATTAAGACACAATAATATACAGTTTAGTACGTGTCTACGACATTTCTATAGATTTAGTCGGCATTTTGCGTTAGAACATAACGATCGTGTTATAGAATTTTTTAAATTTTAGGTGCGGTTGCTAATCAATTTTCGCATCTTTGAACACTAACAAACACTTGCTAATCCATGGACAACAAAATACAAGAAAAGTATACAAACAGAAATTTTAAACAATCACGAAATGTTTGAAACGAAAATAAATATGATCCTGCCACGAAATTAATACTCTCATAGTACAAAAATTTGCTCCAGTCAAAAATATCCTTTAAAGCAACTGCACTACACCATTTCTGGGAAGAATAAAAAACTAATAAAAAAAAACAGATGCCGATCACTGCCCATATGCCAGCCTTTCAGCCGTCAATACTGTGGAAATTCATAAGCAAACATTGAGTGTATTTAACTGTCCAATATTGACAAAAGTAAATGCAAAAAAAAATCACAAAATAATAAAAATAGAAAATAAAATTACCATAAATACAAAATAAATAAAAACTATTAGAAAAAAAAACAAATATTTGTTTGCATTATTTAAGTGCGCGCCTGTTGACTAAATGTATGTGAAGTTTATTTGCTTAAATCGAAATAATAAAAAAAAAATATCAGTCTTCCCTCTGGTCGCATTTGCTTGATGCCGCCTCCCTGCTCCTTGTGCCCAACTCGTTAAAGTTGGCCTGGCCTACGTGTGCAACAAGTCTGTATGTGATAAGCGGATTGTTGTGAAAAACAATACAAAACAAAAAATTATTTCAAAATAACTGCAGCCAAAATCATACACATGAAGTTACTGAAAATAAAACATCTCAGAAACTAAATAAATAATTGTTTGAAAGCAATCATTAATTAAATTCAAAGCGTTCACTGATAAACAAACCAAAACAGCAAACTGTGCTCTAATTGGAAGCCCTAACTGCAGCCAATGTTGCCAAGTATGCTCAAAATGAAAACCGAAATTATAACAGGAAACGGTTTCGATGATTCATATATGTTTGAAGATCACCTATTGCACATGATAGGTAAATAATTCACTTTATTTTCTGTTGCATTCATTTTAATTAAAACTATAAACCTGAAATCTGGAGAAATTAATTCTGCAGACGTCATAGAAAATACAAAAAAAAACAGCTGAATAACAATTGCAGTGCATTTATAAGCTAGATCTGTTTGATGTGAATGAATTAATGAAAATTAACATTTTTCCAGGAAAAAATTCTTCAAAGTGGAAAAAGGGATAGTCAAGATCTTAAAAAGAAAATATTGTTGATGAAATTAAAAAAAAAATTTAAAGGAGCTCCTTAACCACTTTTGGAACATTAATATTTTTTTATACCTGACCCCAAATATATTAAGAGTATGAAGTCTGAATGCTGTAAGAAATTAAAAATAGGCTGAGAATATATTTGGAAAAAAACAGATTTATTTTTATTCTTATCATACATTTGCATGGATGATGCAAAAAGAATAGTGTGCATTAAATTAGCAAAAATTGTCCCAAAAGTATCTGACATAGTGGCCAAAAATGTGGGTGCTGTTGGCTAAAGTGGTTAACGATCCCCCTTTCAGTTGTATGCCACACATATTTTTATGGTACCCTATTAAATACCTTATGGTATTTTCTTTTCTGAAAAACATGTAACATTATCTCACTTTGTTTCTTAAAATTTGCAGTTAAACGGAGTTTTAAGACACAAATTAATATTCCTAAGGGCCGGCAGTTTATTTTCCAATAAATTCACTATTTTTAAATTATATAACAGTGCCATTTTTCAATAAAAAGTGCACAAAATGTTGCACTCTTTTACAGAAATTGCTGGAATATATTGCCTTGAAATTTACTTTTGTGTAGGTCTGAAATGATATGGCGCTTAGTTCTGCGTTATTAAAGAATAATTTAATATTTGGAGTTATGACTCTCTTGCAGCAAACCTTCATTAATATTTTCCAAATAGTGTGTAAGAGGATAGCATGCAATAATGTCTACAATAAATTTAATTAAGATTGATGGGCTCAGATTCGTAATGTGTTATATTCAGAAAGACATCAGAATAAATATTCCAAGGAACAAAAAAAAAATCAACATCAATTTAATTATCACACCAGACTCACACTTCTATCATCTGTACTCTAGTGTATAAATTCTTTATTCATAATTCCAACCTGCAACAGCTGTTTTTCAATTTGAGATAAAAAATGTTGAAGTTTAAAAAAAATATAAAAATTTTCGTGTTAATAAAGAAATTTCTATGCTTGTTTTTGGGAGATATTGTCAGAATTTTAAGAATTATCAAACACATAAAATTTTGTAATTGCACGCTGCATCAGGCATAGATCGAGAGTTAAAATTTTTGCAAAAAAAAATTATATATTTTGTGACTTTTATTGTGTATTAATTCATCTTCTTATACAAAGTTAATTGTTTCTCCTTTTGCGTCCTGTTTACATGTTTCGTCGTGATTTGGTTGCTTAAAAACTTTAAATTACTAGACATCAGCACAAAAGCTCATATACTTTTTAAAATATTATTTTATTCTGATGCAAATAAGTAATATAAATAATGGAATCGCACTTGTTTGTTATCACAATTATTAAAAAATCATAAAAAAGTGACTAACAAAGTTTTAATGTTGCTTTAAGAAAAAATTAAATTTTATAGCAAATTATAAAAAATAAAAATAAAGGAGAAAACAATCTATTTGCTGATATCAACTTTTATTGTCAAATACACGTAATTTCTTAAACAAACAAGAATCCGTGTTTAAGCAACTTAATTCCAAACACTCTGTCAACCTTGACGCAGACAGCAAAAAATATTGAAAAGAGCCAAAAATGTTGTTTGATATTTAGTAAAGCTATTTATTAAGTTTGTCAATCGTATGTAAAATTGTTTTATTTTTAACTACTGAGAAAAAAAAATTCAAATGAACTTGAAAATTTGAATAATAATAATTAAAAACAAAAGTTTAAAGACTTTTCCGATTAAAAAACAAAAAGTTTGTTATTTTAATCGAAATCAGTGCGCATATTCCGTAAGCAAGTGATATTTTATTTAAGTTTAAGTTTTTGAAAAATTGTATTTGAATTAATAATATTAAATTAAATTCAGGCGATTATCTCCTTAACTATAAGTGGACAGGTAGCAAACTTTTTGTTTTTTTTGGCTTGGATAAGAAAATCCGCTAGTAAAAAATCTTTCTTATGAGATGAAAACTATCAGCTTGGTGTAGGCAATCTCGAGGTGATTCACTTTTGGACCTCGTTTTGGCGTCCTTGCCAGAGCTCTAAAATCAAAACTGTAAACATGAGCTCAGCAACACTTTATTAAATGTTGCATGAGCCAATGGGACGTATCGTTTGAAAACTGTAACACTTTCTAATAATTGCTGACAAACACAATTCACATGAACACTGATGATGAAAGCGTTGCGGCTTTCGAAAACAGCTGTTCAGCTCTGCTGTATAAGTTGAATAACTAAAAACTGATGTTGTCTTTCCTTTGCGCCTTGGAATATTTATCATGTCTTTTTGAATTTTAGAAAAACAATTTTCGAATAATTAGCCTATAAATCGTAATTCAATTTAATAAAAAATTTCCGTTTTTTTATTTCAACATACCCCACTGTGCACCAGCTACATATTATCATTGCACCAGCCGCTTGTTAAATCTATAAAAAGGGAAGGCGTACTGAAGAAAATAAGCCAGCAGGAAAATAATATAAATAAATAAATGCCAAAATTTAATTGTCAATTTTCAGCGAAAAAAACTGGCCAACTGTCGGTGGCTATTTTCATATATTCACAGAAAACATTTATATACGAGCATACAGTTCGTAATTATCTACATGAGGTCAATAATTCTCACCGTCTGATTTTAGTCACAAGTCTATGGTTGTTGTCTATGCACAACAACTTTTCATCCACACTTTTGAATGCCTTCCAAAGTTGCCGAATCGAGCAATTTTATTTTTTCTCATTGAAACCCCTCAATAGTTAACAAAAATGTGAATCATTATTGTTTAACTTGAAAGCAATAAAATCTATTAAATATATTTATTCAATTTTTGTTAATATCAGTTTTCAAAGAAATAAAATTATTGCCCAACTTCTTACCGAAATACTGACAAATTAAAAGGTTCTTGATTTCGAAAAGTAAGACTATTTATTGAAATTTTCTTTGTTACAGGTTAAGCTTTTATATCATAGCGTTAAATTATCGTAATATTCTTGTTTAAAAGGTTTTTTAATGATATTCTGATATTAAACAATGACAACGCGCTTTTTTTTTTGTTACCACTTAAGAGAAATTAAAAGCGTTTAGAAAAGAGGCGTTTATATTAAATAATTTGTTGTATTAGTTTTTAAAAGATGAGAAATTTTAAATAAAATGGAACATGACATTTCAATATGCATTTAACAAAAAAAGTGCTAGATCATGCAGTCTTTCAAACAAAACAAATCACAGCAAATAAATTGTGTGGCACAGAAGTCACGAAATTTCAATAAAACGTAGATATAGAATATAGAAATTTCGATCGATATCGAATGCGATAATTTGGCCTGAGAACAATAAATCCATACTCGTGTAGGTGTAATAGTAAAATTGACTAGATCTATGTTTTTTTAAATCACAATTGCTTTAAAAAAAATATTGATTTCCGTGCACAATGGGGCATATATGAAATATATAAGAGTATTATTTCTTAAAAGTTCATAAATCAATTACTTGAGTTTAAATGACGTCACAAATATCTTTTTCATTTCAAATGCCTGCAACTGTAAGTGGGCGTGTCATGTGCGTGTGCATTTACATATATTTTATGTTCATGACAACAGAATTCTTTCAATGCCATTTGAGCCCCGGAAAAAAAGCTTTAGATATGAAATCGTAAAACCCCGCTGCTTAAATGAGCAAAAATAAAATTAATAAAACCAAAATCATAGAGCAGCCATAAACAATTTATGTGCTTAACTTTTCTTTATATTTTTTTGCGCTTTTTCATATTCGTTTCTTATCAATTGATAACGTAAACATAATGCATGAGTGTGTGTGTGTGCCAAAAATGGAAAGAAAGACAAACATAAATAAATAAATTTAACCAGAATTATTTGGAAATATTTCTTCTGTTTTCTAAATTGTTTAATATGAAATATAATATTTCTTTGCGTGTCACAAGATTTGAATTTTCTTAGAATGCAATTCACAAAAAAAACACAATTAAAAATGTCTCTCATTCAGTTGTAAAAATATAAAAATTATTTAACTTTATTTTAGATTACCAGCATTTTATCTAAGATTTTTTTTAAAAGCTGCCCTTGAATAAGCGCTCTAATTCCTGTGTTCACTTCAAACTCACTATCACATGCAAATTTAATCTTGATAAGTTCAATATGAAATCTATTAAAAGGACTAATTAATTAAATTAGACTGGAAATATTTTGCTAATAAAATATAAAACGTTACGACAAGCCAATCAATTAAGATCTGCTAATTATATGCGCTTTAATCATACTTAAATGCAATTTCTGGACGATTATGATTATTATTACTTTTTTTCTACTACAAGCGACTGATAATGCAACACCAAAAATTATATTTCATATTAAAAAAAAAAATAACAATAAAAAAATTGAATAAAAAACTTACGAGTGTCTGCTATGTCGACCAGTTATTAAATATTTTAATTTGTTTATTTTAATTGTTTGTTCTTGTTATTGTATTTAGCAAATCAATATAATTAAAAATAGTTTTTTTTAATGCTTCATGCGAGTATACAATTAAAAAAGCTTTAACAAAAGAAAAAAAATTGGGGAACAAATTGGCACAGATTTATCCTCTATGAATGTTTTAATACAGAAATTTTCTCAATTCAGCTATTCCAATTTTTTTTTTTTTTTGAATCTTGGACCAGCACTCAGAGGATGATCCCTATATATGTAATGCATTACGCCGGAACTGAAAACGAGGGGATAGTATTGAGGCGACAGATTAGGAAAGATGAGAAGATAGACAGTTTTCAACACAATTTTTCATGACTCAGCGCGGGCTCGAACTCAGGACCCTCCACTTTATAGCCTCGTGTTCTACTACTTAATGGCCTGTGAATTCCAATTGTTGTGTGTAATAGAAGACACCCCCATAACTATTTTGTTTTTACTGGTAATTCATGCCAACTCTTTATTTGGCCACTGGGGGCAAAATCCCTCCAAGATCACACACACTCTCATGGCCTTTCATGGCCTATGTTTAAAAAATGTTCAAAAAACTGATTAAATATGGATTTTGATAAAAAAAAATTCACTGTTTGCAATTTCCTTACGCTATAACATATTCAACTACACAGCTAAATACGTTGTTTCGTAACTGCTTACGTCAAAACATGTTTAAGTCGGCATATTTATCTTCACTCACATAATAAATTTTGCATTTAATTATCCCAAATATTTATTTTTAGAGTCTTATGGCAAAGGTGAAATGTCTCCCCCACAGAATATGTAGGATATTTTTGTATCCCGCCCCCTTCAGTGGGCGCTGACGTACGATATTATATAAAGCAACTCTGTCCCATCCAGTTAAACATTTTAATTTTACTTACTAAATATTTGGAGGGTATTTAATATTCGACCCGGTCGAATATAAGGTTTTTACTTGTTTGTATTGTCTTGACGTGACGTTGACAAATGGTTACAGAATAAGGGGGAATAAAATTTTTTGTTTTGTTTTTCCAAAAAAAATTCAACTTGAAGCCTTTGAAATTTTGATTTCTTTCCCCATATAAATGGCACTTTCGTGAGGCGACTTACACAATCGCAGCCCAAGTCTATCAATATTGCATTTCGTTAAATTCTTTAAATCTAGAATTCATCTTAATTTAATTTTCTACAATTTTATTAAGAAAATGTTGAGCGCTGATCTTAAAGGCATTAAAGGCTTAAGGCATGAACTTTTACATTAAACTTATTGTTAGAACTATTAAATTAACTTCGATGTTAATTGACATATTATCTTATAATTATGCTAAAATGACATTAACCTTTTAAAAAAAAAACATCGCCAGCTAGAACAAAAAAAAACATAAAAGGAATATAATACAGAAATGTAAACCTTTTTAAACTCAAGTGTTTTAAGTAAACAAAAAACTAATAATAAACATTAAAAGCAAAAAATAAAAAATTAGAAATGTTGTAGAGGTCGCACAAATAGTCATTTTTTGTATAAGTATTAATTGTTTATATATAATAATTGTTTTATTAGTTCATGAGTAACTAAAATATGATCTCTGACTATCAATTTGAACAAACTGCTGTTCTAAAATAAACTCACAAAATCTGCAGATAAGCGTCTGTATGCAAAAATCGAACCAACAGGTTAAGAAAAAAAAAAAAGTTTGTAAACAAACTACAAAAACAAAAAGCTTTTAATTAGTACGATCGCTACACAACGATGTCGGTTATTTGCCGCATTGTAGTTCAAGGAAAATTCTTTAATTGCACACTATTTAAAAGCACACTAAGTATTAGACTAAATGACTGACGGACGGACGGACGGACATGGCTGATTATTATATTTATATTACGATGATTAGCATCCATAAGACTATAAAAGCAAAACTGGCACCTAAAAAAGTTAATTATCAGCCAGCATGAAGTCAAATGAGCATGTGTTAAGTCAAGCCATTTTTTGTTCGTCTTATTGTTAAGAACAATTTAAAACAAAAACAAAAAAAAAATAGATAAAGTCATGGAAACAAAAAACGCTAAAAGATGTTTAAGACCAAATGAAAATCCAGCTAAAAAGTGGTCTACAATGACTTCGAATAGTAACTGGCTAATTGCTATTTAATTGGACTGGCGGTCAACATGGATTTATATTCGAATCGTTTCACATGATATGCAAACGATATCTTATTGATAAATAGATACATTGTTGCTCAACTGAATAGCAAAAGATTGTGGCTCTATTGCCACTTTGCGGTCTTGGCAAGGAACATGTGCACGCTTTTGCTCAAAAGTAAGAACTACAGAGATCGTTTAAATACACATTTCACAGGTACGAGTTTCCGATTCATTAAGCAATCAGCTATTATTTTATTCAAGCTGGAAATTGGTATAAAAATAAAAAATAAAAATATATGCAAATTGCAATTGTTACAGCCCACTTTTTATTCATTCACTGCTGGAATTTATATTTATTTTCTATTTATTTAATTTTGTTTATTTTTTGTTTATAGAAAAATTAAAATAACATAATTTAACGATGAATTTGATCTTTGACATGCATATTTGATATGTGTATGTATGTGTGTGTGTGCGCGTAGCTGTACTTGAGTTAAGCGTTGTAAATTTAAATTTCAAATTGAACAGTCAAGTACGAATTTATTTTTATTTTTTTACTCGTTTAGAAACGACGACAAAAACAGAATTAAAAGAAATATAAGAATATGTTTCACGAAATTAACTTTTCAAATATATTCTTTTAGAGTAAACAGTAAAAAAAGTACATTTAAAAACGGTACCAGACGAGTACGCATACGATTATTAGAAAAAATTAATTAGAAAACTGTTTTTTAAAGAACAGATTTTGAAAAGTTTGAGAAAACTTTCCATAAAGAAGTATTTTATGGGTGTAAAGCACCTTTTAAAGGAAGCAACTTCTTAAAATATGTACGCACTTTCAAAAAGTACACTCCAAAAGTACCATTCTTCCAGTATCCATTGAAAAAGTACCTGTAAAATTAGCACATTTAAAAATATTTTTTATTAATCATTTTCGAAGCTAGAGATCTTTTATGGATAAAATATATATTTAGTTTTCAATATTTTTATAAATTAAAATTTTTTTTTGCTAGCACCGGCACTCAGGGGGACTCGTAATCATGTCCGAGGTATAGGAGAGGATATTATTAACAGGACAGACAAAGAAAGATGATAAAAAATTTCTTTTAGAAACTCTAATTTTTATTAAGCCGGCGAAATTTTGGTACAGTACCGACGCACTAGGGTGCACTAATGTGCTCTAATATACACGATAGTGCTTCAGTGAGTCGTGCTACGCTGATACAACTGCTCTACTGAAGATCAGAAAAATTCGATCCCATAG
Source organism: Linnaemya tessellans (assembly GCA_951800035.1). Taxonomy (NCBI): domain Eukaryota; kingdom Metazoa; phylum Arthropoda; class Insecta; order Diptera; family Tachinidae; genus Linnaemya; species Linnaemya tessellans. The sequence goes on along the minus strand of OX637533.1, from coordinate 2,176,747 downwards.
TCATGACTGAATGCGGGATGGAATCTGGAATCTTGGTCTGCGTAGTCTACGAGTCAACTACTTCAGTCAACAGCACTGGCTTCTTCCTTTACACTTTTTTTCTTAAAAAAGCTACCCAAAGCTGCAACGAAACGTTGAAAGTATTTTTTATACTGGATACCCAGAAGTCGAACTTATAAAAAATCATTATTAAATATATATTTTACCAAGAAAGAACTAGGCCTTGCCGAAAGCCTATCTAGAAATGCCGTTTGACAAAAAAACCTTTAATAACATCTAATTTTAATCAAAGACATTACAAAAAAGGTACTTTTTCTAAGAGGGCCCTTTCTGCACAAGCACCTTTAAAATTCTTTACCGTTAAAAATGTACCAAAAACATATCTTGTTAAAAATTTCCCTTTAAATATATAAACAACTTTTGCAGAAAGTACTTTTACAAAAAGTACTTTCACAGAAAGCCCTTTTACAGAAAGCCCTTCTACAGAAAGTACTATCTCAAAAGTACTTATTTAAGAAGTATTTCTTTGTCGCGTGTATGTTTTGTCAAAAAGCATACTGTACAATAGTCTTATTACAGATTATGGAAGACTATTACATAAACGTGAACACAACACAGACATATTGAAATGAAAAGCATATACGAGTAACATACCCAGCAGTTCTTTGGCTTCATGCCACTCTCTGACTAATATACATATTTCAAAATTTTCTAGCTATCGTACAGTTTTTTATCTTTGAACAAAAAATATGTATATGAACCATTTTTACAATTTTTTTAAAAACAGAAAAATTTCATGAGTCTCTTCAATAACAAAAATTGTTCTGTGCGTTGAGAAACTACGTGTTCCATGTTTAATTAATTTTTAGTAGGCCAATTACGGAACACTTAAAAAGGGCCCTCAATCCGGTAATACAAACAATCACATAAATACGAGAAGTATAAACTACAGAACCACAGGGCTTTTCGGTGTACAAGAAATAAACTAAAAGTGCATTTAACGCTCGTATTTGGCCACAGTTTAGTACAAATGAAATAACATGTGTGAGTGCTTAACAGCAACAACTACTCAATACATGCACACATACAAACACGCACACATGCATAACTCACATACATATAAATAATGATAACAACTGATAAGACGTGTATTATGAGTTGCTTAAATGTTGTGTTTTGCCGCTTCATATACATTTTTTCATATCAATATTCATATTATTTCGTTTTTTTTTTTTAATTTTATTTGTGAATTAGATTTGAGTGTTAACGAAAATTTAAATAAAAACATGATTAATACTTGTTCACTGCTGACATACAGCCGTAGAAAGACGTCAAAACCCAGGGAAATTTCAAAATTTGTAGAAAACAAAAATTTAAATAAAAAACAAAAATTTTAAATAAGTCGGCTGTATGCATAATAATTAATTTTTGCGAAATGGATATATAAAAATTTTTTTGTTTAGCATTCCTTAATATCTTAAAAATAAGCACGTACGTAGCAATTTATATGACATCAGTCGACTCGTGACAATTTGAAACCCCTCAACTTGAATATCTCGACAATCTGAACTGTTTCCCAGCTCAAGTGAACAAACAACATTCCATGCACTGGAAAATTCCCTGTAATTTTGCTCCTTTCGGTAATTTGAAATAATTAGAATTGCACCGTGAGCGGTGACGTGTCTTAATTCCAAAGTTTTCGGCTGTAGGCATGTGGACAAGAGCTCAGCGGAAGACCCCTACATTATGCCGGCACTAGAAAGGATGGGATAGTATTGAGAAGACAGATATTATAATTTCATTAGCGCTTTGACTGAATTTCGAAAGATAAATAACAACTTTGATTTTCCGGACAAATTTATCGAAATGACTGAACCGTGCTGCAGAAAATAAATTTTGTCCGGATAAAACTTTTGTTCGGAAAACATGGGTAAATCCGCCTTAACTTTTAGAATTTAAGTTTTTATTCCTTCTGCATAATTGAAATTGAGATTTTCCAATAAAAATTTCAGTTCAGTTGAAGTATTAAAAACTTAAAGAAAATAAGAGAAAAAACTGCACACTCACTATGAATAATAGAGTATGCAAATTTATATGATTGATGAAATTAAATAGAATTTAAAATATTAAAAAAAAAAATCACAACGAGCGATATGTAAAGTGATCAATAGTACAAAGAAACAGAAAGAATTACTAAATAAAAACGAAACGTTGCGGTCATACCGTTGAATAACAATAACGCCCAGCCAGCCAGCCAGTCAGTCAGTCACTCAGTCATAACATCTTTTTGTGACAAACATTTGAAAGTATTGAACTTTGGAATGTGACGCGGCAGCACGTAAAATTTTTTCAAAATATTTTGCTTGTTTGCAGTTTTATTAATTAATTATTAGTTAATCAAAAATATGGTGACGATCATCGTGGTGGTGTACAATAGCAATAGGAGAAAAAAAAATGGAAAATTCATCATTCTAAAATAAATTGAATCTGAAAGCCGCAAAAGTTCAGATTACATCTTTAAGATATTATTTTTTTAATTAGGTTTAATTCATCATATTTTTTTTTTATTTACAACAGGTTAATAAAACAAATTTTCATCCAAAAATTAATTTTATAAGATTTTTATAGTTTAATTTTTTCTTAGACATGAGTCTGCCAGTTTTCACTTGCAAGATATTTTTTGGTAACGAAAGATTTAAATTATAGACTCCGGATGGGGCAAAAAGCGAGTGTTGCATAAAGGAAAATTGAAAAAATAAAAATATTGTAAAAGTTAAAATAAATATTTCAATCACTCAAAAGTTGTTCTTGGCGTGACTAATTTGGTGCCACCCTGTATTACTTACAACATTCGGTGTCAATAATTAATAATTTGCTCATACATTTTCTAATCGAATTTGCATTTTTAATTTCATTATGGTCTCATTACTGTGAATGGGTTAAAACTTTAGGATGAAGTTCTATATGATAGGAAAACGTACGCAGCGCGATCATATTAATCTGGTCTAACCCTGTAGATGAGCACAAACAACTATTTCAAACAACGAGATAATTTAATTTCTAATTTATTGATTTCGTATCTTGTTTTATGAATAGATTTGGGTTTTAAAAGATAACCTTAACAAACACACCAACGAACTCACACCCATACACACACACACACACACACACACACACACACAGAGAGAGAGAACCATTATCTACGTCTACTCTTATCGATAAGTCTATTATTTATGTAAGCAAATGATACTATTGAAGCATCTTTTCAGAAGAAATAAATAAATAAAATAAAATAAAAAATAAATTACGAACATACCGGAATACTTATTTCAAACAACATGTTGTTTGTTAGAAGTACGACAACTTGATATGTTGATACAGCAACAATCAGTTTTGCTGAAATGAAATTTTATTATTTAGTCTACTTGGAATTTACTTTAAACGGCCTGGCCACACATCAAACTGGCTCCTCAAAACTTGTGCAGTGCATGGGTGGGTAACATGCAGCACCTGCAGTAGGGGTAGCAAAAATCTAAAGCACCGTGGTCACACATCAGTGCAGCTCGTCAAACTGTCATTTGCCTACGTAAATGAAAAAAGTCAGGCATCCTCTAGCTTGATGAGAGTGCCAAAAATCAAAATACTTTAGAATCTAACAATTTATACACAATTTTGACTGCCGCCTAATGTATTTTGATACTCGTCAAACTTTCATCAAGCTATTGGACATGCGAGTTATTTTTTTTACACACTCAAACAGAGTAGGGTTTCATTTTCATGGGTGGCCGTGCGAACATGGAAATAGTCTATTCATGCAAATCAGTAGTCTCGTTTCATTAACTAAATTTTTAATAACTCGAAATTTGAAATACACAAAGAGGAGAAGAAAAAGACTTTCCGATCAAAATCCTATGGGTACCATTTCAACACTGTAAACTACAGTAAAGATATATGGCGAATGTAAACATGTTTCGCCGCCTTGAATTGTTAATACGAGTATTTTTCTATTAATTTAAATATGATTATGATATTTTAAATAAAAAAACAAAATGTGACAACATGTCAAATAAAAATGATTATGATATATTTTTATAAAATCAAAGTTGTTCAAATACGAACTCTAGAGCTATGTTCGAAATTTCGAACATAAATTCGAACAGCTATTTAAAGTTAAGTATTATTAATCCAGGTTTAATTTTATAAAACTTTAGGCATTTTTCTTACATCCGCATTTCAAATCAATTATTTTAAGTTTAAACATGAAAACCGTAAAGGAAACAAACAATTTGAATAAAATCCAAAACTGTTCGTATGTATGTGTGTAATTATTTGCTAGCGAGTGTTTTGAATTTTAACACTCCTGTAGAGTTCATTTATGTAAATTTAATTCAACCGACATGTAGCATAAACAACAGTCGACTCAAATGAGCTTCAAGATATTTGAGTTCGTTTTAATTGTTTTATTCCAACATGATTTCTTTATTCTATAGTATATTAAGTGAATCTGAAAAATGAGGCTATAAATTGCTTTTAATTAAAGCAATTAAATAAAAACTTAAAAATATCTAACACCAGGCAACAACTTGTTTTCATACTCGGAAAAGTTGTACGTCAACTAATTTGTAGCAAACCGTGTATTAACAATAATAACAAATTTCTGGATTTTGTTGGGAAAATATTTTTTTTTGGCTCTATTACGGGTATTTCTTTAATTTCAGTCAGGAAAGAAAATGCCAAAAATTAGAAGAATTTCTTTACAACCGATTTTGGCTATCACTCGTATACAAACCACTTGAATATGATGCCTCGAAAAAAGCCGCTTTTACATCCTGCTTTTCTCTTGCACTCCTATAGATTCCCTTAAAACTTTGTGCTTCATTAGAGAACAGCGTCAGATTAGACTGCGTTGTCTGGTGTAACAAAAGCAAAACAACAAATTCCAATAGAAATATAATTTGAATAATTGTGTAGAGGTAGATATAATGGCGGGGAAGTTTTTGTCTGGCGAGAAATAAAAGGACCATTAAATGGTTTTGAAAAATGCTCGTAACTTACGCAAACCAGTTGTTTGAATTGAGTTTATTTGTGCTATAAAACTGGATTTAAGTTAAGCAATTAAATATAGAAATTAACTTAATGACTTTGTTTATATTTGTATTTTATGACTTTTAGAAGCAGAAAACCATATGATACATTCAGATGCTCTATCCTCAGCCACTAACACAAGTGTACACAGTCCTGTAGCCCAGGCCTTAAGTCCTTTGGCAACTCTGGGCCACAATAGCAATAGCAATCAGAGTATTGCCAATTCGCCTTTAAGTACCGGCAGTGCGGGAAATAACAACAGTGCGGGCACTGCAACGCCGTTTTCTAATATTAACAACAGCAACAACAACAACAACAGCAATAGCCAGCAGTCATCTACAGTGTGTGCAATATGTGGTGATCGCGCCACCGGGAAACATTATGGTGCTTCCAGTTGTGACGGCTGCAAGGGCTTCTTCAGGCGCAGCGTTAGGAAAAATCATCAATACACCTGCAGGTGGGTGAAGGATTTAAATTATTTCATAGATTTTTTCTGAAAGTGACATTTTATTTGCAAAAGATTTTCCCGCAATTGCGTGGTGGACAAAGACAAGCGCAATCAATGCCGCTATTGCCGCTTGCGTAAATGTTTCAAGGCTGGCATGAAGAAGGAGGCCGTGCAAAATGAAAGAGATCGCATAAGTTGCCGCAGAACCTCCAACGACGATCCTGATCCAGGCAATGGCTTGTCGGTGATCTCTTTGGTCAAGGCCGAGCTGGAAAGCCGCCAGTCAAAAGCTGGTGCTGCTATGGAAACCAACGACAATGAAGATCTCTCAACAAAACAATTTGCCAGTATCAACGATGTCTGTGAATCGATGAAACAACAACTTCTCACGTTAGTAGAATGGGCCAAACACATACCGGCCTTTAATGAGCTGCAATTGGACGATCAGGTGGCTTTGCTGCGAGCCCATGCTGGCGAGCATTTACTGCTGGGTCTGTCCCGACGTTCAATGCATTTAAAAGACGTTTTATTGCTAAGCAATAATTGTGTGATCACGAAACATTGTCCCGGTAGGTTTTGCCAGCAACACTGGTTTGCAATACTAATGAAGTGTTTCCTTTAATATTAAGTAGATCCGAGGGTATCGCCAAATCTGGATATATCACGCATTGGGGCTCGCATCATCGATGAACTGGTAATGGGTCTGAAAGATGTCAATATTGATGATACTGAATTAGCCTGCATCAAAGCGCTGGTATTCTTCGATCCCAGTAAGTTTCAACAACGGTTTCTCTAGATTTCTTAACAATATATTTTCCAACGTTTATTGCAGATGCTCGTGGCTTAAATGAGCCTCAACGCATTAAGACTCTGCGCCATCAAATTCTCAACAATCTGGAGGACTACGTGTCCGATCGGCAGTACGAATCGAGAGGACGTTTCGGAGAGATTTTACTTATTTTGCCGGTGCTGCAATCCATAACCATGCAAATGATCGAACAAATACAGTTTGCCAAAATATTCGGAGTGGCCCATATTGATTCCCTGTTGCAGGAAATGTTATTAGGAGGTAAAATTTTTTGGTTAAAAATGAAATTATTTAGAAAGAGGCGGGAAGATTTTAAGAAATTTCGGAAGAGGAAATTGGCATGTTTCTTCTTGACCCACACACATGAACTGCTTTTTGCTGAAACTAGGAAGAGGAAGGGGTAGTGTTGACAGGACGCACACAGAAAGATTAGGAGAGCAAGATAATTTTTTGAACACATTTCAGTTTTTCCTTTGGCGTCTATTTTATGTTACAGTACTGATGAAGGAGGGAGCAGTATGCTGTAAATTCGTAACTTGAACAGGCCGACAGTAATTAGCAAAATGACGCACCAATGCAGATCATTTAAATCCGATCCTATGCTCATGACTGAGTGCGGTATTTAATTCAAGGTCTTCGGCTTCGTATTTAACTTTTTCAATACTTCAACCAACAGCAAAAAGTCAGTAAAATAAACAAAATCGCTTACAGTCGGAAATAGTTTACAAAATAAAAGAAAGAATGATATCAGGGTTGCATTTTTATACTGTTTGCGTGTTGGTTTCACACAATATGATGCTGGGGACATGCCAGATTTTGTCTAGTACCCAGCAAAATATTTAGAAAATTTTTTTCGTTACCCAAAAGCATCAGAAAGTGTCAAGAGTATTCTATCGTAGACACAGTAGGTTAAACACACAATGTAACACGAAAAGTACGTTGGGCTTAGCAGCTATTACATTGTACTGTAATTATATGAATGCACGGACTTGTAAAATTTCTGTATAGTTCTAGAACTTAGAATTCGTAGCTGCTAAGTAGAAACAGGCAAGAATACTAAGTTTAAAAGAGGGTCTCTTCCCTCCCATGATGAAGTTTCCAACTCATGTTAGTGCTCAAATAAAAACAATTAATCAACAAACTTGAACCTTTGAGGGACTTGCAAGTTTTAACAAACAATTTGTTGCTTTTCTTCCCAACAGGTGAGCTAGCCGATAATAATGCTCCGTTGACGCCACCCAATCTAGGCAACTATGGCTCCCACGGTCTTGATGTGAGTCAAGTCTCTTCGTCACTGGACGTTCTATCATCTCCCTCGAGCACACATCATTTAACACACGATGCCATGTCCAGTTGTATGGACAGCAGCTTAGATGCCCAACTAATCCAGCCATTATTGGATGGCTCTTCAGTCAACGGCCACTTCAACTTGTGTGCTCCTCCCATGTCCAATCGCACACACAATATGGCAGCAGTCAGCGCACAGCACAACCAGCAAATGAGCCGTGAAGGCGGCTCGCCAATACTTAATGACCCTGAGCGTTTGGATAGTGATGAGCAAAACCGACAAGGCGGTTATATGGACAGCTACAGCAATAGCAGATCAAATGTCAACTCTTTAAGTAACACTTCCATGCTGAGCCACATGCAGCAGTCAAGCATAACGCCCATTCAATCTCCTCACTCGCCACACAATCAAAACGCTTCACTAAATCAAGGAGTAGTTACACACTCCCACAACTCTAATCGCAATCATCCCTACCAAAGATTGGAAAACTCTTCAGATCCCTCGAACAACAGCCAAACGGCATTGCGCAATCCCGTAGAAATGACTTTGAATGAATACAATCGCAGTGGAGAGGGTTCGGCTGATGAAATGTTGAGAAGGACCCCCTTGAAAATCAGACCGCCGGAAACTTTGACTGCTATATCGCCAAATTTGCCACCCACGACGAACACTCCCACCACCTCCAGTTACATGCTGAACAACATGCATGATGCTGACTCATATCGCATGGCCTTGAAACAGGAACCGGAAACTGGTTACTGAAAAACGTCATAATAAATTTCAAACAAAAACTCCTGGTCTTCGTCTTCCTTGTTAGATTTTCTTAACATTTTTATTAGTCTTAAATTAAGTTGTTGGCTACTTTAAGTTGTGACTTTAGAACTTGTGTATTTTTTGTTTTCTTACTTCCTTTTCCGTTTTGTTGGGGGGAGAAATTATCAAATAACGTTTCCCTTTTTAAGCTAAAATTTTATACATTTTTTACGGCTGTAGTTCGGTTAGGTTGTCTTTGTTTTTCATTTTTATATAATAAAATTTTCATATTTTTGGATACTTGTTGCTAGTTTTTATAAAAAAAAACTTTTGTTTTTAAGTTTTGTTTACTTTGGTAAATTGATAGTTTTTATTGTAGGATTCCGGTAAAATTTAATAAATTTATAACTGCATTATCATAATAATTATTCTTTGCTTGTGTGTTATTTTATGATTTATATTTCTTTACTTAATTTTATGGTGTAAAGAAATTATGTACATAAACAAATAAAACCAATAAAATAAAAAAGATTTTTTTTAAAAAAGTAGACATACATTTATAAAATAAAAATTTTTTTAATTTCAAATGTTTGGTTACAAATTTGTTTAGAAAATGAACAATTTTTACTTTAAGTAACTTCAATATTGCCAGAAAGCAGTTTTCAATTTTATAAAACATATACATATGTATATGAAATTATTACACACTGACAAGAGCGACATGCAGCTGCAGTTCTGCATAAAAATCGTGTTTTTGGAGTTACAACGTTAATGAAGTAAATAACTCTAAAATATGTTGTTGTGGAAATTACATATTTAACCTCATAAATCGTTTCAAACAGCCAATTCAAATTTTTCTTATATTCCGCCCTAAAATGCTTTAATTTTTAGCGCCATCTAGGGCTAAGTAGCACTGCAAAGGTCTCCATGTTATTCGTTAATAACATGCAAATCGAAATGACATGCGCCAGCGCAAGTGCTGCCAAGTTCAGCTTAGTTCAAAATAACCGTATGTTGCATTTTCAAAGTGTAACCAGAAGAGAAAATGTATATTTTTATGGTTTATTTTAATAAAACAGCATGAGTTATTTCTTTGATAATTATTTCCCTAAATCAGAGTATCATTTTTGTTTAGATATTCTAAACAGAAGTGAAATTTTATCTCTGAAATATTCTATAAAGTCAAATTTACACACACACACACGCACACACACACACACTCAGATGCCTAGTGTTGTTGGCAAACCCCATCTCCACGATTTAAATTTTATTTATTATAACTAAAGTTCATATGAAAGACGAAAGTTATAACTTATGACAATTTCGCAGCGGCTTTGTAACAATTATAAACTTTCGTTTTGTCGTGTATTTTCAAATATTGTATATTAATTTATATTTGTATTCCAGTTTGCCTATTTAGTTTTGCTTGAATTTAATAATATACAAAATTTGTTACGTTATTATGTTTGAAGTTATTTGTTCAAAATAAAATAAATTGTTTATTGAATATTTTGCAAAATATTGCCGTTGGCCTGGGCAAGAAGTATTGAGCATTAAACAGCAGATTGTTTATAAGGAATAAGGATACATTTTGAAAATAATAAATGCCTATAATAATGATAATGCTGATGTTGTTAACAAATAATAAAACAAGTATAGTTATATATAATTTGGTAAAATACTAAAAGGAATACTCTTGCTTCAATTGAAAGTATAGTATTGGCTAAAAGTCAAAGTTAATTTAAACAAAAATTTGCTTTTGTGGAATGAAGAACTCGAAACGTCAAGACCATTAACTTCCACATACTCCTAAATATCTACAGTGTGTACAAAGATTTTCGAAAGGCGTGCGAGCACCTTTTACGGACACTGTTTAAGCACATGGACTTTTATTTAAGAATGCAATGTGCAACATCGAAATGGGTTATTTAATTGCACAGTTTAAAGAATCCAGCTGCATTAAAAACAATATCGACAACATCAATTTGTATGTATTTGTAGCGACAACAAAAATAATTGAATCGGTTAAATTTATGTCGTCATTGACGCAAATCTCCACTTTGAAGCAATTGTTATCAGTGCGTTCTGTGTGGTGTTGGTGTCCATTTACAATAAAGTCATTATTAAATGGCCTTAAGTTATTATTTTAAATAAATTTAGCCTACGAACAATTTGTACCATATAAAATGCATGAAAAATAATTGCACATATTCAATTAATAATGCAACTGCTTGAATTTAATTAAATTGTGTGGTATATTCAACAACTCAAAAATAATTTCTGAAATGTAACGAAATGAGCATTTCTGTTGTTACTTGCCACAAAAACCAATATCATAACAAACAAACATTCGTTCCTCGTAAACACAATCACAGTGTAATGGGGAAAAGAAAAAGCTCTTTACATAAAATTAAATTCTCATTATCTTAAAAATGTTTCCTTAGAATAATATAAATGAAAAAGAAAAAACACAAAAGGATTTAATTGCTGGTTTATTTATTTTTATAGAGAAAGGATTTAACTGCACATCCGTTTGTTTTCCTTACTCCTTCTATTGTCTTTACCCACATTTATTCATTGTGAGTCACTTATTTGTTGCAACAACAACAGTCCGTCTTGCAACAATAGACACAAATAAAACTATGAAAAAGAGCAGCGAGTGGAAACAAATGCAAATAAAATTAAAACGCCTTTAATCGTTTTCACCACTTTTGAATGTCTTTCAGAGCGGAAGTTGCAAAAAAAAGTCAGAAACTTAAATATAGAAATAAAAAAAAGTAAATTCTTTTACTTCGGCGATAACTTACGTCTTCTTAACATAAAATTTACTTTATTCATGCACTATTGCAGCCAAATGACTGTGAAAACGCCATCGCACCAACACCAACCAGTCAACACCACTCAATATCAACTTCAGCCCCATGAGGCGGCCAGCCAGCGCCACAGCAAAAACTTTTACTTTTGCCAAAGTGGAAAAGAAAGCAGGAAATAAAATAAACTTAAGAAATGAAAACAATAACAAATTGTAAAACTTTCTTAACACAAATTCTCTTCAATTTATAGACTCACACCAATAAAGATTTATTACAGCTGGCGTGTGTCTGTACAGTGTACACACAAGGAGTGTCAATCCGAGTATTTGTGCTTGTGTTGGTGCCTGTGTCTGTGGCCACTTGAAGCTAATTTAAGAATTTCATGTTTAATGAAACTACGATTTTAGTTTATTTCACTCTACTTGTTGCCTGCGGCTGCTATATATCTTAATCTCTATGAATATTTTTATTAAAAAGAATTTTATTAAAAAGTACTCGTACGTTTCCCAGTAAAGAGCCCTTCTACATCTTCACTTTCTTAACAGATAAGTTTGTGTTGAAATTAATCCTTCTTGCAAACGTCTGTACGATACGAGGGTTGTCTTAAAACTCCATGCTTTTGTGCTTCCGCGCAGTTAATTTTCAATGCAGTACTGCGTCATGTAGTCGCGAATCGTACCAAACATTTGAAAAAGAGGGTCGAGAGTGTGTCGATAAAATTCATGGAATAATATTATTGACGATCGGAGAATGAAAAAACGTCAGGTGGCTGAGGCTAATCTGGGTCTGCTAGCCAACCAGCTCTTGGTCATAGAAGAAAGCAATAGAACGAGCATTATTCAAGGCGTTCAGAGCTATTCGACAGTTATTTAAAGCAAAAACGACGATACAATTATGCGCAAGCGCAAAAGTGTCTGATCCATAAGTTGCTCTACGAACTGCTAACCTTCCAGCATATTCTTCAGATTTAGCCCCCTGCGACTATTTTCTTTTTCCAAACCTGATCAAATGGCTGGATAGTAAGAGACTTGGGTCGAATTAAAACGCCATAACCGAAACAAGCACCTATTTTGAGGGCCTTGAAAATATTTGGAAGGAGTTTTTTTATTTTACTGAAATAGTCAAGAAGTTATCCAACAGCTCTCATAATACAAAAATTACTACCAAATCCTACTGCGTTTAATTTTATGCAGGAAATCAAAATCTTTAAAAAAAGATTGGTTTACCATTTTGCAAGGATTGAAATTAGCTCCATTGATGTAGCGTGCGTCACAGGATATATAAGTTATATGTTTCCTAATGTTATTAGAATGTTTGTTTTATTTTATCGGAAGGTCTAGAAAATAAAATTAAAATATGCCCTTACTAAATTAAGAGTAAACTCAAGCCCATAAGCAAGAAGTATTGAAAACTGGGCTTGATATTCCGGCTTTTTTAACTAGAACAATAAATAGAAATAAATAAAATTTTTAAATTTAATTTTATTAAAGTGCCAGCACGTTTAAGTGAATTGTGGAGCTAAAGTAAATGCATCCATATTTATGAATATTTATAAAGCCATTGAATATTTGATACATTCACAAACCCAAAGACGTGTGCTTAAGCCGCACAAAAAATGAATAGACAGACAAGACGTCTAATTTCCAACAAGTGGCTGCAGCTTGACAACTTTGAGCCAAATTGAATTAGACTCTAATATTTAGATAAGCAAAGTTTTATTATACAAAAGTTTAAATTGCTCTTGTGAATTCTAATTATCCTGCTGTTCAAGTGCCGGTATTTTCAGGCGAGTGGAGTGCATTTCGTGTTGAAAAATTAACAGGATATAATTGATGAATGGACAAAGTTCAGCCATAAGGAGTAGCTTTCTTGTTTATATGGTCACCTTGGGCGCCGGCTGATGAGAGATGGCAAACACGATGCCATTAAGAACAACACTTTACATCTTCATGTTCCTTCAGAGCTCATTTACTTCTACCACAAATAGCAAATAGATTCTCTTGTCTCTTTAATAGTTTTATTTTAAATTCAACCGCAACCATCAATCTAAAGTTTCCAAAGCAAACATTTCTACATCCAACATGTGTGCATGTGTGTGCGAGTGTAAGGAAGCGCATCGGGTGGGTGTTTGTTGCAAAGTTTCCGCAACGCAAAAGTTCACTTGAAGAAGATGAATTTCAAATTTTCCAGTACACATGGATGACATGTTAAAAATGCTCCACCAGCAACGAGTATGAGAAAAGTGATACATCATTCAGAAACTTGGGGAAAAACTACCGGAATCATTTTTATTATGTTTGTGCTCGCATCCAATGGAGTCACAAGTTAGTGCAAACATATGAGACGTGCCAGCAAATATTTATTATAAAAATATTCATGACTTAATACAAATAACAAGGTTAATGCAGTGGGGGATCAATCAGAAGCAGCTGCAGTTTTAGCATTCGAAAGAAGAGGATATTTTCGAGGTCATGCGAGCAACTGCAGGGAGGAAACAGGAAACAAAGTTTCATTAAGCGTAACATTAGCCGTGCTAAGCTTTTTTTTATTTTTGTCTTTGTCTTGGACCCGCTATCAGCCAACAGCATCTTATTTACATGATTACAGTAGATCAAGCTGTTCACACAGAAAAATAATAGCCCTATTCACAATTATATCGTTTGCAAATTGAGAGAGTATTTGAGAGCATTTTAATTGTATTTTGTTGGTGTAGAGTACAATTATTTTGCAAACACCCATTTGCAAGTGATTGCAAATAGAACAATAGCCTTTTTTTTAAGTATTAAATATTCAAGCAAACAACTAGAATGAGGAGTACCTGTTTTATGGTGGACATTGTCATCGTCCATGTCATCGTTGCTATAACGCGAAATCAGTTCTACTGCAGCCATCAGCACAATGGGTTTTTATCTCTTTACATTCTCCATGGCTTAATTGCCCTTTCATTGCTAATATTCTATTCCATTGTCTTCTGATCACTTGCTATAATTTGCCCCAATTTGGTTTTCATAATTATTTTCAATATTTCTGCTAAAGATTTTATTTTCCAATAACAAATTGCTTCGAAATATTTTCAATTAAACCAGTTTTATGAAAGAAATTAAATAACCAAGTGTAATAGAAATGAGAGAGATAAAAAAGAATGGCAAAAGATAGTCCTGTATAAAAAATACTTCGTAAAATCTGTAATTTAAAGTTCCATCAAAATGTTATTACAATTTGTTTTTTCCACTCTGTGTTGTGTAGTGGTCAGCTCGAACAACAGCAACAACTTCACATAATAACTGTAGCAAATAAAATAATAAAATGGAAGCAAATAAAAATTCAACAAAATCAAAACACGTTAAATTACACTAGTGCATTGCAGGACATTGTGTTTGTGGAATTCTAAGCATGAGAATGTGGCTGAGGGGGGGCAAAAACAAAAAAAAAAACAAGACAAAACTTTTTCACAACTTTATTTTACAAAATGCATGGTTGGGATCAGATAAAATTTCAAGTGTCAAAGTTGTGGTGGTGGCAGTGTTTGATATTGTTACTATTGTATTAGTAACGGTGTGGTTGCATTGACTCTTTGGAACAAACATTTAACCCATGAAAAGGAAATCAATTAGCTGGGAAGTTTACAAATTCTTAGAACAAAATATTGTTATTACAGAATATTAATAGTGAAGACTTTTCAGTATTTCTCTATTTGTTTTTGTAGATTATCTCGTTGTGTTTTGACACAAAAGGGGAAATAAACTTATACAATAACAGCTTTTTAAAGCCCTTTTCACACAAGCCATCTTTTCTATAGAACGATAAATTAAACGAAAAAAAAAATCTTTTTAGCAAACAGTATATTATAAATAAAAAGTACCCCTTTTTAACAAATAGTAAATTTTTAACAAAAATAATTTTTTTTTTAAAGTACATTTTTTACAAAAAGTACCTTTCCAATAAAAATTAAATATGTATAGTTGTGTATTTTATTCGGCCTTAGAAATTTTTACAAAGAAGTAAATTTTTTATAAAATAAAAATAGCTTTTATTACAAAAAAGTACCTTTGTTACAAAAAAGTACATATCTTACAATAAAGTAAATTTTTTACAAAAAGTACATTTCATACAAAAAAGTGCCTTTTTTACAAAGAAGTAAATTTTTACAAAAAAGTACCTTTTTTATAAAAAATGTCAGTTTTTTATAAAAAGTACCTTTTCAATAAAAATTAAATTAAAAAAAAAGTACCTTATCAATAAGAACTACCTTTTTTAAAATAAAAATACCTTTTACAAAAAGTACCTTTTCAATAAAAACTATCATTTTTATAAAAATATACCTTTTTATCAAAAATTCCTTTCTAGAAAAATTACCTTTTTTTACAAAAATAAGTACCTTTTTACAAAAACAACCTTTTTACAAAAAGTACATTTTCAAAAATGCAATTTCTTTACAAAAAAAGTACATTTTTACAAAAAGGACCTTTTTACAAGAAGTAGGTTTCCAATAAAAACTAAATTTTTTTAAAAAAGTACCTTTTTATAAAAGGCACCTTTTCAACAAAAACTACCTTGTAAAAACCCCCTTTTTACCAAAAGTACCTTTCTATAAAAATCACCTTTTTCAGCAGAAGGTATCCTGTGAGCACAAAATAAATTTTTTTATTAATAACAAGTACATTTTTAGCGAAGTGAAACTATTCTTCACCTTTTCGTAGTTCTAACACAATGCATTGCATTAGAAGCAGTCATGCTTTGAGTCCCCGTCCTACTTAAAAAACCCTTTCTTCCTAAAAATATTCTTTTGAACACAAACACAATCATATTTATAGACAGTCAACCGAGTGTCTCTGGCTTTGCCAATTCATCGTTTTTTAGTTTTTTAAAAAGCTGATAATACTTTAACATCTATTAGCAATTTTGCAAACAATGTGAGAATTCTTATATAAAATATATAGAAACATTGCAAAAGGTACACAAATAATTATGGATATCAAGGAATTAATTACAAACTCCAAGCGCATGATTAACACAACTACACAACCATTTTGATTTCAAAGAGAGCAACAAATTTCTTCTTTTTCTTCTTTTTTGTTTTTTTTGTTTTTTTTGTTTTTTTTGTTTTTATATTAAGGTTTCCTGGTAACGGGTTAATCCTGAAGCAATTTTCTGCAGTTGGTTTTGATGATGTTAATGCTATTTGTGTGTGTGTGTGTTTGTGAGTGTGCTTGTATGCGTTTTTAGTTCGAAACTACTGTAATGTTTAGATGAGTGACTGAATAGTTGGTCAGTTGATTGCATGCTTGGGTTCAAATGTTGGGGCTTAAATCAAAACAATACGAACAAAAGCGAATCCAGTTGATTTGTGGTACTTAAAGGATGCCAATGGGAAAGTACTTGTGCAATTTGAAACAATCGTTTGTGCGAATGTTTAAATATAAATATCCATTCACAACGACGAGTACACACTATTAACAACTACATTCAATGGAGAATTTAGTAACCAATAAAATATAAGTCACGTAAATGTACTTTAATGTTTCGAAACCAATTTTTGTATTTATTTTCCAATAAAATAATGCTGTTGTAAAGGAGAGTAGAAAAAAAAAATTAAATTGTTTACAGTAAAACATGAGAAACATTTTGATAAAAAATTCTTTGCAGGTACGATTTTCAATCGAAAGTGATTAAGTTAGAGTTGAATTTGTTGGTTCAAAAAATTAAAGCAATTTGTTGTTATTGCATAAACAATAGATAGGCGGAAATCGAATTTAACACCTTCCCCACCAACACGGAAATACCAACGTTTTGCCATGAAAAAATATTGTAGATTCACTAAAAATAAAGGAATTTAAAAATTAATCGACCTAAAGTACAATAGTTGCAGCCCAGTTGCCGTGTTTGGACGGCAGGGCCCATTCCCGGAGTGAAAGTTAAAAAGTATCCACTTTCATTACGATGATTCGCATTGCTTAAATTGCTTAACTTTGCAAAATTTTATTTTCCACCATCAGAAATCATTTGGGAAATGTTAACCGAATTTTATTACATTCAAAACAAGGGAAACAAATTAATTTACAATCTGCGATTCAAAGTGAAAAAATAATTCAAATTGTTTGCACAAAAGGACTGAAGTGAAACAACAACAACAATATAGTGCAGGTTTATATTAAAGGGCTAGTGTAAATTAATTAAATGAAAAAGTTCTTGTTTCAACTTTGATGCGGTTCCTTTTTAAAACAAATTTTAAATATTTGATTGAAATCGTTTGAAAAACTTTAAACTTTTTTAGTCACAGTAAAAATTTTTTACTGCCCCGACATTTTTTTTATCTTGGACCACCACTCAGGGGGTGACCCCTATGCATTGCGCCGGAACTGAAAACAAGGGATAGTATTGAGGGGACAGAATAGGAAAGCTATTTTTTTGTAGCTATTTCAGCCTTTTTACTTCGCCGGCTAATTTTTGCTACAGGGCCGACGAAAGTGGGTGCTGTTACTCTGCTTTTTAGTACATGATAGTGTCAGTCGCTGCCAATTATGTTCAGTGACCAGTGACTATGCCTTCATCATTGAAACAGGCTGGCAACAACTAACACAACCACGCATTAATGCTGATCAGAAGAATTCAACACAATATTTCATGACTCAGCGCGGGCTCGAACTCAGGACACTCCGCTTCATAGTTTCGTGTTCTACTACTTCAGCCAACAGTACCCACAATAATTTATTCTAGTTACGAGCCACAATTGCGGGGTAGTGGCATTTGTGTACCAGCCCCGTTTCCTTATTATGACCAACTTATGACAACTCACTAAACTTGACATCATTTGAATTCCAAAATTATTTCAGATATAACACTTTTTGCGGAAGAAAGAAACGCCTTTTTTATTTTCGGTACTTCATTTCCTGTGCCTCTATTATAAAATAAAATATTTTAAACAGTGGAAACGAAGTGATGAACAGAAAATATTTAATTACAATATACAAGAATCACATTTCCATTCCCATCCTCCACAGTTCGCTTACGGTAATCTCCTTAACCGGATGTGCCATGAAATCCTGTGAGTGAGGCCGATAACTGAAACGTTACATGCATGTAATTTTTGTATAAGAGATTAAACTTTTTAAATGCGATTTAAGGAGGAAGAACCTCCTTCGAATTGGCATGAATTATAATTTTTTAGTCACATGAGATAACTTTTTCGGAAAGTTGTTATGACGTGCTGCTGCATGATTCTTAAATAGTTGCTATAAGAAATAATCAGTTAAAAGAAACTCCAGTTTTTGTGTTTCGTGTAAAAGTGAATTTTTTAAAGTAAAAGTTTGAAATCAAACCGCAGCTTTCTACCAAATGCTCTCGTACATTCGACCTTTAACCGTTTATTTGGCAAATTATATACAGCCGGAAGACAGGAAACTGTTCTTTTCAACTTCTGCTGCAACTGCTGCTGCCACTAACTGCTGTTGCTGCTGATGATGATGTTGCTCTGAGTGCTTCAATACACCGACACAAAATTTTCAAGCTTGGATGTGCTCATAAAATATAATAAAATATTTAAGTGGCATTTCTTCCGACCCACCAGTCGCACAAGTGAATATTATACTCGTATTCGAGTATTTGTTTTTTCGATTCCAGCAAACTGGTTTGTATGTGTGTGTGTGTGTGTGGCAAGTATTTGTGTGAGCACATTTTCGTATTGAGTAAATAGTCTATTGACATACTTTTTGGGGATTAATTCTTTTAAAATATATTTACTTTTTATTTTCCCTGGCTTTTTTATTTGCTGTGTAGCACTTGTGGTGGGGCCAAAAGGGAGCCCGTACCACACCAGCCCATACACACTGGCCAGAGTAAGGAAGGAAACATATAACGTCCATTAACCAGCTTCTGAAACATATTGATACGTCGGAACTTCAACCATAAACGGTTAGAGGTTATTTCATGACCATCAACGCCAACAACAACAGTAGCAACAACAACAATAATGGCAACATGTACTCGTATGCATGACCGGCAAATGTTAAAAATATATGGAATGCGAAATCACAACTGCAAAGGATCAAAACGTTGCATGTTCGTCGAATGTTTGTGGCACAAATAGCCTGGAAGCAATAGTCTACAGGAGGATTCCCATCAACAACACTAACAGCAGCATAACCTTAAAATGCAAACATTTTGCATTGAAGAAGTGACTACGAAGTGACAATAATATGATCAATAGCGTTATTGTTAATTCAGTCAGATTTTGTACTGTTTTTTTTTTTAAATGCTGAGAGAACAGAATTATAGATCATCATGTGCTACTCCATGCAAAAAATTCAACTCTGTGATTGAGAACTAAAAAAAAATTTTATAGTATTTTTTATCGTTCAACAATTTTAATTGATTTATTTAATATGGTGAAATATATATTTCATATTTCTTGTAGTGAACTCAATGAAATTGGGCACTGTTTTACTCCAGCGAATCGTAACAAATTTTTAAAGTTTAAGAAATTTGCCGAAATTCTTAAAATGCTTGTCATTTCCACACACAATATTTTTAGTCGACGAAGCACAGATTTTAATATCAAAGAAAAATATTACATGAGATCTTACCGTTGCCACTTTCTACTACGACTCAACACAAACTGTTTGCTGGGTTATAATGTGTATGAATCCGGCATTGCTACGAGCAAGTGGGTGTGTGCGTTGTTTGCATTGTCTGAAATGAATACTAGAGCATGTGAGTGCATCGCTACGTATGAGTAATTTTCGTATGTTTAAAAATATCGGTTTTTTTTAATTTCCTACAACAATTGAATGGTTTTCCCAACATACAAATACAACAGCAAGATTTCAAACAATTTTATTTTTCTCCATCAACGTTTTTGTGCGAGTTCTGTCGCTATTCTCCAGTTGTAAAGTAACAAATTATTTTCAACCATTAAAATGTTTATGCGATCGAAATTGTTTTGCCACAAAAGCAAAAGTTACATACTGCTGCTCTAAACAAAAATTTAAGCTAATAAATATATTTTATTAAAGAAAAAGCACACACACACAGATAGTGTTTTAAGCTCAGCGGAGATATATGAATATATCACGAGGGCACTTCCAAAGGTGCAAGCAACATTTTTCCAAAAATTATTGCATTCCATTTGCTCGTATTTCTGTAATTCGTAGTTTTGCAAAATGTTCGTTGGGATATAATTTCCAATATTGAAAAATTTATTTCAGCTAATAATTTCACTGAAGAAATAATAATAAGTAAAGAGTATAAACAATAATTTGGCTTAAAGTTGGACTCGTATATTTAATTTTTTAAAATTTGTTGTTGAAGGGCACTGAGAATTCGTTGGTATTTTTCATACTTTTCTGCTGCAACAACAAATCAGCACACACAAATCTGGCCTAACAGACAGAAAGGCCTTTAAGAGCATATCAATTTGTTTGTTATATTTTTCAGTTTTTTTTTTCGTTGCTTCTGTTTTGTGTTGTTTTCGTTTTGTTTTTATTTTTTTATTCTTTTATGGTACAACATGAGGTTAATTAAAATATGTTCATTTGTGAAGGTTTTTCCATTTATTTGCTGGCTTTTTTCCTTGTCAACTTTATGAAATATTTTATTGGTTTAAAGATTAACAAAATATAAAGGCGTTTCAGCTGAATTTGTAAATATTTTTTGCTAGGAAAAAATATTTATTTACTTGTTGTCTTAAACTGTTATTTTTAGAAGAAAGATACAATAAAAAGGCAGATAACGATAATTGCATACATGGAGCAGAAAATATATAATTATTGTGCCAATAGCAGCAGACTTCGTATATAAATACGACACACATATTTTTGTAGTACTCTTTTTTGTATCTTATCTATCGTCTGCCAATATTAGCGAAATATATATTGTTTAAAAGGTAATTTTATGCAGATGTGCAAACTGTAAATACTTTAAACACATTTAAAGGATAATGTTGCTTTTGAACAACAATCATAGACAAGCAAGGACGAGAGAGCAGGTGCATTATCGTGATGAAAATGTCATGAACTGTTTTCCAAAAAAAAACTCTGTATCAGCCAACCGATATTCCATCCTCAGCGAATTTCTTAATATAAATTCTATGATTCTTTATAATAATTTGCTTTACACTCTCAAGATTTCCGTTGTGCTCTTTTTTTAAAAAGTTTGTACACAAAATTGTATGCAAATACTTAGATCCATTTTTTTCTACTTGTCTTTCGAACAAAAAAATTAATAAATAAGTAATAAAATTATAGGGTCCGCAATCTAACGTTTTTTTTCAACTACTGCTTCTTTCGTGAATGGTAACCTCATGTCTGTTTTGAAAGATAATTAGTTTTATCCTTCCGCTGAAGGAATATGGTTGACCATACAATGCGTTTTCGCTTCGCTAAGTGGGCCTGCGATCGACTTACAGAAGATGCCGATTTTGCCAAAGAAATCATCTTTTCAGATGAAGCTCATTTTGATCTTGGCGGATATGTAAACAGGCAAAATTGTCGCATTTGGGGCACAGAAAACCCGCACGCGTACATTGAAAAGCCGACACACTCAAAACGAGTCACTGTTTTGTGCGAATTTTGGTCCAGAGGCATAATTGGCCATTTTTCTTCGAAATTGAGCAAGGAGTGGCCGTTACAGTCAATGGCGATCGTTATCGGGCCATGCAGCCATTTGAATGAAATTATTTTCCATTATTAACCGGAAGGATTGTACTTTCAAATAAAAAAGAAATTTGAGAAAATATTCAGTAGTTTTTTTATAGCATTTTCAAAAAAAAAAAGTTATTTGGCGGACCCTATATAATCCTTATTCTGTAACTATATGTCGACAACAACGTCAAGACAATATCAAAAATAGAACAACTATTAACACTTTTTCTTCACCAATTGTCTGTTTTCAATAGCCTCTTGCTACTTTGTAGCCCTTAGAGAATAGTCTGAGGGCATCAGTCGAATTCAAATGTTCACCATAACGAGTATTGCCCTGGCGTTGACGTCGACAAATAGTTACAGAATAAGAGGGAATATTGTTATTATGTCTCCACAGCGCACTTGCACTACTTCTAAGTAAATACCAGAATTTAGATTAAAAAAACTTTTTTTTAATGAAATTATTTTAATTAGTAACATTCAGATATGGATGGGTTGGAAAAGTATCAAACGTCCATAAAATATGATTTTTACATATTGAAATACAAATGCCTGTGGATGTAAATAAGGACACTGTAAATTAAAAAAGCAATAAAATTGTCTGTGAAATGCTTTTACAAGGCACTCTATTTAAGTGTGTATGTGCCTGTTTGCTTCTATTCATGCCTGCATGTGCTCGTACAATAACACAAGCAGAGTCCATTTGTATTCATGCCATTTACTGAAAATATTATATCTATTATATTGCAACTTGCAACGTATCGTTTCGCATCGTATCTTGACTATAATATTGTTGAACAATCGATTTCAACGGCAAATTCAAAACATTTCAATCTTAAATTTATTACTGTAATAGTTTTGCAATCTGTTGTTACACATTCATAATGTATGCCTGTGTTAGTGTATCTCTCTATGATTACACATAATTATGTGTTTGTGTGGCTTTAATTCATGCGTATTTGCATTTAAATGTGTGTGCGATACAAGGTCCTGAATGATTTTATCAAAATCATTATGTACATTTAAGACCGTGATTTCCGAAATGGTGTGGCTTCGAATGCAGCAGTAAGCAATTGAAAATTACATCAGACCTTATGAAAGAAAATATTAGCATTGAACGCCACGATTTATAACAAAAGTGTAATATTTTGAATCTCTAGTCTAAAAATCTTAACGCCATTAGTCAAATGTGGCTTAGGCTAAATGAGTTTTAAAAATACACAGCAGATCCTTTACAGTGGGTTCCGTAATTAAAAAGTTTGAGAACTTGTTCTTTAAATGGACGAATAGTTAACATCAATAGCCATCATGTGCTCTATCCTTGTACATTTTATGCACACTTACAAACACAAACAAACGCAACCAAATACATCCTGCATGCAATCTCCTCAAAGGTTCAACCGAAACTCCTCAATAGAAATACAAGGATATACGAAAGTAGAATTGAAAGCATTTTTACGAATGTTTTTTTTGTTAATGTGTTAATAAAATATATCACTATTTTTTATACTTAATCCTAAACATATTTAAAACTAAAAAAAACTACTTTTGTGTTAAAAAATAATAATAATTCTGTAGACAGAGAGTGCCAAGCAAACCGCATTAAAATGGGTCCGCCAAATAACTTCTTTTTTTTAAATGCTATAAAAACTACTGAATATTTTCTCAAATTTCTTTTTTTATTTGAAAGTACAATCCATCCGGTTAATAATGGAAAATTATGTCATTCAAATGGCTGCATGGCCCGATAACGATCGCCATTGACTGTAACGGTCACTCCTTGCTCATTTTCGAAGAAAAATGGACCAATTATGCCTCTGCTTATGCGATTCACGAAATAAGCACTAGTTGAAAAAAGAAAACGTTAGATTGCGGACCCTGTATTTACTAGAAGGGCCTGTGATCGAAACTCGACCACTTGGTATTTACAACTAAAAAAAAATAAATAAAAATATGAGTTTGGGATCAATGTTTTCATAAAATAACTTTATATACAATTTCACTGTCAATATTGGCATAGCTTTGGGACATCAAATAAATTAAAATGAATTATTATATATTTTAAAACTTTTTACAGCCCAACTTACAAAAAAAAAAAAAATAATTAATAACAGGCTTATGAAATGAAATTTGTGTATTGAAAATTCGTCCTATTGACCTGCGAAAATTTTTTTATAAATGAGGCCTTTAATTTTAAACAGGATGACTAATGGAGTGTGAAATTGCAGACAACTTTTCATAATGCCCCCGACTTATTATACACTATCTTTAATATTTGGCATTAACAATAGATGCAATAATCCTTAAGTTGATGGATTTGTGGAAAGGCGCCTTTCTACTCCTTCTATTATTGTCGTTTCCTTATACGTTTTTGTTTTTCCAAAAAAAAAAGATATTCGAAGTCTGCCAATTTATACAATTTACATATTATGTTGCAGGTGATGAAAGGCAATAGATTCGTATTGCATTCCATATACAACGTCTAGAAATCAAATGCCACGATATTAATGTCACCTGTAATTGCTTGTCAGAAGGCGAAATCGGTCAACCGATTCCTTTCATCATTTACTCATATTTTGAAATCTCTTTTAGAATTCCCCTATTATCATATATAAACCTCCTTTTGGCAACAGATAAGAAATTTCATTAATATAATAGTTTTTTTTTGAAGGTCACTCTCTATAACGTTGTGTGCGCCCCTGAGCCTGAAACAAATTTTATTTCGTACAACATATTTAAAAGAAAATTCATTTCATATTTACTATTATTGGACGAAGGAAATTTTCAAGCGCATTTGAGTGAACAGGCAGTTGTTTGTAAATATCTAAAATAATAATCAGAGAATTTTAATACGATAATTGACTTAAAAGACACACACACACACTCCCGAACGCAAAAATCATATGAAATTAAATAAAAAAAGTTCAAGTTTATAAATAAAATGAATTCAGAAATATAATAACAATAATCCTGTACAACACAAACAGAAAGAACCAGCTTCTAAATAGCGATTCAGATACAAGG
Source organism: Linnaemya tessellans (assembly GCA_951800035.1). Taxonomy (NCBI): domain Eukaryota; kingdom Metazoa; phylum Arthropoda; class Insecta; order Diptera; family Tachinidae; genus Linnaemya; species Linnaemya tessellans. The sequence goes on along the minus strand of OX637533.1, from coordinate 2,151,891 downwards.
CTCCAAAAAACCAGACACGTAAGACTTTCTAAATTTTAAAGAGTTCTGAACGAAGTGAAATATCTACAGGGTTTGAAAGGTTTTGAGAGAAACTCCAAAAATTATTATTTTTATTAGTAACTATTTTGCAAATTTCATAGCCAAATCACCACTGGACGAATTGCGGGCGCGAAGGAGAAAATCACAAACTTGCGTTCCAATTAAAAAGTTGAGTTACACTGATCTTCGAACGAATTTTCCGCACAAGGTCACTTCAATTTCTATACAATTTCAAAAGTTGTTCATGCATCAACCTAACAATCAATTTAAAAACACTAGTCCTTTTTTTTGAATTCAATGGAATATTTTATTCATGCACGAATTTATAATTTTTGTGAAATGTCGTTTTTTTCAATTGGAAATACCAGTATTTTCCTCGATCCAATCCAAGTAACTGGTGATACGCGTGAATGCGGCAGGGTAACCTTTCGTACAACCAGCACTAGAGCCGAAAGAAGTCAAACCGATTAGCATCGTGCCGTTTTCCAAAACCAGTGGACCACCGGAATCTCCTTGGCATGTAGAAACAGCTTCATCAGTGGCGACGCAAATATGGGATGAGGTGATTATTATGCCGAACGTCTTCGAACAATCAGAATTACTAATAATCGGCATTGGAGCCCATTGCAAATTAGTGGGGGTGCCTGCGAAAATACTGTCAGAAGTGCGACCCCAGCCGGAAGCGATGCCAGTGTCTCCGGCATAAGTCGAATAAGAGTTGGCAATGGAAGGCAACTTCACTGGTTGGATCTTGTCGGAGAAAGCAGTGGTTGGGATTCTGATGAGGGAAATGTCGTTCTTTACAGTTTTCGGGTTCCAGCCGGAGTGAATGATGATGTCCTTGTCGGTGACAGTGTATGTGATTTCAGGGGATGTGCGATCAGTAGCACCCAAAATTACTTCAACTCTGTCAGCACCATCGGTACAGTGGGCAGCGGTCAACACCCATTGGTCGCTGATTACGGAACCACCACACCAGAATGTTCCGGATCCAATTTTTAAGGAAAGTCCAACCTGATAAGGAAACTGACCAACTACAGCCTCTACTCCATTGGTGATGCGTCCTTCTGGCCCTTCTGCTACAGGCATCACAATGTTGCGCGGTATGATTTCATTTTCACGTAAAGTAAAAGCCGAAGCTGTAGCGAAAGCCAAAGCGAGTACAATCAAAATGTTCATGTTGCTCCACAAACCGTACAAAACTACTAGTACCTTCTCCAGCTATTTCATCGCTTTATATAGCATTTTTGCTGCTTATGGTATGAAAGATAAGACTTATTTCTTTTCCAGTCAACTATTATATCTTGGGGAAGCAGATCGAAAGCATATAAATTTCATTATCGGTGGCCATAAACAATTTTTGGCAGCGATAAGAAATTTAATAGTGGGAAATATTACTGACTGATGCAAAAACTTTTAGTCACAGAAAAGTTAACAAAGGAAATATCCGAGAAGTTATAAACAAAGAAATAAAAAAACAGTTCGTTACCGCAGTGTAAATAATTCCGCAGTGATTCTAAAGTGGGTAACCTTGAATCAAACATTTCCACGTAATAATTCTTTTTTTAAGTTAAAGCTATTGAAATTGAAGCAAATTTGCTTTTCGCATTTTGCTTTTATTGATTGCACAACAGCGTTTTACAGGAAAATCATGAGATCACTTGCTCTCTTTCTAACAGACATTAAAAGAGATTGTGCGCACACTTCTTCACGTTGCTATTTCTGTATGTCTGTACCCACGTCTGCGTTTGCTTTTCAAGAAAATTTTTCAATTTTATGCAAGGAATTTTGATAAAATATTTATATTGTGCGCATCTGCACAAAAATACATTTTACCAAATAAATATTAAATAAATTTTGGTGGACAAAAATACACTTAAATCTGTACTGCAAAAATGTGTGGCACTTTTACATATACGATTTGTAGCAATTTGAATGTTATCGGGATAGCAATTTAATACAATTTAATTTATTTAACAAGAGCAGCAATTAGATTTGGATTTGAAAATGTTTTACGGGATCAGCCAAAGGGCAATTGTACTCAGAAATGGCAGTTATTGTATCCCAAGACCCAGAAACCCCAACCTATAAGCGGATCTTTGGGGAACCTCTATTGATTATACGCTGTCGAACGAGGTTCTCCAAAGAAGAAGTTGCAGAATTGCAAAACAATCGTCTCATTGTGAATGAATTTAAAACTCTACACAAAACAGAGTTGTTCATCTACACCACAACATAAGACGAGTGCGATCTGCGTTTCTTTTATTGGTCTATTGAATTTTCTAGTTGAAGGGCAATACACCATTTGCGATTATTAATACGAAAACCCCTAACGAATAGGAATTTCCAAATTTATAGTTTTATTAGCTGATAACATTAAATAAATATTAGTCGCAGTGTTGTAAATCAAATAATTATTGGCTCTAAATTTTGATATTAAAGTTTTTCTCAGAAAGCATGCCGCTGTTCGTGAAAACACTTGAACTCATAATCACCAACACATTTGAATTTGGGTTAACAATTGAAACGTTTCAAATCATTTTCAGTTTGATACACCCAACGCATAGGATCTAAGGAGATAGAAAGTATTTCCGTTGGCGTCCTTGAAGAGCAAAAACAAAAATTGGAAAGTTTGGTGGAATTTAAAAATTTCTTTTTGAGGTCTTTTCTGGACATAAAATTTACTATGGAATTGAATTTTTTTGTAGCAAACAAAATTTGACACAAATGTGATGCAAAAGTTTTTCTTTGCAGATTTTATTTCTTAATTTCTTTTGAATTCTCGCAGAATTTCTATTTAAAACAACAGCAGAAGTGGCCCTCTCTAATTTTGCAAACTTTAAAGTTGTTCAAGAGATTTTTGCTTCATTGGCATTTCAAAGGCTGGAGATATTTTCGACAAAAGTGTTATTATGTTGAACATAGAATTCATTTTGTAAATAAAATAATAAAACAATAAAATTTAATTGCTTTTTGAACATCCAAAACAACACAATATTTTGCTTATATTTACTCAAGAAAGCAGAAACAATATTAAAATACAATTAATTGATTTATGATTCGATGAAATTGTTATCAAGAGGCTTAAATAATGAAACAGTTTAACCAGCATTTCTATCGTTGTTTTTGTGCTCGTGGCATTATCAGTGATAAGAGTTTAGATACGAGTACGAGAAACTATTTCTTAGTTTAGATTATTTTGGTTCTGAAATGTTATAATCGGGAAAACCGTAGACATGCAATGGCAAAGCCCGCCGGCGGATAGAAACAACACAAAACCATTGTCACCACGTTTCAAACAATAACATTTCGCTACCAGACCGGTCCAGGAATCGAGCCCTCAAAGAAGTGTTAATTCAGAACAAAATGAGTTTCCTAATGAACTTTAACCCAAACGTTTGAGCTTTCAATAGCAGGCAGACATTTACAAAGCAACATGTGGCATGGACAGATATTAAGATCAGAATACGCCTGCAATGTTTTACCAAACCCAAAAACCTTTCTTTTGTGATGAACACTATTGTGCTGCTACCAAGAATTCTGCGAACAAGTACATAAAACGTTAATTTAATTCTACTCTGACACTAATACTCCCTGCTCTGTGCCTGTTATTGACGTTTATTGCACTTTAAAAGTGTAAAAGAATTAAATAACGAAAACAAAAAAAAAAAGGAAAAACAATTAACAACAGCAACAACCTGATGAAAAGGTGGTGGCAAAGTTGCAGGTTCTCCTGCTGGTGGCAGTCTTGGGATGAGCTCGTGCCAAACAAAATTCTAACAGAAATACGAGTAGGTGCTAAGTAAATTTAAGGAGGAGAGACTCAATAACGTGTTGATGTCTAAGGAGTCTGCCGTCAGTCCACTGAGATGAATTGCTCTTTGGCTCTTTAGTTGTTTGGTTTTTTGTTGAAGCCAAACAAGCGGGTGCTTTTTCTTTCTGGCCAAACATTTTGATCCGCTTTATTAAAAACAACAGCAGCACAGTGTTCATGCTGGTGCTTACATTTATTTAATTATGCGACAAAAGAAAATTGAACGGTGAAATTCTCATAAACAGTTTTAAATACATGAAAACACGCGAGTGCTCGTATACAGAATGGAGTGGATGCAAAGGCTTTGCGTAGATTAAACTTAATTCGATACACCTTGTTTACAGAGTTAATTAGTTTCATCGGTTGGATGTTATTGCAGAAAATAGTGAATGGAATTTTGGCAAGGGAAAAGTCCCAACCGTGTTTGCTTATGACTCTCCTCAAGCGCAAGTGCAGTTTCCACATCAAAAATCCATGATCCAGGCCATTAATTGTTTCACCATCCGTCTTATTCTCTGAATTCAGCCCCAAACTGACTATCCTGCAGAACTATGAAGCCAACTGACAATGAAATACAATTTATTTCGACGACCTCAACAAATATTCCCCCTTATTATGTAACTGTTTGTCGACATCAACGTTAAGACAATATAAAAAATGCGATACTTAGACACTCGTTGTTGGGAACAATTGAATTCCGCTGATGGCCTCAGGCTATTCTCTAAGGACTACAAAGTAACAGGAGGCTGTTACAACCATCAATTGGTTCAGAAAAGGTGCAAATAATTGACTTGTCTTCACGTTGACGTCGACAAATAGTTACAGAATAAGGGGGATTATGTCACAGAAGGGGTAAAACAATATAAAAATATTATGTTGAATTATAAAAAAATATTTTATGTAAAAATTTAGTTTTTATTCGAAAAGTCGCAGATTTATTGAACCGGCCTCGTATAAGGAAAATATTAAATGACTTTACCATCAATTTATTAATTTGTAATTTGGTGGACTGATAAGAATGAAAAAAATAATTGCGCAGTCATAAATTAAATTTTTTCTGATTCCACAAGCACTTCAACTTACAAAAAAACATTTCAAGAGGTTCATTGATGATCGCATAATTCGGCCCTTTAAAAATGCTGTCAAAAATTAAAATAATACTCGTGGAAATCCCTTTCAGTATTTTCAGTAAACAGAAGAAATTTTCATGTTCAATATCTCTTTTACTAAATAAAAAAAAATTATTTCGGAAGTAGACTTGAGTGGAAGTCGTTACTGCATATCAGCCAGGCGCCTTGTCGTTATTGTGAATGATATCAACAGGTTGACATGGTTGTAACTGCAAAAATTTTACTTCATTTAAGCTGCATGCAACACCATGAAGTGGTAAGTTCTTATCACTTAATTTTGTTTAATTTTGCTACAACAAAATAACTTCACTGATTGTTTTGAAAAAGTTCCCTAGTCATAAAAATTATATTAAATTTATTTCAACGTGTATTCATATTTTTAAGTAGATTTACAACGTTTTAGAAAACTTGGAATTTTATTTAAAAAAAATTATATAAAACGTTTATCCACAGAATGACCAATTCTGCTACTTTTTAAATTAAGGGAAAATAAGCAAGTGCATGCACAGTTCTGCAGATGTGGCGGCCTTTGAAAACTGTACATTGGTAAGTTATTTCAACACGTACATCACTAAGTAAGTGAAATGTACAACAGGGATGTTTTCCTTTTTGTGAATAAGTTAAAAAGAAATCAGCTCACGAGAAAATTGTAGCACCATCTGATATGCTCCAGTTCTGCTGTTAATATTAAATACCTTTTGTGAAACAAACATGTAGTGGGTTGGATGTTTAGCAGAAAACTATTTACTGTTTTCAGGGTCCTTCAAAATTCATTAGAACATCCTGCTTAATAAAGGACACCACCATTTGATAACAGGAAAAGGAAGAAGCGATAATGATTTTTTTTTACTTGCGAGTATTTAATTTTCGCACGAGATATTAATTTATTGTAGTTGCTGTTGTGTAATTGAAGATTAATTAAAGAGCCATAAGGGATGTCTTTTTTCACACACACACACCCACCCACACATACACACAAACTAAAACAAAACTGTCACAATGACAACAAACTTTAAACAGCAATAAACAAGTTTTTTTTTGTTTTTGCATTTAGAACTTGATATAAAGATGGTCCGTAGAGGAGCCCTTAAAATGTTGTAATAAATAACGACTTGAACACATACACACGCAGTATAGGGAAAAGAAAAAAAAATAAATTTATTAAAAGCTTTCTTATAACAATAAAAACAACTTTGCTTAAATTTCCCAGAGCAACAGCATCAGAGATGAATAGCATCCACTGGAAGTGGCAATAAAACAAACAACTAAACAAAATGAATAAATAAGTCTTTGGCATATGAAATTCTTTCAAGTTACTGCTTATCGAAGTAGTGTTTGCAACATTGTGGTCAGTTTTAGAAAAAAAATATCTCTTGTACTTGTTCGACATAGAAATTCTTGCTGAGAAGTTTTCAACTTTGAAAGATTCTCGAAAAGTTTTGAAAATAATTTTCCCTGCTAGAATTAAAAATGTTTTCATTTTGCGTGAAACCACATACTGCCAAATGAGGCAGACTAAACTAAATTCTTTGCCTTCGTAGTGGTAAGAATTTTCTCTGTCTATGTGTGTGTGTGTGTGTGTGTGTTTGTGTGCTTGTGTAGGTTCATGTGCATGCATATTGTCAAATTTAAAATGCAAATAAAGTTAAAGTTTCTCTTGAACCCAACGGTAAAATTAGTTTAAGTGCAACAATACTTTTGACTTGCAATATTACGATGACTCTGTGCGCTGCAACTTGGAAGGAGGTTAGTTCAATAAGTTTTCTAAAAAGCCTAAATGAATCAATTCCAATACGTGATCCAATTTAACTCAATATATTCAATGGAATGAAAACTAAATAGTAGTCAAAGTCTCATGAACAACTTAAGCTTCCTGGACGATGAACTGTAACACATTCTTAAAAATATCTTTTAGCATTTTGCAATAAGGAAACATGCATTAGGAAACATGCATTGCAATTATGACGTCCCACGCAATCGGCAATAACCAGACGGACCGCACACCGAATTTCCACAGACTTTAAGCAGAACATTCGACTGGAATGCAATCTTGCGAAAAGTCATATAAAATACGGCAAACCGGGCACAAATGTATTTCAACGCTGGCGGCATACACTTGCTCTATATATTCTTGCCCAGTTAACAGAAAAAAAATGTTAAAGGCCCAAATAAAGTTTTCCATCACTCAAGATATTTTTTTTTGTATTTATAAAAATTCGAAAACAAAATTAGATTGTAAATTTCAATATAATAATTCTCATTTAGTTTAAACAGAAATCAGCGGAAAATATTCAAACACGTTTTTTTCAAAAAGTTCGCTATGGAAGGAACCAGAGCAAAATATACCAGGAGGCAAATTACGGCATTCGATATCGATTGAAATTTGTATATAAAATGTATTGAAATTTCGATCGATATCGAATGCCGGCTTTAAGCACTGTTTTCCCAAATCGTATGGCTGCAATCAAAAAAATAAAAACAAAAAATACAGCGCAAATAATAAAAATTCCCGATTTTAAATTTCGAATTTTTTTTTGACCTTCTGAAATCTTGAAACAAATTTCATTTAATTTCCTTTCCTTTCACATCAATTACATAATTTTCGAACTTTGTGAGAAATTTCTGTGAAAAATATTCTTCAATTAAAATTTTACATCACTTTTTTAAGACTTAAATCACTAGAGGAAAAGATTCATTTTTACATAAATTTTTGCTAAGAAGACATAAAATGTGTTAAACCAAAAATGCTATAAAGTGTTTATTTATAAATTGGACTACCAGTTTAGCAAATGCAGAAATATTTTAAAATTTCATAAAATAAATAAATAAAATTTATCAAAATCCCCCGCTGAGAGAATAGCAGCTATTGCAAACATAAAAGTAAGTCCCCATGCAATTCTAGGCTCTCATTTGAATGGCAGTTTTATCGACTTGCCAAACAACCCTCGCTAATGTACAATACTTTAACAGTCATAAATCTGAAATGCTCATGTTGAATGCATTCTTATAAATTCAAAAAAAAAAAAAACAAGACGGACAAAGAACTCTTTACCCTGCACTGGCGCAATACTCGCACTTGTATGCGTCATTGCAAAATAAACAGCTTTTGTTATTCTTGATTGCAACTGCAACATCTTGAGGTGACGCTGGAAGAAATAAATAAGTTTATTTATGAAAAATATTTAACAAGCCCTGCTACTCTTTTTAACATCCATTCCCTTGTCACACTTAAGCAATTGTTTATTAAAAATATAATTAAAAACTCAAAGATACATAAATACAAGGACTAGCAGATGCAGAATATTTTCGTCTCGTGATGGACAGAGTCAGATACGTATTTGTTGAAGTTAATGTCAGATGCGACAAACATTTTTGAGCCCAGAGTTGCAATTGCTTTCTGACAGATCGAAATTGTGTGCGAGAAAAGAATACGAGAATTTTTATTGTTCCAGCATATGTTATGGCGGAGGAGTTTTGGTGTAAAAGGGTCCCATTTTTGGGGCACCTTATTTTAAAAATGAAACGATACAGTTTTATAAAAAATAATCTTGGGTATGAAATGGGCACTTGTAGTTTTTTTAAAATATCGAATTTAAATTTTTAAACAATTTATATAAAATATTGTTTGATTTATTAAAGAACTTTAGATTAACCTAAGAAATTACACTGGACCAAAATTCAATTTAGAAAGGGAAAACTAAGACAAAAGACAATAATAACAATTACATGCTTCAAAGGAAGAGAACTCGCAATTAGATATTATTCAGTGATTACGTGCCTTTTTCACATCCGCCCCATCTGAGCTTACGTGTCTGTTTGCAACTTTAGTTTGTTCTTTGTTGTTCTGCTGCGCCGCTGCTGCTGCTGCTGCAGCTACAATTACCATGATGGTAATGATGAGCAAAGCAATAAACATAAAAGTAAGTTTGAGTCTTGAGCATTAGATATTCTTCTTTGAAGGGGAAATCAAGAAACTTAAACAGTTATTTATTCAAACATCTTTGGCAGAAGACACACAAATATTGCGAGAAAAGAGTCAGAAGTCTTAAAAATGTGTGTAGCAAATAATTTATGATGACGGTAAACATATTCCCGAGTTAAATTCCTTTATGCAAGCAGCTTTGGGAACAAGTGAACAACTTTTTGTTGTGAGTTTTCTGGCTTGTTTTTCTTTGTTTTATAATAAAATTATTATGTATTAATTATTTTAGTGAACAGGAGGGGGGAATAATTTTATCTGATTCTGATTTGATGCCTCCGCCGTGTTTGTGCTTACCACGGCCAATTGTATGTCGTTGGCGATCGTGTTTTGACTGAAAGAGGACAAAAAATGTATTTTGCTGCAAAAGGAAATTACTATTTCTGCCAGCACAATGTACGAGGCTTGTTCAAAATAGAAGGTAAATTTGTTCATCAATTTTTATTTTTCCCACTGCAAAGTAGAGCATAACCGAATATTATGTTGTTGTAAACAGACCTCGTACATACGAACTGCACCTTATAGTTTAAGCAGCACATCCATTTGGTTTAATGTTGGCTTGCGATCAATAAACAAAAATATTTTTGAAACTTAAATTCATGTGAATATTGCAAATAAATTTCATAAATATAAAAAAGAAATCAAACATTTGAAAATATGAAAATAAAATCGCACGAATCAATGATTTATCTCTGCATTGATGAAATTCTCAGCTTGTTTTATTTGCAACAAATTCCCTGTTCATGTTTTATGTAATTTCGTTGGCATTCATTCCATGATTTAATATCAATAACGGCGGCAGCAGCAGCAGCTAAGACCACCGCTACAGCAGTACCACTGTATGTGATTTTATAGCTTTTTGTTTATTTTGCAATAGCAAGTAAATAAAATATGAGATACAGAAATATAAGCAAACATTTTACAAACGTGTAACTTTTCTTAGAGGACTTTTAGAAATATTATTTTGTCGATGGCTTCAACGACAACCAATCAGGGATTTATTTGTTTCCTTCCATTTATGCTGCAATTTACAATTCACAATAGAATACTTTGAAAAAATGGCATAAAAAAAAAGAAATTACAATTTGAAAAAATATTTTATTGTTTGAATTTTGGTTGCGCCAAATGTTGTCAATTTATTAATCATACGCTACGTGGCGCTGCTGCCGCATTCAACAGATAAAATATGACCAACAAGACTGACTCGTGTGGGGGGGGGAAACCGGTCAAGGTAGAATACACAGGAATTGCAATAGTGCAGCAAAACAAAACAATGCACCGAAACAATTTCAATAAATTTATTCATTTTATTTCCATTATTATTGGAAATCATCAACAGCACAGCACTAACGCCGTGAGAATGTTTCTTTCAAAAATATGTAGTACAACGAATATCAATTGCACAGTGAAGTAGAAGCAACAGAGACAAAGTCCAGCAGTTTAGTAAAATGTTCCAGGCAGATTTTTTTTCTCCCATTCAGTTTCTTTTATTTCATTTTTTTTCAGTTGCCTCCATGTGCAACAACTTTCTAACAACGATGCAGAAACTAAACGGCTGCATGACTGACTGACTGACTTATATGCAGAAGCGAAAATTGAAATCAATTTCTTTTTGTTTCTTCTTATGAAATAAATAAACAAGTAGAAACAAAGAAAGTGCGAAAACAAATGTTGAAATCTCTTTCCATAAATCGAAAGAACTCGACTTGTAAACGATAGACTGACAAATAGTTTGGAATGAACGAAGAAAAAATTTGATTTGATTTGATATGCAAACAACAAGAGGTCAGTCATTCATTCAGACATTCTATAAGGCACATGATATCGAAAAGAGGAAAATTCCATCTGCAAATGACGCTTTTCCTGCAAGCTTTAGTACTTGTTTTTGACATACAACTTGTTTTTATGCTCCAAATATTTATTGCAACTGGATTGGCTTTCTTAAAACAATTTCTTGCTTGCTATTTTTCTTGATGTCCTGAAAATGCCAGCACATTGCATACCCACCCACCCTCAAAGAAACAGACACTTGAATCACGATAGTAAAACAAATTTAAAGTATGATGCCGGTCGGATATGAAAACAATCAAATAAAAAAAAAATAACTTGCCAGACGTTGTCAGCTACAAATGGCGACTTAAAGTTGCACACTTTTAGTGCAAGCAAAACAAAGTAGACTTATTATGATGCGAAAACGAGAGAATTTGGATTTCATGAACACCAACTCTTTTATTATCTGTATTTATTTATATTTTTTTTATCTTGGACCAGCACTCAGGGGATGGCCCCTATATATGCACTGCATTGCGCCGGAACTGAAAACGAGGGAATAGTATTGAGGGGACAGATTAGGAAAGATGAGACGATAGACAGTTTTTTGTTTGTAGCTATTTCAACCTTTTTTAATTCGCCGGCTAATTTTTGCTACAGGGCCGACGAAGCTGGGTGCTGTTACTCTGCTTTTAGTACAAGATCCTGTCAGTCGCTGCCAATTATGTTCAGTGACCAGTGCTATGCCTTCATCATTGAAACAGGTTGGCAACAACTAACACAACCACGCACTAATTCTGATCAGAAGAATTCAACACAATATTTTATGACTCAGCGCGGGCTCGAACTCACGACCCTCCGCTTCATAGTCTCGTGTTCTACTACTTCAGGCAACAGCATACGTTATACTGCTTGGAAGTTACTTTTGGTTAGAGCCTTAATATCAACTGCGATTAATCAGACGATTAATTGGTATTACAGGATTTTACCTGGAGCCTGAACAATAATTCTCAGCTTAACAATTAAATTATAATTTATTATAGAGCCAGCTGATAGATGTGAACTATTGTGAAATTCACAATTGAGTGATATTCACAGTAGCGCGAAACTCACAATTGAGTGATATCCAAAAATTCGGTAAAATTCATAATAAAAATTCGAAATTCATTAATTCAACCCTTTCGAACTCAGTCGAAGATCGAAGGTCACATCTTAATGTTGAACTAATTTTGCCAATAAAATTATTAGCAAACATTTTCAAATTTAAGCTTTATCTAAAAGATTAAAATTGAAAGAAAAACATATTTTGTATCAAAACTTATCATTGTAAAAAAAAAATAAATAAAAAATATATAAAAAGAAACTTACCTGTCGCTCTAACATTGAAATTGGACGACGAGGGAAGGAAGCTGCAAGAAAGCAAGCAAAAAGGAAAACATGATAAACCCTATTAATTTAAGGAAAAGGAAATGTTCAATAATAATTTAAACAATTTGAAAAATATGTTTGCTGCACAAATTCTTTGCTTCAAGTTAATTGAACATTTTGTTGGGAAAAAGTTCCCCCATTGTTACATTTCAGCCAATAAAAGTATTTTAGAAATAATTTGTGGCCTGGCTTATTTAAATAGAATTAAATCCTGCTTTTATATGCAGTTTGCAGTACTACTTGCATAACTTCTTGTCTTGTTTTTGTTGTTGTTATTGTTAAATCAAGAGTTACTTGGAAACTTTTTGGTTAATAACATTCTGGCTAAAATAATACCGACATTTCTTATCCACTGCAGTGCTTTATTAGTTTGTGGAAAGTATTTAAAATGTAATAATAAATAATATGCAAGTAAATTAATAAATAAAGTAAATAATCTTGTGGGGATAAAATTATTCTTGTTGGACCGTTGTATGCACACACACACACACGCATACATTCACACACACACACATACACATACAACTTAGTTGGAGCTCTTATTTATTGCGTTGGATATTTGAGATAACACAAGTTTATGATAGATAGACTGCAATTTTAATACTTGTACTTAGTTGTCATCATAATGCTCGTCTATGTATTTAATAGCAAAAATACACAAACAAACACACACATACCTATTCAAGTGCTTAAGGAAATGCGATCCAGATGACGAGCTTGATAGGAAAACAAAGTGTCTCTTCACTTTTAAAAAAACACACATTGAAGGAATGCGATCAATTAACTAAGAGCGTACAACAAATAAGGCGAAAGCAGTGAGTACTGCTTAATCTGATCATTTTATATGTTGCTATTGCTACGCGGTTTTATCTGTATGCCATTAAAAAAAACCTTTAAAAGAATGCCGCTTATTTGAAAAAATCTTTTCTATCCCTGTGGTTCATATTGACTGCCGTAGTTAACGCGTAACCTACAATGCCAAAGGTCTGCTACAGAATTTTTCTAATCTGCACTCCTGCGTAATCGAACACTAAACAGCACCGACAGCAATTGGCACTATCATGTCAAAACTATTCTCGCATTTCCATAGTTCCCACAAAATCCATTGCATGAGTGGGGCTCATCCCCAAAATGCCTGCTTTAGTTAAACCACGAAATATGTTATGAAATCTGTTAGAGCGCTCATATGGCTGGTCCTAGTCCTTAAATAATTTTGTTATGTATTAATTCAACTTAAACTTGTCCTTATCTCAACAACAATAAAAAAAAATGTTGTACTGCATAAGGCAAAAAATAATAATAAAAATAATAATAATGAAAAAATGGACAAATAATGCTGATAGTGGACTCATCAACAACATTTTTAACACACAGAAAAACTAACAAATAAGATGTAATCCCATACACACACATCCATACAAGCCACCACCCCCGCCCACTTTAAATAAAATAAATAAAATATATATATGAGAGCAGCTTGAAAAGTCTTTCAAAGATTTTGGAAACAAAAATTTTTTTTATTAATTTCATATCATATATTGATGTGTAGTTTTCCAAAAGAGACAACTATTTTTGAAAACTCGTGATTTAAGCCGTGTAGGCAAATGCCAGCCAAAATTAAATCTCTTGATGCATTTTACTTGGCTTCGGTAATAAAATTATGACATAAAATGATATGCGCTTTAGCAATTTTATGTAATACAATATTTTGTGGTACACTTTCAAAAATATTAGCGGCCAACAATATTTAGGAAAATTATACAATTTAAAGGTATTTTTGTGTAGATGTGCACAACTTAAACGTTTTTTAAATTCAAGACAGAAAAGCGTTCAAAGTTTACTTGAAAAAAATAGCAAAATATATTTTCATTTCGTGCTTGTTTCGTACATTTTCTTTCAGGGGTCTCCTTACATTTTTTTATTGGCTGGTACAAGTTATTCTGGATGTTCTTTTAAAATATAATATGTAGCATATCAAAGGCAATACAAAAAAACATTTGCTGTTTTTCAAAAATTTCATTGCCATTAACTTCAAGAAAAATCGCATGTATGTACAGATTACAATCATGTTTAATGATGATATTTGTCGTAAGAGCCAATGGAATCCCGTCATATAGACATGTTTAAAGCGCAAAGTATAGTTTGGGAAAAGTTTTTCTTAAACAAAGTAATTTTAAAGGAAATTTTGAAAGTATATTTGGCAGTCAGTACTCATTTCGTCAATTTCGCGGACTGGTTGATCGCTTTGATAATCCGTCCACCCGTCTTTCCTTCTGCCTGTGTGGGAGTGCGCTTTCATGCAAGAATTAAAAAAAAGTGTCCTTATTGAATGGCACTTTTAACTTGTCAAAAAGTTAAAAAAAAAAAAAAATTCTTTCCCTATTGACCTCCTTCGGAGTACTGAATATTATAAGTAAAATACTACTAAAACCAACACTTGTAAATAAAAGCCGACAATAAAATGTAAGTATTTTCCTTATGCAACAATAGTATAAAATATATAAAAATAGCCAACAGACACGTACAAATACATACAATTACAGACGCCCACCCTCACACATCACACCTGCCCAGCGAACATTCAATCAAAGGTTTGAATCATTTGAGAGTTACGTTTTATCACATTCCATAATTAGTTGCCAAACTATTACACGTGCTGTTCAATGGCATTAAACACGTTCCTACTCAAGCACTCATGCAATGATCCCTATTCAGACACTGCATTGTCCCCGAAATATAGAATGAAGGCAATATTGCTGAGAGGACAGATGCTAAATGATGATGAGTAGAACTTGTAAAATCCAGTTCGTTTTTATGTCTTCCTAATTGTTGCCGACAACCACTAACAGAATCTCATAATACACTTTTGTAGATGAAAATAAATTCGATGCCATATTCATCCGTAATCTTTCATACCCACTTCTTCACCCAACAGCCCCCTCAATTATTAGCGAGGAAGCAAGAACATGTAGGTCTAGAGCCGGAACTATGGAAACGAGTGAATAGTTTTGGGAGTATCTATGGTGAAAGTTGGAAAGAAGAGGAAATTTCCACACGCCTTTTTATTTACTGTTTTACTTCGGAGAGAGTTCTAATGTTCAATTTAGTACAGGATAGTGCCAATCGTATCTTGGCATAATCTTAATATTTTCATGATTTTGGGGGCCTTACAGATCCGCTCCTTTGAATACGTAAAGTCCAAAGAATGCACTTAGCTCAGCTTCAACTGATGTATGAAACTTTAATACAATCGGATTGTCTGTCCTATTTACAAACTGCACATTTATTTCGATTTTTTTCGGAATCCTACACTTCGAGACGGTAAACGAAATTGTGTTCCATGACTTGTTCCTAATGATTTAGCATTAAGTTTTGATACAACTGCCCTCCAGGGGAAGGGGGACTATATATCAAGGAGAGCTATTAAATATTGTGGAAGTTTTATTCCCTAAACTTCGAAAGTTTTCATTAAATAAATTTCAACAAAACTCTCATTTATTCCGAGCCATTTTTAAAATAGTTAAAACGATTAATATCGAATGTGTGTAAACCGAGAATTAGAAAAGCTACTCGTGATTGCCTTTCTAATTTAAATAAAGGTTTAAGTTGAAACTTTTAACTCAAACTGTCATCTATTTGACAATTATTATTAGAAAAAGTGTCTGCTGTTTGTTTGATGGGTAGACAACAACATACGACCACTATCAAACAAGAAATTCATCCAGCAGCCAGCCATTGAACACAGACAGAAAGGCTGGCTGCCTGTTTGGTGCTGTTTGAAATTTTCATTCATTCATTCGTTGTATTGCCTTCGTACGGCACGGACGTTGTTCATACGGATGAATTGGAAAGGAGCAGCAACGAAATAAAAAGTTCGTGTAAGCACAACATCGACTCGTAGTTTTTTGTCTTTGTATGTGTGTGTGTGTGTGAGTTTTAACGAAAAATAGTTACGTGTGTGTGTTTTTGATTTCTCACATGGATATGGGTTTTCTCTGAGTATTATTATAACGGCAGTTAATTCAAAACGGAAGTAATCGAACGTGGTAATTTTCAAAAATATGCAACGGATGTAAAACCAACAAACAAATGTTTGGCTGCAATACAAGTTAATAGAAAGAAAACTGCTATTAAATTATTATAAAATTACTTACAAAAAGCGTGCAGCTAAATTGAAAAATATTAATCGCTGTTTAAATCTAAAGTCCAGTGCAGTAGTGTTAGTGCGAACTTAAGTACTTTCGAATCGATCCCATCAATAAAACTTATTTAAATAAAAAAAATTATTAAATATTAAACAGTTTTCTAAGCCGCTTATCGCAACGGAAGTGTCTGTCAGTTTAAAAATTAATAAAGAATACAAAATAAGAAAAGAGCAATTACTTTTTATATAAAATAAATAAAGCTATTTTTAAATTTATCTCTTTTATATATTTCGACACTTAAAAAGTGGATGGCTGCTGCATTCTGCATTTTACTTGTAAGATTGAAAAAAAATATTACTTTTCATATTTATTTTGCCAACTTAATTTCTTTAACAAAATTAAACGAACGATTCGTATGACATTTACAGAAGAGTGTGATTAAAAAGTTTGCCATGTTTTCTTAATGAACTTAAATAAATTTAAAAGATTTAATTACTCAAAATGTTTTAATGGTTTATTGAGTTGCTTTAGTAACTATTTCCGTACACGATGACTTAAGAGCTTAAAACCTGAATTAATCGAATTATTGTTTAATTAATCAAACGATTAAGCCATCATGTCCTTGTTTGTTCGCTTAATTATTCAACTCGTTAATTGTTCTCCTTTTCCCGGGGAGGCCTGTAAATATTTTATTTCTTACTACAAGTTGTGCTATCTCTGCCTCCTTTACTACAAACACAGTTCGCTCTAAGTACTCTTACTTAGACAGTTTAATCAACAGCATGAAATATGTGTGTGTGTGTTTGACTTACTGACTTGCCAGAATGAGTGTGCACATGCACACACATGTAGTACATATTTAATTATGCATTAGTTGAGGAAAAAATAATTTCTGCACAGCAAATTGAATGCCAAAATATTAATATTGTATCATCATTCTCAGTGTCGCAAAGTCATTTCTTCCCTCGTCCAACACTTAAACGTGAATTTTGCATTTGTCTTCTGCCAGGATGTTTCATTAATTTTTTATGTTTCCCCTGTAATTGTTGTTGGCGCACTGCATACGGATGTGTAAATTTAACTTAACTGCATTCCATTGACTTTAATGCTCGTGCATCAAGGAGAGAAACTTTATGGAAATATCGCATGCACGCACGCACACACACATTGTGAACTTACACTCTGTTGCCAACTAAAAAGGAAACAACGAACATGCGAGTACACGCCAGTAAGAAAATACTTTTCAGACATTTGTTGAGCATGACAAAAGACTGAGTGACAGAATTGTATTGTATTGAAATATATTAAGAAGTGTTTTTAGGTAAATAAACATGACAATTTTCAATTGCATACAAATTCAAATGCAAACATTCACAGACATCTGCGAGGCGGGTGAGCACAAAAATAGAGCATCTTGGCAAAATGTGTTACTTTTTGGCCAAGTCATTGTTTTCAAGTTTCGCTAGAAAGTTTTCAAAGTGTTTAAACAACAATTACACTAAGTTATTTATGTAAAAAAATATAATTGAAATCCAGTAACAGTTCCCTGGGATTTTTTTATGGGATTTCCCCATTTTCCTGTAATGGGGGAATAAGCAGTTATTTTGCATGCATTTGAATTTATTTTTTTCTCCCAAAAAAAAAATATTTCGCTGAAATCAAAAGACCTAAAAAAACTAAATTTTTACAAAATATTTGCTTAAAACCCCTGATGATTTGTACACATGATCTTAAATGATTTTAAATTTTTTTAATTTTATTTTGCGGTCACTGCGACTTTCCCATAAGTGAATAGTGTTGTTTTTGTTTAATACATCCATAACGGCACATGTCATTTTCGGCTGGTGTTGTAAACAACAGACTATCTTCCAAACGTCGTCTGGATGATTAACAGACAACTGCAATATGTAAATTGTTATTGTGAAATTCAAACTATCTTTCAATTTTTTTTTTTTTAATTCATTTATTAAATTCATTATAATTCTTTACAATTTATTTATCGCCTCAGCGCCTTTAAGGCTTGAGAGAGGCTGGTTGGCAACACAATCTGATTAGTTTTAAAATGTTACAAATAATATATATATATATATATATATATATATATATATATATATATATATATATATTTATATATATATATATATATATATATATATATGTATGTATGTACATTTGGATGTACATATATATTAATAATAATAAGTTTTATACATATATAAATATATATATCATATTACATTAGATAAGAAGTTGTTGTATATTTTGTAATAAATAAGTCTTCAAACTTCGTTTAAATATTGAAATGACTCTTATATTAACGTCTGGAAGTGAGCAAGACGTAACGCCTTTGACGATGGACGATGAAAGAAACTTCTAAATGTTGGAAGGGTAGATTGCTTCCCATTTTCACTTCCCATTAGCATGGCAATCTTTTGCTCCATTTAAACAGATGATCAGTGATCACATACAAATTTGAATGCGTCACTTTAAACAGCCTGCATCAAGTGAATTTGTCACAATTTTCTAACTTTATTTCAGTGAGCCGACGAAAACCTGTACATTGCGCCAATAGTGTGATCTTAGCTTAAAATATAACCGCAGACTGTGCTTGCGATAAGCTTAAAGTCTCTGACCAGCATTTGCTACAGAAACTCAAATTTACTACAGAATTTTCTGTCAATTCATTGTTTTACACGACTGTCCATTATTTAATTTGTGTGAAACAAATTTTCTTCCACCGGCCACTAGTTTGCCGTTCATTTTGGTTTCTACATAAAAGGATAATAAAAGTTTTTGCTTGATCTTAAGATTACACTTCATTTTATGCTAAACATTGTGTCTTAATCCTGTGCTCTTGTGAAGTCACCGAGTATTTGTGCAAAGCCAACACGCACACACCCTCACACACGGGGAAAAATAAAAAACAAACTTTTTATTCATACCCTACAAAAAGAGACATTCACAACCATCTTTAACATTTAAGAGTTTAAAAACAATATCTATTGTTGCCATCGTGTTTTTTTTGTTTTTTTGCCTTATGGCCCAGGAATGTGTGGGTGAGTGTTTTTCATAAATTTTTTTTGTTTTTTGTTTGTTTGTTGAGTGTAAATGAATGAATGAATGCATGCATGTGCTTGAATATGAGAATGTGTTGGTGCTGCTTTGTTATATGGAGTGTTGACACATTGCATATTGTGTTAAATATAAGGACGCGTATGTTTTGTTGCTGAAATTTATGTGTGTGTATGTGTGTGTCTGTGTGTGTGGTTGAATGATGGCTTGCAAAAACTTCATGTTGTCTTGGTTGGTTTTACATAAATTTACAAGGATTTCTGCAAGACGTCTCCCTTAAAACACATTCACATATTCACGGCTGTACACCAAGAAGAACAAGTCATCAGATCGGTGAACTTGTTTTGTTTTTATCGTACAGAGAAAAACTTTCAGGCGAAAAAAACAAAAACAAATATATTGTTTTCTTGTAAACAGCACTAGTTCGAATGTAAATTTGGCAAAGTGCAATAATTTTTTGAAAAAAAAAATTTAAAGAAGATCAGTTCGTGTGTGTTTCTAATTTCATGATCGTCTTGCAGTTTCGTTTTCACAGGTCACAAACTCAACGCCGCATTGAATGCACTCACCAAGTTTTTTATAGCGTTCACTTGAGAAGCAACATGACATCAAAACAAATGTTGACAACGTGTTCAAGGATGTGGATGACATGCTTTCGCTATAAACACAAAATATTCTTTCAAACACTCACTCACACACACATAAATTTTGTATGTTTTGGTAAAATTATTTTTTATACACATGCCCCACAGATCCATCCACTCGCTCACTACATACTTGCAACGTTTTGATATAAAATACAACACAAAGGCATAGTGACACAGATCAAAATTCATGTTAAAACGCGAAAAGTGTTGTACAAATGAGCTGATTTAAATAACAGAATACAAATGCGAATGTATGAGTGCAGGAGAATGATGTTGATGCAACACTTGATTGCTGCACAGGCTTATTCGTTTGAAACAATACAGCGAACATAACAGTTTGAATAATTATCTTCATAGGTATTATTCAGTTTTCATAACGAAGCGATAAGTATTTGAGAAATTAAATTTCTTGTACATTTTTTCAATTTAAGTTATTTTCTTTTCTCACTTAAATATCGAACCTAAAGTATGGGAAACATTTAAAATTATATATAAAATCACAGCCTTCTCAATAAGTATTCAGATTCTTTAAAGCAAATCATACAGAAGGCCAGCTTTTGGTCGTATGGCAGTTTTAGGAATTTAAGAATAAAAATAATGACTTGGCATATTTTTTTATTTTTTTCGTTACACAACATCAGATTTTATTTTCTTTTTACTAACCATTTAAAAAAATTATGCAGAGACTTTTGAATCCTTAAATTGGTAATATAATAAAATTTTTTGTTTTTGCTATTCAAGCAAATTGTAAACATCTTGTTAATACTTTTTTGCTAAAAATTTATATAAAAAATTACACTGTGCGTATCTACACAGAAATACCTTTTAAATTGTTCAAATTTAATTAAAATTCGGCCACAATGAGATACTTAAAGTAGTACCACAAAACCATGTATGACATGCTTACTCTCATACGCACTCACCGCACCCAAGCACTGGCCAAATCAAATAAAAAATATACTCCTGAAGTATAGATTTTAAAGCAGAGGGGCAAATTGCGGCATTCGATATCGATCGAAAATTTCTATTTAAATCATATTGAAATTTTAAACGATATCGAGTGCGGTAATTTGGCTCCTGAATACCCTAGAATCATGCATATTGGCGGAAAAATAAAAAAAGGCTACCAAACAGATTTCTTAAGGCGTGGCATTACTTTTATAAAAATCACAGAATGACAAGACGAAGTTTGTGTGGAAACAAGTTCCCGCCATACCCATAAACAAATAGCAGAAGTTGTATAATAGTGTGTTTGTGTATGTGTTTGCTAGGATGTTCAACACCAACACATGCTTAAATAAAACGAGATGTTTTTCCATTTGCCATTGGATTGGTAAATGGTGAAGAATTCCTTTGACTTACGCTTCGCAAAGATTAAACATTGCAAAGCTTGGTGAGAGAGAGAGAGAGAGAGGGTGATGTGTAACACAAATTAATTCATTTGACACAGAAACTCTCTCCCTCAACTTGTTTGTTTGTTTGACTTTTGAACAAAAACGAACTTTTTTTTTGTGACATCATTTCAATAGATTTAAAACAAAATGAAATATTATTCATCTAATTAATCTTAGACTGGAATTAAATAGATTTTAACATGCTTTTTGATTAACGCTAGCAAAGACCTGAACAAAACAGACAAAATATATTTAATAACGTGGTGAATACCCGCACATGAATGGTTTTTGCTTTTTGCGATTTCTATTTATTTTATTTTTTTAAAGCGGAATTTATTTTGTTGTGTGTTTCCACTGTGATTTAAGGGATAAGAAACATGTGCGTTGCTGGCAAATAATTTAAAATTTAATGTCTACGGAAAGGCGGATTTATGTTGAAGTGATTGATGGAAATAAACGAAAATTTGTTTTAATAAAACAACAACAACAAGAAGCTCTAATAAAACAAACTGAGAAACTCAATATGTATGACGTATTCAGAGATCATTTTTATTTAATACTTTTATGAAGCGACATTAGACACACTTTATGCCTGACAAATTATTTAAATCCTCGATTTATTTTCATGAAAAATCGTGTGAACTTAAACAATTTGCGAGAAAACAGATTTTTTAAATAACTTTAGCTGGATTTCTTTTTTCTTTTATGTAATAATCTATAACGATGTATTGAGAAGTTTTATTTCCGCTAAAAACTTAACGAAAACTAAATAGAATTTAGGAAAATTATTATAGCAAAGTCACCGATTTTTATAAAGTATTTTAATGGAATTTTTCAGAACACCACAACAAAAATGACATTTGTGAGATATTTTTTTCTTTTTTTTTTAAATCGATATACGAAATTTTTTCGAACATTTTTATTTTTACTGGGATCAAATATATCGATACGAATGCCATAATATGCCCTCTGAATATTTTGGTTTTACAAAATTTCAAGTTTTTTATAATATACAAATTTTGTGATGTTTTAAACATTTTTACAGCAAACTTTTTTAAATTCTTGATTTTTGCTGAATTTTTTGTTTAATTTTTGCGCTTCGGTCGGTTTTAAAAAATAATTTTGCCATCGATATATTCACCTGTTAAGAATTTCATTTTTAATTTCGAGTTATGATGTCAACTTCGATGCTGCGCGATCTCCATTTGAAATTTTCGTACTCTTTGCCGTTTTCACAAATAATCTTTGACTGTCATCATGTGTTCCGCATTCTGGCATTTTTGATCAAGACTTAAGTTAATTTAGAGCAAATACTTAAAAATGAGAAAAAATAATATATCAAGGTAAGACTTTCAACTCAGTTTGTATAGTGGAAGATCACCAGAAAGCCGCTCGGTGTCCATCAACAGTGGGCTGTACTCATGAGCTTGGCCAACACACAAGCCTAAGGCCGCCATAAAAATATTGTCTGTAGCACAAGTTATGAAATGCACAATTAGCTTCCTTCAATGGCTCCCATAATCGCGCAAATGTAACCCGATTTCGCTTTCCTGCACTCACAAATACTTAATTCTACTAAGTGAGTAGAAAAAAAAATAGACCAGAACAATTGTGCAAATCGACTTTCCACAAGAAATTAAGCTTTTCAAAGTAAAAATAAAAACCACAATGATAATTTCTAGATGATTCTCTGCTGTAACAATTTTTCGCATTTAAAGAACAATGAATTTTGTTGAATGCACGATTCTGAGAGTAGATGGAGTAAAGATGTTGGAAATACCTTGAGAAATCACATAATAGTTTCCCTTTTTATGGCTTCATTTTACGTTTCTTCCTTCGGCAAACACATAAATAGTTTAAATTTAAGGATTCTTACAATGAAAAAATCCCAACGTTTACTTCTTTAGATACAAAAGACACAATAAATGGTTAAGAGAAAAATAAGAAAACATAACAAACAGAAAAAAAAATGATTACAACAGGAACAACAAATAATCCTCGTACGCCCGCAAGTAAATCCCTGATGTGTCACCCATTTCATATTATTTTGACGATGTCTTTCAAACGTTACATGTAATGAACTTAACTCACACACGCATACATACAACCAGCAAAAATAAAAACGCACACACACATACACACAGAGACTTATGCATGCACAATCATGGCACACTTTCATGCATATGAAATATTCTTTAGGATAAACAAAAAATAGCTGCAATGTCACGTACAACGACTATGAAAGTAAAATGCTTTGCCAACCATAAGCTGATCACCTTTGGCAAAAGCAGAAATATTTACTCGTTTAGATATTGTTGTACTTACAAATGAACGTGGAACAAACGTTACAACTAAATGATTTACCAGGCAGTCAGTCCTGCCTCCCTGCTCCACTGTACGTTCCTCTGGTGTGCAAGTTGTTAATATGAATACGTTTGAGGACTGGACTGTTAAATTGGAGCACAAATTCAGTTTTAGTCCTAAGAAAGCAATTGCTGCTGCAGGAATTTCCTCTTCAGAAGCACAATTTTTTCCCGAAATGAATTGACTTGAAGAACTATTTCGAAGAAAACATCCCATGAGAACAACATTTTATTTTTAAAGGCTGCCAGGTTTTTGATTAACAAATCCAGCATATTTGGGTCCCAAAAACATCACAAACACCCAGGGTCCTTGGCGGGAATCGAACCCACGACCTCTGTGCTAATAGGCTAGCATCGCTACCAATCAGCCACAGCGACACCATGAGAACAACATGCTGAATGAGCTATTTTTTAACGAGAAGAAGCAAATTTAAATGAATATGTTTTTGAAAAATATAACCTCTAAGATAAATTGTTTTCTAAAAATATTACTTTTACAATATGTACACTTTAAAAGAATCGCATTCTTATTTAAAGGTTTAATTGCAAATTTATTAAATAACAACATCCTTCTTCTCAGTCCGAACATGTTTGACAGTCTCAATTCCTTTTCTTTGCTCAATAATCTTTTCAAAGAAAAACACAGTTCTCTTACCCAAAATCTTGCCACATAATTTCTTTGCAAACTTCAAGCACAAGAGGATTTGGCGGTTTTATTTTTATCCTTTTTTCTGACAAACTGAAATTTGAAAAGTGTATTAAAGATATTTCACTTAATGAAAATTTCAAAATACCCCAAACAAGGCAAAATGAAAGAGCAGCAACCTGTGGGCTCAGCAAAAGATTTACAACTACTTCCTTTTATCGAAAAGAGTTTTTTGTGAAGCAATTTAATCCTTCACAGCTTATTTTTCATTGCTTTACCATCATAATTATTTTCGAGTTTCCCACCAAAATTGTTTGATATATTTGAAGTTTTAAGTCACAGGAAGCGAGATAAATATTTAACTTAAGCCGGAAGAATATGCAAGTGTTTAGTGTGAGTGAAAGTTGTACTAAATTCAACACTCGTAGCTGTACTAAATTCCAAGGATCGTGGGAAAATCAATATAAATTTAATTATCCAAACTACACATCGTAGCAGAGCAGCTGTTTTCGGAAGCCGCTACACTTCCATCATCAGTACTCATGTGCATTTTTATTTATCACCAAATGGCTTATTAGTCAAATGTGTCAACAGCTCCATTATCCTTTACATCACTCCTTAAAAAAAAAAATTTTTCCGCAAAAAATTTCTTTTTCCCTTGTGAATTGATTCATATATTTAGAAAAATGCTACACATTCTAATTTAATTAATTTTATGAAAAATGAACGTGGGCGGGTTTTTTTGCATTTCTGCTACTAGAATTTTATTAATACAGGAAAAGTGGAATTTTTATATAAATTTGCAAAAAGAGACACAAAAAACATTAAACCAAAGGATATAAAAATTTCATTTATTAATATTTGCGCCTTTGATGGAAAATAATGTTATTGAAATAAATAAAATTTGTTTTTAAAGTTCCCCGAATTCCCCAAGGCGTTTGGTAAAATCCCCACATTAAGGGATTTCATTATATGCGGTGTAGTTTCATTTTTCTTTTTCATTTTTAGAGCACATAAGGCCTAGGGATGAATTGAAAGCAGAAGCTAAATTTGATATTTTCGTAAGAAAACCCAATTTTGAAAAGATTTTTTTTAGTTCTTGGTTAGGAAATCTTGCTGAGTAAAATTGTATGACCTTAAGGTGACTTTGGGATCTCATGACGTTGGCCCTTTTGAAGATATAGAATGCAAGCTAAATCTCAGCAGCACTTCATCATATGGCGCAAGTAATTTTATTGCGAACAGACTAGCCGGACTTCAGAATTATTTAAATTTTTTCTATTCAAATCCCCCATAGTGCCTCAGCGATTGCCTATAATTGTAAAAATGTTTATTGTTTTTATGCTCTTGTATTATTTGCTACAAAAAAAATATTTTTTATAATAATTTAAAGTCCTTAATTTTAACAGCACATATATTGAGGGCGATTTAAAGCACGAATGCAAATCAATTTAATGTCTCACGTAAAAGTGTGTAAAGCTCGGGCGATAAATGCGAAAATGAAATCACGTATTTCGATTGCAACAAAACAGTTATTCATGCCATGCAACAGGCAACTGTCGTTTTATCCTTTAGCCTCAGTTTATCATGAAATTACCTCTATTATTCACAGCTGAATTTCGATTATTTATAACGCACACTTTCGGGAGCAAATTAAAAATTAACGATATTTTAAATGCAGCAATGAATGGTTTGTGTTCTTTCATCTGCCTGCTAACATCCACCCCCGGCACAAACAGCTCGCCTGGCTGCTTGGGCATTTGCCAATAGCCTCCCTTAGCAAAAACTCACAAACACATAAACTCGTTAAAAGGAAAATGAAAGCTCTGCTACCTGATTCACTTGTGTCAATTTCCAAATATTTTTTTCATTTTTAATGACGACAGCAGGCTTAAGAAAAAATACTCAACCGAAATTTGATAGAAACAAATTTAAATTCTCCAATTCCTTGCACCCATTTAAAAAACACTCATTCAGGTTCCCTTTAATATCAAACTCATGCCCAAGTCCTTTCCGCTCCAAAGCAGAAATACTGTTAACGAGGACGGCGGCAGGAAGAGAAACAGAATTGTAGCCTGGATGTAAGTAACAAGAAGAGACGTGTTTCGCACATAAAAAATATAAAAAGGAGAACAGGCAGATGTGAAAAACATAAATTCTCCAAATGCAATTACGCTAGTGACTGGAAATGCTTATTGCTACGAGTACTTATTGCTACTTTTTGGTGTTGTTGTTGCTGCCTGCGGAACTGCTGTTACTAGGATGATGGTTACACGAGTATAGTAATAGCCTCGTCGGCAGCAGCAGCAGCAGTGGCAGCAGGAGTATCTTAAACTACTTTCAGTATATAAAATTACCACTCCTTGTGAAAGCCTGCAGGCGTATGAGCGTAAAAGGTAAGCGAGCATGCGGCAACATTTGTTATCATTAGTAATGATGACGATAATGTTCGACATGATTATGATGATAATGGCGCTGAACGCATGCAAATTTAATAAATGGAAATGTTCGCATTACAACACAAACTATTTTGCTATTTTATTTTATTTTATTTTATTTTTTCGCTTTCAACTGTTTGTTACACTCAGGCATTTCACTTTACTCATATGGTTTGTTAGACGTTCGTTTAATTTCTTTACAGTCTCTGTCATCTCAAGGTGAACGTGCAAAAAGAGGTAAGATTTAGACAGTCACTTGAATCCTTAGATTGTTTGCCGCGCTCATGGTGTGGTCCACATGCAGATAAGCAGAAGAGAGTGAGTCCTTGAAGCAACCACTACAGGGTCTAACGTAGAATGTTGCCACACATTTGATCGTTAAAGCTCTATAAATTGGCAACAAAACAATCAGCATTTAAAGCTTTTCAGTGTTAAAATAAATTTTTAATTTTGCCTCTGTGCCTAGACTATGCGGGAGATATTGTGGCCTTATTCCGATGTGGCTACACATCAAGGGAATGATCTTGAAATAATTGGCAGACAATTATATAAGTTTTATTGTCATCTATTTTTCTATATACTTTCCAGGATGTCGGTCCAGCTCTCTTAGAGCCGCAGTTATTTTCAACTAAAACACTCAATTTAAGGCACTCCACCTATAGCAAAAGCACCCTATATTTAGAAGTAGATGCTGCAACTAAAATTAATTTTTTTTCAGGGATTATTTACTCTTTCAAGCATTTACTTTTTCGTTGAAGTTATTATGAAAGGTTACAAGGATAACTTTAGCACTGGAACACTGGCACACAATACAAGTACACATACGCACATACTACACACATTTATGCAATAAAAAGAAATTTTGTTTTATTTCTTTGTTCGTGTACGAAAAAGTACAGGCGAAATTCATAAGAAAAAATATGTTTTCAATGGCTTGTTTGTGCAATTTTAAACGCCGTATTTTATGCAACAGCAAATAATAATGAAAACGCGTTAGTTTGTATGTTTGCCTTCACAGAGAGTCCTCCCAACTGTATACTTTGTTCTATTTCTTATGGCCGTGGGCATCTAGTGTAAATATTCATTTCAGAAATATTGAAATTTTTGGACTAATTGTCATAGTTTCACTTTACATTTTTTAACATTTTATCATTAAAAAAATAAAATTAAATTAAATCTGAAATTGTGCTGAAAAGTTTCTTGGAAAATATAGAATATATATATATCGTCACCTTAAAGACCAAACAACCTATCAGCAGTTTTCAAAAGTTTACAGGAGAGAGAAAAAACGTTATAAAATTGGAACTATTTGCAATATTGAACCGAAAATTATATATTATGATTAAAATGAAACCAGAAGTATATATCGGTTGAGAAAGCTTTGTTTTTCTAAACACAGCTTATGATATGGCGCTTAGGTAATTTGGAATTGTAAAAACCTGAAACCAAACAACCTATCAGCAATACTAATTAGTATGAATAATTTGGCATTCCTTTGAACACATGATTATGATATACATTAAATAATAATACTTATAGTTTCTCTTACTTGTTTAAACAAAAAGTGCTTAATGTTTGCTTAAATTACACTGTGCAACAAAATTAAACTTTTATCATGATTTTTGATGATTTATTTTCCTCTTTATTTAATACGTCACGGCCTTTTAAAATAGAATTTTTTTTAATTTTCCTAAAGTTTTTGATTTTTAAATAAAATTATAGGTGGTTTTACAAAAAAATCTACTTTTTTATTTATTGCAATGTTAATAACTAAATAAAAAGTTAAATTAATTAAATTAATTAAATTAAATAAAAAGAAAGCATTTCATTAAATAAAGCTACCGCAAAAAAATTATTCAAAAGGTATGTTATCATAAAAGTAATGGCAGTCTGCCGGAAGCAAAGTTTTTAAATCTTGTAAATGTTGCCATTTCTTTTTGGAGATGTCCCATGACATCTGCCAAAAACGTTGAAATATTTCTTCACGTAATTTTTCAGAAAAAATAGAACAATGTCGATTTGAAGCCTTTTCACAACATTTTGATGTGCACCCAGGTTTCATTTTCTCTTGGCTTCCTGCAAACGATTTTGCCTTTTGAAAAACCTTCATATTCTTTACCGTTCATACGATTTTTCTTTCTTTCTTCTTTTTTGTTGACTTTTTTAGGAACTTGCATATCTGCCTCAAGATTATTTTCATTTATGGAATACATTTTATTGCGTTTTAACACTTTTTTATGTTCTTTTCACTTCTAATAATAAATAAAATGTAATAAAACACAAATAGCAACAAATCTAAAGTAACTGTGTTTCAAAAAAAAAAAAAAAAAATTAAAATAAATGATTACTCTGATTTCTTTAGCGTGAGTGCTGATAGGTTATTTGGTTTCAGAAAATTGTACACTTGCTGATAGGGTATTTGGTAATTTGGTAATAGCTTGGTTATTTCTAATATTAGAAGTTTAAAATTTTGCATACATATGCTTTATGATATAGGGAATAATATTAAATAAAAAACTAAATTTTGAAAAATTTGCTGATAGGTTGTTTGGTCTTTAATGTGACGATATATATATATATATATATATATATATATATATATATATATATATATATATATATATAACTTTATTAAATGTTTTGTGAAGAAATGTGTAAAACAAAACTAAAAAAAATTAACTTGAATAGACAGTCTGGAGATGGGCCCTACTCAAGCAATAAAATATTGTGCCGGAACTATGAAAAGGAGGGGATCGTGTTGAGAGGACAGATGGACATGAATTGACCGCAGCCATAATTAAAGCTCAATTATTATTATTATTAGCAAAATTGCCGTGGTTAGTTCTTTCTCTTGGAAAAAAATTGTTGCATTTGTCTTATAGCGTCCGTATTTTCTCCCCACCGAATTGAAAAAAATTTACTTAAGAAAACTCGAATTGGCACATGGAGAACGATAACAAAATTTCTGAACTTCTACAACTTTTTTTTCATAGAATTTTTAAAAAATTTGCATGCAAAAAATGTAATATTTTTTTTGACTTGTAAATTTCACTTCGGTGGCGTGATTTAGATACATAGGAGCATGATTTTAATAAACTTATTTTAAATTAAATTCTAGTTATTAATTATTTGGTACCATTATTACTATAATTTTCCATTTTTCCAATTTGCTATGTTGCAGCAGCGTACCGCGCCGCACCGGGCTGCAGTTGGTAAATTTTAAAACCGTAATTTTCAAACGCCAGCAGGATAATATTGAAACAGAAATTATTTTTTTGCTTTTAAAACGTAATTTTTACATTCTCCTCAAGCACATGGTTTGCCTATACTTCCGACTGTTTCCCTGCTTTTCGTTTGTAAATTGCAATTGCCTAGCAATAATATTCGAACAACATATTCAAGGAATATTTCATTGCATCTTGCTAAGAAGTGTGGTGCAGACTGTAGTTGAATCTGCAACGTGTTGTTGTTGTGTTAAATTCTTCTAAAACTTAGTCTCTATGAATTAATAAAAATGTTCTGTTTTTGTGTGTTTAATTGAAAAGTTGTTATTTTATCAGCTTGAGTAACAACAACACACGCATATAAGCAATTACACCAACACTAGTGTAGTGACTTGCCCATGTGCGAGCATGTACGAGCATGAAGTGCCTGCTGCCAGTACGAGTGAGTATTCAGCTGTATAATTAACTATTTCTCGCAAGTCTTATCAATTTCCATGGTGAGCCAGGGTATGACAAGGGTCATCGTTATATGTTTATGAGTTTGTATAAAAATCTATTCTAGATAATGGCTACACAATCATTGTATTATCACTAGTTCTCTAAGGGCTGTCTGTCCGTTGGCAAGGCTCTTGCTGCTGATGTGTTTGTAAAATAGTTGCAAGTGCGTAAAATTATTTGTAGAACTGTTCGTGTTCGACAGTGGGTTTATTGAGGAGAATTTATAATTTCACTTATTAGTTTGGCATTAGCAAAATTAGTTTAATTAGAAAGTAATTAAATTAAAGCGGAGCCTAGAACAGTTTCAAAAATATACGTCAAAGGTGTAGCTAACTTGTTTTTTTAACTCGAATCAGAACTCAAGGGATGGCCCCTTCATATGCACTGCATTGCGCCGGAACTAGAACTATTTCGTAAGCCGGATGTAATAGAGGAAGAGTTTGATAATTTAAACAATATATATTTTTTAATACATTTTTTAAAACATTTTTCACAAATTAAATTTAAAAGGTCATCACAAAAATATTTGCCACAAATTGGCGGTATTTTTCCATTCAGGGATTAGACACATGAAAAAGAAGATATCAATCAATTGAACCATTGACATCAATTATTTATTAGGTAACACAATTAGTGACAAAAGTCATTCTTCCATCTTCATTTAATTCCCATAGAACGGACATATCGCCCTTGTTCCTGTAAAAGACTCAACTCAATGTTTTAAAACAGCCCCTCTTTTGTGGTCACAGTTTCGTAGTGCAAAAATCTTGCCTCATTTCATGTACTCCTTCGTCGAAAAAGAAAGTACAGTTTTATCCTTTTTTCTGATGTCGAATTTTATTCAATTAAACCGGCCGTTCGCTTCTAGTGAATATTTCAAAATTTCCCGCTTGTTATCTTTAGAGAAACAAGTGCGACACATATTTTATTTAAAAAATTTCTTAGAAATTCATTTTAGTAATTTCTCCGTCTCAATGGACTGATAACAGCATTTTCAAAGTCATGTCAGTTGGTGTTCTCTCAAAGATGTCATCTTCCTCTATCTGATAAGGAATATAACGTGACCGCTAATCTTTGTTTACAGCTCCGACTGTAACTGATGAGTTTTTTGTTTTTAATGCACTTACAAGCTATTTTTTTTGTAATCACTAAGAAAAAGAAAGAACGACGACCACCAAGAATTATTAGAAAAGTCTTATCAGTAGATTAAAAATGACATGAACAGGAATATGAAAAGAAAGAGAAAGCAAAACTGAGATCGGCTGCAAATCTCTAAGGTTCAGCTTTAGAATTATTCTAAGAGCACGGCCAGTTATAAAATTTCCAAGCTCGTAAAAGGTTGTGCCAGCGGATTCTGTGACGAGACAAGATAAGCTTTAAATTTGTAGTGAACAGTAAATTCGCCACTTAACTTTAAGTCAATTAGTGCCAGCATTTCATGCACACAAAATTCAAAGTTAATAGATTTTAATTCGTTCAAACAAGCAAAACCTTAAAATATAAATTGAAAACAAAAGAAACGAGAAATCCTCGCAAAGCTTTTACTAAAGTAAAGTTAACATGCACGAGCATGTTTGTATGGTTGTGTGTAGGGAAAAGGATTTTAAATTAATTTTTACACACATTAACAATTGCTAATGTGCAAGTGTGTATTTAAATAAAAGTTTTTCTTTTCAGAAAACTCCTCTCGGTGCGATTGGCAGTGTGTGTGTGGGTGTGTGTGTGTGTTATTTCAGCCTGCACTACAGATTGGTGTGGGTGACTGAGTTTGTTTGTTTGTGAAATGTGAAAGTTTAATATAAAAAAAACTTTTTTTTTTTTGAGACCATTTGAAAGACCAAAACTTCTGTGTGTTGTAAATGATCAAAAGGCATTAAAAGTGAATCGGAGAATTTTTTTTCATATAATTTTTTTTGCTGAAATAATTGTCGGCATTGGCAAATACATGAAGTATGAAAAGGCAATAATAATTTAACAAAATGAAGACTACAAACGACTACGCAAACAAACGTCCATAAAATTTCAATTGAATAAAAGAAGAAACCAAACGAAATAAAAAAAAATAAATATGTATTTTGTAACACAGACTACGAAAATATTAAATAATAACAATTAAATGTGCTTAAATTGAAAAAGTAAAAATAAAATAACTAGATCACAAAAGTTCTTGAGGTAAAATTTTAATTGTGTACAAATAAAAAACGTTTAAACAAGAAATATTAAAAAGTAAATTTTAACAAATAAATTGGAAAATGCTTTTTGTTTTGTTGTGGCATTTTTTCGAACAAAAAAGTTACATAAAAATAAATGTCTGTCGTAAAAGCAAACATTTGTACAACTCCACAGTTAAAGACATCAATATTATATGGGTACTTTGATGATGTCGCACGTGACCGTTGTACACCTCTAAATGAAGTTTAAGCAAAACGTTCGATCAGCCATTTAGATTAAAGCTTCTGATTGGCAGTCAATTGACAACGCCAAGACAAGAAATTTGGTGTTCTGGACATTTTCGATACAATAGGGCCAAACGCGGCACCGCCTTGAGGAAACCGCATATCGTACGGTTCATTATATATAGAGCGGCTGTGGCGCTCTAAACAGTAAATGTGTTACCAGCATAATTTTTGGAAAATAAAATCAAAAATGTGCATTGAGCCGGATGCAATGGCTCTTCCGTAATCACTTCGGGGTTCTCCGCGTCCTATATGCGACAATTTTGCTTGGTGGCGTAATAATCGAGCACGAAACTCAGATTTTTTTTCGAAAATCAGCATGGAATCATAATTCAATTCGAATCGGAAATTGTTCGAAAATATATGCTTTTAGCATGGAGTTTCGAAAGCTTTTTCTTTTGAATCGAATTACATAATAACCCCTCAGTATACATACGGTATTGTGAGAGCTCAGCCGCCTTCAATTGTAGCCTGAATTCGGCCTCTACCTATTTTCGTCTTCGTCTGATAACAAATGTTGTTTTTCAATGTCGCACGTGACCTTAACATTTTTCCAAGTGAAAGTTTAGAGTTTTATTCAATCACACAGATTCTTGTGCATCCTATTGGATGCCTTGTATTCTCAGAAAGATTTTGGAGAGCACATGTCTATGAATAACGCCAGTTGTATTCCTGGACCCAATGCATTTAATATTTAAAAATGTTAAAATATATTCATGTGAGTGTGTGTGTGTGTGTGTGTGTGCGTGTTTGAGCATGTGTTAAGTATTTGATTGTTTGCTTGTGTGCGTGTATTTTGAAGATGAATCATTTATTTTTGAATAACAAAGAGACTTGATTGGATTTCAATTGAGGATATTGTGGCAAAATAAACAAAAAGAAATCTGAATTTGGCATTTTTAATTTTTATTTTATTATTATTTTTAACTTTTTTATTTTATTTTTTTTTTGGTGATACATTTTTGATTTCACAAAAAAATGTTTGTAGATTTAAGATGATTTTGTAATTAAAATGCAATTTTATTCATTTAAAATACCACAAACATGATGTAAAAACCACTCAAATACTCTGCATTATTTATATTAAATGACTCTTCTTTTTTTCACAAAACAGCATAAATTACTCTAGGAATTCTAATGGAATTTAAAGCAGGAAATTTAAAAAAGTAAAAAGCAAACAAAAATCAAAACATAATTCTGTGAAACTGCTAAGCACTGAATATGAATATGAAGCGTCCGGCGTATGTGGGCGCTAACGCAGTTTATTTGTTCACAATATTGCTGGCAATATTTCGGGGAACACTAGCAGCTCGTCAAAGTACGTAACTCGTAATTTTTTTCTTAATTTGTTTACTTTTCGATGTAGAAGAAATTTGCAAGTGTTTCATTATTTTCAGATCCTCTGAAGGACCCAAAAATTTGTGGTCGTCCCCAATGTGATATAGAAGATGAGAAATTTAAATACAACGACAACATCTTTAAATACGAATATACCGTACAGTTAAGAACTGAGTTCTCGGGCACAGGGGAAAACACCTCCGACTTGTATCTGAAGGCCAACATAGATTTATTTTTCCCTAAAGCTTGCGAGGGCTATTTGCGCATCAACGAAGTAAAATTGTGGGACAAAATCGAAGACGCCAACGACAAGAACAGCGACTCCAGTTTAGACAACAATGTTGTCTACGACTATTATGCAGATTTAGAGCGAGAAGCGGAATCAGATTTCGTATCCAATGAGGATGATGCTGCCTCCGCAAATGAGCATCCAAAAAGAAAGGATTTGGAAAATGATTTGAAGAAAAATCTCTTGCGTTTTGCTTTCCACGACGGCTTGATCAGTGAAGTTTGTCCAACTTTAGACGAGCCCACCTGGGTGTTGAATTTTAAGAATGGCATTTTGTCGGCCTTTCAAAACACCATGATGCGTTTCGATGTTGATTTCAATACGACGGAGACCGATGTTTCCGGCACTTGCAATGTCCACTATATTCTGGAAGCCACCGACAATGTTTTCGTTACTATTCGCAAAGAAAAAGATGTGAGAAGCTGTCGCAATCGTTACTTCACACACTCGATATTGCAAACAACACCGTACACCTTCCGCGACGACAAAACTATTTGGCCGATCTTGGACTCACAGAGTTACTGCAACGTAAGTAAATTAGGAAAAGTCTTTCGTTTTAGGGGGTAATAAAATTTAATTTGATTTCCATTTGCAGTTCACCATTGACAATAGCATTTATCGCAGCATCAGCTGCTATGAACGACACCAGCTTGTGCCATTTTCTAATGCCAGTTCTGGTGCGGTTACCACCACCAGCCACAAATTGGAGTTTAAGGGAGAAGAAACTTTTAGTGTGGGCGAATTTCTGGCCGAAAGTAAGCGTGTTGAAGAGATCAATTGAAAATGCTTTATTTATCGTCCTGCAATTCTTTTAGATAATGAATTTGTTGAGAGAAGATCTAGTCTCTTGTTTGATCATACTCCTGCGATTAAGCCCACTCACGGTGAGATCAAAGCCTCGAGAGATTTGCTAAAGGAAATGTGTGCTTTGGGCTACCCCAAAATTCAGCGGGAATTTATAGACGTGTTTACAACTTTTCTGCATACTACAAAGTATTTGGACTACAAGGCCTTGACGCAGCTGTTGGCTCGTTCAGCCGGCATTTGCGAAAATGGAAAGTAAGTTGCAAGTACTCCTATTAACAGCTTTCCACATACACAAAAACTTACTTTCCTTTAATAGAAATCATGTCCTGGAATCCCTGCCGTATATAGGCAGCACCGCTTCCTATCAGCTGATGCGTGATCAAATCATAGCCAATGCCATACCCAAGGCTCTGGCTCACAGCTGGATGACTTCATTGTCTTTCATCCAACGACCGGATGAAGAAACGTTGGAAACCTTCTATACCATATTGGAGTTCTCGCGTAAGAAAATGGACCCCGAGTATACTCTAGGGGCATCGGCGGTAGTGCACAGCTTCTGCAGCTACAACGAAAACTGTTCCGAGAACCTTAAGGTCCAGCGTATTGTGAATCTTTTAGAAACCGAGTTCCTCAGTTTATTTAATATGTACCGGGGCGAAAGACGTACACGGGAGAGAATGATAATTATTTTGAAAGGCCTGGGTAATATCGGTGTCATGTCGCAGCCATTTGCTGCACAACTTCAGGAAATTATAAACCAAAACCTGACGTCCATGGAAATAAGATTGCAAGCTGTGATGGCCTTTAGGCGAGTGGATTGTATGATGCACCGTGAATTCTTTATGGACTCGTATGCTAACCACACCTTAAATTCCGAAATAAGAATATTCAGCTACTTGCAAGGCATGCGTTGTCCCGACTATTTAACAATTGGACGCATTAAACATATTTTACAGCACGAAGAAATCAATCAGGTGGGTTCATTTGTTTGGTCGCATTTAAAGAATTTGGCCAAGTCCTCCTCACCCATTCGCATTGAAGCTCAAGGCCTGTTACTTAACGACGATCTGTCGGACAAATTCAAACTCGACATACGGAAATTTTCGCGTAACTACGAGCATTCTTTGTTCTTCGATGAGTACAATTTCGGTAAGTTTGAAACCAAGAAAAATCAATGCTCGGCAGCTTCCTTGACTCCAGCGTATGCTTTTAGGAACCACCACGGACTTGAATCTACTTTTCGCTACTGATTCGTATTTACCACGAATGGCAACATTAAATTTCACGAGCGAGCTTTTTGGACAAGCAGTAAACTTCTGGGAAATATCAGCACGGGCAGAGGGTTTTGAGGAAATGGTGTCCACCGTATTTGGTCCGAAGGGGCCTTTGAATCGGGAGTTCTTTCGCAAAAAGTTCTCATTTCTCAATAGACTACTGGGCAATGAAAGTTCGGAAGATGAAGGTGAATTCGGCAGCCTGCATTTTGGGCTTAATAACTAATTTTTTATATGATTTCAGACACTCTAGAGAACTTGCTAAGTCTGGACACATTGCGTCTTAAGCGACAAGCCTCAGAAAATAATGATGATGACTTTGATGATGATTATGAATTCGACGAAGATG
This sequence comes from Linnaemya tessellans, assembly GCA_951800035.1. Lineage (NCBI taxonomy): Eukaryota > Metazoa > Arthropoda > Insecta > Diptera > Tachinidae > Linnaemya > Linnaemya tessellans. The sequence continues at coordinate 2,114,791 of OX637533.1, read as the reverse complement.
TGCTGCGGTCGAAACGCTCCCCAAAAACTGAGAGTGAGACCAGCAAGCAAAACATACAAAAGCAAGTCCGTGACATGGGTTACAAACTGGGCTACAATTACAACAATCCTAAAGCTCAAATAGGAGTGCGAGTGTTTGGCAATGATCTGCGCCATTACTCCCTAGAGGGAAACTTTGAGTTTATGGCGCTCAGCAAAGAATTCGATCCTTTCCAACAACTTGCCAAAATATTATCGGGCCAAGAAATCACATACACAAAGTCCAGTGTCCTGCTCGATGCCTCTTACACTGTGCCCTTGGCCATAGGTCTTCCTTTGTCTATTAATGCATTCGGTGCTTCTTCCGTAGATTTTCGCATATCGGGAAACTTGGAACGCGTGGAGCCGGCCACAGACTGGCATTTCGATTTAGAGGGAAAATTCAAGCCCTCGGTATCGGTGGACGTCCTGACAACAATGCAGGCCGACTTCTTTTATGCAGTCTCCGGCATTAAAGTAAAAAGCAACTTATATTCGAACTCGGAGATTGAAGCCAAACTTAAAGTGAGAGGTAAAAATTTGGTATCATTTTCATTTGATTTGCCACAGGACACAAATGAAATCTTCAGTGCTCGTTCCGAGTTATTGGTGTTCAAAGAAAGCAAAGAAATTTCGCAAGTCGGCATAGAGAAACGTCGCTCCAATAGCACCTGCACTTGGCCAGTTTTAGATCAAGCCATAGGCTTGCAATTGTGTTCTTATTTCAGCGTGCCCGATCTAGCCAATTCCTCCGATAAAACTTATCCCAGTCTGCTATTGACTGGTCCCACAAACTTCAGTGTTATTTTAAAAAAGTCTGACTTAAGTGCCAAGAAATATGTATTTGAATACAATTGGCATCAGATGGTTAATGAGTCCAACTTTTCCTTAATCTTTCACACGCCTGGCTCGAAAGCCAAACGCTTACTTGTAACAAATATAACTTCCTCCGTTGATGCTTTTAATGCTTCCGTGGCGTTCTTCAATGCCAACACCAAAGTGTCGGCTGGCTGTAATTACAACGGCCAGCCCGACGATCGGAGGCTGGATGTTTTCCTGGACACCAACGGTAATCGAAGTTTTGATTTAAATATGGAACTACGAAGGTGGCAAGATCGTACCGCATGGATATACAAGCCCAAAATGTTGATGGCAGTAAATAGTGTCAATATTACGGGCCTCATTGGAACCATCAAGATAAATGAGAAAAATGGCATAACACAGAATGATTTCGAAATTTCATTCGAAACTAAGAAGTTGCAAGCCATGGTCAAGGGAAATTACGTGCAAACTGAAATAACCACGTCTACGAATATTACTGTCAACTACAGATTCCAGGCCAACAAAATAGAACACATAAACTTTGAAGGAAAACTGGTAAACACGGGCGACAAATCGAAGACAGAATACCGAGGAAACGTTAAGCTCATTACTTCTGCTTACCCCAAGCTTAATTTTGTTTCGAATGCCACCTGGCTTAGCTTGCAGGGTCACACAGAAGGCGTAGTGACCTACAACAATGATCCCTACATTGTTAACCCCGCACACACAAGTTCAGTGCGCCTGATATTTGCTCGGTCCTACAATGAAGATCTGCTAATGGAAGGCTCCCACACTAGAGCTAGCTTCGAGGTTAAAATACCTAAATCCAAGGTTGATTTCAAGGTTTCCTTAAAGTAAGTAATACAAAAGAATATATCAAACTGGCTATTCATTTTTCATTGGTTTATTGCAGACATGAAGAACGCAGCAAAAATGGTACTGAGCACAATGTGTTGTTGGGATTGCGTTATGCACCCGAAAAGGAGGCCACAGGATTATTTTCCATACATCTTCCAAGGAGAAGTCTCTTCGCTGTAGACGCATATGTCAACATAACAGTGCCAGAGTTTAATTCGTGCACTTTGAGACTAAAGCTAACAGAAATTATCAGCAAAAACTATATGGTGAGTTACAATAACGATCGAATGGCGATTTATCTTCTTCTCAACGGGAGAAGATAAATATTGAAATTAAACAACCTGGACGCCATAAGTCGCAAAGAGGCACTCTAACTTAATAGGGAATTTGCATTTGTGACTTGGAGCCACAGATGATAATAAATTGATATAATACAGCAGTCTCCTTGCTATGCCTTGCTTTTACCCGACAGAGATCAGTATGCTTTGATAATCGCTATGAAGATCACTCGGGAAATGGAAAGCCTAACTGTTTACTAAACATTTCCCCCAGGACCATAGCCATTTATTGTTTGGTTAAAAGAAGCGCAGAATATTCGTAAGGTTAATTTAGGACATTGAGTTCTATGATACCGTCATTATGTTATATTCCATTAAAGTAGACGGCTGAACTCAAAAGCTCCCATTTGGATTTGTTTTTGTTTTGCACTTCTGTATCTGCCCGTCCTTCTGTTTATACATTTACATTCTTTTTCGTAGTGGATTCTTGTGTTATTCCAAGAGAAATCAATGTGACACCTCAAGCGAAGCCATCTTTACGCATAAAATATTAACTAAAAGTTCTTTTAATTTATATATTTTCTAGATAAATCTAAATGGATCCTGGTTTACTGGCCACTCGGCTTCCGTCAAAGGCAATTACAAGGACAAGAGCTCACGTGTGCAAAGTCTACATCATTTGAAGTTGATTGTGGAAAGTCCTTCGTTTCAGGTTACTACCCTTAACGTTATATACCGCCGCAATCAAATGATTCTTTTCGCAGACGTGCAAACGCGCTACGGCAACGATCCCTACGGCATCACTGTACAATATAATGAAAATGAAGTAAATAAAAATGCCAACGCAGAAGTACGTTTGAAGGTCAAAAATAAGGACTACTGGGTTAATGCCAAACTTCTATCCGAACAACCCAAATTGTTGCAAGTAGAAATTCACTTGGATAAATTGCGTGACATACACATTAAACTGGGCGTGCTTGCCATGGAGCAGAGAAAGGAGTTATCACTTGAACTGAAATGGGATGCCAATCGTGATCCATCACAGCGTTTGGGTCTTTTGGCTGAGTTCAATAGTCCCAGCAATAACCTGTATGAAGGCAATATTATGGTAACATACCCTGAACGGACCATAAGCTGTGGCTTTGATGCCTTTACCGGGGGACCCAAGTATTACGGAACTGCAAGGGCCAGTTGGAGTATTAGCGAATTGGTTGTTTTCACCTACAATATAGGAATTATGCCTGGAAAAGAGCTCCACAATTGGATACAAACGGAAATTACCACTCCTTTCGAAGGCTGGCGTAAAAACAGTCTCAATGCTGGCATCTACAATTCGGGAAATCTTATTCTAGCCAACACCTCTCTTACATGGGCTAATGACCAGATTTTGGAATTGGGCTATAAGAGTGATTTTGAAATCAATGAACCTGTTGTAAGCTTCGACGTCTACTTTGGCATTAACAGCACCATCAAGGACATACCCATTATAAATGTCAAGGTCAAGCACTGGCAAGATATGGAAAAATCAGACAGCCTTTTCAATTTGCGTTACAGTGGACCCAATGACACACTAAACATTTATAGCATAAAGTCACTGTGGGAACTATCAAAAAGCGTACAGTCACAAAATATAACTGGCACCGTTTTCCTGATAACTCCTTTCGAGGGCTATCGAAAAGGAGGTCTGGCCGCCAAGTTTATGCTTAATGATAAACATGAGATCAAAGGTGCGGCATCTTTGGACTTTGAAATTCGCGAATTCACTTTGGCCATAGACGGTTACGTCAAGAAGTTCTCCGATAATATGTTGACAGTTAATATCACTACACCCTTGGAAAAATTCCGTACCATCACTGGGCGTTTTGGTTTGAATGAAAAGAAACATCATGCTGTGGCTGAGGTAAGGGCTCCAACTGCAGCTCTTGGAGCCGAAGTGCTTTTTGATGTTTTATCCCTTATGAAATTCGATGTTAAGCTAAGCGTTGCCACGCCCATAGAGCAATTTCAGCAAGCGGCTTTGTTTGCTAAAATGGATGCGGCAACCGTAGACTTAAGGGGCATGTGGAATAATGCCATTCTAGGTTTTATTGCTGTCGATCGTACATACAACATAGACGACTTTGAATACTCCTTCAGGGTATTTACGCCTTTGCCGGGCTTTGAAGAGAATGGTTTCATAGCCAAGCTGATAAGAAAAGATGTGTTCGTGCTTTATTTGCATGGCAAACTCTCCAAATACAAATTGGGATTTATGATTGATGGCCATCCCAAATCTAAACTTCTAACTCAACTTGGCGGCAACAAAATAGAGCTGGAACTTTTCTATGATGAAGACTTCCAGCCACCCAAAATTGAGTTTGAAGACTATGACATCGACGATATAGACTATGACGAGTTTTTGTCTTACTTCGTAGAATTTAAGGTGGATTGTTTGATCTGGCCGACTATCAATGGTTTTGTAGATGTCCAAGAAATAGTTGATTATTACATAATTATGGGCACCCTACAGCTGCCCCAAGGCCGCATCGACATTAAAGATCGATTGTACTATCCCGACTATATAAATGTTATCAATGTTTTGACTGTAAGCACACCATTTCCGATAGCAAAAGAAGTCAAATCTATAGTAGAGTATCACGTGGACTTGAACTTTAAATACTTCTATGATAAAATTCAATTTATTGTTCATAATGGTGAGGGCCAGCCGATCGTTACTGGTTTCGAGCTGAATTATACTAAAATAGATGATTCGGTGAAACCAAAACAACACAATTTGCGTATCAATATCAGAACACCCCTTGAAGCTCTGCCCAATATGGACATATGGGGCACAATGGACGTAGAAATGGACGCTTACTACAAAGGAAATATTTCGTCTCGGACTGCCCATTCGTTCCTATCGTTGGCCGGTTCTGTGGAGGTATGCCTTCTTAGAAAATATTTAAAAAAAATTATTAGTTATTTGCATATCGTCTGCGTTGACACCATCAAACATTATGTTCCAAAAGATTTCAAGAGCGAAAGTCTTCCAAACTTAATGGTTGAAGGTCTATGAAACGCAGGTATATTGGCAAATTTATAACCAACAACATGTAAAATTTGCTCAACGCTACTGATTTTCTTCTCTCTAGATTGAAGACAACTTCCTGGAAACCTCAGTGGGTATTTTGATTGACACCAATGTTGTTCCCCATTATGGCTGCAGAGCGTACTTCAAAAAAGACTTCTCAAATGTTGATAATACGGTGGAAATACAATTTGTCGTTGCTGACAATGAAGTCGTCAATGAGCTACATATAGAAACTTTCTGGCATGATGATTCCGCCCACCTGGTTAATGTCGATGGAAGAATAAAGACCACTATGTTGCCCTTGAAATTAGTTGAAACCAATTTGCAGATAACCAAAAGCTCTAATCCCCAACTCAGCTTTGATTTAGGGTTTGTAACTCAAACTGGGCAACGCATTGAATATGGCTCCAGAGCCAGCAAAAAGAACGATATTTTCAATGTAGAGATCTGGACGCCAATAGAGAGCTTCCGTAATATTTCTATGCATGGCTCTATGATACTCGACCCTAAGAACCCTGACAAATACCACGTTAATGGCAATCTTTACCGTAATATGGTGACATATGCTCTGAACGGAGTCATTCAAATGGCAGCAAATTATCCGGCAGATATCCGCTTAAGAGTGCAGCCCAAGGCCGGTGGCCGCGATGGTGTAATTGAGTTCCGCGTTACCGATGCGTTGGGAAGTCAAAAGGGCTTCAATTTCCAATTTAGTGCTATTGAAGATGGCAACATGTGCCAAATATCTGGCGGCTTCTCGATAACAGATGACACTGGCATGGACTTTTCCGTTTTAGTACAATCGACTCTGCCCGAAATAAAACGTATCAATTTCAATGGCAACTTGCGACCTATAGAGAGTGGTCACTTCATTGCCGATGTAGCATTGGAAACTCCGTGGAAGGAATTGGGTATTGACTCTGTGAAATTGCATTCGAATATAGCATTGCGTAAGAATAGTGGTGAAGTGGAAGGAGAATATCGCATTGGACCTCATGTCGGACGCGGTAACTGCATTTGGTTTTTAACTTGGACTGAGAATATGCAGTTGACTTTGGAAAGCTATATGGAGCGTCCCGAGGGCTATTCCAGAACCGTTCATGCTAGCGCCAAGTATATAAATCCTGACAGGAATTTCTTGCGTTTGGTGACTGGAGCGAAGTTAGATGTAGATTCCAAATGGAAATTGGATGTTAACGGATCCATGAGCTACCGATCAGCTGATGATATCCAAGCGAGTATATGCACTGAGCTACCACAGCCAATTGGAGATGTGCACAATTTAGGTTTAAAGTATAGAGGAAACTTGGCCACCAAACAGGGCTCTCAACCAGAAGTCTTTCTCGAAGCGAAATACAACTCCGAACAGGCCAAGCGTAAATATTTGGGCCGTTTGTCCTATAGAAATACCACAGATTTGCAAGGCATGGGTCATATAGAATGGGGAATAGACACGAACACATCTACGGTGGAGGGCGACTTCCAAATGCTGCGTAAGAACAAAGTCAAACGTGAGTTTTATGCTAAACTTATATCCCCCAAGTATGAGTTGCAAGATACCTTCTTCATGAGGGGCGAGTACGACCTGAGGCAAGATGAATACCACACTTTTGCGTAAGAACAGATTTGAAACTACCTCGTCAGATCTTATTATATTCTAATCATTTTATTTCTCTTGAAAAGGTGCACTATCGAGTGCCCGTCTTCTAATCGAATTGCAGACTTGGATGTGGCCTTTAAGACCATTTCGAACATGTACGGTTTTGTAAATAGCTCCACTCCTTTCCTAAATGTTACTTGGCTTAATGCAGACTTCAATTTCACCACACAGCGGTAAGTTTTAATGAGCTTTCTTGATTTTGATTAGAAACAAATACCATTTTGGTTGCTTAGACCGGAAACATATCGCTATCTCAAAGGTACCTGGCCGTCAGACAGTGCCTTCTTTAAGCTGCAGAGTTTCTATGAGACTTTAGAAAATTTTGAGCATAACCTGACGGGTACAATTGAAATGGAAGTGCCCTTAGCTACTCGCCATCAAGCAAATATTAAATACGGCCTATACGAAAAGCCGTATTTGGATAATGGCTACCTAAGGATCAACTACAATGACAACGAAGTGCTTAATAGCATATACAAGTCTGTGACTCAATACGAACCCGTTTATAGCAACACTATTGACATATCGGTGGAGAATGTTATGAAGCCACTGGGCGTCCACTATATAAATAAAAGAGAACGAGAGAAATCAGAAGACTTCAAGCACATAGAAATATTTGAGTTGAGAAATTCGGTGAACTTCAATCTAACTGGGGAGATCTACACAACTTACAAACGAGGCGGGGAGGAATTTAAGATTGTGGTCATACATCCGAATCGCACGGTCATATTGACCACAAGTTACCAAGAAGAATATGAAAAGAATGTGAAACACTGGAGTAAATTGGAATTGTCAAGGACAGCCTGGATTGGTTACAACCTGGAGCTGAGTAATCACACGGTGGTACGTAGTTAAACAATTTCAAATTGTGTTAAACATTTTCAAATTGGGTATTCTTATAGTTGGGCAACGACTCCCAAAAGTTCGTAATCGAACTTTTCTATCCGAACCGCAACTTGTCTACCGAAGGTTGGTATTATAATACCGAGCATAAATTTTTCTCGGACATTGATTTTAAATGGACCCACCCTGAGTCCGATGACGAGGTAGATAAAGTCTTGCAAACTTCTGTGTTGTGGCAGGACGAGCCTCTGGGCAGAGGAGACAGAGATCGCCAGTCCTTATTAATTACAGTTGGTCATCCCTATTTAGAAAAAGAAGTGACTCTAAAAGCAAATTATTACCGTGGCAATGTCGATCTGATAAAAACCGATGTGATTATTGACTATTCCAATGACAGGGATCATGATATTGCTTTGGGGGCCGTTTTAAGTGATTTATATGAAGACCTTGGCTACACCAACTACACCTTCAAGTTCTATGCCCATCATAAGGCCTCCGAACTGGATGCACAGATGAATGCTTCTGTGGCAGCTAAGCCCTCTTACTACAAGACTGAATCAAATGCTTACTATAGACGTTCCTTCTATCCCGAAAAGCATGGCAAATTTTTGGCTTTATTGGATGTCACTCGCAAAGAGATTGAGTACATTGTAAGTACGCGTACACCACTTTGGTGATGAGATCTATCAAACTGTGATATATGCTTTGTTTTTACTCTACAGCGCAATACTCCTTACCGTGCGGTAAGAGTGTGGGCCATACCGACTATTAGTCACCCTGTGTATCGCCTCAATGCCACCATTTGGGATGCTCCTGACACAAATAATACGGGCTACATTGTAGTGGATGTTCTAAACAAGTATGCTAGAGCGGAGGTTAATCTTACGGAAGATGCCAGCCAAAATTTACAGCTGATAGGATCTATACCGGATGCTCGCAGTGGCTTTTTGGATATTTGGAGAAATTATGAAGAAATTCGCATTATAGATGTCAGTTCCTATTTGAAAATGAATCATTCGCGTTTGATTACGGGACGTTTTCATTGGCGTCCGAATATCAATCAAGAGTTAAACGAGAAATTCCATGCTCTAGGCTCGTCGATATACAATTCCTTCTCAGATGGCATAGACTTCTGGATTAAGTCGTTGTATAGTGAAACCATGGAAGCCATGACCATCGTTTGGGAAACCTCAAAGAGCTATAACGAAAGATTCTTCGACGATATTGAGCAGTTGAGAGTTTTGGAAGAAGATTTGGATGACTTGCGTTTGTTTGTTAACCAGTCTTATGAAGCGAATGACTTTTACATCAAGACAGTGATTAACTTCACTCTGACCATCATTGATGAGTTAGCCATAAGAGATCACATCGAGTCATTGCCCAAAATATTCACAGAAGTTTGGCAGGCCATGGGTGATTCTGGCAAAGCGTTGCGCAATAGTATTGTATGGCTGATTGAATCCATTAAGAAGACCTACAACAATATCCTAGAAGCCATTACGCGTTTCTTCCATGGCGATTCCTTGCAATATCTGTCAGGCCTTTTAGAAAAGGCTGTACATAAATACGATAAATTTGTCAAAGACTTGCACATTTCGTTTATAAAATACGTGGAAAATCTGTGGAACAAATTCTGGAATATGATGACTAACTATTGGCGTGGTGTCTTGAAACGTTTGGAGCCTCATATATTCAAATTTATCAGTTACGTAGAATCGGCTTTGTGGGACTTGAGCAAGGAGCTATTCGATTTTATTTATAAGAGGACCAATGAATTGGCTGAGTCTCCTTACTTTAACAAAGTCTCTAGTTTTACCCAAGACGTGGATCGCTTATACAGGGATATTAAATCCCACGATGCCATTACAAATATAAAAAAGTATTCGCTGATTGCTTGGAACTTTATTAAAGAAAAATATTTTAAATTGGTGCCATTCGGTGCTGAGCTGAATGAAGTCTTAACAGAAATCTGGGAGGAGATAAAGGAATTGGAAAAACTTGAACAGGTGAAATTGGTTTTACAAAAATACCGAGAAATAATGGCGAAAATTGAATGGGTGGCTGAGGAGTTGCAGTTTGAAGCCAGATTGCATCAATTGTATGCTTTGATAGCCAACAAGTTGCGCAATTACGCCACGAACGCCTTAGAAACCGCCGATATGTATCGAGAAGCCAAAACCAAGTTTATATTTGATCCGGAGGTCGGCATTTTAGACTTGGAACAAAAATTACCCATGTCATGGCATGCTTTCAATGAGACACCGAAATTCGAAGAAATTCCGGAATACAAATTCGTAGCCAAGATTCAGAATGTTTTGGCCACCACAAATTCATCGGTCATACGCAGCATCTATAACATGAGGCAACACTTGGATCCAAAGACATGGTTGCCTCCATACTACTGTAAGTTGAAGAGAGTTTTAAAGACAAGACAAATGCTAATAAGGTTCTCTTGCAGCACGCGCTTTGTTGATAGACTCTCGCCATTATATGACGTTCGATAAAAGATTTGTGGGCTTGAATTTGCACTTCGAGCAAATGTTGGGCAGCCAAAGCAACAGACAGTGTTCTTATTTATTGACCCACGATTTCTTCGAGAGCAATTTCACCCTAATATTAGAGCCCTCGGTAAGTTTTTCTCCTTTCCGAAACCAAGAAACGAAAACTTCGTTCATTAATTTAAACAATTTTAGACCAGTGCAAGTAACAATGACGCCGTGGCCACGAGGAAACTTAGCTTTATAGCGAATGGTGAATTTATAGAAATAGATTTAGGCAGCGATGTAAGAGAATTATTTTCCGGTCACTTCGAGAATAGTCCAGTAAAGGTTGAAACTCATTTCTTTTCAGCTTATGACCATAAATGGAAACCGGAAGTCCTTGTTGCCCTTGAAGCTGAATGACGTTACCATTGCCCGAGATTTGGATATCTTGTCTATTACTTCTGACACCGAATTCAGTTTGAGTTGCAACATCCAATTTTACTTGTGCTGGTTCGAAGTGAGCGGTTGGTATTTCGGGAAAACAGCCGGCATTCTGGGAACCATGAATAATGAAATGTTTGACGAATTTACCACCTCAAGTAATCAAATTACTAAAACTCCTACAGAGTTCACGGACTCTTGGAGTGTGCAGAGTTGCAGGCAAACTGCAAGACCCAACAAGATAAAGCACTCTGTGCCTGAGAACGTCGGCAAGGTTTGCGATTATTTCTTTAAATCAGGCATGCTATCAGCCTGTGCCGACACCGTAGCAATTCAGCCTTTCTATGATATCTGCCTGGACTTGGGTAGCAATTCCAATGCCGTACGTCCAGGACATCCTGCCAATAAAGGTGCTTGCACGGCCGCCTTAGCTTACATTGAGGCCTGCTCTATTGCCAAAATACCCATGAGAGTACCGGACCAATGTGTTTAGTAAGTCGATATAGATTTCTTGTGTCCAATCAGTAAATTGGAGTAAAGTATTTTATTTGTTAAGCTGTCAGCTTTCCAATGGATCTTTTGTACCCGAGGGAACTTTCCTGGAGTTGAGTGGCAGTGAAGTGCCCCACAGCAGCGATATTGTTTTCATAGTAGAGGCCAAGCCCTGCAATACCGACATGGCCCATAATAAAAACATCATGGCCATTGTTTCGACGATAGAGGAACAATTATTGGGGCATCAAATATCCAACAACCGGTAAGTTTCTCACTTGCAATATGAAGTAATTTTGAAAGCATTTACTTAACGTAAACTTTGTTTTGAAGCTATGCCGTTGTCAGTTTCGGTGGCGTGGCCCCATTCGATAAGCCACGCAGCATTTACTATGAAAACTCAGTTTTCACTCACGACTTTGAAAATCTGGGAAAATATTTCGCCCACATAGACACCAGCAATGGCACCAACAACGACATTTTGCAGGCAATTTCCACTGCCTCGCGTCTAAATTTCCGCCCAGGAGTATCGAAAACTTTCATATTGCTGTCCTGCAGTGACTGTGCCGCCCGCGATATGCGCTTCGACTACAGCTCCATTTTACAATACATGCGCGAAGAAGGAGTTGTTCTACACATTTTAGCAGATACGGAATTTGAATTTGAGAAAACCCGCAAACTGAGACATTTCTTTGGTCTGGATCGTGACATGGTCTACTCGAAGCGTTTCCCTGAAGGCGACAACGACACACGTGCTCAACTGCGTATACCCAAGAGTAATTTAGGTATTTGTACGCCTTTGGCCTTGGAGACAAACGGTTCAGTATTCAGTGCCCGCAAGTTAATACCCAAATATAAATATCCCATCAAGAGATTTGCCACCATTTTCGCCAAACGTGTAGCAAAGAGTGCGCTGCCTGCGGAAATTCAAACATGCGAGTGTTCGGGTCACAACACCGGCGTATCGTATATTGCTTGTTCGCCCAGTACCGATCCCGTGGAAGATCTAGGCATGGACGATTATGTAAGTGCTCTTCTTCTTCTGCCTGTATGTTCACTTCAGAAAAGTTCTTCTGATAATTTCATTTCTTATAGGATTTTCAATTCAACGGCTGGGACTGGGACGATGAATCCGATGAGTTGGACTCTTAATTTTATTGTAGTGAAATGTAAATTAATTGCCATTTAATTAGCGATTAGGTTGATTTTTTGTATGTAAGTAAGAATATTCTAATTCATATGAAGTGTTTTGAATTTTATACTTTTTGTTATAAATAAAATTACAATAGCAAATATGTATAACAGTTTAATTGAAAAGTTTTGCGTGTTTTAACACGCTTCAGCCAACTCACAAACCCAACAAAATGAATAACGGTGAAAGCTTTCTCCACAAGCTTATTTCTCGAGCTTTATCTGTGGAAACTATACATATTCCCACAAGTGAAGAAGCTTTTCGATTGCTGCAAGCAAATTTTTTTATTTTCGGTGTTACATGTATTTTACAAAATTGTTATTTTCAAAAAATTTATATTGTAGCCAAACAAACAAAATAGAACAAAATCGCACCTGCACATTGAAGAGAAATAACCGATTTTGGTTAAAAATAGCCAAATCCGGAACGCTTTGCGAAGTTGTCAGGTGGACATTTAAATTAAATATCAAGTATGTAAACGCTGGTGCATTCAACATGTACGAGTACATGGTGCTGGGCGTTCCCACCCAAGTGGCCCAATAACGATCTGATATTATTAACGTCTTACCGCTAATTATCCCTGCAAATTGAATAGTTCAGATGAAGAACACATTTATTTTGTTACAAGAAATTTCATTGAGAGATGCTGGCATTAATTTTGAGTTTTATTATTAATCAAATCAATAAAATGCATTCGTTCAGATGGGGGTGCGGTTGTGCATGATGTCTCCTTCATAAACTGTTGCACTCTGTGCGGCATTGTGATTAATTAGGTCGTGTACACAAGGGATGTTATTGAGACCAATGCAAACATAATAATGCCAGTGATAACACATTCGAATATTAGCCACTACCCAACAAATACAAGGACAAACGTTGATGCAGATGTAGAGGCGTAAAAGAAATTTATTTTCTCGATTTTACTTCCACGCTATCTAATATTAGAAAGGGCTCTCTGGGCCACCATTTGCATATAGTGTCATATGCGTACCCATTCACCATTTTGCCACAATGACCGAAAACCTCCAGGAAAATATATTTTTTTTCAAATGAATATTTTTACAATATTTTATATTTACAGTATCTACATCCCTTGAGTATAAATTTCTTAAGTATTTCGTGGACAGTAATTTCTATTCACGAGTTTGGGCAGAAGTGGATCTAGTTCCTAGATTTTGGCTTCCAAATGAACTTAATCAAATTTTACTCCAAATGTTAAGTGGTTAACAGAGTTCTGTTAACTGACGAATAGGTTTGGTAAAACTTTCGGTTTGCGTCGCATGTTGCAACGTCTGTTTGATTATTTGCCAAATTGCACTCTAAATATATTGAAACACATATCAAGCGATGTGTGAAAATAGCATTGATCGAATTTTGTAGCAGCAAATTATTTATACATTTCTGCACGGGCCGGAACCATAATCAACACAAACAGCTAAACCAGAACCTGTGGAAGCTGACCACTGCCGATACGAAGACTAACTGAATGACAAGACGAAATTTGCGAGAAGAATTTTGTGAATAACTAAAACATTATTCACATTTAATTAATAATTGTTCAATGATTTGCCACTAGAGACTCACCAGACTTAATACACAACAACACCATTCCAAATATGCTTGTGTATAAATATGCATATCGCTATCCAAAATCCGAAAGGCCGCAACTGACAAAAAACATTTTTTTGTATGCAATTTTTAACCGATTATGCATATATTTTGTTCTTCGACGGTACAGTAGCAAAAATTCACCGGCGAGGTAAGAATTCAAATCATCAGTCGCTCATCTGTCCTCTCCACACTATCCCTCGTGTCATAGTTTCGACAGAATGCAGTGCATCAGCAGGAGTTCATATCCCGAAAGTGTGTACATGCAAGCACAAAGGCCATTTTGAATTATTTGTCAGTTGCAGCTTTTTCGATTTTAGGTGGCGATATGTACGTGCATTTAACAAATTAATTGCTTATTTTTAAAACACTAGTGCTACACATGCTTACACACACACACACACACGAATCTGCCAGAATGTATGTGGGAATGTGTGAATGCATAAATTTAACAAGAAAAGCTTCAAAATAAACGCCTACTATATAAATTTGCCACACATTTTCATGCAGTCTAGTTTAAATCTTTTATATTTTCCCCCCCATTTACTTTTACAAAAATAATTGTGGCGCCCCAATACAATTCCAAAGAATAACAAACAACAAGCCAGAGAACAGGAGTCCTTAATAGTCTTCCTCTTGCTCTTTTTTTATTTAATTTTTTTTTTTTGGCTTCTAATTTTATTTTCTTATTTTTATTCAAATATTTATTTTTGTTTCGTTCTGTAGCAGATTGATCAGCAGGGTAACATTGTTTACCACCCCTTTAAGTTTAATGAAGAGTGAACTGCTGGAAAATTATTGGTTTCTAGAAAATTATCAGGAAACGGATGAATATGATGTTGCAACCACTATTGTGCTGACGACGATGAGAATGATTACAAGTGCAACAAACTAAACACATGAATACTCTCAGACATGTGATGACTTGAAGAATACTTGCTCAAAAGTTCAAGCGCACACAAACGCACAGACGCATGCCACGAACCGTTTATTCGGCAAGTGGCTTAAGTTTCTTTATAAAAATGCAGTGTAATCTTTTCTGAATACAGGTCACTTGTATATATTAATTAATTTCTCAAATTAAAATTTGTATGGACATACGAAATGATTAAACTGGTAACTGAACATTTTAAACTTCGATGCAGTTGACTTAACAATGTACTTGTTTTTGGCAATAACTTTATGAGGGTGAAGGATGGTCTAAAGTTTATCGGGATATATGAAATTATAAAACTAATAACTAAGAACGTTTTAAACTTTAATCTAACAAAAATACAATACATCATTGACATAATCGGTAGTTTCACATATTCTTCGAGGACAAAGTCGCGGGAAAAAAGTATAAGAAAATAAAAAAAACCCAACTTTAATACTTCATGATGACCCGCACTTTTTATGATGACTTGCACTTTTCATGATGACTTTCACTTTTCATAACGACTTGCATATTCTATGATGACTTGCCCTTTTTATGATGATTTTAATTTTTATGATCACTTGCTATTTTCATTATGACTTGCAGTTTTTATGATGACTTGCACTTTTCATAATGACTTTCATATTTTATGATGACTTACCCTTTTTATGATAACTTGCAATTTTCATAATGACTTGCACTTTTTATGATGACTTGCACTTTTTATGATGACTTGCACTTTTTATGATGACTTGCACTTTTCATAACGACTTGCATATTCTATGATGACTTGCACTTTCTATGATGACTTGCATTTTTTATGATGACTTGCAATTTTCGTACTGACTTGCACTTTTTATGGTGACTTGCACTTTTCATAATGACTTGCATATTTTATGATGACTTGCACTTTTTGTGATGACTTGCACTTTTTACAATGACATGCACTTTTTTCCTTACCAAAATAATAAATATGAAAGTAACTCTGCCTCCCTGTCCATCTGTTACCTTTTCATGCTTCAGCCGCTGAACCAATTTAGATGAAATTTGGCATAGAAATAGTTTAAGATCCGAGGAATAACATGGGGTGATTTTTGTTTTTGGAAATGATCGTATTGAGTGGTGAAGGGAAGTCGAAAATTTGTATACGCATATGAAATTATTAAACTGATAACCCAGATTGTTTTAAGCTTTCTAAAAATATAACACATCAGTGGCATAACACACACATTAACTGAAATTTCAAATGTTTTTCGCGGAGAAAGTTGCGGGTAAAAGCTAGTTTATAATTAAAAAAATCCTAACGCCATGTAGACTTCATTTAACTAGCTACAGGTAGTGGCATGATTAACTACCTGGTTTATCCTTTAAAATGAAAATATTGCAAATAATTGTTTAACATTTCTCGACTTGGCTGAAATAGACTTGACCGGCTCCACGAAAGGTACTAACACTTAAACATTTATTCACACTATTAAATACCCACATACACACACATTCTCAAAATTACACGCAACACATTATCATCTGTATGTAAAACGTGTGTCATTTTGAATATGATTGTTACAAAAGTTGCAATAACTTACACTTGCACGAAACATCAACAGAGCATACAACTCCGACAGCTGTGTCCCCTTAAATAGCAATCAGTTCAAGTGTTAGTTTTGAAGATTGCAACCAAACAGGTTTGGTATATAAGACAATCATTAATCACGTTAACAAATTGCGGGAGATGCTGCACTTGGGAATGTTCGAGTGAATAATCCCATATGTAAGTACGCCACACATGTTCTTTTGTAGTACATTTTCAAGAATCTAATCATCCAACAATATTGATGAAACATATATTATTTCAAAGACAATTTTATGTAGTTATACAAAAAATTAATAATCTTTGTGTCTCATTTTTGCTTTGCACATCTATAGGCGTATATAAACTATCAAAACTCTGAGGCCACACACGAGCAATTATAAAGTAGAGTACCGATATTTCATGATCGCATGAGGCCGTCCATTTTTTATGCGCTTCTGACTTCAACTTCATGTACCTTACACTGCCTTTTTTGTTGATAAATTAATAATACGATTTGCTATTTCTGCAGCCCCGACTGTAGCCCTTGCGCGAACACTTCTGTCTACATTTGCCAGTATGTATGTAGACCCATATATTTTAGCATCTATATACGCATCTAAATTTATATTTCTAAGCACGAAAGTGTTTTTCGTCATATTAATTTGCGTTCTTCCAAGAACAACAAGATGACGTTCGTTCTTAAATAAATTGGCACCGAAGTAAGAGGAAGATGCCGTTCAAGTGGCGAAAAGGAGGAAATGCATGACAACTTGTTTGTAAGTGAACAAGAAAACCGGCACTTAAGACACTAGGGGACAGGTTGTAAACTAAAGTTTTCAATTAAAAAGGACAGGTGGGGTAAATAGAATTTGATACCAATCGAAATTAGAATGGTACTTTTGAAACTAAGTTGTACAGAGTTCTTAAGAACTCGTCACGTAGGAACGAGCACAACTGCAAGTTACCTTCGCTTTAGTTTATTTATTTAATGACCTGATTAAAGACTTCATACAAGAATAGTTTCAAATTTAGTTCCACTCTTTTCTCGTGCCATTTATTAGAGACAACAGAAAATATATTTTTGTAGTGACACCCTGATTCATACAAACATTTTTCAAAAGGGAGAGCTATTTTTATTTAAATATTTTTTTCATTTTTTTTTTATATATAAATCAATAATTTTCCACCCGACTGATTCTTTTTCCCAACAAAGATACATTATGGCATATGCCAGCTGCAGATATGCGTATTAAGTCTTCAGCGTACAACAGCGAGTCTGTAGCAAATAACAACCAAAATATACAAATAGAATATAGAATGTTGATGTTGACGTTGGCATTGTTGTTGTCGTTGTCGTTGTTGTTGTTGCTGCTGTTGCTGTTGAGGCTGATGTGTCAACTCAGTTGCAAGGAAGATATGATGAAAATGTAGTTGGGATTTATGTACTCGTATGTTAAACACAATGAGATAAACATACATACGAGTACATAATCCTGCTACCTTTCACAAAGGCACACACACCCACACATAGACACACACGAACACATAGGGCACATGGAAAACAGGTCTTCCAAAGCAGAGCGAACAAACAATTTCCGCACCAAATAATTGCTACGAGTATAATCTAAATTAATACCACAGCAATGTCGACAATGACGATGACGACGTTAAGACTGCAGTTAATGAAAATGTTGTTGCTGCTGCTACAGCTAGAAGAGCCCGCAATTCCGCCCTCTACTCCACTGTTTATGCAAGAATGCATGCATGCAAAATTTTAAATATTTTCGCTTATCCAGTAAAAGACTTCAGTCAATCTAAATTTAGTAGTTTGCACTAAAGAGGATTTTGCTGTTTCGTAATGGCATTGTTCTCGGCCCAACACCTTATTTAATATGCTCTGCTGGTCAGAGTTTTACTGTTGCAACTGGCGCTTTCATTTATAGCACTCACGACGATCCATATGTGTGCAGTGGCATATCAAAGCATTTTCAGCAACCCGACTGAACTACATACAATGAACAAAGAGCACTTTACTTTTGCGATGTACAACACAGCAGTAGGTTTTTGCAAGTAATACATATTAAGAATTATTGGACCATAATTTAGCCTCCATATGCGACTACAAAAAATTTATTTCCAAAATATCACTCCTGCCATAAGAAATCCTGATTTAAAGAAAATAAAACCGCAAAAATTGCACTTTTTTGATAGAGTATTACGAAAGGCTGCAGAAAATCATTACTTTAAGAAAATTAAAAAGAAATTTAGAAACTTAAATATGCATCACAATAAAAACTTAACTTAAATAAATTTTCGAACACGTTAAAATCCAAAAATTAAAAGTTGAATACATTAATTTGGAATGGAAGAAATTCAGCATTGATTCAGTGTTCGTGGCAACGTGGTCAAATGGAGGCCCGCAGGGAAGCATTCTTTCTCTTTCAGATGTACAACATTGGCGCTGATGATGATAGGCTGTATGAAACAGCCTCTCAGGGTAACAGGGACGCGGGGTACTGAACGGGGAAGGTGGAAGGATACACAGTTTAACCCTGTAAAAAATATTCATCCGAGTATTTATTTAATTTTCAACCGCAAACGTCTTCTATTATTGTATTTAATTTCTCTTTGCCAAGATCCGCCAATCTTTTGCCTGCATTAACAGCCAAGGGAACGGGCTGTTCCCTGTTGAACTTGAATGTAGGACAATTTTAACCAGTTCTTCAATGAAACGGTATAACATTAAAAACATTTGTTGTTGCTGTTGGTATATTTTACTTTAAAGTTATTGGTTTTTATTGATTTAATGCTACTGAAATAGCCCAGTGCACAGGTATGTGTGTTATGCTTTATTTGTGTTGGTATTGTTCAAAAACAAATGGACCTCTTCGTGTTCTTGTACACTCATTCAAACCAACATACACAGACAGAATTATTTACAACTGTATTCAAGTGTTTTCCATTTCTCTTCTTTTGTAGGTGAAATGGAGGTTAGTTTAAGATACAACAACAAAAATTACAAAACAAAACTAAATTGAAATGAAAGGCATCCGCATGTGAAAGAAAGTGAAAAAACCTAAAAGTATGCTTCACAATGGGAAATTTAAATTACAGATTTCATTTCTGTTACAAGATAATAAACAAACAAAAAGCAACAAAATCAAAAATAATCAAACTAAACTTTCAGCAATAGAAGTTTGAACGTTTGTTCAACTAAATGAAAATGAAATAGGATTCTAAAGTGTTGGTATTAAGAATATTGAAAAATAAAACTGAAACAGCATCATTAAAACTACGAGTAAACACGGAGCAGCCCATCCTTGAAGCAACGAGGAGCAGGAACACTCGCAAAAATAGTGGTGCTGCATGTTTACCATTCAAAATTTTGTTACAATCAAATAGTATAATATGCCTTTTAAGCCAGATCATGACTTCAAACTCAACTGTCCCAAAAGGATATTGGAAGCCTCGTGGGCAACGTAACTTGACACACCGAATTGGTGACAATGGTGGATATAATCTTACTCACTATTAATAACTTTGCAGAAATAATTTCTTAAATACGAGAATCGCCGGATGGTCAAAAATCGACCACAAGGTATTTACAATCATGTGTGTACACTTGAAGTTTTTGGAATAAGTTTTTTAGTCACTATTAAAGCAAAATAAAAATCTGTTTCTCAAGATTCTATAATTACATATTTAGAGATCATATCTGCACAAAGATACCTTTCAAACTGTATACCGTTCACCACTATTGGTGGACGATAAGATAGTTAAACGTGTACCACAAAAAAACTTATGGCATTCTTATACATAAGATTAAAAAAATTCTATTATGATTCTACATATTCAAAACTTTTATGAAGAACAACACAAACTTTGGACAATTTGCCCCTCTTTGATTATTTTCCTCAATTACAAAGACTTCACAAAGTCAGAGTAAAAAGAACATGAATGTCAGTTTCCACAAATCAATAGGAAATACTTTTGAGCTACGAGTATCAACGGAATTTTACAATTTAAATTGTATTTTGATCCACGTGTAAGCTTTGCAAAAAAAAAAAAGAAATTAAACCGAATCGGTAGTTTAAACGTTACAAATTTATTAACGTGATATTTGCGATCGTGGGACACAATAAATATGGCATCTGAGCACAAAAATACTGATAAGCAGTTCGAAAAATTCACAGAATCATCTACAATAAAATTTTATAGAGGAATCAATTTAGTTGTTCTCTCAAAGTGTTTAAATACTATTTATTTTGAAGTGCAACATTAACATCTTCTCAATAACAATTTCAATATGTTTTCCCTTTTATACTTTCATTTCAAGGATATTGCTTGTGACTAAATAATTATTTGTTGTTTTCAGTTTCTTCGATTGTTTATAACATTTAGTTGCTCTTACTTTCTAATTGTTCTAATTGTTATAAAATTTTATTAAATATAACCTCACCTAGTTGCTGCAATATGACGCTGACTTTCTTTCTTTTCTTCTTATTTTTTTATAATAGGAAAAAGGGCACTCCCTGTATTTAAAACCCATCAGAGAATATGATGTTATTATTACTTTAATAAAACTTTCGAGGACATTTATTGAATATATTTTGAAATACTTTTGCACACACAAATACGTACACACACACACACACACACCCCACAAACAAACGTGTGCAAATCATTCCTGAATAAAACAAACAATATATTTACCCAGCGATCAATTTTTTGCTAAATTATATTAAAAAAATTAAACAAACAATACGGAATGTATCCGCTGGATGCCACACTTTTTGACACTGATTTTCAATGTTTATACTCCTATTTCGAAAGTACAACGCTCTTGATGAAAAACGCATTGAGCGTAAAAAAGAATGGGTTTCAGGAACAAGTTCCCTAATTTCGCCAGAGCACCTGCCATTATAGTAGCGATAAAACAACGAAACGCACCCCACATTGCGACGATGCTCGAGAGAGAGAGGGTAGAGAGCTACCCTACTGTATCCGATGAGTTTCATCGCCCTCTCCTGTACGCGGTCGAGTAACTTAAAAAAATAGACTTTGAAGCACCGGCCCAAACATGAGAGTTGTATTCCATTTTCGGTCGGATGTAAGTGGTGTAAATATTAAGAAGATCAGAAGGGGTGAAGTATCCCTTGCACAGTCTTAAGAAGCCAAGGCACTTGAATGCTTCTTCTGCGACTTGAAAGACATGATCCGTCCATCTGGCATCACACTGCACTTTCATGCCCAGAACATCAAGAGCCCCTGACTCCTTCATACTTACACCGTACGTCGATGCGTAAGCATACAACACTGGGTCTTACGAGCATTAAAATCGACCCTATTTTTACGAAGTCATTATTTAGGACGTCATTCATAATCTGCCTCTTCGTCTCGATTTCAGGCGTTGACGTTGCATGTTCGAACATGAGAGAACATAGCAATTGTCTATCTACTGCGATGGAACTAGATTCTGCGATACATAAAAATATTTAAGCGGTTTAACCAAAAAGCATACATAAAAAGTGCCTGTCTGTCATCTTGCACCAAGTGATATGACACTCGTACGTGTAACAAGGCGTATGAGCAACATGCAAATATTATACAAGAATGTTGGCAATCTGTTGTTGTATGAAACCATTTGGAATGGCAAACAAATACAGACACGAATGAATATCTATTTTTGTTTTCAGCGTGTGAGTGAGTCAAAGAAATGACATTGAAAAAATCCTTAAAATATTCATGTACCAACAAGAAAACAAATGCATGAGGAATGGTTTGTGCAAACAGTTGTTCGCCATACAATTTCGTAAATGAAGAACTAAAAATGGCTTAAAGCATGTTGAGTGCCGTGCTACTGTTGCGAACATCATGCTGTTGCCACAGTCTTGCACAATGATGACGGTTGTACACACTTCTAAAAGTTTCTTGTTACGCTCTTTTTAGTGGGTCAGAGTTTGTGTTTATTTTTTGTAACAAAAAAAAATTGTCTTTTTACAAAATAAGGAAAAATTTGCTGGCCCTTTTTTATTTTTGCTACAAAAATACTTGTTAAACTAACCTTGGAAAAAAGAAAGGACCAACGCAACGTTGAGTGTCATTCACAGAATGCCAGCAATAATAGAAGTCGTTTGTTTAAAATGAGGTGGAGTGCGGCCATTTAGCATAAAACAAGCCAAAACGAATGTTAGACTTTCCACTTGATACAAGAGCAGGGGAGGCAAGTTTATATTGGCCAGCTCGGCCATCAATGGCTTGATTTTTAACACCAGCGACAACATTCTAATTATGATTATTGATTGTGGCATGTAAAAGAAAATGGGTCAATTTATTCTAAATGCACGATTTTTAAGGGAATAATACTGTTGACTAACTGTTAAACAGGCTAATGTTTTCAATTAAGTTGTGGCGATTTGTAAAACGTACAATTACAACTGTTGCCGCCACTATTTCCTGTCGTGTTGTAAAAGTGCATCTCATATTGCACTGCATTTGCCTGTGACCTCTATTGACGTCATTTATTGGCTCATTTTGTTACTTTACAGATACACGCCGACACTCAGGCACACGAATTGCTAATCACAACTACGGCAGTCATGCAAGTCACTTGGCAAGTTATGCCAAATCGATTATAATTGAAAATACGGTATCACATGCAGCATCGAAATCAGCTGCTAGTCTTAAAGGAAAACAAGTTGCATGTTGTCATGGTATGACACACGTCAAATTTTCACGTCAAACCCTTATTTGTGTGATTGTTTTAGCAGCAAACAAAAAAGGTTATAAATCAAAATACTTCAGCTATTTACTGATGCTGCTGCCGGGACTGAATATTGCCAACATATACACGAGTTTGACGAAAGCCAGCTTGATGTGTAGCCCTGCCGCTTTGGACTGTCATCAAGCTGAGAAAAGACTAAAAGCTGCCAAGAACAAAATCTTTCACTAGTAACTTCTTGCCTGAGAGATTAGCTCCAGCCAACTTTGCCTTGAAATACAAACTCCGAACGGAAAGTAGCTCAAATTAATTTAGTATTTTTCGCCTGTATTCGTGTGGCATGCAGCTACTAACACTTATACACCAGCTTTTCCGTACTTTTATACTATTGTTTTCAGGATTTTCAGTTGCACGCTTGTACGAGTGTTTTTGTGCACGTTATTTATTCAGTTATTTATGAATGTATTAGTGTGAATTGGCATTTTATTTATTTTCTCGTTAATAGAATGACGTAAAGCTCTTGCAACATTCAAATTGGTTGCATTTATGAAAAGGCAGTTTGTTCACCACAAACAAAGATTATCGCATTTTTCCTCCATTTGCAATTTTAAATATTCTTAATGGAAAAGAAATGGAGGAAATGCTAATGTAAACTAGGGATGGGTCAGACAACGGGGGAATATTTTTAGAAGTGCTGTAATCATGGAAAGAATTATAGAAGGAGTGGAGTTTGTCTGGAAGCGAACAAGACACTCCTCACAAGCGAATGAAACATTTTTGTTTAATAGCAAATTCGTATTAAAGTAGGAGTAAGTAAACGTGCACTATTTGCAAACTGGCATTTTTATATGTGACGCAGGGTGCAGTAGAAGGAGGGGAAATGAAATGTGTTTCAGTAATCTATCGTTTAGCGAGAAGACAAATAATTTCGAGATCCAATATTGAATTGAATTTATTTACTTGCATGTCTATATATTTTCAAATATAGAGCACATCCACACACATTCGTATATTTATAGTAAATATAATTGTGTAATAAAACCAATTGGTTTAATTAATTACTTTGGTGTCAAAATATGTTTACAATCAAACATTTCGCCCGACTAACAGACAGACAACACACTGAATTTGTTACTCCCTTCGTTTCTACTTTCTATTCTAGTAAAGCAATCCACTTCAATTTCTATTGCGGCATATTAAAAATTAAATTTTCTTTCGGCTTTTTTCGTTTTTATTTATTTTAATAATCCGTTCGTCCGTCCGTCTTCCATTCGCAATCGTAAAAATATAAATTTATAAATTATTAATATTGGCATTGCATGTTGAAAAGAACAGCAAAACAAATATTTTCTATTAACATTTAGGTAATTTTCAAACTAAAATATACAAGGAGTTTCCCAGCAGGAGCTGGGCGATATATAAATCTAATAGCGAGATCTGTCTTTAAGTCGCCAAGGTACTGGGGATACGTCAGAGATCAGCGGAATAGGTTTAATAACAGCCGGCACACAGCACAGACCGACAACAACTACTCGGTCATATTGGAAAACCCTTTAGCAATACAGCGAAATTAACAACATAAAGGCAATAATAACTACATAAACAATAATTCGTTTAGAAATAAAACCTTTAGCTTTAAAATTCATAACAGTTGCACGTACTAATGAAATTACCCGCTAGTTCTGATGCTATTCTCTAGTTAGCTGCCTAATTTATTTCAAAGCTGACAAATGTGAGCACAGCATATGGCAAAATGTCATATTTATGCAATTTGTTAAATAATCATATTATAAATTAATGTCTTCATGTACAATTTGTTAACTCAGTTCAGTTTTCCGAACTGACGGGGATTTTCAGAGTGGAGCAACCGTTAACACTCGTATACAAATAGATATCCAATTCTCTTAAAGGATATAAATAATTGAATTAAATGGTAAACACTATAAAATCAATAGAAATAAAAAATAGCACAATTTTTATGTGATACATATAAAATTTATCAAAGAATTTAATATCACTTTCTGAGGCACAGTGGGGTGTAGTGGACGAATTTTATGAAATAAAATTTTTCAATAAGCAAAAATAATATTAAACATATTTCAATAAAATTACATATAAAAGAAAATAAAATTATATTGAATAACAAGAAGTAAAGCCTAATAAACAAATAATTTCTATTTGATATGAATCTTTAATTTTTCCATTTTTATGCAATTAATGTCCCACCATATCAAATAAATTCGATGTGCCATTTTTTTCATCATTATTGTACACTAGCTCCCACACGCTGCCGGTCAAATAATGCCGGGGTATTAAAGTAAAGCCAGAAGTAAATACAACGGCAAATAAACGTTTTTAATAATTGATTCAAGAATTGCAATATTTAATTTATTTATTTTTACTTTTTTTTTTAAATCAATAACAAAGCAGATAAAGAAGCAACACGCCAGCCCGGACAACAACTCTCACATAGTTCAAACATTCCCGGTGAGCGTGTAAATGTGCCGCTCACAATTGTTTAACTTAATCAATAATCTCCGCAACATGAGCAGATATAATTAAGGGAATGCACAGTCATATACTAAATGTCGTAACAGTTTGAAGTGCTAAAGTTATACAGACATTCGCCGGCGAAGTAAAGAACACAATAGCTACAACAAATTCTTTCTCTTTCCTTTCAACACTATTCTCTACTTCCATGAACGCGGCACAGTGCATTACCCGAGTAGGGTTTATAAACTGAGTGCCGTTCCAAATTAAAAGAAATAAATAAAACTGTTTGCGATGACTGTTGATGTTCCCTAGCAAAAAAAATCAATTTGGCAGGGCAACTGAAAAAGTTTTATAAAACTTTAGCTGGTGCCAGCAACACAACTTGGAACACTGTTGCTAGTAAGTGACAGTTCCATTTTTAGCACAGTAATTATTTTGTAAATGTTTTATTATTATTCAAGAAATAAATATCAAAGTTGTTGTTCAGAGAACCACACACCAGCCCACTCACTTTAGCGTGCAGTCACTAACTTGATCATTTACTCACTGGTACTGGTTCTGTTCTATTCTGTTTTCCTTCCCTCCATTGAAACGGGTGGTCAGTCACCAATCGGCCAAGTTTTATTTATTTCATACGTTTACGGAGCGCAACAGAGTCTGCAACATAAACAGCTTAAAATAAATAATAAGTGAACGACAACAAAATAAACACAAAAGACACTGATTAACCTTTTAATTATGCCAATTACGTCATAATTGAATTGCAGTTTCAATTAAAGTTGAAACAAATTATTCTTTGGAATATCACTCACTATTGCAGTTAAAGTTACGGGGATAAAAATAGCATTTTTAAAAAAAAAATTATGGATGATCGCCGAACTTGGCCAGGAGATGTTATTACTATATGAAAATAGTAATCCGCTGGTATAGAGCGTGTGATGCCCGTCATGTAGAGACAAATTTCCAAATAGAAAAATAATTTATTCAACGTGTGAGTTTTTGTTGAAGTTGGATTTATTTCGTTTTAGAGACTTTTGCAACAAAATGATGTCGCAATCAGGGAGTGTTAAGAAACACGATTCGAAATCCATTTCAATAAACTATTGCAGCAGTTCATGGCATTGTTGCATAAAAGTAAGGCAGCAACCGTACGTCTAGTACATGCCTCAATCGTTCCAAGAAATTTGATTCACAAATTTAATATGAGAAAAATGTATGTTGAAATAAAATTTTGCGTCCCATTTTTTTCAAATAGAAAATGCTGTCCGAATAATGAAAAACTGCTGCTCTGTACCGTTCAGGATGCATCTGAAGTAGTTAACACGAGTTCAAACACGCGCTCAGTCATGAATATTCTGTAGAATTCTCCTGATCAACGTTTCAGTGATGAAGCCATAGCACTGATCACTGAACATCGACTGGCACAATCTCGTACTAAGAGCAGAGTAGCAGCACCCCCTCTACGCCGGCTTTGTCGCAAAAAATTAGCCGGCGAAGTAAAGGGGTTCAAATCGATTTTTCATTAGATATATATACTATTAAAATGAATATAATACTATTTTTAAATAACTAAATTTTAATACCAGATTTCTGGTTTATTTTAATAATATAGTTTGTAAGGAATTAATCCATAAACTAAATAAATAAATAAATAAATAAATAAAAAAAAAAATTTGCTACAAAAACCCCCTATCTTCTCATCTTTCCTCTTCTGATCCCTCAAGAATATCCCCTCCTTTTCATTCCGGCGCAATGCATTGCTTATGTAGGGATCATCCTCTGAGCGCTAGGCCTACTCCTAAAAAAAAAAGAAGTACCTGATCATTAGTTGACACTGGAGCCTTAACCCACTTGGCGCAACTGTCCTTTTAAAAGAACACCAAAAATGAGACAAATTTACCGTTATGCCCACACATTTTTTTTATATTTTTTTTCGATATTATTATTGTTTATGCTCTGTTATGTAGGTTCGTAGTTTGAAAGCGTCAGTTGATGAAAGCATCTCAGCGTGGTTAAGTTATTATTTAGTGCTTTTCGAAAATTTTTTTTCTTTAATAGTGCATAATGGAAAAAAACATGTAAGTAAATCATTTACATCCCGTTAATTGTTATTTTTTGGTCAACAACAAATAAAAGAAGCATTTTAGTTGAAAAAAGAAGTAAATGGAAACTATGCATAATGCTTTATTGCAGCGTAAAGTTCGCTGTCCTTTTAAAAGGACAGTTGCAAAATATGGTATATATTTTTATTATTTTCGTAGCATGTTATTTATTTTTTTTTGTAGTAAATCAAACAGAAAGGGATTAATGCTCAACGAAATTTTAGAAGAATTGGACAAATGCAGTGATGATGAGGTTTCTGGCACCATATACTTATATCCGCAAGAGATATAATGAAAATATGGGCGGAGTTGACCGGGCCGACCAAAACATCGGGCTGTATAGAACGTCGATAAGAGGAAAAAAATGGTACTTTCCGCTTATCTGTCACTGCGTCGACATGGCTGAACAAACCAGCTGATTACTGTATCGCTCATATGGCGGAAATATGGACCATTTAGCTTTCAGGAGAGTTATTAGTAACGGATTACTTGAGTCCTTTAAAAGATCTCCAAAGAGGGGATCAGGCAAGGCCGGCGCCAACGTTCATTTATACTCGAGGTTTGACGGACAAGGTCACCTAGTGCAGCACAAAGAACAGCAAACTCGTTGCACCTATTGCCATAAAAAGGCCAACTTTTTTTGCAACAAATGCAATGTTGCTTTACATCCCAAGGATTGCTTCTTGGCGTATCACACTCCAACGTAAAACGTTAAATATTTTCCTGAAATAAATGGTGAGGCCTAACTTGTTTTATGTCAATAAAAATTTAATTATATTGACATAAAAGAAGTTAGGCCTCACCAGCTAGTTCAGAAAAATATTTATACACAAACAAATTGTATTGCCCAAAAATAAAACATTAAAGCCTTTTCAATTACATATTCAATTTACAAATTTAATTGAATCATTTGCAAAAGAATTAATTCCATTAAATTTACAAACATAAAAAAAGTAAAGTAGTGTATTTAGCCACTGTCCTTTTAAAAGGACACTCGATTCCCGGAAAACTATAGGTTTTAAGAAAAAAAGTTATTTTATGTAATATGTTTAGAAAGTTGTAAGTATATAAATTTTGAAATAAAAGTTTAAGTTTTCAAAAAAAAAACTTTGCGGCGCTATCTGGGTTAATGGGTTACTCGTCGAACTTGCACACTATTAACGTTGCAATTGAAAAGCTTTTTCTCGAGCTAGACAGTGCCCGCCCCCTTGACTTAAGACATGCATAACATGCATGATCTCATTAAAATATCATTTCGGTGATACAAAAATAAATCCGTATTGATGCCTGCATAAACGTTAATTAAATTAACACAAATTTAATTCATGTCCAGCTAAAAATTATATGAATTTAGTATCGAATAACTCCCGATACCTACATAATAAAATAACAGCCATATTTAAATTAGCAAATTATACAGAGAGTTTTATTTACAAATTATTTTGAAACTCATTTCTTTGGCACAGCATTTCTCAAATAAAACTACTTGCTCGTACCTAGTATTTCGAGTTAAAAACAAAATGCCACAAGTTAAACATCCAAGATTAGATAAAATACTCCAAACAGTTTATGTGAATGGGAACAGGCCAGAGTGTTTGTTTATTTAGCGTTAAACGAAAACACAACAAACAGTTGCTGGCAAAACTGATAAGCGCCAGCCATGTACGAGTATGTATATACGTGCAAGCAAAACATACTCGCATGTGTGTGTGTACTAAAAGTATATAAATACCCATTTTGCTAATAAATACAGTAGATATGTAGTGCTTTTCTTTTCAACTCAATTGTCAATACAGGTGTAGCGATAGCGCTGTAGTTTGTAGCAGAAATTCTTTTATGTTTGTCAATCTGTTCCCCAACAACGACAACAGCAATAGCAACAGCATTATCAAACACAACCTATTTAACGAAATCTTGTTCTGAAACTATTGCAAACAAATAATCTTATCGCGTTCACTGGCGTTCGTTCAGTGGCAAAAAGTAAAAAGAATAAAAATATTTTAACAAGACGGTGGAAAATAATAACAAATCATTTTCAGGCATTAGATCTCACATGTCACACAAGTTTTCTAAACCTATTGCTCTATTTGAAGAAATGTTTAAGAATGTTGGTGGGTTGCTTTACGTTGCTGCCTGCTACGCGCTGGCTTTCAGCTAAAATGAAAGTGATTCCCAGCGCTCCCGCGGACTGCATCGTGGTACTTGAAACGGGTGATTCTTTTTTTTTTTGCTTTTTTTAGGAGTAGGACCAGAGCTCAGAGGATGAAGCCCACACATGCAATGCATTGCGCCGGAACGGGAAAGGAGGGGAAGGCAACAGATGAAAAGATAGAGAAATTTTTGTATCAATTTGAACCTTTTTACAAGGCCGACCAAGAAGAGGGCTGCTCCTCCACTCTTTAATACATGATTGTGTCAGTCGCTGCAAATCTAGTTTACGCGCAAATCACAAAGTCAAAGATTGTGGGTTCGTTTCCGTTTTTATTGTTTCCAATTTCGTCTCTTGACAAGAGCCATCAATCAAAGCAAAAACATTTCTTAATACTTACGGCAATTTCCAAAATTCAGTATTTCCTGTGCGATTCAGGAAGAGGAGAGTTGGCGGAAACACGCAAATGTTTCTTTGGAGGAGCATTAAACATTTGAATAAACATATTTTCCCCAGCTTCACTGCACTGCTGTAGTGAAAGGTATGTGAGATTCGTTGCAGCCGGTTATTACATTCTTACTTTTTTCGAATAATTTTCAACAGATCCAGTGTATTTGATGATATGTGATACATGCACTCATTTATTTGAGTGTGTGTATTTGTACAACTGTGTTTATGTTTGGCTATACACATGCACACACACACACACATATTCTCTTGATGTCATTTTTATTACTTAATAGATTTTATTATGTAATAACTCTGACAACTATTACTTTTTATTCTCAGTTCATTTTATTTACACAATCCAACATGCAGTTGTTTGCTGTTCTCCAAACTAGTTTCGATCCATAAATCATAACAGTATCTTGCAACAAACTTGTGCATTTCCTGCAACACAATGGAAAATCGTATTGATTTCTCAACCCTTCTTTTTTCAAATCCTTTTCTGACACTCAGTACCAATATTTTGACAATTATTTATTTTCCTTTTTGAAAGGAATACTACAGGAATTTTATTTTTTACAAGAGAATTTTTACAATACGAAGGGCATTTGTCGAAGGTGGAAAATTTTGGTATCTTATAAATCTAGTATTTTATGTTCTCTTTGAAGAGCATATTTTTTCTTCACAGAAAAGTTATTGTTATACGCAAATACGGTTTGAGATAAGTAAAACGCGCTATATATCAAAAAGACTACAACTAAGAAACTGCAAAGTCTGTTTTAATAGACCTACAATGTTGCACAGTGGGCGATTTTGAAAAAAAAATGTATGTGTATGTTGACTTGCCAAAAAGTATTTTGAATGTAATTAAATTCCACACAGCATTTAAAGAGATATTGCAAAGTTTTTGGATTTCATAGCTCCAAACCAGAGTCACGGAATTCAAAGAAAGTGCTTTAACTATTTTTAAATTACAAAAAAAGTTTACAAAAATATCTTAGCCATATCGATACTTATTCAAAAGGTAATACCAAGCGACATATCACAAAAAAAAAACAATTTATTTCAAAATTTTCGTTTAAAAATACCCCAATTTGTATAGGAAACATAAAGTTTACTTGCAAATTGCACAAACTTTCGGAATTGTGGGGATCTCGAGCGGAAATCTGATGTGTTTTTCTAACCACATCATTTTCCAACTACGTGCGAATTTTCAGTCGAAAATATCGATAAATAAAAATGTTATAGTCAGGTATGTGATGGAAATCGTTTCGATTTGAAATGAAATCGTAAGCTCAAAACGGATAATATTGTATGAGGTGTGACAAAAAACTTTGTTTCATTTCAGTTCAGTTATTTCGTTGATTTCCCCTATAAGTATTAATATGTACTATAGAAAAATCGCTCGTAATTATTTTAAAGAATTTTACTTACATAATAGCCCAATTCACAATCCTGTGCAAATGGTCTTGCATTATAGCATTTGCAAATTGAGAGAGTATTTGAGAGCATTTTCAATGTATTTTGTTGGTGTAGAGTACAATTATTTTGCAAATGCAATGATGCACGACCATTTGCACAAGATTGTGAATAGGGCTATTATTTTTTTAAGTATATGAACTTACGTGTTTAAATCGTGAACCTCCGCTTACTCGATTTAAAAACGCAAAAAAATACAAAATTCGTTTTCCATCGTTTTTTTCTCAAACTGTTACAGAACAAGATGGGAAACGAAATCGATTTCGATTTCAAGAAAACCCAAAATTAAATCGAAATAATTATGTGCATCACAACTTTGTACGGTTTTCAGTCAATTTTAAATCGAAAACGATTTCCATCACATACCTGAGTATCTTTTTGTTTAAGACTTTTCATGACAATCGCACTACCCGTTTGGAAACTGTGGAATTGTTTCCTTTTCTTTTCTCCTGTGCGAAGGTGGTTGCTAGAATCCTCATATATGTATACAACGTGGCATTTACACTCGTACTCTCATCATAGTTTTATACGATATATTCAAATTAAAGAAGGTCCTTTCCACTAGTATGCAGTATGAACGTTTGTTTTTTTGTTTGTTTGTATTGAACGTTACTCTTGGTAATTAAATTTTTAGCGATGCTTGCAAAAACATCTGAACTTCTTCTAAAAATTTATTGAGTGTGACAGCTGTGACGGCCACTAACTTTACTTTCTTATATTTTAACCTTGTAAATCCCCCCGCAGACAAAAAACAAGACCTAAAGAATTTGCAATTGTAACGAATTTTCCATTCCTGATCAAATACATCTATCTGTCTCTCTGTCTATGTTTTGAGTAAAATTCCATCGTTAGCATTTTACTACACATTTATTAAATTTGCTTTTTTTTGCTCGTTTTCATTTGTTCACAACGTTGAAATAAAAACACATTTCAATTTCCGTTTTACAAACAATAATTTTCTAAAAATAATGAGAAAAACAGAAATCAACGAACAAATCATCACAATACAATTTTGAGGTTTGCAATTTCTAGTAGAACTTTTGGCGTTAACAATAGCTACAGTGCGCTACAGTAAATTGATAGATAGACAGCATGACTGATAGATCAGGATTACAAAATTAATTAACAACAGCAAGTCCTATTCCTCCTCAGATTTTTTGCAAGAAATTTAGAAATTCTCTAGATCATTACCACAGTGTTAATGATCCGATTGATATCTATATTTTCAGTCATTCTGTTTTCTTCAATTTAAGGCAAAAAATTGCAAAGTTTGATATTAGATATGATATGTTAGACTCATGCGTTGTAGCGTGCGTCACGAAAAATAGTATTGCTTTCTATACCGCGAACTATAAATATTTTTACAAGTGGTCTATAGTTTTAAGTTAATTTTATACATAAAATTCTAGAAAAATTCAACAAAAATTAGCACAACAGTTTCTGTAGCGTGCGTCATGGCATGATTTCTTCTAAAAACTGCATCAACACTTTTACAATAGTTATATTGTCTTTTTGATATTTCCGCTTCACATAATTATTATACGGCACACATTTTTTAATTAAAAAATACAGCACCGCACGAAAATCAAGAAATTATATCGTCTAGCTTAAGAAATGATCATGGCAGCTCTTAAAAGTTATACATTAAGCAACAATAAAATTCGTCGCATATCCAAACTCCTATTTTAAAGTATCTGTGTTAACGATTTAGCATGTAATTTTTGCATAATTTTTCTAAAAATGTATTGATTAAATTAGATGATTTTTGAACTATTTAAGGCAGTCTCAGAATAAGAAATGAAAATGAACTTCCTTAATCGAACAACACTAAATATGCTGCTCAGTCAAAGGACCTGTGTCCTGGTCGGCGGAACTTCCAAAGAGCGTTATTATTAATAAGATGGTACATGCGATTTAGAGAAAACTCTCATGTATTCCGGATTTTTTTTTTTAGGAATTCAAATTAAGAAAACAGCTTTCTGTGAATTCAATTATAGAGCAAAATTTGTTTAAGTCTAAGATTTAAATTATGGGTCAAACACTTTGTGACTTCACTTGAAAATTTTCCTTTTTAATTCAGTAGTTTTTGCAATTAATTTAATTAAGCAATAAATAAAACTGATTATGAATCGTAGTTAAATATTTAAGTAGAATTTCAACTAAAATTTTAAATAAAATTTTCAATAAAATGTTTCCCTTTGGCAGGGGATAAGGGAATCCAGAAATGTGTGTGGGGCATTGAATTGGATTCTTTTCAGTCATTTTGTGCTGCTGCAAACGCTTATTTATTTAAATTTATTTAATCCAAAAAGTACTGGTGCAAGCCAATAAACTTTTCTCCATTATGGCGTGTGTGCGTAAATAATTTATTTTTTTTCTGTCACGTACACGATGAATGCAACAAATAAATCGATTAAATGCAACCTGTTGTTAGTTTTTGTCGTGGTTGTTGGTGCTCTACCGACATTCAAATGTTGAACGATGCAAAAAAAATAATAATAATAATTTGAACCACAACTGAACAACAACCACAAAAAAAATGAATTCAAACAAGAAAAATATGTTACAAGGTTAATTTTTTTATCATGCAGTTTGAATTTGTTTTCGTAGCTGTTCTGAAATATTATTTTTCTTGTTTTTGCGCTCTACAATTGAGCATTATGGAAACTCAAGCAAGTAACTATGATAGTTTGTGATAGAAAGACGGACGGCATAAATTTAATTTGATAAAGCAGAACAAACAAACAGCAAGAGCAATAAAACGATTTGAGGCTGAACAACAGTAACGCAGCCAACGTTAATTTTCATAAAGCAGCGCCGCGCCAGTGACCATAAAAGAAATTTCTCAATTAATTTCTTTAATTTGATTTAGTTTGACCTTTGGAGGGAGAAACAGTTTCGCCTGAACTTTATTGTGCCGCGTGTTATATATAATATATTAGAAATGTCTCTCCAAGGATGACACTCGTTTTGTGTACGAGTATGTTGCAACAGGTTTATATATTGAAGATATTAGCGAGTACAAAGCGACAATTTTCGTAAAAATTCTTTCACTTTTCGTTGGTAAACTTCATTTTGTGAAAGATAAGTCTAACGTTAAAGTCGGTAACTTCGCTTTAACTTGTGTATAAATTTTTATTGCAATCGGATTAAACTGAGCAATTATTTGGACTTTTTTTCTGCTAATACCCCACTGTGCATCGATACACACTGTGTGTATGGAAAGTACTGCCTCGAGTTCATGGCAAGATGGCAGTTTTGATTTGATAAAAAATTTTTTTGCAGGCAAGTGTTTGTTTCCGCTTATGCTTTAGGAAATATTCGAGTAAAAATATTAAGATTTTAATTCATTTAGTTACTTTGGTCCACTATTTCCCTACCTGGAAAGATAAATCTAATACTCTTAGCCAAGTCTTTCTCCTTTATTTATTGAAAAGGGCATTACTGAGCCAAAAGATATTAAACGTTTTATTCATAAAAAATAATTGACTATGAAAAATATTCTTAATATTCCACTCTCAAAAATAAGAAATAGAATGTAATCACGTTCATTTATTAAAATAAAAATAAAATAAAAAATAATTTGCAGTTTCGCAGATTTGAACCTATAGCCTGTTGGGAAAATTAACATCCTGTAATACAATTTACATAAATAAAGGTTCACTATTAAAATAGAAATTCATACATTAAAATAATTGTTATTTGACAAATTGCTATACAAAAATTGTCAAATATGCAGTTTATAAACATAAAATATTTTTCATGAAGTAAATGTTAACCCCCATATTCATAAAAAATAAAATGTATTTGAATTTTAAGAAAACAAAACTTTGACTAAAATACGTTTCAAACCCGTTTTAAATTTTATGAATATGGGGGTAAGAATTTAAGTTAAATTTAAAAGAACACAAGTTTTGCAAATTTTTCCCCAAAAAGTGCTTCCATTATTTCTTTATTATAACCTTATGAAAAATTTCTTTACGAATTGTGGGGGATTCCCTTTGATTTTCTTTCCATTGCGGTTGGTTGCAACATTTTCTACCTGAATGAGAATTTTCAGCCGAAAATATCGATAATGAAAAGTTTTGTAGCATCTTCTTTTAAGCCGTTTTGTGTCCAGCGGACTACCCGTTTAGAAAATGCAGAATTATTTCAATTTTTTTTTTCAATACCCCACTGTGCATCATTTCTTTTCTAAATGTAGTAGATGAAGGCTTTGACGTTGGTGCCGTTGTCATGTGGGCTCAGCTATTGAAATTATGATTCGGATTGTAATTGTTCTCAGATGTCATGCAATAAATAGGCATATGATTGAAACTGTAACTGCAAATGCAAATATAAAATATTAATAAAGAGCAGATTAATTAGTTCACCTTGAACGGCAGAGTGTCTGTATTTTACTATTTCATTAAAGGCAGGTTTACAGTGCGGTTTCTTTCAATTCGAATTCAACTCAGAAAAAACATGCAAGAAAATTGGGCCATAAAATCTTTTCATATCGTCCTTTGAAACTCAAAAGGCCATAAACAAAAAAAAAAAAAAAACACAATTTTTGCTATAATTGTGATGTAAATTTATATTAAAGTTTTCTGTAACCAAACAAGGATTTTCATCTTAATGTTGTCTTATTTTCCTGCTATAATTATGCCTTATGCAAACATATAGCCACAGTTTTAGGCAACAATTTGTTTTAGCCAGCAACTTACTTGTTCTCTTGTTCGCTATGAAATAGATAAACAAACATTTTTTTATATTTGAATTTTTATTTCATTTTATTTTCCCTTTTTTTATTTGTTTCATTTTGTGTTTGGTATTTTTAAATATTATTTATAGATTTCTGTTATGTTGAAGTGTTGTTATATTAATGCGTATTTATATATGATGATTTTGCTTTATTTTTAATATTAAATTTAAATACATACATATTTTCTTAGTTTTTTATTTGGATTATTTTTCTCTTTTGCTACTAATTTTACATTTATATGTATTTTTGAAAATTTATTTTTCCTTTAGTTGCTCTCATTCATTATATTAGTGAGTTGAATGGTTTGTTTTTATTTATATTTTTTTTGTTATTATTATTATTTTGGTTTTTTCCCCTTTTTGCTTTTTTCATGTCATGCAAATACAAGAGTAATAATTAATAAAAGTTTTATTTTAGACTCATCATTACAATGTAATAATTACATAATGCATTTTGTTTGTTTGTTTTATATCAGTCATACCAGCAGACGACGACTCACATAAGTTGTAATTAGAAAGATTGTGATTGTTGCAAATTTGCATGATTGCATGTTTTTGTAATGCACCAGATGCTTTTACGAGCGCATCGCTCGCAAGTTGTATTTTCGAATAGGACCAACATACATACGAATGTATGCATGTGTTTGGCTTGGGTTGTGTTGTTATGGAATACTCCCCATATGAGTTGTTTGTCCTTAAATAATGTTGGGAGTATGACTTGGTATTTTAGATTATTCAGTATTATGCAAATATTTACTTTAAATCAAGTTCACAGATTTGATGGAAATTTTTCTTTTGCTTTTAAGTGTTTTTAGGCATTTTAAATAAATAAATATTTGTGTGTATTACAATACATACATAAATTTATAAATCAAATGTTGAAATGTATACATATAATACGCATGTGTGTGTGTGTATGTATGTAAGCTCTTGTGTGTTTGAAAATGTACGCAAAATATTTACGGCCTTATTTATGAAGGGTATTTTAGGTTTATCAACTACTTATTTGGCATATTTCTGTACAAAAATTATCAAACAGACGAGCAATTAATGCATAAGGGTATTAGAATTGGAAACAGTTTGAGGTTTATTCGTATTTAAGTATGAATTATAGCTGACAGACGGGCATGGAAAGACAAATTTAAAAGGCGTTCCGTAGCTTTTAGTGTAATTGCCCTTTGGTTGGTACCATTCACGCTCGAAAAGTACAATGGTACACCAAATGGTACTTTGGTGCGATTCTGTTTCAGTAAATTCATGTGGCACCAAAAACTGAAGTAGCAACGGTTGCTGGGTTAGCTTCGAAACCAACAAATTTATGTTATAATGCACACCAAATAATGTATTATCTAGAAATAAATCACTTATTTATTATTTTAGTGGCAAGACCCGTTAATAAAACACAA
Organism: Linnaemya tessellans; assembly: GCA_951800035.1. Classification (NCBI taxonomy): domain Eukaryota; kingdom Metazoa; phylum Arthropoda; class Insecta; order Diptera; family Tachinidae; genus Linnaemya; species Linnaemya tessellans. The sequence continues at coordinate 2,076,998 of OX637533.1, read as the reverse complement.
ACTTATGTATATTTTTTGCAACAAATCAATAGCCTGCGTCTTTGTAAAACTTGCTGCTTAAATTTAAGAATATTTTTAATTTGTGTTGTCTGGTTTTCAAAATGTATCCAAATTGTTTGACTACTAAATATTTAGCCATACTTTTTTTTAATTTTTTTTAAATTATTGCATAAACTTAAATTTTCAACACAAATTCTTTGATTTTTCATGTTGTTTTCCGATTCTACTCACTTTTTGCATTCACTGAGAACTGATAGCGGGAATAAGTTCTCACGGGAGATTCACGATACCATTTTTCCCTCCGAGTGGAATAAAAATTGCATGTGAACAAAAAGTACCCTTGTTATTCACGATAGGGATGAAAGTGTGAAGTGGATGTCACGTATACAGAATATTTCTTATTTTATGGAAATTTAAATATATGTAGAAGATAAAGCAACTGAATTATGTGGAAAAACACCCTGATATACTACATACACACGCATATGGTGGGCCTTATTCCGAGTGGCGTTAAAATATTGGTATACCAACACTATTAAACAACTAAACCAAAATCAGTCCAATGATTTTGTACCCCCGGTACAAGTGAAGAGGGAGGATGTCTGTTGAAAATAGTTCTGTGGGGTTATTTAAAAAATTCAAATTTTATTTTATTTTTTATTTCAACCACATTTTGCGTTTTAATTATTTTTAGGAGAGATTTCAACTTCAAATCGGTTTGGTTGTGACTGCACTTTTGTTTTATATTTTAAAACCGTTTCCCTTGAATATTTTTGCAATTGCTCTTGTTTTTATTATTCATTTTATATGTTAAATTTTTTAAGACGATGATGATTTATTTTCTTTAGGGTTTTTAGAACAAAAGCTTGCTTCCAAAATATTTATTATTATTTGTGTGTGTATGTAAGTGTATGTTGTTTTTTTTTTTTTTTTGGAAAATTTAGCGGCGCTATAATGACACAACGACTAACGAGGACGACGACATTTTCATTTACGTTTTAGTTTTATCATTGTTTAGTACATATTTCTTTTTTCAATTATATGTTTTCTTATTTTGGTATTGGTGTTTGTTCGATTTTTTTTCATGTTTTCTTAATTTTTTAGAATTTTCATCTTATTACTTATGCATGAACTTAAAACGATATATCTTTTTCGGGAATTTGTTGTTCTCATATACTACACAGACATATAGCAGTTATTGTGTGTACAATTTTACTTAAAATCAAATTATTTTCTGACATCAATAAATTACTAATATTAAAACAGTACCTTGACTCTAGTTTTATTTAACGTTATTTAGAATTTTTCGTCTTCAACAATTTTTTTTTTCTTACAATTATATATTTTGAGATTGTTGTTTTTTACGTCAATGAGTTTTGTATTGTAGTATAATATGTAATTAATACTCGTATATTCAAATTAGATTGTTTACTTTCGTTTGCACTGTCAATACCGAAAATCTTTATGAAATGCAGCAGATTTTTTTTTATGAATTTTTATAATTTTCTAGGCGAGTTGTCCACTCGGTTTACAAAAACGGAAGGTTGTTATACACTATAATAATTTGTTGGAAAAAGAAAACCTTTTAGGAACTAATTTCCGATTCGAAAGCTATATCGTATTTCCGAATACGTACATGATACAGAGTTGTATTTGTTCAAAAACAGATGAAAATAAATTGATTTGGTATTTTAAGATTGAGAAATTTTGTAATATTCTAATTTTAATATCCAATCTAACAGAAGTTGTGCCAAGACTTTAATGTGTTGGTTACAGTCAATGCATTTAAATGATCTTCTCTTAAAATATCTATTCATTTAAGAATGATAAATCTGTGCAGGTGTAAACTGAAAATCATGAAGAGTTTTGCTTGGGGTAGGGAAGCCAGCTGAATAAGATGTGATTAAAATTAAAGTTTCATATCGTACAAAAAACATTATACAACTGAATTACTTACTTTAGAGTACTAATCGATCGCCAGTGCGAGAGCTCGACAGACGCCAAAGCCAAATGGTATCAAAATTATGACTACAATTGACTGCTGGTGACAGCCTCTGACCATTCTTTAAGACCTGGAATATAGCAAGCGACTATTAAAAATTGTCAATTGCTGAACGAAAGTGTCCTATTTTTAATACTGTGTCCTGACGTTGTCGTCGACAAGTAGTTAAAGAATAAGGGGTAATCATTATAGTTTAATCGATATATTCAGTTAAGCTTGACTAACACAAAAGTTGCAATAATAAATATTCATTCTAGGACATAAAATGTTGTATTTTATTTATATGTTTTAAAAAGAGTTACAATTCAGCAATAAGTACTCGGATATTGCACATTTTCTGCATTAATTTATTATTTTTCAAATGAATATCAAATACTTTTTTTCATGTTATTTCTCTGAAAAAGTTTTGCATTGATATATTTTTTCCCTGCCTTAAAAGTTTTTGGGTGGAAATAAAAAAAATTTATAGTTTCTTTAAAAAAAATTGAAGAAAACAATCTCCCTTATTCTGTAACATTTTGTCAACGACACGTCAAGACAATATCTAAACTAAGACATCTGCATATTATTTTTCCTTCGTAGATAATTTCTTTTAACAGCCTTTTGTTATTTTAAAGGCCTTAGGGAATAGTCAGAGGCTGTCAGGAGTAATCAATTGGTGCCCACAACCGGAATGCAACTGCCCTATTTTTGATATTGTCTTGACGTGACATTGACATATAGTTACGGAATAAGGGGGAATATTTTTTGTGGTGTAAATAGTTTGTGTATAAATTTTTTATTTAGGAAAATTTGTGGCTTTTGGTGATTGTTTTTATAGTTTAGGATACAGAGGGCGATTTCGGGCGAATAACTCTAACAAAAAAGTTTTGATCTCACAATTTTTCTTATTTTCACCTTTATATTTTTTCGTTAATATATTGTTTTAGCGGTGGAAATATACATTCATACGTACTTACTTATCCATGCAGATCAAAGAAATAGCTGTCCTAGTGGCCAGTATTGATTAGAGCTTATTATTGCAAATATTGGCTATTGTGATTCCTCCTGTAGCTGTCTTCGAAATGTTAGATATACGAAAACTTTTTTATGAAAAGCAGTCTGTTCGTATAAATTAAAGATAATAAAAACTCATGGATTCTAACGCTCCTTGGCAAGTTTAAATGTATTTTTTTTTGCGGAAGTCACCTTATAGCAAACAATCTGGAAACAAATTTTTGTCAGACTCAGGTCGAACTTGTTCATTCACACGATTTCCATAAAAGCCTATGATCAAGTCTATGTAATTAAATAGGTTTTATCCTAGATTTTTGTTTAAAATGAACAGATAAAGGAGTTCTAGTCAAGTCTAGTGAGGGACAATGTAGTTACTTCGTTTTCATGACATGAAAAAATTGCCCATATTAATCGGTAGTAGCAAAAATCAATATTCCTCCTTATTCTATAACTACTGGTCAACGTCACCTCAAGACAATACCAAATATAGGACACGTCTATATTCCTCTTCTTCAGCAATTGAGTATTTCTAACAGTCTCTTGCTATATTCAAGGCTTAAAGGGTAGTCGTAAGCTGTCAAAAGTAGTAAAGTACTGCCCATAAGAAGTAAGTAAGTGCCCTACTTTTGATATTGTCTTGACGTGACGTTGATAAATAATTACAGAATAAGAAGTATTGTAACCATTTGATATTTAATATTCATGCCTTAAATTGCAATAAAGTAACTTTTCCTATTTTTAAAAATAACTTTTTATGCATTTAATATTTTTTTTATGAAATATCTATTGGCGAAATATTGGCGGAAGCGAATATCTAGACATCCAGACATCCATACGCAGATGCGACTGTTTGTTTTTTCTTAAAAAATTTTAAAAATCAAACATTCAAGAAACCTTTCCACACAACAGATTTATTTTAATAATTGTTTAATTTAGAATTTATTTAAATTTTACGGCTAAATAAAATAAAATAATTAAAATAAAAATAGGTATAATTTAACAAAAATATTTTCTAAAAATATTGAAACTGTGTTCTTAACATTTAAATAGATCTCAACAAAAGAAGAGAACAGTTTTTTATTATTTTCTAACAAGTAACTAAATATGTATGCACATGCATTTATATATGCATGTGCATACATATTTACATACATACTGCATTTGTGTGCAGCATGTGGTGCTTCGAGTGGATAATTTGCCTGATTATCTTTGCCATCATTTTAATACATATGTCCTTATTTAGCTCATACGCACACCCAAACGATCTATCGCTGTGGTTTTTCTTAATTTTATTTGTTTCTTGATTGGTTTTCGATTTAATTATTAATTAATACATAGATATTAGTTTTCTGCTGTTGCTATTTAACACACGTTTATGGATTTATTCCGTAATCTTTTTTTTAGCTACAATTTGTGTTTGCGTTTCTATACACTGAACATACATTCATATTCCATAATTGTTTTAAAAGTTTTTCTTTCTTAATTTCCTTCACTTTTCAATACTAATACATATTTTGCTCTTTACATTCGTTACGCTCAATTTTAATACTCTTATTGGTGGTGCTAATCTGTGCACGTCAGAACGCTTCTGTTTTGTTACCGTTAATTCTGTTTAGGTTTTTAAGTTTGTTTTCCGTTGGTATTGGCTTTTATCAAGGGCTGTTCACCAAAGGAACAAAAATATCAAGTGATATAGAGGATGTAATCGAACGTGTGTGAAAAAATCTTGAAACTGCCGCTTATTATTTAGCATTCTGGATTGTGGAAACATCAATTGTAGTTATTTGACGCGTATTTTTAATTCGGTAGAAATATTGCTCCTAAACAATTTAATGAAGCAATTAAAGGGAATGAGGAAAAGTTTACAAATTTTAAATCAGATTTCATTAATTGAAAATACATATTTTTATTCACGAAACGCGAGTTCTTTAAAACTATACAAATGACTATGAAGTAGCTAAAGCAAAATCTAAAAAAGTAAATCGAAGTACGTACCAAAGCGTTGCCAAATTTTAACGATTTCCTCACGACTACGACAACCACAATAAGGCTGATTAACTGAAAAAATATAATAACGATACCCACCACAATCAACTGCATTTCACACAAGAAAATCAGTTTCAGATTGTGTCTCTTTCCTGCGACTGATAAATTCTTTTTTCATTTCCTGGAATTGTCAGAGCTTGAGATTGGTGAGTTGATGATTCTTAAAAAATATATATGCATTATTTGTACATTTTAGGCTGATAGCGTCTTAAAAGTTTTAATAGTACTTTTTTTCATAGTTACGTTTTTCCCGTTCTTCTTACGCCATTTTTTTTTTTGTTCTGTATTATTTATTGATTTGCCTTTAAATTATTTTGGCTTTTATTTTGCAGTTGAATATGTAAGTAATTTTTTCTAACACGTGACACCAAAATGTTTCTTTTTTTCGTTTTTAGTTTTTAAAGCAATTTTATTTATTTTATTGTTAATTTATTATGTTAAGTACTATTTGCATCGTTTTCTTTTCTGAATAAATTTTTATTATTAATTTTTAGTTTTATAAATTTGCTTTAGATTGTTTATTGTTAAGCATTACAACTAAAATATATAATTGCAAGCAAGTAAATGAATAATTGTTTAATAAATCATTCATTATTTATTTATTTGACTACTCGCAATTACATATTAGTGTAAAAATAGAATGACTTTCTTTGATATTATTGTATTTTAACCCTAGAGTACTATCTGCGTCGATTCGAGAAGCTGAGTAGTTTCTTATTAATTTGAACCAAAACGTAACTAGATGATATTTTAAGAAAAGCAAGGGCATTTAGGTAATTACTAATTTTGCTATATGAAATAAAATTTGCAAAGATAAATTCGGTGTTGTAAATAAGATATTAGAACGTAACTGAAGGGAAAATCAAGAAAAAGCTATAAATATTGATAGTTGGAAGAATTACTTGCGGGCTAGAGAGCATTAAAAATACGTTTTCTTTGCTCAAAATTTTCTTATCAAACATAAACTAATTTGACCTAGAAATAAAATGTATACAAATATCATTCTTAATCAACAAGAGGGTATTATTGGAATTCTGATATTTCCAGTAGAGATCAAAAACTAACTGCCCTTGTATTTCAAGTGATTTTGAACATTTAAATACGTCACGTTAAAGAAGTTCCACTATGGAAATATATTTAGTTAGTTTCTTTTAAATCTCGTCAATTGTTGCAGATCAGGAATATACTTTTTGATTTACAAAGCACTTTTTTCTTAAATTTATGTAGTTATTATTATTATTATTATTTTGTTGACATTTTAATTTTAATAAAATCCAACAATATTAATTCAAAATACAGGCAAATTTAAATAAACTAATTTAATAATCATTTGTTCTTTTCAACTGAAAATAATACATCTTATAGGAAAAGTTTAACTTTCGAGCTCACCCACAATATTACTCCTTTTTATAGACAAGTAGTGACTGCAATAACAGAAAATACTAATAATGAGGTTTTTGAGATGAAGCAGTAGACGGAGTGCCCTCTTGTTGATCAAGTGTGTATAATATGTAAACATTTTGTAGTGGACGAAGCTGGAACAGGTCTTTTATATTTAAGGCAGCAAGAATAATATTTTTCGTCGTGGTACTATTACATATAAAAAGGCAGCATCGAATTGTAATTTTTTTTTGTTACAAAATAGATGGAAGTGAACAGATGATTATTTTTGCTGCCTTGCCCACTGACTCTGAAATATGTATAACAGAATTTAAAAGAATTATCTATGCAATGCAAGTTGATCTCTAGGTGTAAGTAAGAATGCACGCTGAGTAGTCTAGGGTTAATGATGAAGAAAAGTTTCTCGTTTTTACACAACAAAAGTAACATCAAATACGGGATCTCTGTAACGAAAAGCTTTGAATTGTATTTGCTGATGGAGAGATGGAGTAAAAACAGTCAATAAATTTTCTTAATAGGTATATTTTATATACAGATGTAAGTATATAAACATGTGTGTATGTGTGTATGTAAAATAAAGCGTTTACATTCCATTTTTTCTCTTAATATTTTTTTATTAGGTTTTTGTTTAGAAGTTTTGGTTTTTTTTGTGTTCTCTTCGAATTTTCTATATGTATATTTATTCATTTATATTGTATATATTTGTTACACCTGAATAGTCTTGTGATATTTTTTCTTCTGTTGTTTTATAAATAAATGTCTGAGTGTTGAACGTGTTGAGTGTGTTTTGTTTGTTTTTACTTCAAAGTTTACTTTATTGTATTTAATATACATAAACAAATAAATAGTTGAGATGTGTGTAAAAATGTAGTAGTGTTTTACTAAATATATATATATTAATTTATATATATCAAGTAGCATTAATATGTATGTATGTGATTTAATTTTTAATTTTAGTTTTTTTTTTATTTGCTAAATCATTTAAATTTTCTCAGATTTTTTCTCATGTTTAAATTTTATTATTAATATTACATTTAAAGAATTATTCTACAAAATAAGGTAATGTAAACTTAAATGTTTGTAAATAAAAAAAATTGTTCTTATAAAAAAATCTAAAATGAAATATTTTAACTTTAAGGATGATCTGTTTTTTTATTCATTATAATATTTTTTTATTTATTATTTATTAATTCGCTAATTATGATTAACCCGTATAATCCGCACACGATCCTTTATTTTGCAATTGTCTTAATATTTCTTTTCTTTCTTTCTTTCTTTCTTTTCTTTACTTTTCGGGAGCTGCTTCTTGTAGTTGCTGGAGCGGAGAGTGCTTGTTTTGTTGTTTGATTTACAAATGTTTATTTATCTGTTTAATAATTCCCATAAGATCGGACGGTCCCTTAATATTGCCGTTACTTTATGTTTTGGTAGCAAAGTATCAAAAAACCTTTAATTTATTTTCTTTGTTGTTGTTGTTGTTTGTTTTAATATTGCTTTGGTGTTTACTGCAAAAAAAGAGGAAAGGGAAATAAATGACAGAAGAGAGAAACGACATTTATCATAACCCGTTCATTTGCATACATACTTTAAGCTGGTTAGACAGGAGTTAGTTTTCTTGGTTATATTGCATAGTTATAAGAAGTTATTTTTTTTTAGCAGTGATGTAATATGAGTGCGGATATTTAGTATACAGGGTTAGGAGTTAGATGATGTTAATAATTTGTATTTGATATGTTATAGGTAATTATTAAATAAAACACAAGCACCAAAACGATTAGTTATTATAATTATACAAGTAAATAAACACCAGTACATATATACACTTTTTAAACACAAAAATTAATAAAAAAAAAGCATAATTGGAAAATAAACTTTTAACATTAATTAAGCAGTGCATGACACATAACATAAAACCGAAAATATTACGCAAGTATGAAAATGTTTGTATTCCATATTTTTGAGTAAGCAAAACAACATATTTTTAATACAGTTCACATAATTTTAGAATAACACATTTGAAAAGAAAAAATCCTTATGTAAATATGAACAAATAAGATGATGTAAAACTTTGTTAAGCAATAATATATGTATGTAAGCATGTGTGACGTATATGTGTATGTGTGGGAATGTATTTTCTAAGAATCTATATTTATGTATGTAGCTACATATGTTTACACAAATGTTGAAACAAATTTATAATGACACTTTGCAGCAAAGGAAAACAAATATGTTATTAATTGTCTACGACAAATTTAAAAATAGCTGAACAAAAAATGTTTGAGTGTTTTAAACATCTGCCAAAAGTGCTGACGGAACACAGATTTAAATATTGATACAAAATTAAAATTGTTCTATAATTGCTTAAATGTGTTAGCGAAAAAACGATAAAATTAAAAATTTATATTTTAACTTGTGTATAATATGTACATAATTTTAAGAATATGTACATATTTGCATCTATGTATGTATGTAGATAGTACATGAGTACATACATATGTATGTACTTATCCACAGCGACTATATTTTTATATACGGCCTTAACCTTTAATGAATGAAAATTACAGATGTTAAGAAGAATAGTAGCATCTTATAAATCACAAAATTGTTCGTGTTTAAATAAGCCGATTATAACGTGAACTTAAAGGTATTGAAAATTATGTATTATAATTTTTCAACAATTTATGCAGAATTTTTTCTAATAAAATTTACACAATTTTCACGTGTAAGGAATTGCGATAATTTCAACGTCATTTGAAAATATCTTTAAATCTTAAAAGAAAGAAATGCGGGTTCATTTATCGAATTTTTGAAAATTGTTTTTTTTTTAACTGGGGACCAGCAACGGTAGCATTTCGAAACCTTTTTAGTCAATTTAGCTGTAAAAATTTAGGAAGTCCTTTTAAAACTTTTCCTATAAGATTTTCTCACTTTAGTTTTTACAAATTGTCCTTGAACGTCTATTGGATGCACATATTCCAATGCAAATTTTTAATTGTTAAACCCTACTTCACTTGTTTTTAGAGAATTTCTTTAAACTATAATCGAAAATGTTGGCACAGTATTTTAAAACGATAAACCTTAAATGTGCAGTCGTATGTAAAGAACTTTCATTCATCTTTTTATAAAGAACCACAATTTGTATAATTTTTTAGCTTATTAACAATAATGCAATAGTATTTATAACAGCAAAAATAAGTGTATAAAATCCCACGCATTTGCATATGAAATATATTAACAAACGAAAATATTGCAACAATAAAATGTTATATAAATGATTAATTTCATGTGACCTACACACAATGACATTCTTATGGGCTTTCGAAATTCAACAGCAAATGTAAAATATGATTATTAAAGATACAATAAGCAACGACCTACAAAAGAGATGATGATGAGACGAAAAAAGAAAAATACCATCACGAGAATATAAAAAGTCTGGCCAGTTTAAAACGAATCAGAAATTAATTGAATGTCTTTCTTTTATAATTTGAAATTTCTATAATCAACAAAATTGCAGGCAGGACACCCATCAAATACAAGGAAAGAAAATGTTTACAAAACAAAAACAAAAAGCAAAAGAATGCTAAAAAAGAGACTTTAAATTGAATAAATTGTCTGTATTTGCACTTCCAATGAAACCACAAAAACTACACAAGCAAACATTTTTTTATCGATACAATTGCTCCAACAAATAAAAAGAAACAGAATGATAAACAAACCAAAAATTTTACAAAAACAGCTGAGAACGCGTATTGACGAACAGACAGAACGTACTTGCAGGCACCCCTGTGGGTAAATTAAAGCCCCAAGACCCCTTTTAAGGTTTTGCACAGCTTTTCATAACTTTCTTTTTTATTCTCTCTGTCGTTTTCACTTTTTCAAGTTTAAATATTTGAGCACGTTATCGTTCGATACATTTGGTATTTAGCGTCGAGAGAATCCAACAAAGATTGAGCATTTCTATGTGGTCATGTTGACGACAGATATCAATGTGTGTGTGTGTGTGTGTGTATGTGCGTTCTAGTTAACTTTGTTTTTGATATCGTTTCATTTACAGCTTTTCTATTAATAAACTGATTCATATTCATATTTGTATCTGAGTGTATATCGGTGAGCAGATCGAGAGTGCTTAAAGTCGTCGAACAGTTTTCTTCAGAAGCCGAACACAGTCATTATATAATCATAACAGTTTTTAGTTTAAACCTGATATTTTTTCACCCAATTTCGTTTTTCATTTCTTAATTAAAATTATTAGTTTCTTGAGGATATATGGCTTCTTAATCTACGCGTCAAGTACTTTAAAAGTAATTTCAAATCTTCCCGCAGGAATTTAAAACATTTTTCACTGGTACACTTTTTTGTATAGGGTCCGCCAAATAACTTCTTTTTTTTTGAAAATGCTATAAAAAAACTACTGAATATTTTCTCAAATTTCTTGTTTTACTTGAAAGTACAATTCTTCCGGTTAATAATGGAAAATAATTGCATTCAAATGGCTGCATGGCCCGATAACGATCGCCATTGACTGTAACGGCCACTGCTAGCTCATTTTCGAAGCAAAATGGCCCAATTATGCCTCTGGACCAAAATCCGTACCAAACAGTGCCCCGTTTTGGGTGAGTCGGCTTTTCAATGTATGCGTGCGGGTTTTCTGTGCCCTAAATGCGACAATTTGGCTTGTTTACATACCCGCCAAGATCAAAATGAGCTTCATCTGAAAAGATGATTTTTTTTGTCAAAATCGGCATTTTCAGTAAGTCGATCGCAGGCCCACTTAGCGAAGCGAAAACGCATTGGATGATCAACCATATTCGTTCAGCGGAAGGATAAAACTAATTATTTGTCAAATCAGACATGAGCGAAGTGTTACAATCACGAAATAAGCACTAGTTGAAAGGAAAACGTTAGATTGCGGACCCTATATATGTACATACATATATCGTTTAAGATATAATTTTATGGAGATATGAAGAATATAAACAATTTATTAAAAAAAACACTCAGAAATTTGTTTTTAACTGTTTTGTACTTGCAAGCACCTACGAATATGTAAAAACTTTTGCTAGCCAATATATAAATTGTTTATGGCTGGTTGAAAGAGAACAAGTTCTGTTTGTTGCTCTCTTAAAATTAGTTGTTCATACAAGGAAAAGAAAGTATGGAAAGCCATTTGTTATTATTAGTAAATTAATAAATTTTAGTAGCTAAAATTTAAAGAAAGAAACGCATATACAAATAAACATTTGTATAAAAACTTTTTTATCTACTCATCTTTATTTATAAAAATAGCCTTATGTACTACAATGACCACTCCGGCCAGCAATAATGACGCCTGCCTGCCGAATAAGGCCTGTTTGAACACTGTGTTTCGCCTGGCTATATATAGCGCTACTATTGTAGTTTGTACTGTCCAATTGATTTTTAACTATTTTGTTTACACCCCATTTTCTACATTTTGTAGTTGTATTCAAATTTTTCAAAGTTACTAGACAATAAATTTTTTTCTTCTTTTGTATAGTACGTACATACATATTTATTTAAAAGCACTAAACAATAAATTTAAAATATGTACACTATTTGTCATCGATTATCACAAATTATGCATGATTTGCGTACATACGATGTGTTTCTATATTGAATCTAACAAAGAAATGTATTTCTTACCATACACATTATCATCTTTTTCATTATTCTTGATATTTAGTTATTCATTAAATAAAATGTTTTTAGGACTTTTAAATCTTGAAGAGGAAACTATTAATGGAAATTATTTCTCATCACACATAATGCGAAAATACCTGCATCAAAAATACAGTTGCTTTTGACTGTAATTAACTGTTTTTTCACTAGTTTCAAGATACTTGATTTTAAAATTTATTTCCTTCATTAAATTACTTTCTATTTTATATTTTATATAATATATTCTAACAACAGCAGTATATTGCTACAACCTCCCCAAGAGTATTTTCGCTGGAAATCCATTATTTAGTTTAAACATCACCATCGAACAAATGAATATTACTATGATACAAAACTGAATGGAAGGCAAGTCTAGTTGCATGTAGGAATTCCTTATTTCGTTGTTTGAACTATAAAAATTACATGGAATAAAATAAAATGTGATAGTGATTGAAATTCATCACATCAATACAGTTAATTGTATTTAGGTTAGGTTAACAGGCTGCTGGTAAAGGAGATAAAGAGTCCACCCCACTTGGGCCCAATTTGATTTGACCCAAGTGGGCTGGACTCTTTCCGTATTTAAAATTGATTTAAATTTTGAAAACGATCATTTTCATTGCTCTTTAAGGCTACTGGTTTCCTCGAAATATATGCAAGATGTAAGTAAAACGATAAAATTATTAATCGTAAAATAGGACATTTGGAAATTGATATTTTTTCGCATAAATAATGTGAATCTGGATGTTACAGCATATTTTGCTGACTACTTAAAAGTTTCATAGATCGAATATTTAAAAATTTTTTTCTTCAAATCCCCTAGAACTAAAAAGTGCTCGTGGACTTATACATTTTATATTTATGTATGTACAAATGTATTTACATATGTAAATATGTATTTAATTTTAATAAATTATATATACTTGAGGTCTTCTGATTTTGTCAGTTTTCTTTACATTTTAACTTAGTAGCATTAACAAATATGTACAAAAACAACAAAAACAAGTCTCAAACAAAAATCCTTGTAATAGTGCCCTCAAATAAACTTAGAAGTACAAATGCAACAACAACAAAAAAACGTTAAGCAAAAAAATCCATAAAACGAAAAAGCAAATGAATTTAACAATTAATAACAAATTCTGTACGCGTTTTTATTTAACAAAAACATAAAATAAACGAAACGATAATTGTCTATATACAACAACAATAATTAAACACAACAAAGAAGCATCAAACAGAAAATGATAAACAACTGAAATTGCCTACTGTTTCGAGCGAAAGCGCAATAATGATTTAAGAATTTTCAATACGTACATGAACGTTATATTTCTAAGGGGGAAACGCGGTATTTCTCAGCTTACGCATTTAAAGCTCAAAAGCTTGAGAGATTATTTTTAGATTAGCAGTTTCTTGGCAGATTTCGAAAGAATAAACTGAGACCTTTCGAATGATATACATATTTACATGTAGATTCTTTAAGGCACTCCTGGATGTATTTATGAACATGAAGTGGATGTATTTATGAACCAGCAAACACATTGTTGTTTCAGTTGACCACATTTTTTCAAATTCACAGATGTTTTCCTGCATTTTTTACAAAATAAATTTTATTAAAAGGTTTTACATGTATGCAACCGAATTTCCTTAAAAACTGTGTTTCCCAGAACGAAATTAACCAAACGGCAGCCGTCTATAAAAACCACTTAACCTAACATTTCAAAATTTGCCAAGTTTTACAAATACAGTAAACTGTGATTGATGATTTTTAAAAGTCAGAAAGGTAAATGTCTAACAACTTCAACAAATAATTTCTTTACTTTTAAATATTTACATTTTATTTATTATACCCAAAAGTTTGCGACGAGTGGTTTGAAATTTTTAATAAATAACAGCTGTTGGCTGAAGTAGTAGAACACGAGACTATGAAGCGGAGGGTCGTGAGTTCGAGCCCGCGCTGAGTCATGAAATATTGTGTTGAATTCTTCTAAACAGCATTATTGCGTGGTTGTGTTAGTTGTTGCCAGCCTGTTTCAATGATGAAGGCATAGTCACTGATCACTGAACTTAATTGGCAGCGACTGACACTATAATGTACTAAAAGCAGAGTAACAGCACCCACCATCTTCGGCCCTGTAGCAAAAAATTAGCCGGCGAAGTAAAAGGTTGAAATAGCTACAAAAACAACTGTCTATCTTCTCATCTTTCCTAATCTGTGTCCCCTCAATACTATCCCCTCGTTTTCAGTTCCGGCGCAATGCATTGCATATATAGGGGTCATCCCCTGACTGCTGGTCCTACTCTAAAAAAAAAAAATAATAGCTTCTTTCTGACATACATATTAAATAAATAAAAAAATAAAAATCAAAAACGCACGCCAGAAACTATCCGTCACAGTTGCAAGAACAGGCTGAAGACGTTTGCTAGTGGCAGTGTGGGACATCAAAAAAATTTTTTAATAATTTAAAATCAATCAGCAGAAGCCATTGATTTGAATGCAAGTATAAATATGTACAACAAGCAAAATTATAAGCAAAAATTAGGAAGAAGGAAAATGATGTTGAAATGGCATTATAACTAAAAAATATTTTATCAATTCATTGCTATAATTAAAAGTACTTGGCAGTGTATTGTTTATTGATTAGAAATGATCATGCATTTGAATAAAAAGTGCACATATAACGAATATTGAGTTAATATAATTTAATAGGTAGAAACAGTTGAAAAGCACTTACCATATAGTAATATTCTGATGACTATAATGACGACAAAGATTACTTTGACTGAGATGATCTTGATGATTGTAGAGTTAATCCAATATGGGGCAAAGTCGTTTATATTTTTTGTGATGAATCTGTTAGTGGACTTTATTAATATTAATTTGAATTACGAATTGTTTTAATTTCTAGAAGATTCTGTTCGCTTCATTTTTACTTTCCCTTAAAACCACTTTATTATCATTTAATTTACCGGAACGAGCGGAATTAATAACTTGTCTTCAACCCTTTTTTTTATTTCCTTCAACTGTATTTTCTTTACTTTTTCGCTTATATTTTATGTGATACTTTATTAATACAACGAACCGACGCGTTTTAATGCACTAAATTACGATATACACAGACGGCGGACGATCGAATAAGCTAGCGAGCGACCAGTGCACAAACGTACGAACGAGCGAGTGGACGATTGGACGAACAAATGAACGAAGGATGTTTTGTGTTTTAAGAAACAATAAAAGTTAAACAAATACAATTAAAATTCAGCAAACTCTTTGGCGCACTTTTCGGTGCTTGAGATCCGCAGCGCCTCTTCCTCATAGTCATCGAAATTGCTTGTATCCCCGGGTCCTTTACACCGTGGCACAAATGGAGCTTCGATTTTCTTCTGGAAGATCGCGATCCAGTCTGTAGATGCAAACCATTTTTGATTCTTAATATCGTTAACGCCAGCTTTCAGGTTGCCGTAACGTTTTGTTAAATCGACTTGCAACAGGTTGCGCAAAAGATCCTTCAAATCAGAACCGAAATGTGAAGGGAAACGCACCTTGCCCGATACGATTTTTTCGTAAATCTGTATGGGTTGGTCGGCAAAGAATGGTGGGTAGCCAGCGGCCATTTCGTACACGAGTACACCAAGAGCCCACCAATCGACGGCCTTGTTGTAGCCCTTCGAAAGAATAATCTCAGGGGCGAGGTATTCGGGTGTACCGCAAAGAGTCCAAGTGCGGCCTTTGACACGTTTTGCAAAACCAAAGTCGGTTACCTTCAAGTAGCCCTGGGAGTCAATAAGCAAATTTTCTGGTTTCAAATCTCGGTATATCAAGTCTAGATAATGCAAATACTCAAAAGCAAGTACGATCTGGGCTGCATAGAAGCGTGAGTGAGGTTCTGAGAAGCGGCCTACTTTGCGGAGATGCGAGAACATCTCACCACCGGGCACATATTCCAGCACCATGTACAAGTTGGAGTTGTCCTTGAAATGGTATCGTAAGGAAACCAGAAAAGGAAAGGAAATCGCTTGCAGAATACGCTTCTCGTTGAGTGTGTGTTCGACCTGCTTCAGTTTGACAACCTTCTGCTTGTCGAGTATTTTCATGGCATAGTAATCTTTTGTTGGCTTGTGTTGGACTATCATAACGCGACCAAAGGAGCCTGTGCCCAGCGTCTTAATGCGTTCAAAGTCA
This sequence comes from Linnaemya tessellans, assembly GCA_951800035.1. Taxonomy (NCBI): domain Eukaryota; kingdom Metazoa; phylum Arthropoda; class Insecta; order Diptera; family Tachinidae; genus Linnaemya; species Linnaemya tessellans. The sequence continues at coordinate 2,060,694 of OX637533.1, read as the reverse complement.
TCTAGACAGGCGGTGTTTGTGGGATTGCGCCGCCATTTATCTTCAAACTCTTCTTTGGCCTGTTCGAGAAACTCCTTGACGGTTTCGGCAGCGTCAACTTTCTTATTGGATGTCGTCGCGTTATTTCCCATTTTGGATATAGTCCCGGTAAGAGCTGATAGACGAAAAGTTGCTGTAGTAGACACTTGAGCGTCCAAACTATCGCTGGAGGCGGCTGCTGTTCCTGCCTGGGCGGTAGGTGACGTAGTCGAGGACGCGTGTGGACCTGTAGGCGGACTTATTTTGATGGTTTTTTGCGCTCCGGCAGTATGCTGCAACGACGACGAAGACTGCGATGGTGATGTGGAAGCCTGCGGCCGAGCACTGGCAGAGTCCAACTTATTTGTTGTCAACGACGGCGACGACTTGCTAGACGACGCGCCGGGACTGCTTGGCTCAAGCTGCTTCGAAAGCTGTATGGACTCCTGCTGCTGTATGCTCTTGTTACCCCCGCCCGCTGCGCTAGAGTTCTGGGGAGTTTTTTTCTTTTTTAAAAAGCTTAAAATATGTTTCGCAATTTTGGAAAATTTTCTTAAGAACCCGGAGAAACAAAATGTCTTCTTCTGTCTACAGCGGACTGCAGACAAGCGCTGATGGCTTAATTTTCCTACTAATAATTATTTTCTACTTTTGAATTATTTCTTTTGTTCTTTTTTATTATTTTAACGGATTATTTATACTATTTCCCGTGTTAATCGTTTATTGTTGTAATTTTATAAATGTTCTAGCCACTTTTAGCTTATTTATTTTATTTTAAACACTTTTTATATTTGTAAACTAGAATAAAAGAGAAGGACACACAATAAATTTCTTTGATTAGATTTGTTATTCTATTCATTTGTTCCAATAATAAATTAATGTAAAAGCAGATTCCAATTAGTCAATGTTTTCTGGTTTGTTGTGGAATGAACAAGTGTTTATTTTTGTTTAGTACTCACACTTGTACGAGACACACACGCACACACACACATGTGCATCCACATAAAAGATTTGATTTTACACACCCCTTCCTTCGCTATAGTATTTTATTCTTGTTCAAAGTTGCCAGTGTATTAAAATGGGAAGTCTAAAAGCTGCCTCGAATGTACATATATGAAGCATACAAAAACATCAAGGCATAACATGTGATGTTTACGTTTAGTAATATATTATTTGAATTATTATTTTTTTGTTACGTATATTATGAGTAAGCTCCGTTTTGGAGCGTACATAAATGAAATTCTTACAGAACTTATTATATAATAAAAGAAAGGATGGTGTATTTTATTTTTGTTATTGCATGCGTACATTAAAACTTGTCAGCCGTACCCTTACAACATGACATATTTCTGATATAAAATATACACACATATATAGAAATCTGCCACAGCAGACCGCTCAAAGTAAATTTGCCTTACACGGTCGTCAATATATATGGGCGTACAACATTCAGTAGTCAAGAAGTGTTGTTAAAGAACCCTATTCCATATTGCAAAACGCTATCGAAATATGCATATTATATTTTAGAGTTTTGATAGAATCGAAATTAATATTGTTTCTCATTTTGTCTATTATATTTAATCTGTTGAAAATTTATTTACTGGCAACACTGATTATATACACATCTGTATGTACATACCTAAATATGTATAGATGTAGATTTTTCTTCTTCTTTGAATTTATACTCTTTTGGACTTTTCGTACTTTTTGGTGATCGCTAGTGTTCTATTTATATTGATTTTTGAGAATTCTACACAACAGCTGATTACAATGATAGAACTGTTATTTATCGCGCCAAGTCAAAGCTTTAATAATAAATATTAAAATTAAAAATATATTACAAAGCAACAAAAAAAACTTGTTATAAAATTGTTTGTTTCGTAATACTCTGGTATCAGCTGTACGTAAATACTTCAAAATTTATCTTCTTAAACAGTTGTTAGATTTTCAGACTTATTTGTTTTGTAATATGCAAGTTTATTTAATTTCTTTAGCAGTTAATACATTTTGATTATTTTACTACTGGTGTCTCTGCTTTCGTTTGGTTCGTACTCGTTTTATTACGATTTTTTCTATACGAATGGCTGCGTGAAGGAAGTTTGTATGTATGCATGAATGTGTGTATGTACATCTGTGTGAGTGTGTATATAATTATCATTTTTTTGTTCATTTTATTTTCGCTATGTACACATTTTTCAACTTATTTAGCCTCGATTTTTTCTAATTTCTACACTGGAATTTCTTTGTGAATAAGTTTATAATAGTTCTTATAAATATATTGGAGGATCTGTGAAAACGTACATCTTTTTTTAAGTTGATATTGAATAATCGATTTTTTAGCACTGCTCTTGGCAGTGCTTGCTCGAATACAAAAAAGTTCCACTTTAATCCAATTAGAGCAAAATGATACCAATTTGGTACAAACCTTTATGCTTGTTATAAATTAAACTTGTTACTTTATTCCTTTAGATTTCACCGTGCTGTATTTATACATATAATATCATGTGCGACCTTTTTATTGCAACTTAAAACTTAATCATTTGTTTTGTAATTAATTAAAGTTAATAAATAAGATTTTATATTTGTGAGTGTGTTGTAAATTCTTTTAAATTCTGATTGGAACAATTACACATTACAAATCCGCGAACCCGTTACGACATCTCAAGCTTCGGAATACAGACAGAAAACTGAAAAGAAAAAAGATAAAAAGTTTTCCTTCATTCTGATAGTGCCTAATATTTATCGTTAATTCCGTTTTTATTAATATTCAATTGTAAAAAAATACAACCCCTTTATTAACAGAGATGTATTTTCATGAAACAATCAATTACACAAGGAGCAGCTTTACAATATATCTCTTGCCAGTGCTGCCAAATTTATTGAAAAACTAAATGTGTCAAAGCACGTGTATTTAGTATAGTAAAGAATTTCTACGGGAACGTATACCCAAACAGATCCTCAGTGAAGCAACCGGCCGAGAGGTTTCTCTATTATTCATCTACAAATAAAATAACATATAGTTTTCAATTATGGTGAGTTTGTTGAAGTGCACGCAATGTTTATAAATACTTAATACTGATATTTTTATCTACAGACGGAAGAAGTTAACTCCAAAGCTTTCCCCTTGGCTGATGCCCAATTGACAGCTAAGATTATGAATCTTTTGCAACAGGCTTTAAACTACAGTCAATTACGCAAGGGCGCCAATGAAGCCACCAAAACCTTAAATCGTGGTTTGTCCGATATTATTGTGATGGCTGCTGATGCCGAACCCATCGAAATCCTATTGCATTTACCATTGTTGTGTGAAGATAAAAATGTTCCCTACATATTCGTCCGCTCCAAACAGGCCTTAGGCCGTGCCTGCGGTGTCTCTCGTCCCGTTGTGGCTTGTTCGGTTACCACAAATGAAGGTTCCCAATTGAAGTCGCAGATCACTTCCATTCAGCAGGAAATTGAAAGACTCTTGGTTTAACTTAATTATTCCATATACAAATAGCATTTACAAAAAATTTTAAGAAATTTAAAATAAATATTTATTTTTACAAATTGTAAACCTTTTACTGTTATTAACTATTCAAAGAAGGCGTTACCTGGCTGCAAATTTTCCATTCAATTCAATTATCTAAATCGAAAAGATTCCTCTATATATGGTACTTAGTCCAGTAACCACCAAACTTGATCGAAGGCGTTTTGTACGTGCACGAAGTTATCAGAAAAATCCTAGACAAGTTTTGTATTGCCAAATACCCGGTTAAATTTTGTGATCTTAAAGAACGGAAATATTTTAAATTTCAATGTTAAAAAAATATTCACGCATACCCAACACCATGGTTTAGTAATTTTTCTTTAGGTACTATAATAAACAGGAGTGACTGATACAAAAAATCCAAAATTGTGTTTGGGTATGCCATTCAGCTAATGCTATTGGTTCTGAGCTCTAGTATTGAATACAGTTTCTGTCCAAAATTCCATTATTTGTCACTGGTTTAGTAAGTCTATAAGCCTGCATAACATTGGCTCTCGCACCGAATCTTTAGTAAACTTCAACCTAATTCCGAAAAGTTCCAAACTGTCTTTGCTTATGTACAAATTTCCAACAAATGTTTGAAAATTACATAAGAAAATAGATATTAAGCTTTGAAATTTTCAAAACCACACAAAATAAATTTTATTCCATATGAATCTATTTTAATTAAATGCAGCAAAGCAAAATGTTTCTTTTTCACATTATTATACTTAGTATTTAAGTAAGTATTACTTATCTACATATGTTTATATATTTATTTTATTTTCTTGTTTGATTTTAATTATATAGCATGTTGTATGTATGTGTGTATATTAATTTTGGTTGATTTAAGTGTAATAACATTGTGTATGAAAGTGTGTGTATTCTCTTTGAAGTTAAATACTTAAGAATTCTGAAATATTTTATTATTTTATTTACATTACAAATCATATTTAAAAAAGTGATCTTCTGTTTCATAAAGGATTAAACTTTGTTGTATTTAATATTATTATTGTTATTATTATTTATTTGTTTTGCTGGTTGTAACGAATATTTTGGAAGTTGTTCACATTAGTTTGGGAGATATCGACTAATCAGAGCAATCGGTTTTTTGATTTTATTTACTTTTACGGTGAAATGATTAAATAAGAGATATTTTATTTTAAGTGATTTATTATTTTCTTTTTTGTCTAGTTTTTGCTGTTTAATCACAGCAATTTTCAAATGTTCACATTGATTTCTTGGATTTATTCATCGATTTTTAGCAATTTCTTGAATTATTTTTTTACAGTACACAAATTGTGGAAGTGTTAGAAAATTTTTATATATAATTTAACATAACATGGGTGAAAATCTAACAGAAAAAATATTATTTATATATATACATATATATATATATATATATAGTATATGTATATTTATATATAAAAAAACGTAAAGAAGGAATAACATAAAAATTCACAACTAATCCAAAGACCTCCGACGATGAGTGGAAAAATTTACTTTTTGTTTCTGAAAAGAAAGTTAATGGACAAAAATTATATCATGATTTATGCATGGATTTATCGAAAAGAACAGATAACATATAGTATAGCGATAATTATAATCTAAGAAACAAAATAAAACAAAGCAAGAATAAACATTTAAATATAGATTACCTAATTGCTCTATCCATTATATTATTAATGCGTGTTTCCGAATAACCTGGTACTAGTTTGTGTATTATTTCTTTGAGAAACAGGTCACTTACGCCAGGACGGCTGCGTTCGGCCAGTTCAAATACCGATTTTAAATCGGTTATATCCAGAACATTCATGTTTTTGCTGGAATTGCTGCTGTATTTGCGTTGTATCTATAATTCCGTAAGAAACATTTAGCGAAAAAAAGAAATAGAATAAGAACACAGTTATCTTTATCCCAAAAATGTACTTACATCAGAGAGTATGGGAAATAGAAAATTGTTCAGACATGGACTGTTAGTGTTTATAATACGATTCGACATCCCGCTGCTACCACCACCACTGCTACTCATGTTTTTATGATTGCTATTGGACGAAGTGGGAGATAGAGCTGCCGTTGTTTGCGGCTCATGATTTACGAAGTCTCTATTAGCATGTGTATTGCCATTGTATACGTTGCCAACACTGCTGCTGGTCGAAAGTAAATGACCTCCGCCGCCGCCTCCTGCATTTGAAGATACAGCAACTGAAGAATGTGAAGCTGCCATAGTACTACGCCGCAGTGATCTTTCCTCGTCTTCCTCACGTTTGCTATGATCCAACAATTGCAACTGTAAAAGTAATACAAGTTTTTAGTAAATAAACTACAACAGATCACCGTAGTTTTTCACGAATATCATTAAAGTTTATGTATTTATGATTTAACTGGTCGCTGCTAAGGTTTTGATGTTTTCCTAATTACGTATCATGAAACGTTAAGTATTTTACAAAACGTTCTTAACAGTATCTGACAGTTGAGAATAGCCACTCAATGCATTCTGTTGATTGGTATATGAAGATCTAAAATAGCAGTTTGCAAGTGTCCTGCAAACATCTCCAGGAAAATTTAATTAACCAAAATTCATACAGAAATATAAAAATTTAAATAGTAGATAGGTGAAAATCACCGTATCATTTCTTTACAAAATTCATTCATTAAACCGACTGAAACATTACCAATTGTTTGTGAAGATGTACAAAACAACGCTCCGAAGCCATTTGACACATGACTAAAGTAAACTACTGCTTTACTTCAAAATATTTCTCATGATATCATATAGTTTAGGTATATCAAAAAACAAAAGGTTAGGATTTAAAACAGTGTTCAAGCTTTGTGTTATTTAATTTCGGGTAAGTGGCTATAATCTTAAATGATTTGGAAATTTAAAGAAAAGCATTACCGATGAACGTCTCTCGATCTCAGCATCCATAGATGTGGTACGTGTGGGTCTGAGAATAACTTTTTGTTCTTTGTAGTTCGAACTATGTAAGGAAGAAGACTGTAAAGCTCCTGTGCCACCCATTTTTGTTGAAGTTTCTGAATTGCCAGCCGAAGATGCATGAGCATGTTTTTGTTGGTGCTGATGTTGTTGATGTTGGGAAGAGGAGGATGAGGAGGAGGATGATAATTGATGTGAATGTTGATGCTGATGATGGTGATTAGATTCTCGAGAGCTAGTTGGGACATTAGACACACTTGAGGATGCAACAGTTGTGACGGAAGATGGCACCATCGCTGTAGAGGAAGATGCTACAGATGAAGACGATAATGATGATGAAGTTGTTGTGGCTGTAGCATTCGGCGTCAGGCTATTCTCACGCTTTTGTGAATTTAATAAAGAGCTGCCCACATTGGTCGCACTGCTACTTTGCTGATGCTTACTACTGCTCATGTGTGGTGCCGACGTTGCAGTGTCAGATACACCCTGTGCTAATTTATCCATTTTTAGTTCTTGCTCTTCAAGCCTATTGAAATGATTGGAACTCATTTTATGTGCATCGTTATTTACATGTAGTCCTTTGACGGTCATTATCCACGGTTCATCGGTATTGCAACCTGGCTTAGAGTCATCACTATATAAGAAAGACGATTCCTTATTGACATTTTCTTCTATATGAAACGCAATATGCAATTGCTATATACTTACGAATCAGAATTTTCAGATTCTGTTTCACTTTCATCTCCTTTCTGTAGTTTCCATTTCTTGTAGCGATCAATCAAGTCAATAAGGTACGAATTTTTCTTGGCTTTTTTAATAAAAGGATACTTCAGTAGCTCTTTCGCTGTAGGACGCTAAATTAATAAAAACACAGAGTATGAATATAAATTTTATTATATTTTACAAATACATACATTCTCTGGATCCTTGTTAAGGCACGCTTCGACAAAGTCTTTAAAGGACTTTGTGTAATTTCCGGTTAGTTGTGGGGGATTGTTTTTGGGAATAAGAAATAAGACACGCATGGGATGCAATTCGGAATTGGGTGGTTCACCTTTGGCCAATTCAATTGCGGTTATTCCTAGTGACCATATATCGGCTTTGGAATCATACATGGACTGTTTAATAACTTCAGGTGCCATCCAGAATGGTGTGCCCACAAAGGTATTTCGTTTAGATGTTGTATTTGTCAATTGACCGGCCACACCAAAATCGGCCAATTTAACATCACCCATTTCACTCAGCAACACATTGGCCGCCTTAATATCGCGATGCAGTTTCCTTTCCGAATGCAAATAGTCCAGACCCTTAAGGACTTCACGCAAAATAATAGCAATATGCATTTCCTCGAAAGAGCCAGCTTTCATTAGATCGAGAGCAGAGCCTCCGCCCAGATATTCCATAATAATCCATAGTTTTGTGCCTTTGAGGAAGGACCCGTAGTATTTGGTAACGAATGGGGAATCGCACTGCGATAACACCATAATTTCCTGTTGAATGTCTTCAATTTCATCTTCAGCTTCTTCCAAATCAATTATTTTAATGGCCACAACCTATAATTTTTAGAAGTCTGCATTAGTACCACCTTTTTGCATTTCTTATGATTTTGTTAACTCACTTGCTGTGTACGATTATCAATGCCTTTAAAAACCTCACCGAATGATCCTTTGCCAATACGTTCCTGCTTGGTGAAGATAAGCTCAGGATCAACTTTTTGCTGAGAAAATAAATATTGTTAATTTTAATAATGATTCTTTTGAGTTTTGGTTAATTAGACTAAATATACCTATTTCGTAAAGTTGTTTTGGACAAAAATACTAAATCAAGGGATAGCAATTAACCATGGCGACAAAATCAAGGTAATGTTTTTTGAAGTTATTGCATTTTCGGGAACCAATAATTTTGGGGCAATTTATATGTACATTTTGTATAAAATTATAACTTTCATTTAAAACTTCCTTTAATATATCTAGTATTTATTTTTACGTTCGAATAAATAAGCATTTTGTTCATTTTTAAGTTGTGGAAGCGTTTTTTTTTTTGAAAACCTTTATATTTTTAGAAAATTTTATTACGTTTTCGCAAATCTTTTTGGTAGCCTATTAAAACTTTTTTAAATGAACTGAAAATATTCCCTTAATAGCATGAAAAAATCTATCTTGGCAACTGTATGAAGTTTAATAAATGCATTTGTGTGTATTTGTTGGTAAGACGTTTATGCAACAAGCAAATACCTTAATTCAGAAGAAGGTGGTTAAAAAGTAAAAAACAAAATTGCGATAAAGTACAAAATATATATGAAAAGCAAAATACTGATTGATGATCTCATTTTTTGGCAGTGGAGGAGTGCCGGGAGTAAGCGAATATAGCCCTTATCACTATCATATACGAATACGTTTCAAAGTGAAAATGGAAAGATCAGCTGGCATTAATGTTTAAACAATATTTCTAAGACCCACCTCTGTCCACGACATTGCGGTGTTGTTGGCAGGCAGATTTGGAAGCGGAGTCGCTGTATCAGTTGGGTATTAAATTATATCTTCCTCTTTCGCCTTTTTCGGTCTTGCAGATACAAATACCAGAGCAGAGGCACTTCTCCCTTAATTGCTATAACAACGATCCACAGCGTCTACTTCCGTAAACATCAGCACATCAGCTTTATTTTACTTTGTGCATACACAAATACCACTCTCGATAGAATGTGTGTGCGTGTGTAGTTAGGGCTCAGCAGATGATAAGAAAAGTTGCTAGGTGTTTAATGTGATCGTGGAACCCCTTTTATTGTCTTTCGGTTATAACAATCACTAGACAATTTTGACTTAATGGGAACAGTTGACTATCTATCTGCAGTATATTGTTACTTGTGCCACTTCTTCGTGTACTGTTGTTTCGCAACTTGCTGCATTCACACCAGCAACACACACAAGTCACAAATTTGTATTATATACGTACGTATGAATGATTTTTTTTTGTTTTTTTTCTCAATACAAATTTTTTTCGCTACGTTTACAATTCGATTGAACCAGTCTTTGTCTGCTGCGGCCCTTTATTTTGGGTTTTTCCTCTAAGAATTCGATTTAATTATCTTGGAAGAAATTCAACAAACAATTACCAAGCTTGGCATAATTTTTACTTGGTTATTTCACAGTTTTCTTTTTCTATGCTCTATGCATATAAATTAGAATCAAATTTGGAATTCTTTTTCTAATCTGTGTCGAAAGCAGATCTTGTTTTACTTCTTTTTCTATTTCAATAATTTCTTCTACTTGCTTTGATTTTAATGTTTTTTATTTTCTGTTCTCTTCTCACATATTCTCTTTTGAATTGTTGTTTTTGCTCTTAAAGTGACAGCCTTTTTTGATTATCAACTTTCTTTTTTTTCAACGTTTGTGATTTTGCAGATAAGATTTGTAACAAATATTTATTTTATGTATGCACTTCTTGGAGAACGATTTTTGCTTCTGTTACAAAAAATATGGTTTAATACCCGATGCTAATAAACATTATTTATTTACGTGCTGTCAATAGCAGTTATGTAAATAATGCAAGTAACTTGCCACAATAATTCCTTTCGTGTTTTTGCCCTTTTTTTTCCTTATTAATTTTGTTTCATGTCAGTAGCAACTCTTAATATATATGAAAGATTAATGTTGTGATCTGACAATTAGCAACGCAGCCTTGCCAGGACAGATATGGAAATATATGTTGTAAAATATTTTAACATAAAAGCGCTTTATATATGATAATATATAAAGTTTGATAAAGGGATAGAACCGATCGACATTTTTTTATATAGAAATCTACTGCGCTTTCTATGTTTTTAATTTAATTTACCGTAACAAATTCTCCAGACACAAGGAAAAACAACTCTGTTTTTCTTCGTTGCTTTTACCATGTATTCGTTATTTTGACTTTTAGTAAATCGCGGTTATTTTTGACATTTAGTCGCGTTAGTTGGTTGCTTTCAGAATACGTTAGCTTTTGTTAAAAAATTGGTAATAAATTCTAATATATTTTGTGTTATAGCGGTAATATAATAAGTAAAGTGTATGTGTGTAATGGAAATAGAGAAATTTAAGTGGGTGAAATAAAATTAGCCTCAATAAAAAGCAGTCGCTTGCTAAGTAAGGTGCAAATTGTGCAGCCTCAGTGCTGTTGTGTGTCATGTCTGTAGCTTTTGTAGTTACATATAAAATAAAAATATAAATTAATGCTTATGAAATTAGCAATATATATGATGAAAGGTGCAAGATATATGATGATTTTAGTGTAATATATTAATATTATAAAAGTTTTCATTCATCCAATCATTCTTGCACAGTGTTGTGAAGAGTTGTAGAGTCGCGATAGTGTGGTGAGCTACTGTACCATATACGATAGCTGATATTTCATAATAACAGAAATGCAATGGTGGGTTTCGCAGAAAGCAGCATTCAAAGGTAAGAAGAGTTATTTGTAAAGTTTTGATTCTGAGAAGAGGAAATATTCTTGATGTCCGGTTTTAGATTACGGTTGTAGCTTCATTTACTTATTTAATTATAGTTCTTTTAAAGGATGCATGTACAATGTTAAGCGAATGTTAAGCAAAAATTAGGTTGACTAGGAATATATTAATATTTAACATTTGAATACGTTAGTTTTACCAGAAAAGGGACCAGAAGGAAAACTTTTATTCATTTAATTAAGTCAGTTAATGGACAAGAGTTCTTTCCTTGTCGGAAGTGATTATAAATAATATACAGATTATCAATTAAGATTTAATTTTACTTGCAGAGTGTTGGAAGTTATTTCTAGTTTTCGCAGGCGTTCTTATTTATAAAAATATAATTGATTGAAAAAACTTTATGAACATAAGGATTATGTACATATGTAAAATAAATTCATAGATATGAATTATTAATCATTATTTGTATGGCAGTAAGCGATTTTTCCTAACTCCATAAAATTAATAAAAAAATAGTTCTATTGCGCTTTTAAATATTACATAAAAAATTAGATTTACACATATTACATAGATTTGAACATATTTGAGTGATATTTTTTAAAACATTTTTGAAGAAAACTGAATAACCGACTTTGCCATTTCAGTTTCAAAATATTATTTGTGAACATCCTTAAATAATATCTATGTATGTATGTATGTACATTTGCTCAATTCACACGCCTTGTTGTATTTTTTAAATTTGTATTCAAAAAAGACAATCTTAAAAACAATTTACATACATACATACATATGTGCATATTATATGTAAGTAGGCATGTATTTGTTTTGGAAAATTGCCATTCAAATACAGCTTCAATTCAATATCCTCGGGTATTTTTTTATTAATTATCTGCTGTCATTTTTAATTAGTATGTACGGGCATTTCATTTCTTTTCTGCCTTAACATGTAAGGAAGTTTTAGCAACAATGATGAGTTGGATAAATTTAATAAAATGTATAAATACACAAATACAATTCATGCCGACATAAAATAAGCAACATAAATAAAATGTAAAACAGAGAACATTTCATTCATATCGTTTTTTGGAATCTTTTTAAAAAATTCTGGTCATCTGTGCTTTTGTAATCGCACTTAAATACCCAAATGCTTGTGGATGTGTTTGTGTGCATGCCCATCTATGTGTTTTATGATTATGGATACGTACACAGATATACATATACATTCATGCATACATATTTCTATGTTAAACTTTTACTGCATTTTTGAAAAATAAAATGATGACCATTTTGCTGCAGGCGTTACGTGTTATTTGCGTTTAGTCAAGCGTAAGGAGAGCCAGAGCTGTAGCAAGCGAGACACAGTTACACGTGCGAGTGCATGTACAAATCCACCAGAAATAGTTTTAATTCTTAAATATAAATGCAAATCAATGTGGTGTGGTACGAGGGTTGCTACATATAAACATACATACGGTTACATACATGCACGTAGGCAAGCGCTAAATTTGTCATGATTTTTAGCAGGTGGTGGTATTTTCAATGTGTTTTTTAGAACTAGATGAAAAAATGTATGTATGTATCTAGTAGCTGTGTTTCGCTATAGCAGCAATATATTACTAATGTCTGAAGTTTTTGCTGGGCTAAGTCCTAGCTGCTGCTGTTTTCAAGTAGCTGTTGTAGAAATGAAAATGTATTCAATATAAGGCAGCAAAAGTCGCTTAGGGCCGAAGTACTTCAAAGCAATAGAGGCTTACCTCGTATGTATGGACATGTATAACGGGTTATCTATTATTCGGCTTCAAAAGTAAAGCTAAATGAAACACTCTTCACGCTGTGATTTCCCTAAAACTTTATTTCATCCGATTGTTTGGACTTTGGCATTACACACCAAATACAGTGTCATTTAAATGACACGGTTTAGATGGATTTTAGCTGTTAACTGATATCGCATTCTGGAAACGGTTTAAGCAATGAAGTCAAATGCGGTCAGATTTTGTTGAATCCAGATATCGTATGGTTCCCAATCTTCAATAACAGACAAAAAAATCGAGTTTCATGCCGCCTTGAACTTTGAACTGACGGTTCTGGCAGCGCCATTTTCTAAAAAAAATACACCCCAATGAATACACCTTCAGACCATAAGGCGCAGCAAACAGACATTTTTTCTTCATAATCATTTCTGGCCCATATGCGATAATTTTGCGTGCTGTGAGAAATGAGCTTCTTCGCCGAAGGAACTGTAGTTCAAAAGATCAACATTGAAAGTCTCTTGTTCGAAAAATCAATCAGCACATCTACGGCCAGCCAGCCATAATTGTTGCGGTGATTGGATTTTATATGGATTGAGATATGAATTCTAATCGACGAGTTCGGATTATTCGCCAAACCTTCACGAACAGAATCGATATTTTCGACAATGTGCACTTTGCGGTGATGTTGAGGCCTGACAACATTTGCAACGCCTTATTCTTTTCAAGTTTCTTTATAATCTGTCCAATTCTTGGCACAGTAGCGTAGTTCCCCCGTAATACCCGAACAGAGGACACGTTTGAACTACCACTTTTTCAATGTTTACCCGTTCTTCGGTTCTTAGGCGATCCTTATACGCAATCGGTAATCTTTTCACTAAACACTTCAAAAGACACACATTTAACAGCTGATAGCCTTATCAGACCGATGTTTTTCAAAACACGAAATGTTTAACCCGCTACAAATGCAAACGGGTATGTACAAACTACATGCACATGTGTGTATGTATTTATATTTACTCGTATGTACTTATTTCTACGTGTATTATGACGCTTATGTTTGTGTGAGCTTAGGTGAATGTGTATGAATGTGTTTGTGTGCCCTTAACTTGTGCATACCAGAAATAAATCCATAGATTACATACATGCAGTGGAGAGGTCATACACACAAATAGAATAAATATTTTTTTGAACATATTTTTTGGGAGTCGCTTGTTTGTGTAGTATTTAGTTGCCAAATGCCAATTGAAATGCTCTTGTACAAATTTACGAGATATATTTTTGGATTTAAAAAATCATAAAACTACAGAAGAAATTGCCTTTTAGGCATGCGTGCATGGCTGTGTGTGTGTTTTATCAATTATTAATGCAGTTGTTGCTGTGAAACATGGCAGAAAGTTACATCATTCGAATCGCTTGTGGTTTTTTTCATATTTCTATTTCGCTACAAAGAGTAAATGAATGCCAATTATTAACAAATGAAATTCACGAGAAGCATTTTAAGAACTCACACAATTTTAGGTTTACATTGGCTGCAATTGGAAAATTAAAACAAAGTGCTAAACAGGATCTGTGGCAAGCGCTGCGCCGCTTAGTGGAATGTGCTGAAAAATCTGCTCACTAATTGTTGATGTTCCTTAAAAAAATACAAATGTGACAAAAAGCCAGCAAGATGTTCTGCCCACAGCAAAAGACATAATGGTATAATATTGGGAATATCAACGATTTCTACAGCCACTCAGAGCCAAAGGGCAACGGGGGGTTTTTTTTACAATGTAATTTAACTACTCTATAAAGGAAAATTAAAAACAGAATGTGGTCATTAATGCACACACACACACAGAGAGAATCAATCTAAAAGTCAGCCCCCAAGTCATTCAATTTAATTTCCCATTTGTATTCACATCATTTCAAAACATCGCATACGAGTACGTCCTTGAATCTACTGATAAATATTTATTCGTTATTCATTTATAAATGCTGTTGGCTGGAAAATACGTTTATACTGGTTTTATGATTTACTTAAGTACGAGTGCGTCTTAAAAGATTGCAATTACTCGAGTATTCTTGCACAAGTGTATTATATTCCATTTTGTAAATTGTTTGTAAATCCAAGTAAAGCTTTAGATTTAAGCTTTTTTGACTACATCAGGAGGAAATATATACAAAAAAATGAAAAAGCATATTGGATAAAATTTAAAGGAGTTTTTTTTTATTTCATTGTACTCAAGAAAGAATGTCGCTTTTTTTTTGCTTTAAACAGGCCTCACAGTCAATGATAACGAAAAGTTAGCTGGCGTTGCACATAATAAATGGAAACAGAGGAAATATTATTGCCGTATTCGTTGTGAAAAATATACAACTTAACAAGCATCACTCGATGCTTCATATTTATATTTCAAAGTAAATCTGTCGACTTTCAAGCAAATTTTGAAACTTATTTCTATTATTTTGATGCCAAGAACTTGCAAACATTATTTATATTGCCGAATGCCTTCACAGACTAATGGGTAGTGTGCTAGCCTAACCGTGCGGTGGTCGTGGGTAATGTTCTGTTTTACAACAATGAGTGAAGGTCCTTGCTACTTTCCTTGGTCAACAAAGTTATGATACAATTTCTAATTTAATAAATAAGGCAGAAATATTTATATTCTGCAAATGTACAAGCAAAAAGCTTCGCAACCGTGTATATTTTATCTAAATTGGTGGACTATAAAATTGTTAAACGTGTACCACAACTAAAGTGTCAGGGCCACTAACATATATGACGGCGAAATACACACAGCATTTAGAACCGAATCAAACAGATTTCATGTTAATGTCAGAATTTCAAAGCAAGCGAAATGCACGATTCGCGAATTCTCTTTAAACGTCTTAAATATACAAATATTGCACGGCTGCACAGTGGGGGCTTTGAAAAAAATGGAAATAGTACTTTTAGGGCCTTAAAGTCGTATAGACTTCACAGTTTTTTCTGCGGAAATTTATAAAAAAAAACCTGAAAAGTCTCAAAAAAGTTTTATAACATTAATTCCAGGTTGATACATTAACATCAGGTTGATACAGTTCTCGTATTCTTTTTCACAATAAAATTTGTGTAAATAGGAACTGTTATCACATTCAACTAAGCCACATAATAAGTGGTGATAAACACAATACACATGAGCACTGATGATGAAGGTGTTGCGGCTTTCGAAAACAGCTGCTCTGCTCTAAGTGTAAGTTGAATAAAACTGATGTTGTCTTTCCTTTGTGCCTTGGAATATGTATCATGTCTTTCTGAGATTTAAAAACAAATTTCGAACAATTAGCCTATGAATCTTAATTCAATTTAATATATTAATTCCCCTTATTCTGTAACTATTTGACAACGTCACGTCAAGACAATATAAAAATACGGCGCTCCTGTATTCCTTTACTTCAGCAATTTACAATTTCTAACAGCCCTTTGCTATATTCAAGACCTTAAAAAGTAGTCACAGGGTGTCACAAGAATTTCACTGTTCTGCACAAGAAGAAGGCAAGTGATTTATTTTTGATATTGTCTTGACGTGACGTTGACAAATAGTTACAGAATAAGGGAGAATATTTGCCACTTAAAGTGAAATGTTATTTCAAAATTGAGATTTTTCAATATTTTCAATTTAAAATCCAGACTTAAGCCCAACTAAGATGGGGCACCCGCTTAGAAATTGCAGCATAATTTCCTTTTCTTCAAAATCCTCCACTGTGTGTGTGTGTGTGTTACTATGAAGCTACACCAGAAGAAAAGAGCCCAAGACCTTTCAGCAAATTATTACACCGTATGCCGCTAAGCTCTTCACTGACTTTTCCGTCGAACCTTTATTCGGCTGTTTTTAAAAAGCCAACAGCCGAAGAAGCCATCAAATATCAAAGTAAGCCTTGACATGTTAAAAATTGTTTTCAGTATCGTTTTGCTTTCATCTCTATCTCCATTTCATCTCAGGAATTTAATAGAAATAATATTCTTGTCAGGATTAAAAAGTATACGTGATTGGGAAACATAATGGAATCGTGTGTACTCCAACTATTTGAAACAATGGAATTATTTTTTTCCTTTTGGAGAATTCAACTACAAGGACCTCCAAAGGGAATGCTTACAAATACACTTACACACGTTCGTATATTCAAATGAAAAAGGAAAATATGTTGGAAGCAAATATTACATGATCGTATATTTTAAGGATGGAAACTAGTCACATATTTCGTCCTGTTTGTTGCATGTTTATCAGAAAAAGTGTTGCTTTACATTTGACTATTTGTCGTATGAATTTACATAAATTTTTTCATGTGGCCCACAGCTTATCAGGATGCTTGATCTTAACAATACGAATATGCAGCCTTGATAAATGTTTTTTCTTCTTTGTTTGGCTGGCTGTGTGTATGTGTGTGAGAGCCTGTTTGTGCGTGTATGCCATCCTGATGACTTGTATTAGTGGTATTGAATACAGGATTCGGTATGCAAAACAAATATTTGCGTATGTGCCATTAACATTTTTCTTGACTGGATATAACTTTTGTTTGTTGTGTTGTGTTTTCTTTCCTTTTCCATTTTGCGTTTTTGGTCACACTCTCAGGCATTTCTCCTCTATCAAACCGTTTCATATTTCACTGTTTGTTTGTATAAATTTATACTCTTTTTTTTAAGTTTAAAAAAGGTACCTTCGACTTTTTTTCTATGCTTGAACATGTCACAGCATATTTGTATCCTGTCAGTATGCAAAAAGAAATACGTGCATAAATCCCCATATTATTATCACGTACCAGTTCATCTTTGTTTCATATAAATATCATTTATTTATTTATTTTTATATATGTACATATATTTTTAAATTATTTGCATGTATAGAAATAAGTTACAAGTTTTTACGCATTTACTGAAAATAAATAAACAAATGGAAATGTGTGTAATTTGGCCAAAGTTCAATAGCCTGCCTACAAGAAGGCAAGCAAACGTAAACACGGAAGCGTTTCTTTTATTCAGTTGATAAAATTATATTGCAGCCAAACTTAAGATGTGCTACTATAACAGCAGGTCTGATTTTGGAACTTTAATGCCAACGTTTCGGAAGTGCTTCTTAGACTTGCAAGGAAATTAATTCTTATATAAGTCGCATGTGTGTGTGGGTAATTCATTAAAATTATTGTACTCCCATATCTGCAATATTTTATAAAAACTGGCAGGTTTTCCTAAGAGCAACTCTAATTACATTATCGGTACTGCGGTTGTGCGGATATAAGAAAATTACTTCGTATGGCGGATGCCATATATTATAACCTCAATATTATAGTTCTGAAAATATTAACAAGTCCGAATAGACGTTTGGCCTTACTGTGCGCCAAGGTTAAAAGCTAAACCCGTGTGAAGTTAAATTTCGAAATATATAACCCCAGACACAAACCAAGTACGTTAACAGAGCTCTGTTAGCATTTTAACATCGCGCTGTTAAGCAAGTAAAATCCGAATTGAACTGGCCACATTTCTGAGCCAACCTTGAAAAAAATTAACGGAACAAACAACCAGGTCCATAGCTTTCATAATATATTAATACTTTGGTATAGCTATGCCGATAAGCTTTGATTTTGTCGTACACAAATTCGTGTCAAATTCTAGACAGGATGAGCCAGGATAATAGGAACACGGTAACTTGTGGGCGACTAGAAATTGTTTTATTTTATAGGTCTCGTGGTCCTCTATCACGTCCAATGGCCATAGCCCTTAACAGTTGGATTTTTAGTAGAGAAATTTGAATTTTAGTAAAATTTCATATATGGAATTTCTCTAGAGAATGAATTTTTTTTTAAAATGGTGACATGGAGGCTACTAGAGATTGTTAATTGTGGCTGGGGAAGCCCTCTTTCTTGCACAAAAATCCTTATATCTGAAATAATTTTGGAACTCGAATAATATCAATTTTAGTGAGGACTAGTTTCATAATTTGGTCAACAGTTGGATTTTTAATGGAGAACAGTTGGCCAACAGTTGGATTTTAGTGAAATTTCATATTCGGAGTTTCTCTAAAGGATGAATTTCTGGAAAACGGTAACATGTGGGCGATTAGAAATTGTTTTATATGGAATGTTTCCAAATAAAACAATTCCTTTCCTTTTTTGGGCAGATTTTTTATGTGGAATATCTCAGGCCGCCAGAAAAATATATTAGATGCGAGCAACTTTTCATTATAATGAGTGCGCATTGACAAGTACAGAATATGGGCTGGATATTGACAAGCCTTCAATATTTGTTAACCAGTTCAGTGTGTATTTTTAAACAGCATTTGAATCGCACGTTTCTCAGTCGATTGTACTCGTATTGAGATATTTGCAATATGAATAAGTAATAAACGGAAATAGAGAAATGAGTCTGTGCTTTATTTCTCATTATTTTATTTTAAAATGTGATTAATTCTGATCGGCTGATTACGTTCAGATGATTAAATGCCATGACAAAGACTGCAGCAGCATGTCTGAATGATATGATTACAACTCAAATGCTTTAGTTAAAAGCATTCAGTATCAGTTACCTGCTCAATGCGAAGTGGCGTATGCATACATTCTTTACACTTCTGGAATCGCCATTAACTATTTGAAAATGTTTAGCCAGTGCTTAATCTTTACTGCTCTGTTGGTCATTGTGACGGTGCCGATGTGTAAGTTTGCTTTTGTTTCTTTAATTCTCGATCATAAAATATTTCTTTAAAGCACACGGCCAGGATTCAGGTCTCATGGTGCCGCGGCCTGCAAGGCAAAGTACTGCCAAATGTTATAGCTGCGACAGTGTCGGCTCTTGTCGTACGCCCACAATTGTGACTTGTGATCAGAAATCAGCCAATGCCACTCGTTTAATGCTGGCAAAATACTTTTCAGCTGTTCCCAGTCCAGCAAATACACACTTCGAGTGCATGAAAATCAACTACAACCTGAGTAAGTTCAAGTGATTGTTCTTCCAAGGAGCTTCACTAATAAATAATCGATATTTAAAAATGTTCACTTTCCGCTGACAGAAAATGCCACCGTATTTGCTGTCAAGGGCTGTGTAAATGTTGGCGTCAATGCATGTGAACTGCATCATAGAAATATTTCATATACAACTCGTGTTTGTGGAAATTGCAACAGGAACTTGTGCAATCCAGCTGCTACATTTTCTTCCAGTGCCGCCTCCTTGATGTCGGCCATATTTGTTTTGTTGTTGTTGAAATGTTTGTACTTTTAAGACGATTAAAACTGATAAAGCTCTGGGATTATTTTTGTAATTTTTGTTAATTTTATTTCAATGCAGAGGTAATTATTTGCTTTCAGCTTTTGCCACCAATTTAACAGCCTCCTCTCTTTGTTGCTGTTGATGTTCTTGTGTTTTCGATCTACTGGAGTTGCAAGTCATTAACTAAGATTTGTCGTAGTTGCATGTGAGGCATAGTTCAGTTGAAAATTAAATATAAGATGCAGTGGGAGAAATAAATGGTTCGTTTTCTTTCGTACACAAATTTTTAGGTCTTATTAAACATCCTCATCCGCGTGCGGCCAACAATTTTTATACTCTTAATAAAAATCAGTTAAAGTGTTTTAACTCAATGGGTTTAGTTTTGTGAATGTATTTCTATACCCTTCACAAAAAAGTGAAAGAGTTTGCCATTCCGAGTGTAATTTTTTCAATATTAACATGGGACCCCTTAAAGTATATATATTCTGGATCCTTATAAATAGCGATGAAGATTGGGCGATGTCCGCCTGTCCATCGGTTTTCCCTAGCCCCCAGAAGAGGTAGAGACTTCGTTCTTGGACTGATATATTGGAAATGAACTTAAATACAGTGAGTGGTAGTGAAATTCACAAAAATCCGAAATACGGTTCCAGTGCTGGGAGGCTGACGCCTATTCGAATTCCAAAATTATTTCAACCATAAAACTTTTCTGTGGCTTCCTCAGCCACAATTTGCGGGTAGTGGCACACGTGCACTCAGCCCCGTTTTTTTTATAATGACCAAATTATGACAACTAATCCTCCAATTTTTTGAAACCTTTTTTGAAATTTTTTTAGATATTATTCGAATTTTAAAATTATGAAATTGGATTTTTAATTTTTTTGGCACTTAAAAAATTTTAATTTTTCAGATACATAAAAGTAATCATATAATTTGTTATTTTTGCTTTTTATGATTAATTATACCTACTTTATATATCGGAAAGAAGTAAATTGGTATTAAATCCCAAAAAAAGAAATCTAACAGATTTCTAGATTAGACAATTTCTGGGATTAGACAATTAGAACTTTTCGTGGTACATGAAACGGATTTTTTCTTTTTGTTTGTAAATTAAACATATTTAATATTTTTAAAAGACCTTCAGATTTATTAGAAATAGGAAGAGCTAAACTAAAAGCAGAGTACCGGCACCCACCTTCGTCGGTCTTGTCCCCCCAATACTATCCCCTCGTTTTCAGTTCCGGCGCAATGCATTGCATATATAGGGGTAATCCCCTGAGTGCTGGTCCAAGATAAAAAAGAAAAAAGTGATAACATTTTTCTGGGCTTAAATACACTTTAGCTACGCACTTCCTATTGAGATAAAATTTTGCATATCGATAGAAAATTGAAAAATAAGACGAAAATTTCAAATGGTGAAAGTCTCGGAAATGCATAGTTTTCGAGTTATGGGCCTCCGAAATTTTCATATAAAAGCGCAAGTTTTCCTAAATTTTTTTAATGTATTTAGGTATATGTACATATGTATGAACACGGAGAAGCTTTAGTTAGCGAAGCCGAAGAATTTTTTCATAAATTTTGCATATATCATAAGATTACTTCAAAACCTTTCAAATGATACCAATATTGTCTAAGTAAATTAAAAAATGTAGGAAAACATTGCATTTTTATACGAAAATTTCGGAGGTCCATAACTCGAAAACTATGCATTTCCGAGACTTTCACCATTTAAAAGTTTCGTCTTATTTTTCAATTTTCTATCCATATGCGAAATTTCATCTCAATCGGAAGTGCGTAGCTAAAGTGTTTTTGTTCCTTTTTCTGTATTTTAGAAAGAAAGAAAGAAAGAAAGAAGAAATACATTTGTGAAGGGTATTTAAGATCCGGCCCAGCCGAATATAGCACTTCTACTTGTTTTTTTTTTTTAATTTCAATTTCTTCATACATTTATCAATGCTAAGATTATATTTTCTACTTAATGGCTTTTTAAATATTAAATTTTAATCTGAGCATCAGTTTTTATTTGTAGAAAGCTTTTGCCAAAAATATAAAAGCAGTTTGTATCGGAATTTCAGATTCTCTTTGGCAGCAAATAGAAACATGATAATTGTTTGACATCAAACTCTGATGTGCTTGAAAATATATTGCAATTAAATTTATGTTGCATGTATTTTTATGTATTTGTGTACTCGTCTGTTATTATACTCTTATATTAAATTTGTTGGTAAGTGATGGTTGGTCGATGTTTAATTAGCCGACCGCAAGTGGACACAGGCGATTCCATCCATGTTTAAACTGTTTTCAAAATTCTTCCTGCCATATTTGCTTGTTTCTAGGAAACATTAATAATTACGGTCGTTCGAAAAATCTCTGTAAAATGCCATTCTTTAAAGTTTCTAATAAGACTTTGTGACAAATTTTGCAGATACAAACATTGAGGCTGTAGTTCAAAGTTAAATTGGCCATTTGGTATGAGTATGTGTGTGCGTGTGTGTGTGTTTTTGTGAGAGAGTTTTTGTGTACACGTACCTGTACGTGTTGTTTTAGAAAACATTGATGCATTTGCGTCAATCAAACTGAAAGTTAGCCATTTATCATTTTATTTCTTGCCTATCTGATATTATTATTTTGGTATGAAATGTAGTTTTCAAATTTTATGAGACGCATGACTGCATACAGTGGTACACAAAAATCCGCAGCCATTAAGTTGATTAGGGAGCAGGGATAAATAATTAGCATACATTTTCTACTCGGCATTTTCATTCGGCAATTCCGAAAAAAACTCTTTTACTTTCAAAAAGCCTACAATCATTTTCCTGAAGATAGACCTGTACAAGTGCATGCGGTACTATTATCGGTCAATATAAAACTTATTTGATTATATTGCAAATGTTTGGTCTGACTAACAGACCAACCTAAATTACGACGCAAAGCATTGTCTGGCTGTCAAAATTTCTCATGCCCATACAAAATAAATATAAGACCAACCGATATAACGCGGCGTCAACGCTTTGCAATTGGAAAATCATATTTTGACAGCGCGTAAAGAAGTGAAGTTTGTTGCAAAAGCACTCTTGTTTATTTTGTTGGTGTTAAGTGATGTAACTTTAGCTACTTTTGGGTGAGTTTAGCGTGTTCATCTCTATTTCTTATTTTTACTTAGAGTTTTTATTAATCAAAGTGAGTAAACATTACTGATTATGGCGCAACGTTAACGCTTTAATTTGGGTTACTCATTTCAGCGTAAAAGTTAAAGCCGCTTTCACACTATAAGACTGAGTCTTATGATTTTCATTCGAATTTCTCTTTTGAAAATGCCTGAGATGCCAAAAATCTAACGTATCATTACAAAACGCTTTCACACTATCACACTTGAAACAATTCATGAAATACAGAGATTTCATGAATTGTAAGCTGTTGCAAAAAAAAAAAAAACAACCCTGATAATACGAAATGTCTCAGCTTTCAGAAAATTTTCAAAAAATGGAGAGAGCCATCGGTGTGTCAAATTTTACTTAAGATCGCTTTCATACTATAAGACTTTTCATATTATTTCGAATTTTTGACAAATCTTAATACTCAGTCTTATAGTGTGAAAGCCGCTTAAGCGCTAAATTACGTTGCGCTTTGCGTCGTAATTTAGGTTGGACTGTAATGAGACTAAAATTATTTTTTTATACAAGTTTTAATTTTTAATTTAGTTTGTTTAAAGAAATTATTAAATGCCGAAATGGTTCATTGCTGGCCAATTCTTTTAACATCGTCAGCTGTTTCCACTCCTTAGGCCAGCAGCGAAAACACGGTTGCATTTCATAAAACCTACTTAAAACCAATTCAAAAAAGATCTCAAATCGGTTTTTACAAAATTATTTATCGTTTTAAAGGCAACAAAATCTAGTTTCCATTTCTAATTCCTCTTCTCCACAAATCCAAACAAGTGTAAAGGTATATAAAATGATAGAATACTATTTGCTGCCACTGTATTACTCATATGTATGTGCAGGACTACAGGGATTATTTAGAGCACATTTCTACAACCGAGAATATGTTGTCCAACAAAATTGTCTTGTTAGTTGGTTGTTCTGGTAATTTGACAAAACTCTGAAAAGTCGTCTAGTACACGAGTATGCCTGCCTAAAAATAGAGAGACTTCTTTGAAAGTTCTCTATAAAAGGATTGATGGATTTACCAACATTTTTATTTTGAGTGTGTGCCCTTGTATGTGGGATCTCCATATCAGTTGAATTAAATGGATGCATAGTAGTCGTTAGACTCGGCTTGAAAAAAGCAACTAAAAACTATGGCTGAGGCATGTTATTTTTACTTGTAGCGAAAACAAGTTTTAATGCTTTACATGGCGTAGAGGCTCATCCATCCTTTTGTGCAAAACTTCAATCGTACAGCACAAGTTACGGTTGAAGGATAAGAAAAATTGATATAAGATATTGGCCAACATCAAATTGCTTTTCAAACTTTAATTGTCGGCTCTTTAACTTTGAGACTTGGCAGCAAAATACGTGTTTTGTTTATTACAACGACAAACAGCAATTAACGCCTGTAGGTAACTGATTGTCTAATATTCTGTGGCGCAGCTATTGAATCTTCCTCTTGAGCTCGATTTAAATTGTGTTTTATTTTTTATTGAAGCAGAGGTCGTAACTTATTTAGGGATTTTTCCAGGCAACTTTTAAATTTGTCATCTAATCAGCAAGTGCTTGAATTTTATTTGTTTGCTTTGGCTTATGCAGCTGGTGTAACAAATTGCAGCCGCTGTCTGTTCGTTTATTCCTGAAGTAAGGAAATATTTTCTGCGTGGCTTTCCAAGTTGTCAAAATGTCAATTGCAATAATTTTCGTTACTGAGAAAGTGTGTGTGTGTGTGTAGGATAAAATTCCAGTACTTGCATATTATTATTTATCACTGCAAGCTATAAAGAAGTATTCGTTTTATATAAAAATTGTGAACTAAGAAATGCAATTGAGTATGTCGTAGGTTTTTTTTGTCATTGTTAAGCTGTTTCAAGCTCTCATTAGATTGTTTAATTAAATATTCAGCCTCAGAGGTAAATTTTTGGGTTTCATGTGCACCGACTGCCGTGCATTATTTCAGTAAACATGCATGTGCATGCACCTACACTCATATTTATGCATACAATTTCTCGTGGCAATAACATGAGCCATCATAATAGTTTTTGACAGCTGTTGTTTACCGCATAGTAGACTTTTGTTGCAGCTGAACTGTACTGTTGTCAATGCAGCCGTACCATAAATACTTGAGCTTCTGAGAATTAATAGAGTTGAGTTGTTATTATGGCCGTAATGTTTTATTGCATCCTATTTGCACACAAGTGAAATAAACAGGTGAACTTGAAAGGTTTTCTAAAAGTTAGGGATTAAAATGTCTCTGAATAAATTATGAAAGATGTGATCTTCATTCAAGTTTTAAGTTGCCAAAAAAATATGCAGTTATCCGTGTCGAAGTAATTGTGGAAACTTATTGTAAGTCTGTGCAGAGGATTGGCAACAGAGTATGACTTAAGATGTGCTGTAAATAGGAGTGTGTACAATGCAAGAATGAGATTAACTCATACACGCACTGTGGAGGCATAGAGATAATATGGATTCTAGTACATCAGGGAATACCGGGATATGTTGAAGCAGATAGGCTAGCGAAGATGGGAGCATTAATGGCAAGCATCACAATAGGCAGTCCGAAGCCATTTCAGGTCTTTAAGAACGAACTACAACGATGGGCTATAGAATTGCATACAAGAGATTGGCAGCACTCTACCGTAGGTAGGGTGACTAGGATTCTATGGGGGACCCAGATGGTAATAGCACAAAGGAGATCCTAACATTGAGTGGGCCAGCACTACGGAGATGGGTTTATTTAATAACAGGACATACAAAGTTAAGGAATCATCTGGCACGAATGGGTATCGTTGGCGATATAACATGCAGGGCCTGCCAGGAAGAGGACGAGACACTGGAGCACTACTTGTGCTACTGTCCAGCTTTTAGCCAAGTCAGAGGGCAAACATTTGATCAGGAGATTATACAGGGGATGGAATTTCTTAGTGGCTCTAATTGGAGAGACTTAAGGAAGTACATTGAAGAAACTAGGTTCTTAACATAATCAAATTCAGAGGTTTCCATGGTATCGGTGGAGGCTTCCTACAGTGGAATGGGAACTCCTTATTATAGAGCGCTCAACAGGCCTATGAGGCCTAAGTGTAATCCTGGACGGATTGGGATAACTTATGCCCCTCTCTTCAACCTAACCTAACCTAAATAGGAGAGTCACCGTTCTGGTGTAGAGGGATCTGAATATTTTCGAAAAAAAGAACAAGTCAGGGTCGCACTTTAATTTTATTGTATGACTGACAACAAAAATAATTATTTAGAAAAATCTGGATATATAATTCTTTTGGCGATAAAATAGATGTTGGTAAAATTGTACCTCTTCTAGTCGACTGAAAATATAACGGAGTTTTTTTCCTTTTTTGAGAATAAAACATTTTTTTTTTTTTTTTTTTTAGGAGTAGGACCAGCACTCATATATGCAATGGATTGCGCCGGAACTGAAAACGAGGGGATGGTATTGAGGGGTCAGATTAGGAAAGATGAGAAGATAGACAGTTGTTTTTGTAGATATTTCAACCTTTTACTTCGCTGGCTAATTTTTACTACAGGGGCGACGAAGGTGGGTGTACATGATCCTGTCAGTCGCTCCCAATTATGTTCAGTGACCAGTGACTATGCCTTCATCATTGAAACAGGCTGGCAACAACTAACACAACCACGCACCAATGCTGATCAGAAGAATTCAACACAATATTTCATGACTCAGAGCGGGCTCGAACTCACGACCCTCTGTTTCATAGTCTCGTGTTCTACTACTTCAGCCAACAGCACCCACAGTTTCGAATTGCCTAGAGGCTTTCATTTATTTGAATGTGTTCCAGTTATCGAGATATTTAAATTAAGGAGCAGCGCAAGTATTAGGAACTCCTTTTGTGACCGTCTTCATATATCTGTTACCACTGCCGTATGCTGTTCCATTGTTCCGTTCGTGTGTATGTGCATGTGCGTGTATGTGTATGTGTATTGTATTTGGATTTATGTTTTCCCTTTTACCACTAATAGAGTATAAGCGTGAAAGTTGGTGGCATTAAATGACAGTAACTGTCTGTTATTTGTCATTTATGCCACAGTGCCACGCTGGCAATTAGATGTTATTTAATATTAATACGAATGCGATTATTTTATATGTTGCATGGGCGGGCGGATTCACACAAGTAAACAAATATCTTTGTATGCGAAATTTGCATTTGGCATGTATAAATGAAGGATTTGCATATATTCACTGCAATAGTGCTCGCTTGAATGATATGGCAGGCTTTAATGCGCAAAATTTCGCTCCAATCAATAATTTTGAATCATAGTGTAGTTATAAAAAATGTCGGAGTGCATTCTGTTTAAAAAACAGTTAAAACTTGCATAAAAAACTCATGGCAATCAAATGTAACAATTCTTTTCATAAAAGAATAAATTTTATTCACAAATACCCAGACACATTAAGGCAAATGCCAGTGACGCATTTAATATTTTTACCTGTCTTTACAAAAAACATATATTTTTTAATTAAATATCTAGATGAGCATATTTTCGATTTATGCATTGAATACATTCGCCAGGTGCCCATTATACGACTACAACTGCCGCTGGCAGCAGTTGTCGCTGTGTAGTCACCTGCTGTATTACAGTGAAGACGAAAATATTATAATAATAATGACGTAAAAATGTTTAATACAAATCTTTTCACTTGCATAAAAATCTTGTTTACCATTCTTTTTGTCAAATAAAATGTTTCCTACTGAAATTTGAGAAAAATAACAAATGAGTTTCTGTATTTCCTGTTATTCGTTACACAACAAATTTTAAGATGAGAACAAATTTGACTTGTTCTGCTTCTATTAGCCATATAAAACAGATTCTTCTGAAAGGAAATGGGTATATCTATGCCCCGCTGTGTACGTGTGTGTTGCTAATAGAAAACTGAAGCGAAATTGATAGATTATGACTGCTTGGTTCTTCACAATTCTTATGCAAAGAATTTGAACATGTTTTTAGAGTTGTGCATATTTACACAAAAATGCCTATTAAATTATGTAAATTTCTTCATTATTGCTGGACAATAAGACACTTGAAAGTGTACTGCAAAAACTTGTGTGGAAAAGTGCAGATAGTTTAATTAAGTTCTGCACCGCCATTTGCAATCAATACAATACCATAGATTTTTCATACTATATTTTTGTTTCTGTAGCTCATTTTGAAAATGTTTTTCAGCTTTTCTATTTGCTGTTGCTGCATTTGCTTCTGCACATTTCACTTGATTTCTCTCAATATTTTATGAATTTTGAATGTCTGATTAGTTTCATAAACAAAAGTTGCAAAAATAACAAAAGACATATGAAGCGGAACAGGAAGAAGTTGTAATATCGAACAACAATGGCTGTTTGGCACTTCTCTTGTTTTCGTTTTTTTCTTAAATTTTTTCATACGATTGTTATTGATGTTATTGATGTTGTTCGCTTTCATGTCTTTTGCGGGTTATTAACTTGTCCTTTTAGCTAAAATCATAGTGCATTGCCAAGAATTTTGTTTACATTAAAATGTTTTCAAGTGAAAGAAGCAAATAAAGTTGTAGAGTTTTAAATCCGGGTTGTAGTGAAGAGAATAAATAATGTTGTAGGTAATTTTTGCAAAATTCAAAATTAAAATGTATTGGAAAATGAGTGATCATTCATTATCAAAGATCTTGAAGTTCTTTGGATAACAATTTACCACAGCTGACAGTTTCTGACTATTCGCTTCACAGAGTTAATTGCTTTAACGTAACGTTAGAAAATAGTTAGAACAAGGGACTCCATAAAATGCGCTTAATTTATAGATAGAATTTCCAAATGTGTTTGCTATTGACTTTTTCCAATTTCTTTTAGTAATTTAATATTTTTAGCGAATTTATTTCCATTAACAATTTAACAATATTGTAATGTAAAGCTAAGCCACAGCCATAAAGTACCCCACAATATAGTTTCGAAAACAATGCACAAGGAACAATGAAACTAAAATATATTTATGTGCATTAAAATATATCTTTGAATATTTGCAACATGCTGCTGCCCACTGCCCCTTAGTAGCGAGGCAAGTGGAAGAGTTTTTTTTTGGCTCTGGCTTTTTTATGCTGCTTGAAGTCTTGAGAGAAACCAAAATGGCCATAAATTCAAATTTTATCATGATTAACAAAGTAAAATGCATTAAAAAAATATATAGAACTAAAGTTTCTCTGTAGTTGTGCATTTTTATGGAAATAAAATTCCTTTAAAGTGGTTTCACTGTGTAGAAGAAGATGAACCAGAGAGAGAGAGAGAGAGAGAGAGAGAGAGAGAGAAAAAAATGGTAACCAATATTTTTGTTAACACTTTCACAACAGAAATAAACCATAATGGTAAATGGAAAAATAAAGCAACAACAACAAAAAAAACTACTACTAAATGACACTTTAATATTTGGAATATTTATAAACAAAAACACAAAAGAGATAGAGAAATTACGTCCTTAAACTTGAAGGGCATAAAAGAAGAAGCACAAAAGGTAATAGAGTATAAAACTGAAGTTGGAAAAAAAGAAAAGAAATTACTTTCGCAATTTCCTCCTTTAGGAAAAATAATAATGTCTGCTCTAGAATATTCCGTTAACTAACTGCCGAGTGGCAGCATGAAATGAAAAAATTATTTATTATTTTTAGACGATGTGTGGAAGGGAGAGCACATACTCCGCCAACTGTTTATTGCCTTAACAACCAATTCAAAAAAAGAAGAAAAAAAAGAAACAGCAGCGAAAAGCCACATTGCCACTTTCGCTTATTTGTGTACGAGCGTTTCTAGCTCATTCTGCTGCCACTTAAATTTACATACAGCGGAAGTCAAATTGCTATGCGACTCCCTACTGCCTTTTCCATTACTAAGAAGCATATATGGGTCTTTCCACTGGCACAACAAATTCAAAGTTCCTGAAAACACTTAGTTTTATCGTATTTCGACAAAAAAACAATCAAATTTAACTAATGAAAAACATTTCAAATATACACATCAGCCATTTCGAAAACTTCGAAGGCAAAGTCCCAAAAAGACACTTTTATCATTTGAATATTTTTTTGCACGTTTCGTTTAGGTAAAAGTCTTAATGCTAGGCAATATTAATTGGATTTTGCTGTCTGAAATTTTTGTGACTAAAGCATGCATATTAATATATGAGATTGCAAATAACATTTTTTACTTAGCAAAATAGCATATTTCAATGTTGCTTACACAAGCACGTGCAACATCGGAGATGCAAATACAGTACATATTTGAAAACTTTTTCATAGCTGAATGAATATATATATATATATTACGTTCAGAGGATGCTTACTAAGGCCGCTTAATTGCAATTTCTTAAGAAGAGCAACAGAACAGTCTAAATATCAGGATGGAAAAATGTCACGTGCGACATGTCCAGTGCGAGTGTGATTGAAAAGAAGTACAGTAAAAATTCGATAATCCGGACTCCACTAATCCGAAATATTCGGTAATCCGGACAGAATTTTGCAGATCGATGCGTATTCTATAATCCGAATTGATTGCAACTCTACAGTCCGGATTGAATGAAACCCGTTTTTAATTATTTTTTTATTCAAATCACAGCATACTTTGAAAAATACAATTAGAATGATATGAGTATATAAGAACATGCTTTTTTAGTTTAGTATTGATGCAAGATGCCTTCAGTGAAGAGAGCACACAGGACTTTATCTATTTTAGATAAAGTAAAAATGGTTGAAGAAATTAGTAAAGGTATGAGTGGAAGGGTGTTGGCCTTAATAAATACATATATGCGTAGTAACCCGGATAAGTCGCTAATTCGGATAATTCGCTAATCCGGATTGGGGTCTGCAATCAACTATCCGGACTATCGAATTTTTACTGTATAAATGATTTTTGAAATCAAAACCATTTTAAAGCGCAAAACATTCGAAAATTATTCACATTCATATATTGGCCGAGGTGTTGCTGAAATCAGCATTTTGACCATTGGCAGCAAAATTATCGTCCAAGTTTATCACGTACGATGATCCTGTAAACGTCAAATTGATATTCACAATAATTACAGGGGGCAAGTGGGTTTTATTCTGACTCATTTCCACTTTAAATGCTTACTATGGGTCACATGCGACATCATGGAAATGCCCATCTGCAACATGTATTTTTCTAATATTTACAAAAAGATATTCGAAAATGAAAAAAAGCATTAGAAGAGATTTTACTAAAAGCATGTGTAACATTTCAACAGTAGCTGCAACTTTCCACAGTGTTACACCCGCTTTATTTATTTTTTATTTTTGTTGTATTTAGAAAAATACATGAGAAATCTTTTCCATTGTTTTGCTGAAATATGAAACTACCAGGTTTTATTTTCGGCTACCGCCTTAACAACCAACTTGCCGATACATTTCGCTGTTCTTTGATCAAAAACTAAAACTTTTCCTTAAAAGTTCAATAAAAAATATCTGTTTCATTTTGTCAATGGTACGAGTGTATTGTTTATTATACACTGGCGTTTCCAGGAAATGCCAGTTCTAAAAACTTACTAAATATTACAAAACTCTAGAGTTTCCCAACATGTTGAAATGAGTTTGGCGATTAATAAATAGTATGAGATGTGACAATCGTGGTTGTGTCAGAATATATTTTTATACGAGCATGTTTATCAAAATCATTCAATAGAAAAATTTAAACTTTTTTCTCGCTTTTGCTCCATGCAAATTAGCCTACATTTTAAACTGGCAAATGTCATCCAAATCCGTTGAACGGATCCCAGCTCACAAACATACAAACTTTCACATATTTAATAGAATCCTTTTTTTTGTGTGCAGTTTTTTCATTTTTACAGTTTAAAAAATAAAACTGAAAATAAGAATCAAATTATGGCAACGCTGGTTATGAAACATTTCCAAACTCTATTTGCAATTGTTGCAGGTCCAAGGACTTTCCATTTCCTTTGTGTATTTCATTCAAACAACACTAATGATGAGATCAGATCAGTATATAATAACGAGTTTTAAAAAAATTTTCTAACAATTTGTTGATGCCAGAATTGTAAAATGAATGTGTGTGTACACTTTTTTGTATTTAATTGTATCTTTTTTATTTTATTTTAGAGATTCAGTAATTCTCCGGCGATTTGCACACATCCTTTCCACCGAAAAGAATGTGTTCAAGTTTCGCCATATTTTATGGAGTCTCTATGCCACTCGCACGTTGCAGCATGTGTTTGAGTGTGTGTGTGTGTTTTTGCTTGTGTATATGTTTACAAATATGATTGTGAATAGGGAAGCACTTGTGAATAATTTTTACTCAGCAACGTAAACTAGATTATTTTGCAAGATAATGATTTTTGCTTATTTGCATTTGTTGTTTCAAATTTATCGTTGTTGTAGTTGTTGTTGCGTTTGTGTTTTCTCCATTATTTTGCTTTCAAAATTTTTAAGTGTTCGAAAGTGCAAAGCAGAGTTAGCAGAACTCGTTTAAGCTTCCACATTCTTTCAGGAGCACGTAAAGCACATACAAAATATCAAAACTTTTTACACAGAGACCGTGAATAAGATTTACTTTGATTCATATTTTTTTTGTCGGTGAAATTCTCAAACTGCAATAGAAAAGCGTGAACCACAATTGTTTCTTTAAACAGCAGAAGTTAAAAAAAAGTTCATTTGCGTTAGTTAAAAAGCTAGTTTTAGCAGATAACAGAATATAAAGTTACATGGCGTGCTGTTTATCAGTTTGTTTTATTTAATTTAAAGAACTGAGTTTAGTAAATGTGAGAGTATATTGAGGCGGGAGCAACTAAAGGAAAGAGTAATTAAAACATTAATCACTAGAATTTAGTTATTTGCACTCGGCGACATTAAGTTGCCAATGCAGATATTAAATGACATCCGAAAGGGTTGCTCTTTCCGGCGAATAAAGCACTACAAATTAAATATATTTGTTGAGGTTTTAGCTAATCTGTTTGTCTGCATTTCATAGGTGCTAATGCCAACTCATCATAGATCTTTAATTATCATGTTCAAAAACTTTTCAAACTCGAATGCTCAAACACTTTGAAGCTGGAAATAAGATGTATAAGGATTCACAGAAATCGGTTGAACAGAAGTTGTTGAATAATTATTGGCTTTCAGCTATAATAGAGTAGAGTAATTGAGCTTCCGAAAATAAAACTTGCTAACAATCGGCTTAATTTCTTAAATCTTCCCTAATGCCTTCCACAAACTCAATCTGACAACTTTTATTTTCAACTGACCTCAATGTCGTTAGTGCGTACATAATAAAATTATTTAAAATCAATTTAGCAGTGTTTCTTACTTAAAATCTTTGTTGTAATTCTAATTTAAATAACTTCATAAGAGCCATAAATATTCCCAGAATATTTGACAAAATTACTTTGTATTTTGGCATGGAGGCGTATGAGTGTTATGAAATTATTATTCCTTGGCACTTCATATTCAGATTGTTTTGTTGTTTACACGTAAATAAATATTAAGAAGTGTATGACTTTGTAATAAATTAGATTTTGTGGCAGGTTCTCTGTCTCTCTCTCTCTCTCTTTTAAGACTGAAATAAAATTTAATTTTTCAACTCATAAATCTCAGTGTTACAATTGTAAAATTTTTGC
The DNA here is from genome assembly GCA_951800035.1 of Linnaemya tessellans. Lineage (NCBI taxonomy): Eukaryota > Metazoa > Arthropoda > Insecta > Diptera > Tachinidae > Linnaemya > Linnaemya tessellans. The sequence continues at coordinate 2,027,041 of OX637533.1, read as the reverse complement.
AATTTTAGTGTGTGGATGTTGTGTTGTTTGGATTGTTTTTTACATTCTTTGGTTGTAAAATAGCCATTAAAAGCACAGACATACATATTTATAAAAAAGCCCACAAGACAATATTATTTTAGTTCTTGGAATAGCACCCCCACTGCCTGATGTTCACTTGTGACAACCGCTACATTAGAGTTTATATTAGAGTTTATCTGTTATCCGTTAAGAGACAATCTACATATTATATTGAATTAAGATTATATAGGCTAATTGATCGAAATTTTTAATTTAAATCTCAGAAAGACATGATAAATATTCCAAGGCACAAAGGCAAGTCAACATCAGTTTTTGTTATTCAACTTACACAGCAGAGCAGAACAGCTGTTTTCGAAAGACGCAACCCTTTCATCATCAGTGCTCATGTGTATTGTGTTTGTCACCACTTATTAGGTGGCTTAGTTGAATGTGATAACAGTTCCTATTTACACAAATTTTATTGTGAAAAAGAATACGAGAACTGTATCAAGCTGATGTTAACATGTTATTGTTATAATACCCGTGTTACCGTTTGATTATTTTTCTTCATGTCCCATTTTTCTGAATTTTTTGTTCCATCATACCTAAGTCAAACTTTTTTGGTTTGAATTTTATACTTAAGTACATGTGAACGTTTTTCCAATTACATTATTTTTTTTTTTTAGGAGTAGGACCAGCACTCAGGGGATAACCCCTACATATGCAGTGCATTGCGCTGGAACTAGGAAAATAGATTTTGGGAAGGAGGATATAGGGAGTAGTGTCTGTGGATATTCGACTTGAATCCCCTCAAATTGTAAGTGGTGGGGAAGACATCTGCAGGTAGTTTATTCCACATACGGACTGTTCGGCCAAAAAACGAATTTTCTCTGTAATGCGTAGTGCGATTCGTTGGTATATTGATCACAAACGCATGCGCTCTTGATGAAAAACGCGTTGAGCGTAAGAAAGAATGGGTTTCAGGAACAAGTTCCCTAATATCACCAGAGCACATCCCATTGTAGTAACGATAGAACAACGAAATGCACCCCACATTGCGATGATGCTCAAGAGAGTCAATAGAGTTGGCTACCTTACTGTCTCCGATGAGTTTCATCGCCCTCTCCTGTACGCGGTCGAGTAACTTCAAAAAATAGACTTTGAAGCACCGGCCCAAACATGAGAGTTGTATTCCATCTTCGGTCGGATGTAAGTGGTGTAAATATTAAGAAGATCAGAAGGGGTGAAGTATCTCTTGCACCGTCTTAAGAAGCCAAGGCACTTGAATGGTTCTTTTGCGACCTGAAAGACATGTTCCGTCCATCTGACATCACACTGCATTTTATTTTCATGCCCAGAACATCAAGAGCCCCTGACTCCATAATACTTACACCACCCATAGAAACAGATGAAGCAGCATGGTCATACGTACGTCGATGCGTAAGCATACAACACTGGGTGTTACGGGCATTAAAATCGACCCTGTTCGCCTGACCCCATTCGGAAATCTTCGCGAGGTCACTATCCAGAACGTCATTCATAAACTGCCTCCTCGTCTCGATTTCAGACGTTGACGGCCTGCAGTTAAATGAATAAGAATGCGAAAGGCTGCTATCATCTGCGAAAGAGTAAATAGGACAGGAAGTTTGGGAAAGTAGATCGTTAAAAAAAATTAGAAATAGAGTAGGAGAAAGAACGGAGCCCTGCGGTACCCCTGAGTTGACTCTGAACTCATCGGATGAGATCCCATCTATAACAACTCTTATAGAGCGATCCCTGAGGAAGCTCGATATAAACCGAGAGAAGGTGTCTCCGACACCAAATACAATAAATTTGGACAGGAGTGATCCATGCCACACTCTATCTGTTTTCTATTATATAACAAACAAAATGTTCTCCAAACTTGGCTTTAAAAGTACACGTAAAAATAATTTTGCTGCCAATTTTATTAAGAGTTTAAGAAAATATATTTTTATTGTGCACATTTGCATAAAAATATCTCTTAAACCATAAGTGGTTCATCAATATTCGTGAACGATAAGATATTTAAAAGTGTACCACAAAAATATGTGTGACGTATTTACATTTCTAACCCTCTTAAATATTTTAAAACAATGCTAATCTCTACAGTGCTTTCAATTCTCATTCAACCCTTGATTTTGTTTCTTATGGGTTTTTAAAAAGTAGTTAGTTTTGGCATAATCATAATCATATATACCCAACCCTCTCCATTACACCACACACACACACATACACACACACATACATGAAAGCACTCTTAGATATGCACACCGAAATGAAATTGTTAATAAAACTTGTAGAAGCAACACCAACAAAAATGACAACAAAGCTAAAACAACTTTTACAAACTCATGGCTTAGACAAAACTATTATAAACCTATTTGTCAAGAACATTTATCATTTCACACTTTCTGGTATTGGAGAGAAGAAGAAAAAAATGATAATAATAAATAAACAACAACAATAAGACCATTAAATAATAATTTGAACAACACAAGATGCAAAAACAATAGCAACAAATGGAAAATACAGCAGGCAGCAGGCCAACTCATGAATGTAAAAACATTGAATCAACACGAAATGTGTAAATTAATTTTATCTCACAAACACACACACACACGCACACACATACGCGCACACACACACGCATGCACAATATAGGAGGTTTTGGTTGGATATGAAGGAATTTAATTTTACAATACAATATCCTATGGCGCTTCAGTTAATAGTTCCCGGTTGTAGAGGGACTAATATCCTCCGGCAATTCGTTATCAACACACTCCAGTCGGACTGACGTACACTCTATAGCTTTCGATAGAATTCACATTTTAGACTTCGTTCTGTGATATAGACATTAAAATTAAAGTTCAGAGTGAGAAAAATGTTTAGTAGTGGTACAAGCTTTTCCAAAAAAGGTAGGGAAGATGCGAGTGACGACGGTCGTCCTGGACGCCCCAAACGATGAAAATGATGAGTAAATGGAAAAAAGTTGTTACGGAGAATCATCGTATGTCGGTGGGCTCATACGATGCAATTTTTGCTTTTTTGTTGACATTTTTGACACGAATTGTGTGACACCGAAGTTTGATTTTTTCAATCAAAAACAGCACCGTAATCAGACCTCAGCCATTGTATTCACCCGACATGCACTCCTGCGATTCCTTCCTGTTTCCAAGATTCCAGAGAACCATGAAAGGCCAGCGTTTTGGAACGATTAAGGAGATTAAAAGCGAATCGGTAAGAGAAATACAAAAAAAAAATAGCTCTGGTTCTGAAAGGGTTAAAATGATCTCAACGGCTGTAAAATTAAAGACATGAATCAAGCAAGTAAAACTTGTTCATTTACTTCGGGAATTGCATTTATACACACTCACACACACACATTCACACTTACACACACACACACACACAAAATACATAGCAACGGCTCCGTCGAGATTATGTTGTCTTGAATACTTCATTTAACCAGATTAATGTACATCATCATTGTTCATGGCCCAGTCCGTCAGTGAATTATCGAAACGGCTTTTTCATATACTCCAGGATATTTTTAAATAGCCACTGGCAAATGTTGCAAAGCGTTGCAGGCTTGCACAATCATTCCATGTGGGTTTCCCTTGAATAAAAACAGTTTAAAAACAAATTAATGTTGTTCAGTTCGCATTCTTGTACTATATATTTTAAAATAATGAAAAGTTTCTTGTCACAACAATAGATAACTACAGAGGCGATAGTGTTAGACCGAGGCCACGCAATGAGCGGTGAGAGGCAGAGCGGCGAGTTTGAGCGGCAAGTGGCTTTTCTGAGCGGTTAGTTGTTAAAATGCCAGTGTCAAGGTTATATTTTTATTTTGAAAATTTGGCAATCTATCATGCCATAATAACGGTCGGCTTTGTACCGATAAAATTATAAGCTCAGCATTTACTTTTGCCATGTTTATACTTCGCCGCTCAGAAATCAACTGAAAATTACAACAAATTCTATTCCTGAGCGGCGTCGCTTAGCCGCTCAGAAATGCCAGTAGTTAATAACTGTATGTGCGAGAACAATTAAAATACTCAAATTTCAGCAATTAAATTTTAAAATTTTTAAATTTTAATTGCCAAATTTGTGTTAATGGGTTTTTTTGTAATTTGATACTTTAATGTGTGTGTGTATTTTCCCACGGTTAAATAGGGATCTTCACATTGTTGTTGTTTGATTTTTTATGATGTTGGGGTAGGCGTGGGAATTTTTGTCTGTCCATATGAGACCTTGGGAGTTTGTGTCTGTCCGTATGAGACCGTGGGAATTTCTGTCCGTCCATATATGGGGGGTAGTTTGGTGGAGGGGTGCTGTAGTAACCAAAATGAGTTTGTATAAGTGAGCGTGAGACCGTGGGAATTTTTTTCTGTCCATATGAGAGCTTGGGAGTTTGTGTCTGTCCATATGTGACCTTGGGAATACATGTCCGTCGGTATGTGAGCGTGGGAATTTCTGTCTGTCCATATGTGAGCGTAGGAATTCTGTCTCTACATGGGTGCTATGGCCTAATAGAAAATAATAAATTTTTAGTATCTGACACAACATTTTTTAGGAAGTACAATATCTCAAAAGTGTTGTATAAATGGATGGCCCTAATGTTTGTGGTTCGTTTCTTCTTGCTGGAGTGAGATTTCTTCTTTTATTTTTTAGCTTGTTTTTAATTGTGGTGTGTGTTTACTTAAGATATTTTTAATTTTGGTGTGTGTTTACTTAAGATATTTTGTCCAGCAATTCAGTTATTTCTTTTTTGTGTGCAATGCTTGAGTGTGGGGGAATAATTTGATTATTCTGATCTTGAAGACGTTGTGAAAAAAATTACTATTGCAAAATATTGAATTTGATATTTTGTTTATTTTATACATGACGATCATCGATGGATTTTATTTGGGGATCTGGATGGTGGTGCGATTTCTGTATTTTGTAGAATATTAATATGTGTGTGTTTTTGTGTTCTGAGTGGCGATTGGAATGTCTGCCTGTCAGACAGGGGGTGTGTGTGTGACGATTGGTGAGTCTGTGTGACAGTCCGCTTTTTTGTTGCTTTCCTGGATTTAGCGCAAGTGGGTCAGTATGAAATGAAATAAATTTGTAGATATTTATGTACGCATATACATACAAACAAATAATAAGCGTTTATTCGTTGTGCCCAAATATTCCCTTGACCATTTGAATGAATGAACCATTGTGTTTATTTGTTTGTGTGTTCTCTGAAATAAATATGTATATAGGTGTTTATTTGAAATAAAAGACATTTATTTTAATTTTTATAAGCATTTATTTAAAAGTTTGTTAACATTTTCATTTTTAAGTAAAATTGCATTCCTTAAGGCACAAACACCATAGTCGTGATAGCTACAATAGAAATATGTTGAATGGTTAGTTTCCATTTGTTTAAAATTAATGCAGCCAATGTCTTCAATGTTATAAACTGTTTGATGAATCATTTTTTCTAGCCATTTTTTCCGCTGAAATAAGTATTTTGATTACAATTAAAATAAAAAGCCATTAGTTTTTTGTTTTAATTTTTTAGATGCATTTATTTATAAATTTTTCAGATATTTCACTTTTAAAGTAAGTTTTCCACCGAACGAGCTGCCTCATCCAAAATTGCATCGTCCGAGTTTTCATACATTGCCAAAAATATTGGCAAATCGATTGGTGGGATAATTTCCACACTGATTATATCAACAAGTGGGCGATGCGTTTCTTCAAGCTGTTGAGAGTTTATTGCAAGTAATGCATCCTCATCACCTTGCAATAGCGTCTCGAACTCTTCGTCTTCTTCAGTTCGGTGCTGAGTATTTAGCGAGAGAAATAACTCTTCGTCCCCTTCCAGGTGTCTTTCGAATTCCCGCATCATAACTGCTTTAGCCCAGTCTTTTCGAATCTGACGCATGACCCTTTTATATAGAGGTGTCTTCCAAATGGAGGGCATTGTTGAAATGAAATAATGATAGCATTATAAGTTAACAAGTAGATTCGCTGAAAAGTTCTCTTTTTTCTTTAGCTACAAAACTTTTGTAGTTTATCATATACCACAAAGTTTTGTCTACGTAGCAGTTTCTTTTGCTACAAAATTTTGCAGCGTCTCTACATACATAAGCATGCCAACGTATTCTGTGCATATCACTTATCCAAATGTTTTTTTACATAAATATTGTCCACGTAGCAGTTTCTTTTGCTACATAATTTTGGAACGTCTCTACATGCATAAGCATGCCTATGTATTCTGTGCATATCACTTATCAAAATCTTTGTTTACATAAATATTGTCTACGTAGCAGTTTCATTCCCTTTAACATTTTGTATCGTATATGCATGCATAAGCATGTCTCTGTACTCTGTATACATAACATTCCGTTCAAAACTTTGTAACGTATCTGCATGCACAAGCATGTCTCTGTACTCTATACATATCACTTGTCAAAATGTTTGTTTACATAAATATTGTCTACGTAGCAGTTTCATTCCCTTAAACATTTTGTATTGTAGAGGCATGCATAAGCATGCCCCTGTACTCTGTATATATCACATTCCGTTCAAAACTTTGTAACGTATCTGCATGCACAAGCATGTCTCTGTACTCTATACATATCACTTATCAAAATGTTTGTTTACATAAATATTGTCTACGTAGCAGTTTCATTCCCTTAAACATTTTGTATTGTAGAGGCATGCATAAGCATGCCCCTGTACTCTGTATATATCACATTCCGTTCAAAACTTTGTAACGTATCTGCATGCACAAGCATGTCTCTGTACTCTATACATATCACTTATCAAAATGTTTGTTTACATAAATATTGTCTACGTAGCAGTTTCATTCCCTTAAACATTTTGTATTGTAGAGGCATGCATAAGCTGTATCTCATATACCCGCTGAACTTCTAAAACTACTTTTTTAAAATTTTACAACCAACGATTTTTGTAGCTACAAGTTACTAACTATGCAAATACTGAAAACTACTTTTTGAAATGTAGCGTACTAGACCATACTAAACATTTTCACGAATTACTGTAAGTCAAATTTTTTAAGATTGAAGTCAGTACATTTTTGTATATAAAACCAATAAGTCGTGAATATTTCTAAACTCCTTGTGTTTTAAAAAATAGAACTTTTTTTATATTACAAACTAAAAACAATATATAAAGGCATTTATAAGTTGTTTCAACATATATATATATATTAAGGTTTTTTCAATAAATAAATATAAAAAAAAAAAAATTAAAAAAAAAAAAAAAAAATGAGTTCTTCAGTTTTCCGTTGTAATATCTGTAATAAGCAATTCAGATACCAAAAGTGCTACTTAAATCATTGCAAAAGTCATGTTCAACCCCAAGATGTGCAGCAGTCCGTACAACCCCAAGATGTGCAGCAGTCCGTACAACCCCAAGATGTATATCATTCCATACAACCCTATAACCCAATGGTCTACAACAATTTGCTATATCAGTATCCCGTGCAATATCAGTATCCAGTGCAGAATCAGTATCCCGTGCAGTATCAGTATCCAGTGCAGAATCAGTATCCCGTGCAGTATCAGTATCCAGTGCAGAATCAGTATCCCGTGCAGTATCAGTATCCAGTGCAGTATCAGTATCCAGTGCAGAATCAGTATCCAGTGCAATATCAGTATCCAGTGCAGGCTCCAGCGTATCCGTATCCAGTGTCAACCAACCAATTCACAGCACCTATGGAAATTCCATATCCCATTGAATATAGTGTACCTATACAGTTGCAGCAAAATAATAGACCCAATAATAATTACCCAAGCTATTTGCCCGTAGAGAATTCTCCTCAAGACATGGATATAAGTCAAGTTATTCCACATGATCAAGCAAATACTCAAAATGATGAAGTAGAAATGGATATCTCAAATTCTGCGGATGATCTACTCTCTCAAGCTCCAAATGAACGCAAATATTATATAATAAATAGTGCTTTTAAGAATAATATTACAACATTTGGAGTTCTAATAAATAAGGATTGTATTCTATTTGAAGATGTGATTGTGGATAATAAAACTATAATCAAAGAAAGACTTGAAAATAGTCTTGCCGTGCACAACATCATTAAATTTAATATTACTCTAATTGGAGAGTATATTAAAATTGCAAGCGATGAAATGGAATTGTGTACTATTTCCCACCGGGCAAAGATGGATCTTCTATGCATTGGAGATGATGTTGAGGAAGTTATGGCAAAGCAATTTCAAGAAATCCACAACAAAATGTCTGAATTCCAAGAACGGGATTCAGGATGGACATTAATTAGAATTGTTCGCCTCGAAATCGCCATAAATAAGTCATCTTTGGTGAGAGGATCGAACTGGATAAGTACGCCGGAGAAATTAAAAAGTAGAGCTGCCTGCATAAATGTTGAAAACAAGGACATTTACTGCTTTAAATGGGCTATAATATCTGCACTGGATACCTCTGTTATTAAAACACCACAACGTTGCAGCTCATACAACATTGCAGACATCAGCGCTGACATCATATACATGCAAAACGGAAATGAGCTTGATTTTAAAAATTTAAAGTTTCCGTTGGCATTAAAGAGTATTAGGATATTTGAAGAAAGTAATCCTAATATCAGCGTCAATGTGTTCGGATACAACGATGAAAGGAATGAAATTGTTGGACCATTCTATAACACCAAAAATGAAAAATCAACACATATAAATTTGTTATTATTAGAAAATGCTGGAGGATATCAGCATTATATTCTTATAACAAATATATCAAAGTAAGTAAAGAAATATACATATACATTTATTTACGTAAATATATTAATATGTATTCTTATAACTTTTTTCTTTCCACAGACTTTTAAAATCCCAGACTACCAAGCACTGCAGAAAACTTCTGTTTTGTAACAGCTGCCTCCAATATACCCACAATGAGAGGACGTTAGAACAACATAAAGAAGAATGTGGGAAAATTGTTGCGGAGCTACCCTCTGAGGAAAAAGCGGTGTTGCAGTTTAAAGACCAACAACGACAAATGGATGTACCATTTGTTGTGTATGCAGACTTTGAATGCATACTGCAGGAGGTTAGTATTAGAGTAAGTGATAAAAGTAATTATATTAAGAAGCACATACCATGTGCTTATAGTTATTATATTAAATGTAAGCATAATGATAGTTTAGATAAATTTAAATTATATACGGGTAGGGATGCAGCAGAAAAGTTTGTAGAAAATTTGATTGAAGATTGTGAAGATATTTATAATGAATATCTAGCAAACAAGAGGAAAATGGATGCTTTATCTCCTTTCGAAATTTTTAATTTACAAAATGCAATAAATTGTCATATTTGTCACAAACATCTAGGCAATGATAGAGTGCGAGATCACTGTCACATAAGTGGTAAATTTAGAGGCGCAGCTCATAAGATTTGCAATATAAAATTTCAAGTTCCTAAATTTATACCAGTTTATTTCCACAATTATTCTTCCTATGACTCGCACCTTTTTGTTAAAGAGTTGGGTAAAAAATCTGACAATATAAAAGTCCTTCCGCTCAACAAAGAATTATATATATCACTGTCTTCATTTTCAAAAATGACCGACAACTACAACCTTGAAATTAGATTTTTAGATACAATTCGTTTTATGTCAGATAGTTTAGAATCTTTAGCCAATAATCTTTCAGAGCAAGACTTTAACATTATTAAAAAACAATTCAAAACCAAAACAGAGTTTGATCTTGTGAGAAGAAAAGGCGTTTTTCCCTATGATTTTCTAAATTCTTTTGAAAAATTGAATGTTGGTGAACTTCCAGCAAGGGAAGATTTCTTCAACCAGCTCAATAATAAGGAGTGCTCGATTGAAGACTATGATCATGCAAAAGAAGTTTGGAATGCTTTCAGCTGCAAAACCTTACAAGATTACATGGAAGTATATTTAAAAACGGATGTGCTCTTACTTGCAGATATATTTGAAAGTTTTAGAAAGGTTTGCAAGAACATCTACCACTTAGATCCATGTCAGTATTACACTGCACCAGGACTATCGTGGGATGCTATGTTGAAGCATACAAATATAGAATTAGAGCTTTTGACGGATATAGATATGTACAATTTCTTCAAGAAAGGAATACGTGGTGGGCTTGTACAATGTAGTAATCGTTATTCAAAAGCTAACAATAAATATTTAGCTGATTATGATAGAGAGAAGCCCTCAGAATTTATTGTGTACTTAGACGCAAATAACCTTTACGGTTGGGCAATGTCTGAGTATCTACCTTATGGTGGATTCAAATGGATGTCAACTGAAGAGCTAAATCTAGATCCGACAACCATAGAGGATAGTTCAAGCGATGGATATGTCTATGAAGTTACTTTAGACTATCCTTCTCATTTGCATGACTCTCACAATGACCTTCCTTTCTGTCCAGAAAATAAAAAAATTTTGCAAACAAAGCACATTAAATTACTAGCAGATTTTTCTACAAAACAAACATATGTCATACATTATAGAGCTCTTAAACAATGTTTGCAGTATGGTCTAGTTCTAAAGAAAGTACATCGAATTCTCACCTATAAGCAATCAACCTGGTTGAAAAGTTATATAGACTTGAATACCAAACATAGGGCTACTGCAAAAAATGTTTTTGAAAAAAATTTCTTTAAATTGTTAAATAATGCAGTATATGGTAAAACTATGGAGAATGTGGAAAAGAGAAAAGATGTACGAATAGTTACTAACTGGAATAGGACAAACTGTAATCATTTAGGAGCTCAAGATTGGATATGTAAACCTAATTTTCATAGTTTGTCAATATTTTCTGAGGATATGGTAGCGATTGAAATGAAAAGAGTGAAAACCTATTACAATAAAGCCATATATTTAGGATTTTGTGTATTAGAGCTTTCCAAATGGAAAATGTATGATTTCCATTATGGGTACATGCAACCCAAATTCAAGACAAACCTATCATTAAACTATATGGACACAGACTCTTTCATTTACACAGTACAAACTGAAGATTTCTATGCTGACATAAAAACTGACGTCGACCATAAGTTTGATACTTCAGATTACCCAAAAGACAATGTATATGGATTTCCTCTGGTAAACAAAAAGGTGTTGGGTATGATGAAGGATGAGAATTGTGGAAAGGTAATGAAGGAATTTGTAGGATTGCGATCAAAAATGTACTCTTTTAGTGTGCAATATCAAAGTGATATTAAAAAATCGAAAGGAGTAAAGAACTGCATTCTTAATAATTATAGTATAGCTTCATATAGAAATTGCTTATTCCATAAGTCGACTGTGTATGATGATATGCTAACATTTAAATCAAAAATTCATCAAATTTACTCAAATCAAATAAATAAAGTAGTATTAAATTATGCAGATGATAAAAGAAAAATAAGAAGTGATGATAAAAGTACGTATGCATGGTATCATTTTCGAATCGAAGAAACCAATCCCGATTACGAACTTGATATGCTATTGTGGGAAATTTCAAGATTAGAAAAGGAAGAAGCAATGGAATAACTGCAACTAATTTTTTAGCTAATAATTTCTATGTGTAAGTAGTTAAATCTAGTAATAAAAGAAAACATGTTTTATTTTTAAGTTAAAAATTGTTTTATTGTTAAGAGAGAGTGAGAAAAAACCAGAATTTTACAAATATATTATATATTAAAAAACATTAAAGATTTTGTTTTATTCTGATTATTTACTTTTAATGAAATAATGCATAATATGAATTAATTAAATGGCTAATTGCCATTTTTCTTAAATAATATACCGAACACCGGCAGGTGTCTGGTCCCTCCACACAATCCGGATGGCTCCAAGGACAGGATTTGAAATGGCCATCGTCCTTGTCTTCATCTTCCATTATACCCATTTCTTCGTTTTGATCCAACATGTCTAGGAAATATTTCATCATATCCCGGTGTTCATGTAGTTGACATCCTTCAAAGTTGATTAGGAATTGGACAATCTTGTCTCTTATTTGACTCATGTTTTTTATTTTAAATTTAACCTTTTTATTAGCAAAATTTACTTGCGTTCCGTTTTACTGTTACTTTGCAACTATAATGGATCATTTCAACGAACCAGTACGAAGGTGCATGTTATGAAATTTAAAAAACGAAGCCTGATCGTTTTTAATCCGAAAAATAATTTAAAATTTTGTGTGAACGACTCAAAAAAATGTATACATATTTGTATCATCTCTCTATCTTTTTTCAACTACTTAGTTTTAAATACTTATATAAATTTCATTTCTCCTCACTTTGTCTTTTGTCAAAATAAAACAAAAAAATCATTGTATAACGATTTTCTGTTAGGCTTCTTACAGTCTAGAAAGCTAAAATCGAGATTAGTTTGCAATAAAAGTTCAAAGCTATAAGTTGTGAAAAATTTCTACCGCAATGGATCTGGTGAAAAAATTTAATTCGTGCAATACAAAAACCTTAATACATATAAAGGATCTAGATGATTCAATCAAATACAACATCCTACGTGCAAAGCGGGTAACAACAAAGTACGGAGAAACAATTCAACTTGAGCTGGAAAACCATATAATGTTTCTCCCGAACCGATATAATGCATTAACCAATGTAGAATTAGAAGATCTTTCGAATGATAAATATCGACTACAAAGAAAAGGAGAGCGAAACCTGATCTTAGATAGCGAGATGCACGAGTTTTTGATACCAAACTCCCAGTACCCTGTTTGGCAGTAAAAATAAAAAAAATAAAAAAATTTATGTACATATATTTTGTAACTAATACAATAAAACAACGAAAGAATTTTTTAAAATATACAAATATATGCTTGTGTTTTATTTCAACTCTTTAGTTGCTTCATAAAGAAATTTTAAACATAAATGGCCACAATTAAATGTATTAAAGTTTTGATGTGTATTGTAGTTGTATTCAATATTTCTACCTAGATATTTGATTAATTCTAAAGGAGGTTGTAAATTTCCAAAGCTGTCGAAATATTGTTTTTCATCCTTGTTTCTATAGTATGCTACCCAATGAGTACCTGGTCCTGCTGATAAATCTAAATTAATTATTCCACATTCTACTGTCCTTGGCCGTTTTGGTAGAGAATCCAACATATAAACTCCTCTAAAGTGTGGAATATTTCTTGAAAATTTTCTTAGATCAAATTCTGATAATGGTCTGTTGGGTAGCATTTCTAATAGTTTTTTGAATGATCTTTACAAACAAGTCCATAACCCTTTTTATATGGTTTAAGGTACAGTCCTTCTCCCACAGCAATAGACTCCATTGCCTTATTGTGTCTGGTGGCTTCCTCAAGTTGTTTTTTTGCGTCCTTTGTTGCATTTACAGCCTTAGCTATAGCGGCACCTCCAGTTGTTAGACTACCAAGTGCACCTAGAGCAGTTAGAATTGGAATTAGCGGTAAAAATCCACCAACTTTTGGAACATTGATTATGCGTGGTATTACAACGCGTGCCTTTTTCCCCTTAAGTGATCTGTTGATAACTTTACGAGCGATTTTAATGGCCGAGTTAATGTCTTGTGGTTTTTCTTCCCGTAATGTTTTTGTTGCTGCTCTAATTGAACTATTGAACAGCTTTTTATCATTTAAATGAGTTCGTAACGATAGTCTTTGCCTATTTCTGCTCTTCTTCTCCATACCCATACCAAATTTAGTTTTTGCTTTCATTGCATTGGTCACCATATATGCAAATGTTTTTTCTGCAAGACTGCTATTGTTTGAAAGAACTCTTTCCCAAGCTTTATTTTCAAGAATTTTATCAGCTTGGTGTCTACTGTTTAATTCTTTTTTTTTGGAGTAAGCTATATCGTGATTTTTGCAAGCAGCATCCAATAAATTAATTCCTTTATCTCCTCTATCTAAACGCTTTTGTAATCTTGTGCCAGGTCCACAGTACTGATATCCAGGAAGATGTAATTCAAAAGGTAGAGAATTTATTGTTTTATTTAGTAAACCTTCTCCAACGATAGTTTTCGTATGACTGAATGTTTTTTTATAAAACGTAACCATATTATTTTATTCTAGAATAAAAGATATTGTTTTGTGAATTTTACAAGTAGTTATTGAAATGCGCTTAGTAAAACAACACAAAAATATTTTAGTTCGTAATGTGGATGTATCTTCAAATGACAGTACAAAAATAAGACATAGTTCCTTGCTACCAAATTCTATACGAGCATTAATAGTTGGTCCCTCCAATTGTGGAAAAACTAATGTAATGATCAGTTTGCTAGAAAGTCCTAATGGTCTCAAGTTTGAAAATATCTATTTGTACTCAAAATCTCTGTATCAACCTAAATATGAATACCTAAAGAATTTAATTTCGCCAATTAAAGGAATGGGATACTACACATTCGCAGACAATGAGTCCGTTGTTCCTCCTAGCGAAGCTAAAAGCAATTCAATTATGATTTTCGATGATGTTGCATGTGAAAACCAAAACAATATACGTGCATATTTTTGTATGGGGCGTCATAAGAATGTGGATTCATTTTACTTGTGTCAAACCTACACAAGAATTCCAAAACATTTAATAAGAGATAATGCCAATTTAATTATAATGTTTAAACAAGATGCGAAAAATATGAGACATGTATACGATGATCATGTTGCCAGCGACATGAAATTTGAAAAGTTTCAGTATATATGTCAAGAATGTTGGAAGGATAAATATGGATTTTTGATGATAAGTAAAGATAATGAACTAAACAATGGTCGCTATAGAAAATCATTTGATTACTTCATCGTAATATAAATTACTGTTCATCAAGGGTGTTGCTTAGTACATAATCTGGCTTTAAACTTTATACATGTGATTGTTATAACTGGTCATCTAAGCAAAAACTTGATCTGATACATAATAATCTGATCAGATACCTAACAAGCTGATCTGATAACCTCATCTGATAAACTGATCTGATAACCTGATAAACTCATCTAATACGTGATCTGATAACCTGATCTGACACCTGATAAGCTGATCTGATACCTGATAAACTGATCTGATACCTGATCTGATAACCTGATCTGACACCTGATAAGCTGATCTGATACCTGATAAACTGATCTGATACCTGATCTGATAACCTGATCTGACACCTGATAAGCTGATCTGATACCTGATAAACTGATCTGATACCTGATCTGATACCTGATCTGATAACCTGATCTGATACTTGATAAGCTGATCTGATAGCTGAAAAGCTAAAATGAATGAAAAAATTCTAAAAGACTTGGTGACAACAAGAAATATATTAAAGAAAAAGCTTCGTAGTATAAGAACTGGTGAAATAGATACACATCAGCAATTAAGTGATACATTCAAGCCCATAACAGAACCTTTAAAAGAATTTATAAATAGCTCTAAATATATTGATATACCGAATAAAAAAGAAAAGAATGATAAGAAAACTGAATATGAGGACAGTGTCAGTTTTCATCCTCAGAACTCAACAATGAAGTTGGAAGCAAGTACCCCTAAGAAACTAATTGAAGAATCAATGTTTAAACAGTCTAATAGTAAAAGTAACAGCGATTTTGATGAAGATGACTTTTATTCACAACATTCTAATCATGACGAGAGTTATCCTGACTTATCACTATTGCAATCGAGAAATGAACTAGATACTAACTATGGTCCACATAGAGATTATAATAACGAATGGAAATTTGGTAGTAGCAACATCGAGTTAAATCAAGATAAAATACAAGTTGGTGGTCAAATATGGGCTCTCACCCCAGGACTGTTTTCTTTGATGTTTCATAAAACACCAAAAAGCTATGATAAATTTGAGCTTGAAATCTATAAAAAAATATTACTTACTACCAATGCACACAGAAGAGATTATAAGTCCGATGGTCAAATCAAGGGGACTAGAGGGTACAAGTACAAAAATATTATTGGAAAACTTTTTAAAGAGAAAAATCATAAGAGCTCATCGGAATTAACAAAGGCTAATTATTTAGGTAAGGGATTGATGCAGATAAATCCTCATAAATCAAACTATATATACTGGGATGATCCAAACGAGTTGGTAGATCGACTTAGACTACTGCTTGCATCACAGTCTGCAGGTCATACTAATCACAACAACGAGATTGTTTCAATTATTGAAGAACTACGTGAAGCTAATATAATAGTATAAACTATATAAACGGATACACATTTTAAATATAAATTATGTCTGTTGATAAATTCGGACATTATCTAAACGACACTAGCAGTATAATTTCATTGAAAAATGCATCTAAATTGTTGGGCTTATTTTTGGATGCGAACAACAACATTGATGTCCAAAACAAAAGAATCAAAAATGTTGCAAAAGCTTTGGAGGAAAACGATGCTATCAATAAATTGTTTTTGCAAACTCAAATGGAAGAAGTAGAACACAAAATTATAAAAGAATTTAAAGAAGATAACAACAAAATGCACAATACTCTAAAAAATCAAATCGAAATGCAACAACATGAAATAATATTACAGTTGGAAGAGAATAAAAAATTGCAAGAAAGCATTTCCAAGATCAGAGCATCCTTCGAAGAAGAAATTGAAAGATTAAATGAAAAAATGTATAGATTTGAAAATTACATGTTTGTGTCAATTGGTGAAAGCGCATCAGATAGATCACAACACACCCCAAAGACTTCTTAAAGCTTAGACATGGATACAAAAAGAAATTTAGTGAACGAGCTCCATAAGCAAGCTCGAAAAATGTTTGGACGTCGTAGAGTTGTTATGAAAGGAATAGACGATCTTTGGCAAGCGGATTTAGTTGAAATGGGGAACTATTCTACATACAATAAAAATTATAGATTTTTGCTAACTGTAATTGACACATTCTCCAAATATGCTTGGGCAGTACCTCTGAGAAGAAAAACAGCTGTTGACACAACGCAGGCAATGGAGACTATTTTTCAGTTGGGGCGTGTGCCAAAAAACTTACAAACAGATGATGGTAAAGAATTCTTCAACAAACACTTTAATCAATTGATGGATAAATACAACATCAAACACTACTCAACGTATAGCATCATGAAAGCATCAATAGTAGAACGATTCAATAGAACATTAAAAGGAATGATGTGGAAAGAGTTTAGTTTTAATGGTTCCTACAACTGGCTTGATATATACAAAGATTTACTTAATGCATACAATAGAAAAGTTCATCGCACCATTAAAATGCCACCGATTAAAGTCAACTCAAAAAATGAAAAACAACTTCTAAATACAGTATACAGTCATTTAAAGATGTACAAAATGTCAAAATTTAATGCAGGAGACCATGTACGTATTAGCAAATATAAACATATTTTTGAGAAAGGCTATACTCCGAATTGGACAACAGAAATTTTCACAATCCAAAGAGTTCAGAATACATATCCTACAACATACATATTAGAAGATTATCTTGGAAATCCTATTAAAGGTGGCTTCTATACGGAAGAACTGTCAAGAACTAGATTTCCAAATACATATCTAGTTGAAAAGGTGATTCGACTGAAAGGGGGCAAAGCATTAGTTAAATGGTTGGGATTTTCTAATCAACACAATTCCTGGATAAGCAAAGATGAAATACTATAGATCGAAAACGAAATAAATCGTCATCCGCAATGATAACAACGACAATAACATCAATATTTTTAATAACTAATGTTAATTTTAAAATAAGATTATGAAATATATATGCAAATTATTCTTATAAACCATGGTGTGTATTAAACTTTATTTATTTGTGAACAGGCTGTTATAATGTCAATAACACTTACTCTGAGCTCTAACTCATCAGCGCTATATGCTAATTATTTTCCTCCCATTGACTTAAACGACTCATATGAGTGTGCGCTAACTGATTTTCATTCATACAACAGTATTCCAAATGTAGACTCATATAACAATATGTTTCATATAGGGGAATATGTAATTGAAATACCAATTGGATCTTATGAATTGAAAGATATAGTTGACTACATAGAAGAGCAATACAAACGACTCAGTCCTGGAGAGCATATTTTTATAGAAGCTAACAACAATACGATGCAAGTTAAAATAAATAGTTCTAAATACCCGATATATTTTAATAAAGAAAATACAATTGGGAATCTTTTAGGATTCAATAGTAAAATCCTAACACCGACCGAAGATCATTACTCAGATCTTCCAGTTAATATTTTTAAAGTAAATCTCTTGCGAATTGAAAGTAGTATCGCTACTAACACATATATGAACAATTCAAAATCACACACACTTCATGAGTTTCCGATTAATGTACCTGCAGGCTATAAAATAGATGAGATTCCACGGAATCTCATCTATTTACCTGTAAACACCAAAGAGATAAGTTCTCTATCACTGCGCGTGGTTGATCAGAACGGTGATTTAATTAATTTCAGAGGAGAGGAAATTACAATACGAATACATTTAAGACCAACTAAGTAATGATAATATACAATACAAGTATATCACAAAATACGGCAGCCACGTCTCATCCACAGATATTACAACCTAAACCACAATTGAAAAGATCTGCTCGTCAAAGGTCACTTACAACAACAAACAAAAGTTTTCTCAAGTCTTTGAATTTCAAACTGAAAACAAAATGAGCTCAATAATAAACGTATTGGATAAGCCATTGTCTGACGAAAATATAATAAAAAAGGACTATCATACCTACATACCATATCTACAATCGTACAATAATAATGATGAGATTCGAATCTCAATACAAAATCAAGATTTGTACGTGTTACCTAGTGAGAGCTATATATATGTGGAAGGTTTCGTTGTAGATGAAAAAACTGGAAAATTTTCAGAAAATTTTAAATTGAAAAACAACTTTGTTGCACATCTATTTGATGAAATCCGCTATGAGCTTAATGGTATTGAAATCGATCATACAAGGTATTTAGGAACAACAACCACAATAAAAAATTTGGTATCTCTATCACCAACTCAAAGCGTTGTAATGCAAAATGGTGGATGGCATAAAACTGATGATTTGAATCTTAAGAATGGATATTTTAATTTTTATGTACCACTAAAAATGCTTTTGGGGTTTGCTGAAGACTACAACAAAGTTATACTTAATGGAAAGCATGAATTGATACTCTTGCGCAATAAAAATGATGAAGCTCTTGTACACTCGAGCGTTTCTACTGAAAAATCGAAACTTACAATTTCACTCATCTCCTGGAGAATTCCACACGTACAATTATCTGATCAGAGCAAGTTGAATATGATTAAAATTATTAACAATGGTGCTTCTATACCGATGGCATTTCGTAGCTGGGATTGTCATATGAATCCACAATTGAATACAGGAACAAGTCATATTTGGAATGTTAAATTAGCTGCAAGTAAAGAGCGACCACGTTTTGTATTGGTCGCATTTCAACGAGGTAACAAATTTGTTCACTGTGACCTCACTAATTTAAAAGTACATTTAAATTCAACCTCTTACCCATATGATGATCTTAACATAAAATTTAAAAATGAACGGTATGCAATTCTATATGATATGTATGTAAGATTTCAACAAAGCTACTATATGAATGAGCCTCAACTATTATTAACTGCCCAGGAGTTTAAAGACGACGCTCCAATTATTGTAGTAGATGTAAGCTATCAGAACGAATCAGTCAATACCGGACCGATTGACATAAAAATTGAATTTGAAACAGCAACAAATATTCCAGCAACGACATCAGCTTACTGCGTTCTTATTCATGACCGCGTAATAGAATACATACCAATAAAAGGTCAAGTCCGGAAGGTCTTATAAATTAAATAACATGGATGGTGATATTGTTTTTGTAGACTTGCAAGGTTTCAAAAATAATTCAAATGACTTCATCGCAAAAGAACTAGCTGTAGTTTTCAGCAACAACGAATGCCTCAATTTCATCATAAAACCTCCTTTTGATTTCGCATGTTTATCGGTCAAAAAACAGAGAGAAGCAGTTTGGTTAACAAAAAACTATCATCATATTAACTGGAATGATGGATCAGTCTCATTTCAAAGCGTTTGCAAGTTTTTAAGATCCAATATAAGAAATTCACATATATATGTTAAGGGGGGAGAGAAGAAAAAATGGCTAGAAAAAATGATTCATCAAACAGTTTATAACATTGAAGACATTGGCTGCATTAATTTTAAACAAATGGAAACTAACCATTCAACATATTTCTATTGTAGCTATCACGACTATGGTGTTTGTGCCTTAAGGAATGCAATTTTACTTAAAAATGAAAATGTTAACAAACTTTTAAATAAATGCTTATAAAAATTAAAATAAATGTCTTTTATTTCAAATAAACACCTATATACATATTTATTTCAGAGAACACACAAACAAATAAACACAATGGTTCATTCATTCAAATGGTCAAGGGAATATTTGGGCACAACGAATAAACGCTTATTATTTGTTTGTATGTATATGCGTACATAAATATCTACAAATTTATTTCATTTCATACTGACCCACTTGCGCTAAATCCAGGAAAGCAACAAAAAAGCGGACTGTCACACAGACTCACCAATCGTCACACACACACCCCCTGTCTGACAGGCAGACATTCCAATCGCCACTCAGAACACAAAAACACACACATATTAATATTCTACAAAATACAGAAATCGCACCACCATCCAGATCCCCAAATAAAATCCATCGATGATCGTCATGTATAAAATAAACAAAATATCAAATTCAATATTTTGCAATAGTAATTTTTTTCACAACGTCTTCAAGATCAGAATAATCAAATTATTCCCCCACACTCAAGCATTGCACACAAAAAAGAAATAACTGAATTGCTGGACAAAATATCTTAAGTAAACACACACCAAAATTAAAAATATCTTAAGTAAACACACACCACAATTAAAAACAAGCTAAAAAATAAAAGAAGAAATCTCACTCCAGCAAGAAGAAACGAACCACAAACATTAGGGCCATCCATTTATACAACACTTTTGAGATATTGTACTTCCTAAAAAATGTTGTGTCAGATACTAAAAATTTATTATTTTCTATTAGGCCATAGCACCCATGTAGAGACAGAATTCCTACGCTCACATATGGACAGACAGAAATTCCCACGCTCACATACCGACGGACATGTATTCCCAAGGTCACATATGGACAGACACAAACTCCCAAGCTCTCATATGGACAGAAAAAAATTCCCACGGTCTCACGCTCACTTATACAAACTCATTTTGGTTACTACAGCACCCCTCCACCAAACTACCCCCCATATATGGACGGACAGAAATTCCCACGGTCTCATACGGACAGACACAAACTCCCAAGGTCTCATATGGACAGACAAAAATTCCCACGCCTACCCCAACATCATAAAAAATCAAACAACAACAATGTGAACATCCCTATTTAACCGTGGGAAAATACACACACACATTAAAGTATCAAATTACAAAAAAACCCATTAACACAAATTTGGCAATTAAAATTTAAAAATTTTAAAATTTAATTGCTGAAATTTGAGTATTTTAATTGTTCTCGCACATACAGTTATTAACTACTAATGCCGCTCATTGCATGGCCGCTTCAGTAGTATTCCATGTTTTAATTTTTTGCCGCTCACCGCCTTGCCGCTCATTGCTTGGCCTCGGCCTTACTGTTGCTGTCCTGCTACCATCATATAATTTTCTGCTTGTAAAAATATACATTTCGTCACTTTATGTCATAATGTTTATATGACCACAATAAAACCTGATGACGCACGCACTCACATTGTAAAAACAATTTGTCGTTTAAAAACTTGGCTGCTTAAATCTACACAAGTGTATAAAAATGTTTATTGCTGTTGTTGTTGGCATCCTTTTATTTGCCAAGGAAATTGACTGCATAATCTTTTAAGCAAAACTATGGTGGTAATTTCGAGAATTGTGTTTATGAGACTATTTTTTGTCTTATTCTCGGTATTCGCCATTCCACTTTCGGTAGTGGCCAAAATAAAACCAAAACAGCCTAAAAACCTTCAACTATTGCGGCGAGCTCGAGCACAAGGCGTATGAGAATGAGTTGCAAAACCTTTAAAAAGCTATTGTTGCTTAAATTAAAGTTGCAAAAAAATAAAAAAATAAAGGAAATAATGAAAGAGAATTATCCAGCAAACCTAAATTCTCAACAAAAGTAAAATAAAAAATTGTGCCTAAAGGCAAATTTGTTTCTATTCTATTTATAATTTGGCTGTTGTACTTGTGGTGTGCTTACATTCGGCGCATGGTCCCCCTCAAAAAAAAAAAAAAAAATTACAAAGAAAATATAATTCCGTAATAAATGGAAAAAAGAAAGTTTTTATATAAGGCTGGCGTTAAATTACTTAAAATTCCTCAGGGTAAGAAATCCCAATTTATTAAGTGTATTTTTCTAAAGCAAAGCAATCGGTTTGGGATAGAAAACAAGGCCGAAAACTGCACGGATAAATAAAATTAAACAACGACAGTGAGAGGGCAAGTTAAGATGAGAAAGAATAGATTTAAAATCTTTATCATATTTTTTCTTAAATAGCATTCTTGAAAATTTTAGGTTTGTTATTTATCTAATGAATATTTATCTAATGAATCTCTGCCAAAGGCCAGAGCTCTATACAGCGAGTAGTCTAAACTTAAAAATAAAGTCCTAGGCAATTTGCGAGAGCCACTGCATTTTCGATAAACAATTTCCAACACGCTTGAGGTGCCAAGTTAATAGCCAACGATATTTAAAGTGGCCCAAAAAGGTCAAGTATTCCAAAACAAAATTACTATTTACAACAAGATGTCGATTTTCGTGTGTGTTATTCAATTTATAAAAAAATTTTAATGCTCCAGTTATTTATTCGAGTCTTACATTTAATTTCATGCAGTAAATTTTACTTTGCAAAGGAAGTTTTCGCAAATGTAAATTTGACTCCTATCGCAAAAAAGATTAAAGTTAGAAAAACATTTTTAATATGTGCGCTTTCAGATATGACTGACTGCACAAGATGTATTTTGTTATCGCTTCGGACCAGCTTGAGATATAATGCTGAATTGCTTTTTACACAAGCACATGTTTCACACCATCACTAAGTATTTAAATTTTTCATGATATTAACCAGGTTTCCAAATATGTTAAGAAAAACATACTACAAATAAAAATCTTAAAGTTTTTATCTATTTAGTTATTTTTGTTAGAGGCCTTAAAATCTGATAAGAAAGTAATTCTAGTTCCATGTGTGTGTTATACTAAAATATGCTGTATAAATTAATTTAAACTACCTGCTGTCTTATCTATGAAATCAGTTCATACGGCCTTAAAATTAATTCAACAATACAACTAGTCGTCAGAAAAACGTGGAGAATATTAAAAAAATTATTTACGATTTCTGTCAAAATTTTTCCTAAATTATTTTTTAATACGGAAAACAGCAAAATATGTAAAATCCTTTTTTGCAAAAGCAAACATGTCATGCCGTTCTATCTATTCACAGTTGTTGCGTGCGCACGATCTCTAGTTACAGTCAGAATATTTGTAGTGGCGCCAGCTTTGTTGCGGAAAGTTAGAATTTGTCGGCTAGTGTAATCACTTTTGAAAAGTTCTGACTAAAGCGAGTGATCATTTGGCAACGACATCAGTAGTTCGCTTTACCTTCAACAACAGCATGAACGTTTTAATTGTTTTTACTCTCACTTTAATTTTAACGGCTGCTTCGTCTTTTAATTCTGGAGGAAATGAGGTTGTACCTAGAGGTCGTGTATCAAATGGAACTGACGCTTCAAGTGGTCAATTTCCCTTCATGGTTGGTCTTCTTATACAGCGTTCTAACTCAAAATACGTCAGGTGTGGAGGAACTTTAGTCAGCAATAAATGGATACTGACTGCTGCTCACTGCCTAAGAAACGTAACTGCAGTTGAAGCATACCTGGGTGCCATTAATTTTTGGGAACCTAAAAAAGTTATTGTCGTTGGACCTCAAGACACGTTTATCGGCAAGAATTTTAATTATACAGCACGTCTACACGATATTGCTCTAATTAAAATCCCGGCCATAAATTTCACTGTCAACATTAATGCCGCTAACTTGCCTAACGATGAAAAAGCAAATTATGCAGGTCGAACCGCAGTAATTGTTGGTTGGGGTAGAATTTTTTCTAACTCAATACCATCTACTGTACTGCATTGGGCTCAGCCGAGAGTACTTAGTACGCAATCCTGTTTCTCGATTCATCGTTCGTTCTTGCCAAAACATACAATTTGCAGCGACTCAAGTGGTGGTATTTCAGCCTGCGCAGGAGACTCCGGTGGCCCGTTAATGCTGGAGCCCGAAAACTTCGTAATTGGTGTGACTTCTATGTCTCACTGTCGCAATTTATCTCCAGTTATTTTCACCTCCGTCGTAGAACACTTACCATGGATCAAGCGAATTATGAATAATAATTGACGTGATGCAACACGAGTTCTGAAAATATTAAAAAAAGCATGTTGGCTGGTGTACATACGAGTACTTGCTAGCAGTAGTCAGCTCTAATTTTTTTCTTCTCAATCACTGAAATATAAATTTTTTTAAACAAATTTATAAAGATATTTAGAAATTATTGTGTGACATCTTAATTTTTATTGTGAATCATTTTCGAACAAATTCAAAAAACATATTCGTAGTGAATTTTAGTAGTTTTTCCGATTTGTATAAACTTATTATGAATATCTGCCGCATAAAACAATATTTTCCAAAGAAAAATATCAATTAAAAATTCAACACAAAATGTCAATTGGTATATATAATATTTCGCATGAGGCTCTTAAAAAATAAAGTAAAAAATAGGAAAATAAATTTTTGAGTTTTATTTTTCAAGTAAATTTAGTCCTTTAAATATCCTGCTAATATTGGAAGAGAGAAGGTTTGTATGTATGTTCCACTATGAAGCGAAAATCTCTTAATGAAAGCATACGAAAATGAAAATAAAAAACTTTTAAGCAGCACTGGTACCATTTCAAATGACAACTAAATATGCAAAAAGTCAAGCTCTTTTAAAAATTACAAAATTACAACCATTACAACGAGTTTCATAAGATATTCGTGTCGTTATAATAATAACAATTTAGCACAAATGAAAATGTCGTTGTTTACGAGCGTCATCAGCATGCCAACGCCGGGGATGCAAGATGACTAAGAGGTGACCTTGACAATGATGGCAAATAAAACAAAGTGGTCGGGAAATAGTCCTTGCAACCACTTATTGTGCTTTTATGCTGATTCGTTGTGTTGTTTTTGAAATTGAGTTGGCTTGCACGTTATTGGACTCACAGCAAAATTTCCAATGGTTTTCGTTTTTTAGCTGAACAGTCTGAATTTACTGCTATTCATTTTTCCAACAATTTTCTTCCACTCGATCGATTGCTGCTAAAATTTTCATGGCTAAGCAATAATGCATTATATTTTTGATGTTTAAAACTACGATTTTAAATTTAAATCCTTTTTCGCCAAAAATATTATAAAAAGGCTGTTTAAACTTCTTATTCCATTAAGCAGAAGTTCAATATAATGTCTTTAGTTTTTCTAAGAAATTTTGACTTCCTGGTGATTTGCAGTATCTTGGATTTTTAAAATATGTTGACGAAACACAACTAGAACAACTAAAATTAAAAATTGTGGTCTTAATAAAATTGGGTTGAAAGGAAGACATGTCCTAGCCGCGATATTGTTAGGATTTAAAATCATGTTCATTTTGGCGCTTAAATGCGGACCAAAGCAGTACGATTTTCCCCCTCCATCTGCCTGTTTCTCCTTTATTTTCTCCATGTTTTCAAATTCACTAAATCCGAACAAATGCACTAAATGAAAAATATATGTAGTCTTGCTGGATTTTATGACTCAATGTGTATTCACAAAAAATTGATGGTTAATTGTTCGACTTGCTGATGCCCTCTTAAGAGTCTATTTTGTCTTTTGTATTTTAAATTTTAATATCCCAATATGCTTATCTTTGTGTCTTATACTAAGCAGAAAAAAGCCCATAAATTTTCATAACAAGGATACTTACATGTGAGTATTTTAAGGCTTAAGACTGTTTACTGTTGTTGTCCTTTAACAACAGAACCGATTATTATCGTAAAGAAAATCGAATTTTAAGATTTCTACTCTTCTTTTTTATAGAAAACCATCACGTTGGGTTGCTACTGATAAATGAGCAATTTCGTGGATAAATACTTCAGGATACGAAAGAAAAAAAAGAAGAATACAAGAAAGACTACAAACTCCTAACAAATAAGAAATACATTATGAATTAACAAAGTAGAGAAGGGAAAATTTACATTTTTTATCTCAAGAAATAAAACGCTCGAACGACAGCATGTCATTATTTCATTTTACTGTTTTTTTAGATTTTATTGTTCGTTTGGAAAGCAATCAATTGGTTATTTAAATATTTATTGTACTTCTTACTTTCTGATTTAATATTTTTTTAAACTCCTTGTGCTACTGCAATACAAGACATGAAATTCAAACTGTTTAAATTCTGTTGCTGATTAAATGTTTTTATTATAGACAATTTATTTTTTAAATTTCTTATGCTAACGAGCTTAAGTAATTCCGCGCATTTGCTGGATTTGAAAACTTAACATTTTACTTTTCATCTGATAATCATTTACACATCCATTTAAGTTTTGGTCAACTTAATATGCAAAAATCCATGAACTGAAGTTAATTTTGTTTGGCATTATTAACGGCGAATACCGAAAGGGAAATTTTTTAAGAACCAGAACAATTAAGTTAAACTGTTAGCTTTTCATGAATAATTTTATTTTCTATAGTTGTAAGCGTCACGATATTTTATAGCCACACAAGTAGAGTAGACACAGCTTTTTAAAGTACGCAAAAAATTTTTATATTCTTATGCCCAGTTTTTAACTTCAAAATTAAGTACTATTTAAACTTATATACAACATTTTGTTTTTCACTGCACAATTAAATAAGTCTTAAATACCCACATTGTACATTTAAATTCAATTTACGTTTTTCATGCTACCTTGTGTTTTTCATAGTTTGTTTTCAAGTTTCAACAACTTGAAAATTGGCAAAGCAGCTCTTCATTGAAACAAAACGAAGAAGGTAAGAAGGTAGATTTATTGTATCATTTTTAGTATTTTTCTTTCCATTTAATTGTGCTACCATACTTTTATCACAATTAAATACCAAAATTAATTTTAGACTGAAAAACTGAAAGTGTATTTAAACCGGGGAAAGACAACCTATACTATTACATTTTGCGATTGTATTACTTATATACTCTCTGGGCTCTCACCACGAATCGGTCTTGCCAATCAACTTTCGTCACTTCTCCCCAATTAAAACTTTAAAATCTCCAAAAGCTAACTTTAGCTAATTTTATTATGGGTATTTGCAATATATTAGAAAATTAGTATCTTCATGACATGGGAGCAAAATGATGGTGTGTTAAAAAGAAGGTTTTGTTGGACAAAGAGTAATGCAAATACACATGTGTGGATGTATGTTCATTGCATTATTCACCAACAGGCATTGCTTGCAAAAAGTCTGAATGTAATGGACAATGAACTGCTCTATGAAACGAGCAGCACTGGTTTAAACCAGGGAAAGGCAAGGCAAATAAAGGGCGCGGCGCCTTTTCATTTACTCTTCTGTTACGTACGTGTGTACACGCATTGTAGAGCTGTAAACAACTTTAATCAGTCTAGTTTCAGCATTCAAACAGGCAGGTTGTGTTTATCGCGTACTTTAGGAATCAGCGTTGCTAGAAAAAAAAACAACGTGAGTCCGATCACAGGGTAGATGTGTAAACATCTTTATAAAAAAATGATTGCTGATTCTATTTTTTCTTATTTTGTTTATAAAAAAAAAGCATCTTTTGTTGCTGCTACGTCTCTTGCTAAACGTTGCCGTCCTCTTGACGATGGCGAGTTTTTCAAAGAGCTTAGCAATGATGTTTTAAAATGCTTTGGCGAAAAGTAGGAAGAGATGCGGAAAATTATAAACGACATTCCCTTATGACCACCTCGTGTTTTGTTAACAATTTAAACCAAGTTAAATAATTAAAAGGCTTGACTTTGCTTGGAATATTTATCACTTCTTTCATAATTTAAAATTAATTAATTGAATTATAAATTTTAATTTTAAAACCACACCCTTGAATCTTGGTATATATGTATATATATATATATATATATATATATATATATATATATATATATATATATATATATATATATCTTGAAGGATAGCACAGGTTAAGTTCGTACATGAGCTGAACCGGGTCAAGGGGCAAAAAGTTACCCTAAGAAGATCTAAACCAACCTCTAAAAAATAACATCATTTTCAAGGTTTTATTTTTAAATTTTTTTCAAGCAAATGATAGAATATTGAACTTGGAGCCGTAAAGTTAGAAAAATTAACTTATTAACCCTAAAAATTTAGTTTTTAGTGCTTTATGGCAAAGATGAGATGTCTCCCCCACGGCCCTTCCGGAGTGACACTGTATAGAGTTTTAAATTGGTACAGAAATGTCTTAAAGGAACCCTGACCCACCAGGTTAAACATTTTTAAGTTATCTCAGTCCCTTTGTGGCTCGTTGATATAAAATATTAATACGTAAATTGCTTTCAGCCATACTCCTGTCAACACATTGGAAGCGACCGAATTAAAATACA
Organism: Linnaemya tessellans; assembly: GCA_951800035.1. Lineage (NCBI taxonomy): Eukaryota > Metazoa > Arthropoda > Insecta > Diptera > Tachinidae > Linnaemya > Linnaemya tessellans. The sequence goes on along the minus strand of OX637533.1, from coordinate 1,998,324 downwards.
TTTTTTTCTTGTTTACTTCAGCCAAATGCCATAAAAATGTAAATGTTTATAAGAATAAAAATAGAGGTTGTTTTCACTAAATATTTGGAGCGTATTTAAGATTCGACTCGGTCGAAAATTACGTTCTTATTTGCTTTATTTTCGCTTTGGTTACAATAGCGATTCATAATAATTGATTGCAGAAAATAACGTGGAATTCCCTCAGCACATTTGATGCTCTCAAACATATTTTCCCATATTTTAGTCACTTAAAAACAGGCAAGAAAAAAAACAGTTCATCCAATTCTTGCACTCAAAGATTCGACTTTTGACAAACGCAAAGAAATCAAATGTTACCAGTTAAATCACATCAGTATGATGTCTTTAATTTAATTTTCATGGCTTGATCTTATACATTTTTCAATGAGAGAAATATTAAAAATATTCTCCCTTAAAGCGTCCTCCTATATAATAAAATATAATCAGAGCCGTATGCTATTCCTCTACCGAATTTCGTGTGCTTCCATTAAGAGACATTCGCTTCATAGTGGAACATACAGACATACGAACCTCTCTCTTTCAATATTAGCAGGATATTTCATGCAGAATATTTAGTCAAGTCAATTTACTTGAAAAATAAAACTTAAACTCGTCAAAAATTTATTTTCCATTTTTAATTTCATTTTATTATTTCTTAGAACTCGTGTGGCACAATGTCAATGACTATCCATAATTTGTTTGATCCATGGTAAATATTCTACGACGGAGGTGTAAACATACGGACTCTTTTCTATATAAGAATAGATAACACCCACACCAATTACGATGTTTTCGGGCATCAGGAATAACGGCCCACCGGAGTCTCCCATGAAGCCTGCAATACCACAAGTTGAGTCGGTGCAAATTGTGTTGTTTGGCAAACTCGAATTATAAAACGAGAAACAGTATTGTGTACTAAGTACTTCTAGCTCACCCCATTGCAAGATATGACTTATCTTTGAGTTACGATTTGTTTTACCCCAACCAGCTATTACAGCCGTTCGACCTGTATAATTTGCATTTCCCTCGTTAGGCAAGTTAGCGGCAGTGAAGTTTGTGGCTGGCATTTTAATTAGAGCAATATCGTGAAGTAGTACTGAAGGTTTATAATAATCGTATGAAAAAATGTCTTGAGGCCAAACGACAACAACTTTTGTAGGTTTAAAAAAATCAGTGGTATCCAGATATACTCTAACTATAGTTACGTTTCTTAGGCAGTGAGCAGCAGTCAGTATCCATTTATTGCTGATTAAAGTTCCTCCACACAAGTAGAATTTTGAGTCAGTACGCTTTATAAAAAGACCAACCATGAAGGGAAATTGGCCACTTGAAGCGTCAGTTCCATTTGATACACGACCTCTGGGTACAACCTCATTTCCTCCTGAATTAAAAGGCGAAGCAGCCGTTAAAGTTAAAGTGAGAGTAAAAACAATTAAAACGTTCATGCTGTTGTTGAATGTAAAACGAACTACTGATGTCTTGCCAAATGATCACTCGCTTTATTTAGAACTTTTCAAAAGTGATTACACTGGCCGACAAATTCCAACTTTCCGCAACAAAGCTGGCGTCACTACAAATATTCTGACTGTAACTAGAGATTGTGCGCACGCAATAACTATGAATGGATAGAACGGCATAAGATGTTTGATTTAAGGTAAAGCAGGCTTCAGTTTTCACTTTTAAAATTCGAAATCTATTGAAGACGTTCTTATTGAATGTAAAATACCTTTTGACCACAAAAAGATTTTATATATTTTGCTGTTTTCCGTATTAAAGAAACATATTTAAGAAACATTTTTACAGAAATAATAAATAATTTTTTTAACGTTTTTTCGAGTTTTTCTGACGACTAGTGTTGTTATCAAATTAATTTTAGAGATTTATGGACTGAAATCCTAGATAAGACAGCACGCAATTTAAATTAATGGTCACATCATAGTTTATTATATCATTGTTTATTATAACACATGCAGCATAGTATTATAACATACACGTGTGTTATCTTTTTCCTAGAAAATTAACCAAATAGATATTATTGGCGACAAACAAGCAGATTAATTCAGTTATCTACATATTTCGAAACCTGGTTGATATTTCCCGTTCTTAAGTTTAAGCCTGATAAATCTGCTAATAGCAGCTGTCTTTCGAATACTGAAACAACAGTTTGCGCAAACAAATGCACGTTTACAATTTTTATACCCTCGAAAAAAGAATTGCAGGGTGTATTCACTTTGTCATTCCGTTTGTAACTCAGCAAAATATCCACCTGAGACCGTATAAAGTATATATTTTCTTGATCAGTGAAGAAATCTAAGACTATCTGGTCAAGTGCGTCCGTCTGTCCGTCTGTGGGAATCACGATTCAGTCCAAACGAAAAGAGCCAGATCCTCTAAATTTGGTATAAATATATTTTGGAGGATAGCAGAGGTCAAGTTCGTAAATAGGTTGAATCGGGATAGAGGGAAAAAAGTTCCCCTAAGAATAACTAAACCAACCTCTAAAAAACAACACGATTTTTAAAGTCTTTTTGTAATTTTGTTAAGCAAATGCGTTATTTTTATGTCAAAGAAGGTTTAGAGCGTTGAATTTGAAGCCAGAAAATTAGAAAAATTATTATTTTTTGGCCCCGCCCTCTTTAGTGGGCGTTATTATATGCGAAAGTAGTGTAAAAATTTAACAAATTGTGTTACTTAAGTCCACATTTCTTAAAAATAAGACTTTTGACTTTATGACGGAGCTGAGACGTAACCTGGTACTCCTCTGCTCTACCCCCTCCACCCCCTTTGCCAGTATATAAAAACAAAACCATTTTTTTACACTTAGTTATCCGAAAAATTTATTTTTAGAGTTTCATGGCGAAGGTGAAATGCCTCCCCCACCTTGCCCTTGCCAGAGCGACCACGACAAAATACAGCTGCACCCCATAAGGTATATATAGGGTCCGCAATCTAACGTTTTCTTTTCAACTAGTGCTAAGCTCATGTCTGATTTGACAGATAATTAGTTTTATCCTTCCGCTGAACGAATATTGTTGATCATCCCATGCGTTTTCGCTTCGCTAAGTGGTCCTGCGATCGACTTACAGAAGATGCCGATTTTGACAAAAAAAAAAACATATTTTCAGATGAAGCTCATTTTGAACTTGGCGGGTATGTAAACAAGCAAAATTTTTTTATTATATTAATTTATATTATCTTACAGAAAAAATTTGCAACAACAACTAAAATAAGCTAGATTGCGTAGTATTTTCCTTCTATATCTGCTTATTTCTAGGAAACATTAATAATTACGCTATTTAGAAAAATTATAATTTTTTTATAACATCTTCTCTGCATATCAGAATTTGTTTTCAATTCCCATAGATGACAAGTCTGAGTGGCTCTCTTTTGTTACTTAAATGACTCACTCAAGGTGCATGTATAATTAAAATTGCTACCCCCTTATTCATAAAAATTATGAGAGGCTTACAGCCATACCTAAATACGGGCGGCAAGCGTTTTTTAGCTGTCAAAAGTTCTCATGTCCAAACATTTTGCATGGAGCACACCGAAATAACGCGGCGGCAACGCTTTGCTATTGGAACATCCGATTGTGACAGAGCCTTTTCTAATGAAGTTAGTTGTAGAAGAAAACTATTGTAACCAGAGAAAAAAAGCAAAAATTTATAAAAGTGAAATAAATAATAAAAGAAAAAATTTGTGCACTTCGTATTAGAAAATGGAGATAGGAAAATATTTACAATATGATTATATACATACATAAATATGTATGCACGTTTGTAATTTGTACAAAATTTCAATAACAAAATCACAAATGTCGTCCGTCCAGCTGTTAAAATAATCAGGGTTGTTTAATTTGTTTGTTTGATAACCCTGTTTTTATTGTTTGTTGACATAACGTTGCCGCTTTTGTTTAGGTATGGCATTTCAGCGTTAAAGCTTAGCGGAAAAAAACGTTCCGCTTTCCGCCGGTATTTAGGTATGGCTGTTATAAGAGTGCAATAGAGCAAATTTCGTGTGAAATTTGGTTTTATTACGCTGTTATTAGACTCTTTTAATTTTTATGAATAAGGTGGTTAATATTTAAGTGTTATTTAATTTATTTGTCTGCCGCAAACAAAAAACTTGTTGCTTTAATATCGCAAACTTTTCTAATTGACAACAATGAATTTGCATTAAGTTTGATTTACTTAGGCTGGGCGTATTCATTTGAAGTTGCAGCAAAAACTTTAAATTATCTGCCGCACTTGTGCTGGCACTCAAAAGAGACTAAAAATTAAAATATTATTTACAACAGGGGAAAAACCTAAATACTCCACATGCAGCAGCAGTTTAATAAATTAACATTTATTTATACAATAAATTTTTTAAACTTTTATTTATTTATTTTTTTGCTTTTACTATGCGACTCATGAACTCTGTTTGTGTGTCTCATTGCATTTGCTTGCTTAAGTTGAAGTTGTGTTTCTTTTAGTTTTTAGTTAAGTTCAGTTCAGGTCTTTATTTTACTTTTTTTTGTGTGTGTCCTTAAAACTCTAAAAAAGTCTCATGAATATAATTTGTCTTTATTTGCATTTTATGACTTCTACAACTGAATACGAGTAATTTTGCAAGTTTTTTTGTTGTTCTTGGAGTTGTAGTACCGGAAAGTTTTTTTTTGGAAATTTTTGTTGTCCATTTCTTAAAAATTACACTTAACACATATTTTATGTTCATTCCTGAAATGCCACGACAATGGAACTTAATCAGCACTTGAAGCTGCCTAGAGGCGAGGCGCAGGTGCCCTTAAAGTTGGATGTTAAAATACTCCGACCACAAATTCCGTAATGGAAAACTCTGTCCGCTCCTGGTTTAGTTATAGACATAAACAAATTTGATCTGCTCCTTCAGAAATCTATTCCGCAAAGTGAAGAGAAAAGTTCCTGCCGTATACTTCCGTTATACATTTGCGCCGTACATCGTGACTCTGGTGAACTTTCACGAACAACTTTTTGTTAAGAATATAGTTTTTTGTTTACATTTGTTTTCTTTGCAGCTGGACATGCTTGTTCAAGTTCTTATTTTCCTTAACTATATTATTAGTTTTTTTTTCTTCATGCTTAATGCATAAATAATATTTTTATGTAATTTGTAAATTGTATTTTGTTTAAAAGTTTATAAAATTTACTTGTGAAAGAAATAAGAAAAGTTTAAAGAATTTGCTTACAGCGGACACGTGGTCAGGTTTGAATTGCAGCTGAGCAGAAAAAGCAAAGAGACAGTGTCTTGCGGCCGTGGTACCAGAATTATTCTAAAGAAATAGTCGATGGGAGTCTATTAAACAGGACCGGTACTCAGTGGATAGTTCCCGTTTGATAACACGCATTGTGCCGGAAGGGATTTCATCGTGAGGATAGGTTGACAAAGATTAGAAGAGAGACAGGGAGAAAACTTGCTGCAGTCATTTAAGTTTTTACTTTGCCGGCGAATTTTTGGCTTCAACACTAACAAAAGGTTGAGGGTGCTGTTGGCTGAAGTACTTAACACGAGACTATGAAGCGGATGGTCCTTGGTTCAACCCCGCGCTCAGTCATGAATATTGTTTCGAATTCTTCTGATCAGCATTTAGCGCATGATTGTATTAGTTGTTTTCAGCCTGTTTCAGTGATGAAGGTAAAATACTGATCACTGAACATGACTGGCAGCGACTGACTCAATCATGTACTAAAGAGGAGTGGAACAGCACCCTCCTTCGTCGGCCCTGTAGCAAAAAATTGGCCGGCGAAGTAAAAATGTTCAAATTGCTACAAAAAAATCTCTATCTTCTCATCTCTCCGCACCTGTCCTCTCCATACTCGCTTTCAGTTCCGGCGTAATGCATTGCATATGTAGGGGCCACCCCCCTGAGCGCTGGTCCTACTCCTAAAAAAAGGTGGTCTAAAGCGCTCTTTAATACATGATGGACTTGTGTTCTCGTAACTGAAATAATGGATGCCTGCACTATATGTAGATCAGAAGAATTGAACTGAGATCAGAAGAATTGAACTGAGTGCAGGATCGAATGCGGATCCTTTCCCTGGAATCTGGGACATATTTTGAATGGTTTTTGTATTTTGCTTAGCTCATATCCTCGCTTCGGGATCATATCTTTATTCGTCCGCGGAATACAGCTATTTCATAGCCTTACACTTGTTATTCTTTCGTGTGCAGTCCGCATTGGGCCTCCTGAGTCATTATAAAGCCCAATAAACTATTTTGTCTAAACAACTTTGCAAGTCCTTCCATTCCATTTCAGCGACCAGCGCTTATCTTCTGACATCTTAATGTTACTTTTGCAGCCAGATACAATAAAAGCAAAAACAATTAAACGGTTAGAAGAAGAGCAAAGAAAAGAAAGAGTCAACAGGACATTAACATAAAAACAAAGCTTTCTGGCACAAATATCCTTTACAATTGTTTTTAATGCAATTTTCATTGTATAACTGTCAGAGTATGTTTGTGTGTGAGCACGCTACTGTATTGTAACATATTGTTCTTGTACTTTGCTTTGTTGACTCTACATTTTTAATGATATTGACATTTTTCTTGCCTTTCAAAACAAAAAAGCTTCAACAAAAAATGTAGAAAAATCTCTGCCTTCATTAGCATTTGCAGCTGAATTGTTTGCTAGAATTTCTTCTGCACTTGTATTTTTGCTTTTCAGCTTCGATTTGAAATTTAATTTCCGTTGCGCTTTTTTTGTTTGCTTTTTGTTTGTTTTTTTTTTGCTGTGTGAACTTTATGCCAAACGTTAAATACAAATGATTACTAATCAACGGAGAAGAAACACGAAAAAAATTACACAAAATAGAATAGAAAAACTTAAATCATATTACATTCGAGCTGATGTAGTTTTAAGGAAAAATGTACAAACAAGATATATTATAAGTGAAATTATGAGAAAAATAAAATTTAGCTGACTATCCAAATGATAAAGTAACATGATTTATATTGGCGAAAACATCATCATATATCTTAATATTATTTACAGGAAAGTGCTGTTGATGGCATTCTGGTAGCTGGAGTAAAAGGAAATTTTAGATAATATTTTAAAAAACTAATTAAGGAGTGCATTGAGAGCAAGAAATGCAATTCGGATAATAATTGTAGCAAACACGGATTTTTTACAATTAAAAAAAAGAAAATTTGTATCATGCGATATCTTTTTCTTTCAGAGTGTCAAAAGATTGTTCTGTAAGTAAAGTAAGTTCTGTACATACGCCGATGGTCCTCTAAAATGAAAAATTGTGTACCGCAATAAAACATATAAAACAGATATTGTTGCAGCCTAGCAGACCTCGAGTAGCACTAGTTGAACTTACAATAGCTTTTTCAAGTGTTTTTTTTTTTAATTTTACAGATTAAAAATATTGGGAAACACTGCTCGTTACAATTTATTTAAACCATTTCATGCTAGACCCATACTAAGTTTGCTAATTTATTTGTTAGTTTGCCAATCGCTTTATGCATTAAAAATATTACGAATGAAATAAATTCAATTTAACGCCACCATGAAGCAAAACATTTAAATAAATGAATTTCCAATTCACTTATATTCTAATGGCTATTAAAAGCCATTTATGTAGTTGTTTATGTTAAAAATATTACACACAAGCAGAAATTGCTGTAAATGTGTATAGTTTAACCCTAGAATACTAACCCACGTAAATGTTACATGTATTTATTAAATTGTATTAACACTTATAGGCTAATTGTTTGAAATTTGTTTTAAATCTCAGAAAGGCATGATAAATATCTAGGGCAAATGTATTTGCTGTATTATTGTTGCTACGCAAGCATCCAGTATAGAAAGTAGGTTTAGCCATTAAAGTGTTTTCAGAGCAATAACAGTTACCAGACATAATATAGTTAGTATGCGTAGATAAGAGGATTTATCTAATTGGGCCATGAAGTTTTATTTTGCTTTCAAATTTGTTTATTCATTGTCTTAATATGAATCTGTTTATTCATTGTCTTAATATGAATTATAAGTTGTGTTTATTACTAAATACACATCTAATGAAAAAAAAAAAGAATTATATAAAAATAACCATATGGTGGGCTCTAGGAAACAAGACTCACAGCACGTAAAATTTAAGTTCTCTAGGGTTAAACTCATTAAGTTAATCGCTGAATGGCGACCACTAATTATGTAAATGACAGTAGGAAAAAAAATCAATACCAATGAAATATTAACATTAAAAATTTTTATTAATTAAATATTCAATAATATTAAATAAATATTGAATAACAGCGAAGGCGAGTGAATAATGCAAATGTTGTTGGTAGACTTCACCACACGTTTTTAAATATTTATGCATTCACGCCTGTTTGTGTGCGTGGAAGTGTGTGGCAGCCGGCACGATTTGTTAATAATATTTGCTGCAACATTAACAGTTATATTTTTGCGAAGAAAAAAATCTATAGAATTACATTTAAATGAATTTATAACTGAATAAATAATGCATTGGCCAGCAGAAGAGGGAGTAAGAAATGAAGGGAGTGTGGAAAAAGATTTAAACTCATTAAAAGTCACTCTGGCTAATTGAATAAAGCAAACGTGTTTTATTTTTTTTAAATGATTTTATTTTATCAAGTTTTTTTATAGGGGGAGGATTTTTTTTTATAATTTTTACAAACATTTTTATTAATTGTCTTTTGGGCTTAGTTTTGTTTCACTTCGAGTTATACAATATTAATAGGGTTTTTATATAATTTCATTGTTTTAGTTATTTGCTTTTGTTTGTTATCTATTCAATATCTTAATACTCGTACATGATTATATGTGACATTTGAAACGAATCATTTATGTATTTAATTTATTTATTTTGCTAATATATTTCGACTCATGTTGTTAAATAATTGGTTTTTTGTTTTTTTTATTAAATTATTATCTATTATAATTATTTGTTTATCTAGCCCGATATGTATGAGGGTATGAGTTTGATTTGACTTCTGATTTCCTACACTTATACAGCACTTGCCTTGTTCTAGTGTAGGCTGATCTTTGATGATATATTTATGGATACAAATTTTGTATGGGTTGTTAACCACTTGTAACTGCAGATGCAAAAAACTACGATACTATATTCATGACCTGGATTTGTGACTTGGTTAATTTCTTTAGCCAACAGCATCTTTGATCGTTTTAAATATATGTAAACTTTTTTTAAATGATTTCTTGCTATAACTTTACTATACACCATTTACGATGTAGATATTTTCAAGATTTCCTGAAATTTCCTGAAAAGGAATGATTTCCAGAAAAGCTTTTTTGTGTTTATAATTAAAAAAGACTAGTATGAGACAATTTAAAAATATTCATTAGAAAACAGCTGCCTGAGCAGAATCGCTCAAGAAAACACTTAATCAACACAAAAAGTCACACATGCCCAATTCTCTATCAATATTGATGCTGTTAAAAAGTATACATTTTCCCATCTTTACTTGTCTCAATGACATATTCACTATGTGTATCTTTCGTTTAAAACTGAAGTTTTACGAGTACTTAAAACGAAAGGAAAAAGTTAGAAAAATTTTAATTTACATTTGACTTCAAAAACTGTCCCATTGTGCGCTATCGCGTATCTGCGTATTATTGAAGTCACAATAGAAATTTTGTTTGTTTGTAATTTCATTTTCTTAATTGATTTTAAGGATGTTCGTTTGCTAAACATTTTCCTTAATTAATAAATTTCTAATCGAATTGACTATTCCTTTGTGTACTTGCGTGTGTTTGAGTGTCTGTGGCTCTGTGTGTATATGTGAGTGAATGTATATGTTTTTCTCCTTTATAGTCTAAGCTTTTGTTTAAATTTTGGTATTAGAGTGTTGCATTCTATTAAATGAAAAGCTGATTGATTTAATTTCTGTTGTTTACAGGCGTTGCCCTTTTTTTGCTTCTGTGTACTTACTGAAGTTCCGATTATTATTTATGCGATTTTTCCGTATGTCTTGTATAAATGTACTTATGAACTCGTATGTATATGTATAATATATTCATTTTTATTTCTAATATATATTATATGCATTTGAATATTTTGGTATTTATTTATATAATATTTTTTTATTCTTGCTTAATACTTATATGTATTTGTTTTTTAATTAGTTTGTATATAATTTCATAAAATGAACCCTGCATGTTTTTCTCTTGTTTATTTTTTATATTATTTTCTTATAAAGTATTTGCAAATGTACTAGAGCCAATTAATAATTAATAAATTAACACAATAGAACTATTAACAAGTTCATAACAAATTTATTTATTTAAATAATTAATTGTGTGTTTGTTTACATAAAACTATTGTTTGTTTATATAAAACTGATGGTTGGCGGTCCCTGTAAATAATGTGAACTAATTCACTTATGACTCAGGGATAGTAATTGGCTTTCTTGATTTTACACTAAATATTTATTAAATTCGAAATTCTAAATTCACAATTAGTAAATGAATATGTATTACATACATAAAACCTAGGAGTCAGCCAATTAAAGTTGAATTGAAAAAATAACTTTTTGTTATTTTAAAATTGAAGCAACACGAAATTTCGCTACTTCGAAATTTTTTATATCCTTATTGATATACTATAATAAAAGTCCGTCTTTTCTTTCTAACCACATGCAGCTTCACTCACTTCTTTTAATACAATTTAGATAAAAATACAATGGCAACATGATTCCCAAAATTTTAATTAACGAATATATTTCAGAACTCTTCGGAGTCATTAGGAAATTCGATACAAATAGTTTTATCGATATTATCACTTTTTCCCACAAGAAAATATTTGGTAATAAAATATATCAAAATAAACGGAAGGTGAAAAATTTGAAGTAGTTTTTCCAATCTACATTCATATGGGTGCAAACACGTTGCTGAAGACTATTATCAGAAATCGCACGGCCCTCCCCCAATAGGAAGTTTGTCTTCCCCAGAAGTTGGAGATAATGTTGGGGATACAGCTGGAGCTGCTGCGGCAAAATGTACATGTGGAACAATTTATTTTTAAATTTCTCCAGGAATGCAATAGAAGCGGCACATAGTTTTAGCAGCTTTGAAATGTTTTTATTCCCAACCTTGGCCGCCCCCACATGAAAGAATTTATAAAAGAAAGAATTTATAAAATTTATAGTTTCTATCCTGTTGGTTTCGTAATTAAATCATATTTATGCAATTTACGTATTTTATGAAGCTGTAGAATTAATTTGTGTCATAAAACGCTTCTGCAAGTACATTTGTGTAGATCGTCAGCTGCGATGCAAAAGGCCGTAACTGACAAAAAATTCAAAATACATCTATTGATTGATTATGATGCAAAACTAAGAAAAATGCATCATAACCAATGAAAAAATATATTTTGAATTTTTTTGCAATTGTATCCTGGCGGATTTCGGGTGACGATATGCTGATGTATGCATAAGGAGTTGTTGTCATGTACTTGTAATTGAATATATTGTTGATTCGTTTTAATTGTATTTTACGTTTGATTTATTGGTTGCTAAGTTTTTTTTCAATATTTTATATAAAGATTTAGCTAAGTATATGTATGTGTGTGTGTGTGTATATATATGTTTTTTATATTACATTAGTATTGATTACATTATACGGTATTAACTTGTACACATGATTGATTATCAGCAAAAGCAATATTTGCTCAAAATATTTGAATATAAACTAAACAAGAGTATTAAAAATATCCTTTTGATTAAAGAAATTTGTTAAGTATTTCCAAAAAATTAATTATTTAAAGACAGTAAGTACAACATTCTTTAAAAGAGTACATTTTGATAAAAGTACGAGCTGCGTACCTTTTCACGCAATAGTTAATTCATAAAGTGTTTGTTACAAAAAAAGTGCTTTTAAAAGAGAAGTTTGTTAAAGTAAATTTTTGAAAATATAAACTCTTCTGTAAAGTGAAAACTTAAATTGTCTGTATACATATTCCTAGACTTGGCTCGATCCTGTTCTAGACAAAAACCAATGCTATATGAATCGGTTGAATCGTAGGTTTTTGTCTAAAACGATTACGAACTAAATCTATATTTTGATAGTGCTCGAACTCACTCACTGTCAGTAAACCTTTCAACATTCTATATAATTTGTTAACAGATTATGCTTATAAAATATATGGTTTATATTATTTATAAACAAGGACAACAAAGCTCAGTGTTGGGTAAAAAGGACCAACTGACATATTTTCAATATACATTGTATATACTAATTTATCCATATAGGTATTTAATTTTTACGGGAATCACTGCTTCTGCTTGAATGAATCGGTTCAAAAAACTGCAGTGACATGTTGCCCCTCAAACGATGCGCAGCAACAACAGAATGGGAAGTAAAAGCGGGGATAGCTGGGCCTGAGTGTGAATAACAGCTGTTAAGCGAGCAGCTCTGCTGGAAAGTTCTTCACCTTGGCCGGGCAGGCCGAAGACATCGTTGATATTTATACTGCCGGTTTTATCTATCAAAAAAATATATTCATTCAAACAAAACGATTTGTTTAGAATTTTTAGAACGCGGAACAGCGCACAAACATGAGGGGATGGATGGACGGATGATGTAGGCAACACATTTGAATGAGATAATATGATTTTTTCAAGGAATTAATATTCAATTTAATTTGATTTTATTTGCACAAGTGCATGAGGGATTGGATATGAAAACTTACTTTTATCTAAAGCATGATAATTATTTCTATGTGATAAATCGGAGCCATGATTGTTATCCCATCTACTGGAATCGGTTAGATAAATCCCGGTGGATGCTGTGGTGGGTGGGTATGAGACTGAAAAGAGAATAAATATTATTATTACATTTACATACATACGCCAACATATTGTACATTTGTTTGTATAAGAAAATAAATTATTAATTGAATTTGAGCAAATGAAATTTAAGGTCCCATGTGTACTCACTCGCATGTACATACACTTTTCATATTCACTTAAGCCCAGTAAACATAATCAGCAAGATTGTATTTAAATAAAAACCTGTTGGGAATCAAATTCTTTCTTCCGTAAAGGCAAGAAATATTTTTTCTCCATGGCTTGGAACAAAAGATGTTGCAGTATTAAGACATTTAAGGCCCCATTCATAAAAACTATTTCATGCTTATGACTTTCCTATTTGACAAAGTTCTATGGAAAATATGTCAAATAAGCGAAGTTATAAAATAAATAGCTTTTATTTTTGTATATTAGACCCTTGATATTTATTTGTCTTGAAGCAGATCACAACTGTAAAGGGCCCTTTTCGTCCCCCTTCATCAAAAGTATTTGTTGTTTGAAATTGTCTTTTCACAGCCAACTTTTTGTTTGTTGGGATTTTATCATTTTTTTTTTGCAGAATTGTTGTAAACAAAAGCACCTGAGGGTGTGTTGTGGGTGCTGCTAAATTTGTATTTAATAATTGTAATGTTTTATTTGCTCGTACACCGTTTTCACAACATTTGAAAATTAGTTTTGAAATTCTGTGAATGAGAAGGTGGAATGATGCAAACTAGGATTTTTAGTACAGTCGCTAGTAAAAGTCAGCATACACACCAAAATACATTCAGTTATTGCGCGTTTAATCTCCGTTTTCATGTTATCTCCATTTTACTCTTTATTATGCAATAAGCGGGTTAATATTTTAAAATAAGTTACGGCACAGCTGTTTCACAAAATATTGTAAAAAAGATAATTGCGCCGGAAAGAACGTTATTCACACACAGATCGGGGAAGGATATATATAATTTGCACACTAGGCTTCATTGAAAGCTGTCAGATGGTGTTAGGTCTTAGCGCAAACGTACACGCGGCTAACGAGTTGTTATGTTGTTACCTTAAATGCAAAACGCCCTATCTCACATTTTGATAATTGTATAGGAGATGGAAAAATATGTCAAAATGAGAAGCATAATTCCAGCATAATTGTATAAGTTAGACTGTTATTTTCGTTTGTACAAATTAAAGATAATTCGATTAAAAATTAATAAAAAAAATTATTTGTTTTGAAAAGTGTGTGTGATTGGGGCTGATGTGTAGCAATGCTAGTCTGTCTGTCCAGTGTTCGAGGGCTCGATTCCAACAGAGGCTTTGGTTGTTTTCCGCAGAGAATAAATCGCTTCTCGGACTGTGTTTGTAAAAAAAAAATTGTTAGATAGGGCGTTTTGCGTTTTATGTAACGATAGACTCTCTACCTAAAGTCTTTTGATTTTTCCCAATATATTCTGCCATCTTCGAATATGATATACTCATTAGCGATTTTATTATGGGTGCAGCTGCTCTCCGCAGGTTTTTAGTTTCTCGGATGTTCTAATGTTTTGCAAAGACAAACTTAAACAGTCTGATAGTCTGAAAAGTAGCCCAAAAGAGCAGCGATTGCGTTATTAAGTTCTTCATTATTATGAGTTCTTACTTCTGTTGCCCACTGTCAAATGGGCCACAAATAAAATTCCAATTATCCATCTGATATGATTTTATTATATTTAAATATTTGTGTATGCTATTTGAATGTCAAACAATCAAACCCACAAACATCTAAAATAATATGTCAATTATAAATGCGAGTATGTTTGTTGTGCGAAAATTATCGATAGTCATTACGAAAGAGAAGAAGGGAGAAACGAAATCGCAAATATCCCAGCCAGCATTTGAAAGAAATCTTAAATTCTAATTGGTGAGGATTCCTCGTGGGGAAAATCAGTTGCACGAACTGATTGTGAAATCCTCCTCTAACTCAGCGAAATATGTTTGTTTTAATCATGGAGGGAATCGTGTGACATGCGGTTTGAAAGTTTGTAAAGAATTTATTTTAGAATATTTCCGAAATCGTGCGGGACAGCTCGTAAAATTTTCGGCCATATAATTTTTGTGTGATCTATACAGACAGTCGCTAAAGGTCCATTCCATGATTGGATTTTTGTTTGTTTTTGAGCTTTCTTTTCTTGTTAAGCAATAAATGTTTTTCACATCTGACTTGTCCACTTAAAAGTAATTCATTTCGTCTGGCAAAGTCGTTATTTCACAGAAGGTTTGGAATATCTGGTCACAAATATTATTCCGACATATTTTCCTGATCTTTGCACATGTTTAATTAAAATATTTTTCTTTGGCAGACACGAAAACTATTTGCAGCTTCAGAAAATTTTTTCTCGACTCTAAAAAAATTTTGCCACTTTTAAGGACTTCTTCCTTAAATTGGTCAAATTATCGTATAATAATGGAATATAATTGTTAATGAATGGTGAAAATATCATTTACATACTGGTATTGGAAACTATCACCTGCAGTTGCCCAATGCTTCTGTCAATAAGGAACCGGATGATGCCAGATGCCAGATAGTTTGTCACAACAAAATAGCGCACATTCGCGTCTGAATTTTATAGAAGGAAATAAATGGGGAAATTTGACACGTCAGATGTCGTGCACATCAGATCATCATCAGAAGATTCTTTTAGAAGTTTCATCTGCCATCATGCCACTGTTACCTGGTATGAGCCGTTTAATAACTGTTTATGTAGGAGTGCATTTGTACGAGTTTGTGTGTGCATATTGACACGGTCATGGATATTTTATGAAAATATTTGCTTAACAGTTTTTTCGTCCGGTTTCATTTTTAATTTCTTTTAGCATGTTTATTTCATTATTGGCTTTAATTTGTGTGTTTTTTCGCAGGGTGATGCAGTGACTCGTTGTTTGTGACGTTGAGTGTATTTAATTGCTTTCAAATTGAAAATACAGCCAGCCGGGTTTCAAATTAGTTTATTCATTTGGAAATGCGCATATTATAATAGTTTTGGCAAATTTGGCAATAATTACGTCTAAAATGTGGACTCTCAATGTTGTGCTTATTATTGATATAACGAGTGCATTAATATTTATGAATATAAATTTGAGCGAGTGTGTGTGTGGAGGCAAAAATGTTAAGTGCATTTTTATATTGAAACAAAGATTTTAAATTGGATTGGCCAAGGCCAAATATTGATCACTTTTTTTGTACACAATAAATGATATTGTTGAAAATGTTTAAATATTAATTTTAAAGTTATTTGATTATATTTATTAATTTGCTTTAATGCGTTTGTGTCATAATTTCCTTTTTGTTTCCTTTGAAAATAATCTTTTAATTTATAGCTTTTATGACATGAACAAAAAAAATTACGCCATTATTCTGGTGAAACTCAATTAAGTTGTATTCATGATAAATTTGTTTGTTATTTGCCAGAAACATTGTGCATTTAACCCACTTCAATTGAATTCACTGCACATTCACATCCACATCCACACTTGACAATAAATGGCAAAAATTAACTTGAAAATAACCCCAAATGCTCGTTTGAAGGAAAGTTTATTTTTCTGCTTCATACATTTTGATGGCAAAGATGTGCGATGAACAACTGCCTGCCGTACGTACAATGACATCATCTCATTTTTGGTTTGTTTGTTCACTGTCACTCTTCGTTCGTTCTTTATTCAATGGAAATCGATAATGTCTTAATTGGACACCTTTATGTGATGTTCGGTGTGGTCATAGAGACGGATAAATATCTGTGGTGGGTGGTTTTCTAATCGTAGATGCAAGAGATATTTCTCAAAAGAAGTATCTTTTTGCAACAAATTGCTTGTGAACTTTTTGAGCATCCCTCGTTAATATGTTTAGTCAGTTGTGTGCACCTGGAGTTGAATGAAAGTTTTATTTTTTTATTTTTGAGAATAGTCACGTGCTTATTCATCAACTATTAAAGCTATAGCACTGCTTCCTGGCATCGCCCTCTTGTTGTGGTGCACAAACAAGCAACAACTTTTCAAACCTGGACCATAGAAAAATAAAAGACACGTAAAATATTTAGGACAAAATATTAATCTAGAAGTTATTCTTTGGATTTAATGGAGAAACTCTAAATCAAAACTAAAACAAATGCCACATGTGTACGCATGTTGCATGTTATATAATGAATAGAACTGGTCATTTGAAAGGCACACAAGTTGTTGTAATAATTGTTTTCTTGAGTGAAAGCAGTCGAACGAAGAAGAAAACAATATTGATTCTACTTTTTAATCTACTCTGGCCAATTATTTCAGCTTGACTAACTGCACTCTTTTTATTTCTGCTCGATACCAACCAGCACTGCATTCAAATGCACTATTCCACTGCAAACACCGCAGCTTAATTTGTCTTATGCTGAATATAGATGGCAATTCATCCTGGATTGTAGCTGGAATAATCTAGTTCAGATTGTCGCAAGTTTAAGTTAAAAAGAAATAACAAGAAAGCTGCACAAGTTAAAGTCACGTAACATTATGTAATTACGTGACCAGCTTGAGGTTTTTTACTAACTTAAACAAAAAAGAAAAAAAGCCAAGAAACTACAATGGAAATTAAAATCTCAATCGCATATAAAGCGTACGCCAAAATGCAGCTTTCATGGTCTCAGACAGAATACTGCGAGACGTTGGCTGGGTATTCGTACCCTGGCAACTTTGATTTGTTTGCTTAGTGCAATAAAGGTTAAACTTGTTGGTTTTGAAAATCAGTAAACGTACAACATGTATTTAAGAAAAAACAAAAAAAAAATGTTAGCAGCCAGAAAACTTAATGATATAAATAAAAACTTTTGCCAATATTTTCGTACATAAAAGGGAAAAACAAATTCCTAGAAAATGAAAAAGTTTAAACTTAAACAAATAACATTTTGTTGCCTTTAAAATATATTTTGCAAACATTTTTGATCTGCAATCAAGCCAAGAAACACAATCCAGCGTCTTTGCTACCGAGTTAAAATGGTTCAGGCAAAGACTAACTGCCTGTACCCTCAAGTCACCAGATAGCGATCCGCCGCACGGTTGTATTTGAAACACAAAACAATTTATTTTTAATTTTGTTTGATATGTAATTAACGATAGCACGATATCTAGTAAAAGAAACCAAATGAAATTTCAATAAAATAAAATTATTTATTTTTTTTACAACAAGTAGACGAAACAATAAATTTGGTAATAGAAATGCTCGCGCTTATCTGTGACTTTACAATAAAGCGATAACGCAAAAAGCAACACAGAGTTGAAGCAACAAAAATAAGAGCAACCTGCAAGCAAAGGCATGTGTACTTGTACGTGGAAGTGTTTTTTACACGCGGTTTGCATGAGCGTGTGCGTGTGTGTGCTAGATTACAATTTCAAAGTGTACTTAGAGTTACATTGAAAATATCCTAAAGGAATTCCATGCCAATAAGAGAAATAAAAAAAACTGAAAATACTGATAAACGCAAAGAGTACATGTGCCGTGAAAAGTCACGAAAAAGTTTCGTGTAACCCACTGGAGTACAACAAACACCCTACACGTAATAAAACAGTTTGGATTCTAGTCTAGCTTGGCGTAGCCTCGTCCCAAACAATTCATGTGCAAAAGAACTTTTCTAGATATTTATTCATAACTTTTCCGATGTTGTTCATATGAAGGCAGTAATTATTCCACGAGCTGCTTAAGATATTTCAAATGTTACTCAAGTTTTGCTTTTTAAATTTACAAACAAAAAAAAAAAAAAACAATACTACGAGCAACATGTGGGATTAATACATGCAATAGACAATTAATATGTTGATAGCGTCCCAAAATCTGTAGCGGATAATATTAAATGGCACAAGAGAAAGGAAATAAAAATGCCACCACAATTCAAGGGTTGTGTGAGTGTGTGTATGCCTAACATCATGTGATTTACAAGAAAATAAAATACGAGAGGGTATTACAGCATCCATCGTGTGGCCGAATTTAAATGTTCGAACATTTAAAAATGAAACGTTGTAACATTTTACAGATGCAGTTCGCCAGTCGATCGTTTAGAGTAACTGATAAAATAAAAATTTTCTGAACATTAAATACAAATGGTCTTAGAATAAACTCAGTGATAATTTTCGAAATGTAACTGATTTTTTTTAACTCGGACCTGCGCTCAGAGGATGACTCCTACATATGCAGTGCATTGCGCCGGAACTAGAAAGGAGAGGATAGTATTGAGAGGACAGATGATGAAAGATAAGAAGATAGAGAATTTTTTTTAGCTATTTTAACCTTTTTTTACTTCGACGGTACTAATTTTGCTACGGGGCCGACGAAGGACAGCACCCCCCTTCCTCTGCTGTTTAGTACATGGTATTGTCAATCGCTGCAAATTACGTTCAGTGAACAGTGCCATGCCTTCACCACTGAAACAGGCTGACAAGAACTAACACAATCACGCGCTAATGCTGAGCAGAAGAATTCGATGAAATAATCGTGATTGAGTGCGGGGTTAAACTCAGGACACTCCGCTTCATAGTTCCCTCATAGAGAAACACAAAAAGGAAAATTATTCTTACTTTTGTTCATCTCTCAGCACAACCATTTGATTTTATTTTGATTTGAAAAATACATGTGAAATGTATTATCAACTTTAAACGCCTATAACTTCAAAAATACTAAACGAACTTCCGAGTAGGTAATTTCAAACGCCTAGACAGGGTCATGTCTAGGGTATTCAATTAATCCGCTTTGGTATGTAATCGGTTATTCACTGTATGAAACATTTAAATATTTTGCTTTAATTAAAATAAATAATTCACTGTAGCCTGCAGAGAAAGTAGAGACCGCTATCGCCGTTGCAGTATCTAGAAAATATTATAAAATGGCCTCCTGAATTCGCCCATCTCTAGAAAGAGATATACCCGAGTTGAGTGTATTTAAAGAAGGAAATCGCATTTCATGAAATCTAATCTTTAAACTTTTAACAATAAATCCTTCAAGTTTAATTGCAGGTGCTGACTCTTTTCCAAGCGATTTTATATCCACTTTCAAACGTCTCCTGGTTTTCACAACTCATATCTTCTGTATATGACAAGAAACATGTAAATGGGCACATGAAAAATACGAGTATGTTTAAATTAAAAAAAAAATTATAATAAATAAATAAATTTTGTTGGCTAATCGACCTAAATTAGCCGATTTAATTGTTAACAGAAATAAGAAAATTTTATTATAATCGAACAGTTAATCGGTTAACCGGTTGAATACCCTACTCATTTTTTTCAGAATTTTATGGCGATTTGCTATAGAAGTAGCGGCACTGCTTTTTCAACTTACGACTTGGCGCGTTTTATAAAAAGTTAGCTGTTTGTGGCAAAGTAAACGACGTTCCTTGTTGTTTGGTGGCACAGCCTTCAGCGTAAAAGCGCAAGTGGTAAATGGAAAAAGTGCGTGCGTTAATGCTGCTGTAATAGCTTGCGATGGTGTTTCACGTTTGTATTTTTAAAAAACATGTTTATCTGCCATTTTCCTTGATCAAATGCGAGTATGTGCAGGTCTGATGTGAATTTCAATGATTTAAAGTTTTTTTTTCCAACTTTTTCTCTGTGTTTCAAATCTTAAAAAAGGAATTGCTGAAGACATTAAAGAAATATAAAAAAACATATTCATAAACTTTGAAAAGAGTTTGAAATGTATTTTATTTCCTAATAGAGATTTCAAATACTTTTTAAAGGGCACGAGAGTCCTATACTCTGCGATGAATATCCTTTATCAAACGAATTTATTCTGTTAAATTAATGTAAAAGGCAAAAGAAACATAAAAAAAATATATATATACAAAAACAACATTAAGGCTAGTCTTAATTCAAACAAATTGTTTAGTTTTAAATGTCCTGCAGTTATAATTTCTTCTCGACCTTTTGTTCTTTTTTGATTAATATGAAAACAATAATTTGTATATCGTAACAACAAATACAAAGAAGGAAACAGTTTGCTGCTCTGGTCTGTTGGCCAGCCCCACTGCTACACATTCAGTTTACTTAGAGAAGCTGTTGTTTCGCAGCATTGCAGCTGTAGATTAAATGGCTACTTCCTGTTTTGTTAAAGCTGTGTATTGTTACAGGCAGCAAGGACTCAATAAGGACTCGTATTGAAAATAGAAACACATTTAAGGGAATAAGTTTGCATAATCAAACTTGTACATGCACAAGCATGATTACACAGGCACTATCTTGCAGAGAGAAATGGAAACTCTTTGTTCTATTAAAGACGACCTCAGGCGTTAACAGCTACAACAACAGCAATAACGAAATGTTTCAACTCCTTCTATAGAAGGATACTGAGGAACAGTGAAAGCAATAACACGAACTCAATACGAATTAACTCGCTCAATACCTACTCGTACTCCCAATATTTGTTGTTTTGTCTATTAAACAATGAGACAGTCGCTCGGTGTGGACGATTCCAACAAACTCGTTTCAACTGCACTTGAGTGTTTGCGTGTGTGTGTTTGACCGACAGATAATTAAGTAAGTTTATGTTTGCATACAGCAGGAGTGTGTGTGTGTGTGTAGTGTGTGGTTGTCTATTTACGAGCCCTTTAGATTATGTAGCAAATTTGTTGCCTTTATTTTACGTGCGGTTGCAAATCACCTGGTCAGACGGCCACTGTGCTTAACCGTAATAAAGTGTTGACTATTGTGTTCCACTTAACACAAGCATCAGTTCAACGCAGTTGGATATTTTCGAAAACGGTGATTCGGCTTAATTTTGCACTTAAAAATATGATTTTTGCAAGACGGAATTGATAAGAAATTTGTATTAGATGCAAAGCAGTTCGTGCTACTAAACTGATGGATGGCAAAGTGGTGACAAACAAAATGCAAATGAGTACTGATGATGAAAGTGTGGCGGCCTTCGAAAGCAGCCGTTCTGCTCTGCTGTGCATGTTGAATAATTATAAACTGATGTTGGCTTGCATTTGTGGCTTGGAATACTTATCAGGTCTCTCTGAATTTAAACAAATATTCGAACAATTACCCTATAAATCTTAATTGAAGTTCATTTAATAATATTTTTTCGCTGGTGGCACTCAAAAAGGAATGCTTCCAAAACATTTTTTTAACTTTGATATGAATTTTATTTAACAAAACTAAGAGTAAATGTTGAGGTGCCTTTTTGTTGTTATTTAGAGCATAGAACCAGATTTAATTGTGTGGAATAAAATTAACCTTTGGCCAGTTGTTTCGATCCTTATAAATGAAACAAATTTTTAATAGTCAAATTTGTTTGTTGCTGGCATTATGAAGATTGTTATTAAAATTATACACTTAAGTAGAATTAAGTTTGTCAGTTATTTGTGTTTATTTTGGCACTCGTGGCAAAATTAAAAAACTTTTTCCCAAAAAAAGGAACAAAAACTTAGCAGATTTAGCAAATTGCATTTAAAATACAATTACGAAATCCATTATAACCAACATGTTGCACACAGATACAAAAGCCTAATGCTCGTATGTGTAGAGAAACAATAGCAAAAAAAAAAAAAGCAAAAAACAGATAAAACAACGATATACAGACTGATAGACAGTCAGAGGATATGAGTTGAAAATCCAATTTTGCAAAAATTTGTTTTCGTAATGGGTAAATGAAAGATGAGTTGTTTTCATGTTTTGCTACAAACAGATTTATGATGTTGCTGTTTTTGTTGGGAGCTTAAATAGACAAGCTAACAGCAACTTCTAAAGCTGCAAATAACAACGAGAGTTATAAGTAGGACGATATAGACAACTCCTACGGCAACAGTGGCAGAAGGAGCAGCAATAACAGGATCTAAAATAATAGTTAATGACGCTGTGCCATGTACTCGTACATTAGACTTGTACAAAACAAATATCACAACGTTTATATTGCCGGCTGAGTGCCTCCGATACAATTGAACAGAGAATTGAATATTTAAATTGTTTTATCGTCACTACGATTTAATTATTCTTCATCGTAGACGGCAACCTCTTTCGGAATTGAGATAATATCGATATATAAAAATTTAATATTTTCTTAAAGAAGTCTAATTTGTACGTTGAAATTAGAGTCTTGAATTATATCAACTACAAAATGTGGCACCAATTGTTCGAACACACCTTTTATAAGAAATTTTACCAAAAACTCCATGTCCTGCTACATATTTTGCTTCAAAAGTATGTTTAAGAAATAGCGAGATGAAAAATGTTGACTCCCTTTTTGGAAAATTTAGCATGTCTGAAAAACTTTATACTGAACACCATTAATTGTATGGAAACAGTTACATATGGGTATTTCCATAAGGCGGAAGAGAGTCGACACCAAAAATTAAAAAAAAAAGAATTTTAAAACACCCTATCGAAATATTCGAATGCAAAGTCACAAAAGTGTGATTTATTAATGTGGATATTTCTAAAGACTCTCTAGGTTAAAAGGAGTTAGAAGGAATGCATAAGAAATTATCGCATATTTTGATGCCACATGCGCAATAAAGGATAATGCGATTACAAATTCATGTCATAAGATTGTTGTTCTTATTTTAAAAGCTAAAAATTTATAAAAAATAGGTTGCGCTTATAGTCTGATACTCTGACTCTTTTTACCCTTTGCATGAGTGCGGTACGACAGTCAAGTGCGACAGTATGCAAATGCCCACATTCCATATTGTTAACTGCTTGTCCAGATATCTATTTACTACAATCTATTTACTGCAAGTGTCCTTGTGATGGTGAAGTATCATTTATTCTTGAACCAGTCTAAGGTATCGTGCCTTTGGATTCACATTTTGTATGTAACGCCCTAAGGAAGGATATCAGCGATGTTTGTGTAGCAGGTGAATCTCGAACGCTAAATAATTTTTAATTCCCTGTGCACTTCTACTCATTGCAGTCCTTCTCAGTTAAAATTATATCATGCACTTGTACATCTTCATAGAAATTTGTGTGGTTGTATGTGTGTGTGTGTGTGCAGCAAATATCTCTCTTTTTTTTATGCTCTTTTACATGCAACTGCTCAATTTAATTATTTATGACAACAATTTCATGAATTTCATTAAAATCCACAAAACGCGACCAACATGTGGAAGTATTTTGGCTGCTTTTACTTTTCCCTCAAGGCAAATATTTGTGATCATGGCAGTTTGTATTTGTTTGTATGTGTGTGTATGTGTGTGTGTGTGTTCGCGGGTGTTTGGATGCATAAATATTTTATGGTGTGGTATCTTAAAATCCTTAATTGTACAACTACAATTACACAGGCTTTTCCTTCGGCTTCAACTACAATTGCATTCCGTGCCCTTCCATTGGTTTCATCTGTCAGAGTGTCGTGTAGCTGCCTTTATTTGTTTGTTTGCCTTTGAGCATAAATAAGTTCAGTTTGGTATATTGCCCCTTTTCCTGCTCAGGCTCCACACTATCAGCTGGTTTGTGCCTTCCAGTTGTATTCCGGAATTATTCGCAGTCGCCGGGTTTGTTTTTAATACTATTGGAATTTTATTTTTAGTTCGCATTGGATATACGACGACCAAGTTTTATGGCTCATTGCTGTTTAACGTCGTCTGATTGCAGGCAACATCCTTCATAAATATGTTTGTGTGTATGCATATGTGAACTCAAACATATTATACTCGTGCTGCAAACATTCGTACACATTTTTATCGTTATTTTCAATATAATTGCGTTGTTCTCTACGACAAGTCAAGCCATGTGCACAGGAAAGAGTCAGCAGCATCGATCAAAATACAAAAATGTATGATTTCCAGCTTTTGTGGTTGAAGAGATTTTATTCATTTTAATATTCAACTACTTTTATATGATACAATACAAATTGATATTTATAGATGAGTTGCTAAGAGAAAAAAAAATATTCATACACCAAAAGAATATCATGGTACGACCAATAGAAATTTAAAAGAATATCGTCAATTAATGCTGGAAAAGCAAGACTAAAAGGAAGGAAAGCACAAAATAAAAGAAAATGAGTTCTTAGAAAGAGAAAATCAATTGTACTTCTATTTATGGTCAGTATCTTTATACTCAATTAATATTTTTTTTTAAATCCTCTTTAAGTAAATTAACTTTTCATTTACAAGTTTTTAAATTTCTTTCATTAGAAATATCATTTATTAACTGAATGTAATAGATGCTGTTGACTTAATTCTTATATGTGCACAACT
This sequence comes from Linnaemya tessellans, assembly GCA_951800035.1. Lineage (NCBI taxonomy): Eukaryota > Metazoa > Arthropoda > Insecta > Diptera > Tachinidae > Linnaemya > Linnaemya tessellans. The sequence continues at coordinate 1,973,332 of OX637533.1, read as the reverse complement.
ACGTCAAACATACTTTTGTGGTACACTTTCCAATACCTTCTTGTCCACTACCATTATTGGGACAAATACGTTTTGAAAAGTACTTTTGTGTAGATATGCTGAAGAGCAGGCAAAAGGAGGTACCAAACGCAAAAAAATACATACTCGCATACATACAGACATATAAAGATCCTTTTTTGTATGTAAAAAAAGACGTGTGGTGTCGTGGGACACCGGATCGGAACGAAGTTCCTTATTATATAAATATTAATTTGAAGTTCTATTCGAGGTATAAAGAAAGTAATTATTCGGGTATACATTTTTTATTATGATTTTTTTTTCGCCGACCAACGAAAATACAGAATCAATTTTGTTCCCAAACGCAATTGAATTCTGTCACGGAGCGGCTGCGTATGATTAATATTTGTTTGCATGGAATCATTATTACTCATACGTCTTAAGCATTGATTTAGAAACAAAAAAATCTTACGTTACGTACGTTTTTCGCGGTTAGGGTACCCCTCCGCATCGTCCCATATGGAACTTCGTTCCAAAAGTATCCTACCGTAAGGGCTTTACAGTGAGTGCCGGCCGTAATAGTAAATTTATGGGAAAAATCTAATTGAAATCAAGAATGATAAAATAAAGATTACGCCTTGCGCATGATTTACCGTTTGATGACGTATTTGTTCCCTCGAAGAGATTGTCAAATGTTTATTATATGCAAAATTAATACTTCTTCGTACAAAATAAATTTTTTTTTTTTTTTTTTTTTTAGGAGTAGGACCAGCACTCAGGGGATGTCCCCTATATATGCAATGCATTGCGCTGGAACTGAAAACGAGGGGATAGTATTAAGGGAACAGATTAGGAAAGATGAGAAGATAGACAGTTTTTTTTTTTTTTTGTAGCTATTTCAACCTTTTACTTCGCCGGCTAATTTTTGCTACAGGGCCGACGAAGGTGGGTGCTGTTACTCTGCTTTTTAGTACATAATTGGGTCAGTCGCTGCCAGTAATTGTCCAGTGATCAGTACTATGCCTTCATCACTGAAAACTGGCTGGCAACAACTAACACAACCACGCACTAATGCTGATCAGAAGAATTCAACACAATATTTCATGACTCAGCGGGGGCTCGAACTCAGGACTCTCCGTTTCATAGTCTCGTGTTCTACTACTTCAGCCAACTCTTGACACAATTTACTCAGAGAGATTTCCAAGAAGCAAATTAAATCGTACTTATGAAAGTGCAAGTTTTGTGTTATATTTTATAATAAATTGTTTTATATTTTAAAATAAATATTAAATAACTTAAAGTTTATAAAACTTAATAAAACTTGATTTTTAAAGCTCATAAACTGTAAACAAAAAACCTGAATTCAAGAGAAAAGAGAACAAAGAGAGCAAGCATGAAATGTGCAGTGGGCAATTGCAAACAAAGTAACTGCAAAAACAAAAAGTGAGAAATAATTGTGTTAAAATGTAAAATTGTCATCAAAATTTTTTTTGTTTTCAAAAAGCTGTGTTATTTTATAGTTTTCCAAGAGATGAAGCTCAAAGGAAGTCATAGCTAATATTTTCCAAGCAAAAAAATTTGTTTTGAATGGGGAAAAAAGAAAAATAATTAGTAATTGGGTTCAATATTTATATAAAATAACTATAAATTAGCAATTTCAAATAAAAAAAGTGGAAAATAAAATAATTTTTTAAAATTGTTTATTATCAAAAAAATTTAATTTGATAAATCGCAATTTGCCCCATTGTCCTGTTTTTACAATAACATAATAGTTCTCCGGCTGAATTTTATTAGCCAATCAGAACACAAGTTGAGTGACGTCAGAGTTCCATCATGCGCAGAAAAGTATTTTTATTCCAGCTTGTTGGCGTAATCTTTATTTTATCATTCTTGATTGAAATTACATTTATATTTAAATCGATAAAATTGGTGTCAAGCTAGGTTTGATGAAAATCTTCAAAAGTTCAAAGAAAGTTATACCTCTTTGAGGCAGAGGGCATGTTCTGGCATATTAATTTTTACACGAAAAAAAAAAAATATTATTAAGAGAAAGAAAAAATAAAATAAAATTGTGTTAATATCCGATGTGACTATTTCTAACTGCTCATAATTTTCGAGTTTATTTGTCGTTCGTTTATCTAAAGTTCATGGCAAATTTTATTGCTGTGTTGCATATGGAGCCATTTAGCGAATGACTTAATAGCATAATGCATAAACGAATGACTTTCAATGGGAAAGTAAAATGAAATAAGAAATTGCAAAATCTTGCACAAACGTCAACGAAAGATAAATGTTTCACTTTTGCCAGGGGAGCAGGCATTCTTCCGGTTCAAATTTATTTATAACAATTACAACAATTTTTATTTTCCAATTTCTTACCATAAAGTCTTATTATGCCGTCCGTTTCACCCCGAGGATTCTTCGCCACACACTTGTAGATGCCGTCATCACCGCTGCCCACATTCAAAATGGTTAATTTCATATGGGTTTTATACACAGGCACCCCAATACCTGATTCAACTCTGGAAAAACAAAAATGATTATTAAATTTGTTTGCAAAAACTATTTCTTTTCTACTGTTCAGTAGATCCCAGCAAAAACTTTGCTTATTGGCAAGCTGAAGAGCAGCTCAAACTGATCGATGGTATTATTTAGTTTTATTTGAAAAATAGCCTACAGCTAATGCTTATATGTGACCTTCTATTTACCTTCTATTATCTATTTGCCAGCAAAGAAGCGCCCAAAAATATGCAGTAGTTTATTTTTAGATATTTAACGATGGTGTTTTAGCTGTAGCGAGTTACGAAATAAATGGAGAGGAATTATATGATTTGTTGCCTTAGAACCAGTGTTGTCAGATAATTTTTTTTCTTCCCCCCAAAAGAATTTAGAAACCCCCTAGATTCTACACTTTTTCTTAAAAAACCCCCTAAAGTAGAAAAGTTTAAGTAGTAAATTTGAATTGAGGTACTATCATTCTTACGCAAAAAGCACGAAAACACCCAAAATTTTTATTTTATTTTTTTATAAAAAGCCCTCCCAAAATATATATCTGCAATCTGTCTTTCTTTTGTAAGAGACGGCTTGAGGAAGTTTGTTACGAGTACATGTACTTCTTTTGTTTGGGATGCAAATCCAATGTGTTTTTTCGTATTTTGTTGTGCAATAAGGTCTCCTGTTAGCCACCATAATGCTTTTACAATAATTGCATAAAGCTTTGTAGTTGTCTCCCTGGACAGGGGCTAACCAATCTGCAATTTAATTTTGCATTTATTGTGTTTAAAATTTTATTTAAAGGTACTTAAACTGCTGATCTGCTTTCCACCCCTTTTTATATTTTTGTTTATATATGTTATCCTTTTTTGGCATATTGGTAATAAATTGTAAGGATGAACAACTTTTTAAAATTTATATTTTGCAGTTTAAGGAAAACCAACAAAATTGATTTAACGAGAAAAATGTTTTAATGTTTGTATTTGCGTGATTACTTTCTAAATCGTCAGTCATTTCGATACAATATCTTCGACATGCTCAGTGGTTAAATTATGTACTATTATGTACCAAACTATAAATTCGAAAATCCCCTAAAAGTCCCCTAAATAAAATTTTTTTACCCCAAAATTTCCCCCTAAAAAAAACCCTAAATCTAGGGGTAAAACCCCTAATCTGACAACACTGCTTAGAACAGGGAAAGGCAACCTATACTATTACATTTTGCGATTGTATTACTTATATACTCTCTGCGCTCTCACCACGAATCGGTCTTGCCAATCAGATTTCGTTACTTCTCCCCAATTAAAACATTAATATCTCCAAAAGCTAACTTAATTTTATTATGGGTATTTGCAATATATTAGAAGAATGTAAGGCTTAGATTCTAAGATCAGAAGTTTTGATATTTACTATGGCTACCGCAGATACTGAAAATTACCAACACATACACACTTTCGATGTGTGATACTTTATTCAGCATCAGCTAGTCATTATTACTTGCAAATACATATTGTGATAAATAAGTAGCATTCATTAGCTGGTAACCCATTTACGAAATGACTGGGAGCATTTCATAAATTCATAAAAGCTTTGCTGGGATTTTGAGGAAACAGACTTACTTGTATTTGCTGGAATCGTGTATGATGGGACCTTCGCCTCTGGTCCAATAGTTTAGGGAAGTTGGATGCGCCTCTGTGAAACATTCGATTGTTACATTGAAACCTTCTGGCGCACCAACCAATTGATGGGGTATCAACAGCATGGGTGGAACTGAAAATGATTTGAAAAAAAAACAAATCAAATTTTTCAAGTTGTGGCTTAAGCGAATAAAAAGCAAAAAAGCCTAAAGAAATTACTGAACTAATTTGCTTAAATTCATTAAAACAGAAAAAAGTAAAATAACAAAGAAACTATTCTGTTACCGCCTGCAAATATCTTGAGCTAAAAAAAAAACTTTTAATTTTTTTTTTCAACTGTGATAAAAATCTGTGGAATCAATTATGGAAATTACATTTAAAACACGCTTAAAATTTATTTGTTCTATTTCTGCACCTTCCAAATGAAAACATGTCATTCCATATTTCTCTGCGCTTATAAAAACAAAAAGAAAACAAAACTGAGATTTGAATAAAATCCTTACAGAAGAAAAGCAAAACTTTTCTTAAGATCCATGAAATAAGGAAAAAGAAAAACAACCATCCAACTTTTATAGAATACGATTTTTTTTTTTTGCTTTTCACTTATAGTTGGAGTATCTTTAGTTTTGCTACAACTGCAGCGTAGTGTGATGGTGGCTTTAGGAACTTTTTTCATACTTAAAAGTGGAAATAAAGAAATGTTTCATTTAAATAAGCGCCTTGATTTTTTACATAAATTCTTTTCACACACTCACTCTTGTGCTCGCACTCAAGCATCTGCTCACACCTGCACCTTTACTTAAAGATACTTATGTGATGTACTGCTCGCAGTTCTCAAACTTGCTCTTTCGCTCTTGTTTAGTTGCAAAAAGTATTCTCGAAAGACAAAACCATTAAAAAAACCCTACTTTGCGGAAAGCTACAAAACAAATATTTCCTTTTCTTATAATTCATAAGTAAGTCTTAGCCTTGTTTCTTCAGTGAGCGCATTTTTTTCAAGTCTTGTTGACTGACTCTTTTCAAAAGTCTATGGGCTGCGGGAGTAAATGTGAGGCCTTAATATTTTTGTTATGAATCCTTGAAGATGTAACAATTAACCCTTTTGTGGCTTGAGGGAAATTATGTGCATGTAAGACGCAAATGCAAATGTTGTTGTTTTTAGGCGCAAGTTTACATCAGGGGGCAAATTACGGCATTCGATATCGATCGAAATTTCCACAATTTAAGTATTGAAATTTCTATCGATATCGAATGCGGAAACTGATCTATCCATGCTGCTGGTGGGTTCATAAATTTCTAAGTATTTTGGAGGGAATTTCGCTGCCACATGCTTCATGGCCATAACTTTCGGAAATGAAAGTGGGCCTGATATTTAAAATAATATTATTATTGCAAGGCCCACATATTAAATTATTACCTTGTGCCAGAACTATTTTGGATGCCAGAGTCCATTTCTTTACACTCTATGCAATAGTGAGACAATATTTAGAAAATGGTTCAGGATTATGCCTTCAAACTTCCAACACTCCATGGAAAATAAATTTTTCAAAAACCCCAAATTATTTTGATTTTTCTCTGTAGAACAACATGAAACAAAAAGAAAGAAATGAAAACCATTTTACCTTCGAAGGGTTAATTTATTCAATTCCGTTGTATTTGTATTATTTTTGCCAAAAGTTCTTCAAAACTCAAATAAAACTTGTTTATTTTTTTTTACTTGAAAAAGATTCAAGCACAGTTCTGGTAAAAACTGTGCGGCTGGTAATTATCATTATTTATAATCAGCAGAATTCGCAGGTATGCGAAAGAGTTCGCGATTTAAAAGAAAAAGTGTGATATTTCTGCGCCATATGATTCTTAATTAAAAAAATTAATTTGTCACCTACAAACATCAAGAGCATCTTCTCCAGTATTTTAAGAGGATGGAAGAACGCGAAAAGTTTTCTGCAATCAACTTCTGCTTTTTAATCTTTAACCATAAAATATTAATGAATGGATTGAAGGAAAATCAAAAAAAAACAGGCAAATGTTAAAGAGAAAAGCTTTTTTTGTTTACGTGGCTTTTATACAGCCTCAAGTTTTTTTTTTTTTTGTAAAACTGCTTTTGTTTATTACGAGTTATTTTCTGTGAATCTTTTATGATTTATCCTCCGTTTTTACCGGGTTTTTTCTCATTAACTTTATTACCTGGTTGAAAATGTTTCGACAGTAATAATTATGTACTCGTACTAATACTGCCATACAAAAAAAAGGACAATAATGTTGGATTTTGTCAATGATAATGTAAAACGAAACTTTTTAAAAATATCAACTGAAATCTTGTTTGAAGGTCTTTTTTTGTGCTGTGTTTGTTCCTTGAAGGATTCTTCTTCTAATTACCACAGCGCGATGCTCAAGTAGGGTCCTCTCAATGTTGACAAAAAAGGGTTTAATGATTTTTTTGCGCTGGCCCTTTTTTCCACTTTACAAATTTATTGTTAAGTGGTTTGTTTTAAAATGTGTTCTGTTGACCACTTTTTTCGTTGCCGGGCTGGTTGAAAGGAAATTGTTGTTGAATTCATGCTCATTATTTTATGACTCCATTAATATTAATATGCTGTGTAATCAGGGGAAGTAGACTATTTATTTAATGGATTGGATGCTAAAATATGCGACAATATTTTGAAAAACTAATTGAGGAAGATGGAAACTGCAATTCGAATGATATATTCAAAGAAGTGAAATTCTCAGAAAGTAGGTAAATGGCTCAATGGTTGCTTGCAGTTTCACAGTCGGGACTTTTATTACACAATTGCCACAAAAAAAAAAATACAGTCTGGTGCCAATTTTCAATTCGATTTATACGCAACCGATGACCGATATTGTGAACATAAAGTTCTTCCGCTAACAAAACTACTGAAGAAACTGTTTTCCTTGGTTTCCTGTTCCAAAAAATGTTTAAAAACTGTTACTTAGACTATATTGGCTAAATCGTTTGAACAACTTCAATATAAATTCGTTTGTGTGTTTTTAATCCAAATGAAAATATTTTCCCTCCAATTTTTAATTAATTTATGAAACATCTGCTTTCATTCCCTTACAAAAATATCTTAAAAATTTCTATACGAGAAAATTAGTAATTCCCGCACTTGCCAACTTTCCAAGAGAGACCCAATTTATGCATTTCGCGAGTATGATTTTTTCCGGTTTTTCCGCAAAAGTGACACATTGATTTCGGCGTTTCCGCTCATATGCCTCATTTGATTAGAAACGGAAGAGAAGTTGCGGCTGGCAGGACCACAGCCGCAACTTGGCTCTGGTCCTGCCAATAACCACATGTCTTTAACGCAAAGTACTCGTATTAATAATCTTCTATTCTATAGTCTACACGAATCTTCCAAATCTCTTCTTTTATTTATTTATTTTGTCTGTTTTTGGTTGAATTGTTTGTTCAAATTTGTAAATTTTTTCAAAGCACTATTTGTTTGTTTTTCATCATTTTTATTTGATTTCTCTGTTATTTCGTATTGCTGCCATCCTTTCGAAGAAAATCTAAGTATCCTTAGCTGAGTTTCGTCTTGTGTGCCTGCACACGTGTGAGTACAGCTCATGGACGTATACTTGTGGGGCAGACACACTAGTCTGTTAGTATTTGCTTCAATGACTTTGATTTGTGTGTATTTTTTCACTCCCGCTCCCTATTTCATCCTGTGCGATTATTGTCCGGGTGGTTATTGTTTATATTTGTGTTGTATTGGATTCATCTATGGACTAACAATAATAGCAACAACAGCTACAATTGTTTATTTCTTTGTTTATCTACTTATTGATATTGTTGTTTTTTCATTTTGTTGTTGTTGTGGCTGCTGCAAAATATAGTAGTTGTAGAAAAGTGTAGTAAAACATGATAATATACTGCTCGCCATAAATACAAATTCATATATTCATTAAAGTTATTTGATATAAGAGTGTTTACGGAACAGTGGCGCAGAAAACTGTGCATAACTTGAGCAATGACTTCAGAAAAAAATTATATTGCATTACAGTAAATATGTATTTCAAAAATCTTTGAGATCTTAATTTTTTTTTTAGTGAAATTTTTAAAATATATAAAAATTGTTTTCCTTTATTCACCGAAGAAATCTTAATGGAAAAATAGAATGAAAAAGAGTGATAATATTTGAAATTTTGTTTTTGTGTAGATATAACTGCCTATTTCTCATTGTCGAATGAATTCTTTCTTTCGTACAAATATATTTAAAAAAAGAACAAGATTTTATAAATTGTTTTTGTTTCAAATGTATTTATAAGAAAGAAATAATTCATTCGGCAATGAGAAATAGGCAATAAGTTTCACCAACGCGCAGTGAATTGCACAATTAGCGCCTAAGAAAATTATTCCTGTCGTTACATGCAGCTTACAGTTTCATCATTGCATAAGTCTATGACAGCGTTTAAAAAAAAAATTTAAGTCCGCATAACATTTCCAACTTTAGAGGCTACATTCTCTGAGGAGTGAGGCACAGTGGTGCTCTTAGCCGAAAACGAGACACGCACGTAAGACGGCCAAAGAAGCAACCCTTAAGTCTAATGTTCTCCCTAGCACTGGCTAGAGTTATTGTCAACAATTTTAATTGAATGAAAATCAATATGTGGGAGAACAAAGTGCTTCTAATTATTGTTTACCTTTTAGTATTATTGTGATTACATATTTTTAGGCTTAAGTCTTTAATTGTTTATTAATTTTATATGTTTGCCGCATCCTTGTGTAGTTTCTTACCGAGAATGTGGAAAATAGTTTTTCTTCTTTCTTTGCCATGCCCAAAATAAAAAATATCAAACATATTTATCACAAAATTAAAAATTCCTTTAACAAAAACATAAAAGCATTTATTGACTATTTCTTAAAAAAATTTCATTGAATATATAATGAAATAAAAATTTTGTTACAACAACAAATTTTCTAGCTTAATCGAAATCCTTTTTTTTTTAAAGCCAGGATACAAGTTCATTATCATCATTTTCTAAACAATGATTGCAATCATTTAAACAAAAACTTCTTTTTATCAAAATAGAAATGGTTTGCGCTATTTTTGCTCGCATTGTTGCTCAACAATATGCTCCTAGTTAATGGCAGAATTGTGTTGAAACTTATCTTCTTATATTAAAGTTGAAACTCTTAAACATTAACAAGAATGTACGAGTGCAGTTTTCTACAGAGTTTATGTATGACTTGTGAGAGGGTGTGTATGTGATTTGTGTGTGTGTGTGTGTGTGTGTGTGTGTGTGCGTGTGCGTGTTTTATAAAGTGATGAATTTAATGCATATGTAATGTGGTACATTTACAATGTGTGTCTGGAAGAGACTATAACCATGTAGTGCATTTATGTTTACATATACCAACACACTTCATTTTACAAGGGTTCACATGCCTGTATAAGCATGCGTGTGTGTGAGTGTGTCTGTGTTTAAGTGTACAACATATTAGATAACATTTCAACACATCATTATCGTACCATACACTTACACTGGCATACATCTGTAAATATTTGAATTCAAAGGCATATGAGTGTGTGTGTGTGTGCGTGTGTGTGTTGGTATACAAGTCAGGATATGCTAAGCAGTTGTTTATTGTAAGATGTACTTCTTGCTGCATAAGCCCATATAAACATTTACATGTGCTCATGGTAGGATTTATTTGATTTCGTGTGGTTGTGTGGGTGTGTTTCTATGTGTATTTGTTCAACATAAACAGTTGTTTTTATTGTACAACAACAATCTGTTGAAAATCAATTTCTTTATGGTTGAGCGATTGTTTTGTACAAATCATTGCTTATTTCGATCTATTGTGGGCAGGAAGAATTCTATAAAAAATAAACTAAAACTCATTTGAAGAATAAAAGTTCTAAATAATTTTCAAACCAAAATACATGGCAGCAGGAAAATCTTTAGCATTTTACTTATTTATGATTTCTCAACTGAAATCAAACTTTTAAGCTCTTGATCTAACAAGAGATAACAACTACTTGACCATTTAGGAAAATGTTGTTTTATATCCTTAAGGGATTGTAGGAATTTGTATGGCTTTCTTATCTAAATGTCCTTTTTAAATAAGGATGCCTTCTTTATCTGTTCGCTTATTTTCTAGTTTCCCTTCTATATATTGTTAAATACAATGACCATTTGCTTGGATTGTCAAGCAGTAGAAAACCACTTAAACGTTGATTTAAATTACAATTGAATCTTTAGTGGAAAGAGCAGCAAGCGAAGAAAAAGCAGTTGGAATAAGAAAAAATAGAAAAAAACGTTAGTGAAATTCTCAAGTGCGGGTTTACTTTAAGTGTTATGAAAAAAGGTGTTTGAGACACTTTTTCGTTTAACCCTTTAAGGGCTTTCACAAGCAATTACTAACAGTCTTTGTTAAATACGACGATTGACCGTTTTTTACGAACAGGTGGCGATTTTATATTCTGTAACTGGTCCTTATTGTGATATTCTCTTAGCATCAGCAGATTGTATTTTCCTTTTGATTGGTTTTGCAAAAGGATCATGCATAATGCAAGCAACTCAAGCGAGCACTCTGCATTAAGTTATGTTTCATTAATTTAAATTCATTTAAGGCTGATAGGCTGAAAATTGTAGTATTTTTTTTTATCTTGGACCAGCACTCAGAGGATGACCCCTATATATGCAATGGATTGCGCCGGAACTGAAAACGAGGGGATAGTATTGAGGGGACAGATTAGGGAAGATGAGAAGATAGACAGTTGTTTTTTTAAAGTCGGAAAGGCTTAGTTATTTTACACGGTTAGCCTTTGCTTAACCACAATTATACAAATCGTGAAAATGACACCAGTTGTGGGGCTTGCATATACTGACTATTGAGGGAAATTCACCAGGGGCGCCTGGTTGTTGAGCAGAAATGAGAGAATCAGCTGTGGGAGAGTGAAATAAACAGACATTCTATGTGATAGGAAAGATCTGCGGAAGTAGTTCATTAAACAGACGTACTGTACAGCCAACAATTCAATTCACTGGCCCATGAACCACAAACAAACCACAGCCAGCTCCTTCACACACATAAAACATTTTGTATTAAAATTTTCATCATCTATTGACAGCGATCAATTAAGGGGTTAAATAACTCTCTGCAAAAAAAAAAAAAAAAATAACAAAAAAAAAAATAATAGAAAAACTTTTATTAACACCATTTCATGCTGCCATTCGGTCTCCCTCCAGTGGCACATGACCGTTTTAGCAATCGAGACTGTCATATCCTCGTTTCGTTAACGTTACGTTTGTTTGCCTTTGCAGGATGTGTCAGTGTCCTTGCGTGAGTAGTATTTGTCTACAAATTACACGTCCTTTTGCTGTGCAACACTTCATTGTTACTCTCGTCTCGCCCTTAAATATTGAAATTGTCGTAATGGAGTGATTATTAGAGAGTATTTGCACTGAATGATGAAGTACAAGCAGATATTTGCTAAAGAAATTTCCTTTGGCCAATTTGCGTGGGACAAAGAGACTTAATGAACCATATTTATTTTTGTGACACAAAATAAAGGTGATTTTCTTTTTAGTTTTTTCCCCAGGCAAATGTGGCAAACAAAGAAGACGAGTTAATGGTGCCATTATCGATTATTTTCTCTTGCTAAGAGGTTAATTTTCGTTGAAGGTCTGTCTAATTGATGGCACTATTTTAACAGTTAATTTGGTGGGGAAAGTAAGTATTTTAGTTAAAACAGTATTTTGAGAATATTTTTTAGAATTTACCTTTTGATGAAATCTTATTATGTATTATTTTAACGTAAAATATTGATTTGTTCCCTCAGAGTTCCTCCGTTTATGGACGGATATGAAACATTTTTACTGACGCCTTTTAAATGTTTTTGCCTTTAATATTGAAGCTGGAGAGGGTTCATTCAGTAGATGTGGACTGGATTCACGTCCATGAAGCACCGAGTAAAACAATTCCATCAAAGTTATACTTCAAGGTCGCTTTTAAAATCAAGCTCTGTACTTTTCACAACGCTGCACAATGGGCTCAAAAGGCCTATTTTGCGGAGGCTCAATTCATATCTTCACAACAACAGTAGTTGACCTCAATTCAATGAGAGTAATTCTGAGAACAAACTGTCAGTTGCAAAACAAGGAAGAAACAGGTGCCTCCATAAGAAAAAAATTTTTTTTCTTATATTGTACAACAACTGCGCGGAGGAAAGCGAAATACAATTTCGATTTAATGTATTTCATTGTACGAAATGTATCAAAATATAATATTACTTGGCGTAGATGAGACTTGAGTTAAGATCTTTCAGTTTTAATATTCAAATTAATAGCACGAAATATTTGCCATTGCAGTCCGGACAATCTCCCTCATTTATGCTACAATTTCTTATAACTCTTGATATGACGAACTCAAAAAATTAGGGAGCATATTTTTTCTTCCCGATCTGATTTTTCAATGGGAATTAAATACGACCAACAGATGGCAGCTTAAACTCAGCACGAGTCAACAAACCGCATATGACGTGGGATAAGGAAAAATCGTTCGTAATGCCATATTTTTCACATTTTTTTGTGAAAACTTAATTTCGCAAACCAAATTTTTAAAGCATACGGATGTTTTGCTATATCTCTCGCTTGAGCTTTTTGTTCCATCCTTAAATCAATAAGCGCTGAATAAAACCTGTCGTATGGTTATTTTTATGGGAAAAACTAAATATATTAAAACAACAACAAAGAACTATAAATAAAATTTGTGCAAAATAAAAACAGACACAAAAATACTCGTACATCGCAAATGTCATGTGAATACAAAACGACTTTTAGAGTAATAGAGAAACATTAGCTTGACAATACAGCAGATACATTTGAACTGACATTTACAAACAAGCCATGCCACCAGCGCCAGCAGCACAGTGGGTAAATATGAACATGGAGCGACGGAGAGTACGGGGAGGAAGCAACATATAAAAATCAAATGGCCTGTTTTGCTTTTATTTGTCAAACTGTGTGCTCATGTGTATGTGTATGTGCATGTATGAATGTTTGTGTTGCTGTATATCCTGTTCGAAGTACACATATACACACCTTCTGCATATGGGGGTTAGCATGTTTGTGCATGCACGGGCATTTGTGTCGAAATGTGTCTGTTTGTATGCCGAGTTAGCAAATAACATGTGTCATCAGTTTGTTGCACAAAAGCAACAAATCAGTATGCAATCTAACAAACCATCAGGATCATGCACACACACACACACACGCACACAAACTCGTACATTAGTTGAACATGTATTGCTCGTAAATACAACATTCTCTATTCTCTATGAAACAAACAAACGAACAAACGAACATTTGTATAATTTTCAAAAGGATTTTTGGATTCATTTGGTTGGTAAAAAATGCACGTACTTTCAGGAAAAAAGAAAATAAAGAAAAACTTTGTACGAAACAAAACACAGATGTCGCTTTTAGCAACAAAAATATGTTTTTTGTTGTTTCTTTTAATTTTTGCTCAAATTTAAAAAATAAAGATACAAACAAACACATGCACACTTGTATGAGTGTGTGTGTGTATGCAGAAGAAACAGAATGAAAGCTACAGCACAGAAAGACTCAGCATATTCTCCATAAAAATGAAGCATACAAACGTGGTCAGTTAAAAGGACATGTTGCAACAGCTGTCACATCTTGTTTAACGAATTGTGGCACTAATGTGAATGTATGCGTTGATGTGCCGCACATACTCCTGCACACATACATATTTATGTTTTCTTTTACTCTAGCATTTCTGTTTTCTTTTTATGGATTCGTAATGGCGTATTAGCAACAATGCCAAAAGCAAAATAATCATAAATATGGAACAAACAACAGTTTGTTGCTTAAAACAAAATGTAGCTGATTTTTATTGAAGATGTAATTTAACACAAACAGCTTAGAAACGTAAAATGAGAATATGTTTTCCTATTTTATTTTTTAGTTGTTAGTTGCTGTGACTATAATAACTTGCGGCATGCTCTTTGTGGTTTGTCATTTTCTATATTAACTTCCAAACTGTATTCGGAATATGTTTGTGTACAAGATGTTCTTCAAGCGGACACTGCAATAGAGCAACCTTCGCATATCCTTGATGATCAAAAGCAAATACTCGTATGAAGGATTATGAAATTATGTTGACTAATTAGTTGTCAGCATGGAAATAGTTTCAATTTATAAGAGAGAAAATCACTGCAGCATAGAACAGCTGCTCATTGTCATGTCTTTCGTGCTTAGAAGGAGACAAATCTTGTATTCTTTTGCTCATTGTCGTATGCATATGAATCAATTAAGGTAAAAAAATAGTACCTCCATATTCATAACAATATAAAATGTAATTGAAATCTATTTTAAGAAAATTTTGAATAAAATACATTTCAAATACATTTTAAATTTTATGAATCTGGGGTTTAGAATATATTTTATTTGAGCAGCAGCTAGAGCAAAAATGGGTTGTAAGAGATGCTTTTTTAAATTGCAATTTCACGTAAGTGACAATGAAAGTGGAGAGAATGATTGAAAATTCATGCAAGCGTTTGATTATAGAAAAAACTTCATAATTTATATTGTATTCGTTGCGTGTTTTGAAGATCTCGAAACCTACTATACTTTTTCTTATTTAACAATGTTCTTATTTATGTAATTCTCAAATGGTTTGTGAATAAGATAAAACGTTTTGTTATCTTTAGAATCTACTAATGATTTGGTGTGCGACCCAAGCAAATGCGGGCATATTCCTATTTAACCAGCAAAAAAAAGCTCATGTTTAACAAATTAACTCAGACAATATCCATTTTAATAAAATACAATGTCGCAATCCGTAACTACTCGCATTATGAGTCATACCAGTGCGTGAACTTTCTTATTAGAACAGCTTCAAAGATGAAAACGGTACAGTCAAGTACAGTTTTCGATTCGCAACATATTGAGTTCATATTTTTTTTAATTTTTTAACTATTTTTAGTGAAATATAGTGAATATATTAATTAATTTCATATAAAAATTTTTTCTGGTTTTTAAATTTCGATCCGTCGTTCGGGGATGGCAAGAAGTTGAATTTTTCTTAATTCGGACCAGTGCTCAGGAATGATATCTCTCTACATATACAGTGCATTGCGACGGAACTAGAAAGGAGGGGATACTATTGAGAGGACAGACGAAGAAAGATGAGAAGATAGCAATTTCGCCCTTTTTTACTTCGCCGGCTAATTTATTACTACAGGACCGGCGAAAGAGGGTTCCTCTGCTCTTTAATACGTGATACTGACAATCGCAGCCAGTTACGTTCAGAAGAATTCGACATAATTGTTATGACTGAGCGCGGAGTCGAACTCTGGACCCTCCGCTTCATGGTCTCGTGCTAACTACTTCTTTGTACCCAAATTTATAATTTTTACTACTTTTGTAATAGATATTAATAACTATGGAATTAATTTATTAAACATCTTTAGTATTTAGCGTGCAACTATTTTTCGTAATGAATGAAACTTTAATAATTTGCCCATCGTTGGCTTTTTGTTGGTTTATTTCATTTTATGAAAGCATATAGGAAAAATTGTTGTAAGATGGTGTTCAAATATTTTCAAACAACATTTTAAGTCGTTTGCAAGTCTACTGACTTGATTTTACCAGCAACCGCGGGATGTCAATATAATTTGTTTGATATAAAAATTCGTCCTTTTTTATTTTATTGAATGATGGAAAATAAGCCTTGGCATGTCGTAATTAGTAAAAAGGCATTTATGCTGCAAAATATCAAATTGTTGATTGCCCTAAGCCGATTAATCGCTCAGACAGCACTTTAGGTTTTTATTTTTTCTAATCTCCAAAAAAAAAAAAATAAAATTTCTAGGCCTTTTAATAAATTGTCTACTCTGGCGTGCATGGGACGTCTGAACAACAGACTTTCAGTCTTGTCCAGTTCAGTCTACAGGCGCTGCTACTCCACAATGCTTCAGCAACGAATTTTTGTTTAATGTTTCTGTTTGTTTTAGAGTGTTTGATTTGGGGATTCTTGTAAATTCTATACAGTTTCTTCTTTTTTTCAGGGGAGAAGGCAAAAAATCTATTTCTGTTTGAATATTTTTACATTTTGTGATTTGTTTTTGCTTTGTACATGATTTTTTTTTTATTCATTTTCATTTTTTCATTTCTCTAACTTTGAAAGCCGAGAATTGTTTCCATTACCGGTTTCTGAAAGTTTTTGCTTATGAGTCGGGCAAAAGTTGAGTTTTTTCTGTGTGAAATTGAAACACAACAAATAGAAAGTGTGTTTGTCTGACATGATACGGAGGCATGTAGTAGGGATTTGCGGCATAAAGCAAGTGGCAATTCAGCTATTAGGCTTCTGAAATATTAGCCATAACGAGTGTTGGCTTGTATTTTTATTTTCAGTATCTTGTTTTCAGTTAAGGGTCCAGTGTGTACAGGTGCATTCATGGCTATTGAGTGAGTTGAAAATTATGAATAAAATTGGAATTTAAGGTTTATTTGAACTGCAGCAGATGCTTAAGATTAACGTTTGCATAGAAGCATTTTACTTACAGTCCACACTAACTTTGATGCGCTTTGAAACCGTTGGTGGCACTCCATTCGTAGCGATGCACAGATAGGCGCCCATATCTAGTCGTGAGATCCTCGTTATTTCCAAAGTATCACCCTCCCATTCGTTTACTGGAAATAATATAAAAAATTAAAAAAAAAAAATTATTGATTTCTGTTTGCATGAGGGGGAGAAAAACGCCAAAAATGGTTGTGCAATTTTTTTTTAATTAAATTTAAAGAAATGTAACGTGCGTCACGTTCGTTGCGTCCAAAATTTTTTCACTGTTAATAGATTACTTTAGAATTCTCTTGCCTACAATTTACGAAATCATGCGTCAACTGTTCAAATTGCTTCCGCTTTAAGTAGCGTGCGTCACACAACTTTCTGATTTATTGTTACACAACAAATAGCTGTTGGAAAGTTATGCTAACTACTATTCAAAATTGCATTTAAGTACTACTAAACATGTGCAGGCATGAAGCGTTCATCACGCAAATGCATTTACGTATGCATAAATGTATATTAATCTCATGCGGCTGTTGTAGCTGCCGAAGTTCCAAATGGGCATTGGATTTACAACATGTCCTGAGTGTCAGAAAGTACTTTCAAAATTCTAAGTTCTGATGGTACACATTAAATTTCAGAGTCAAATAACGCAGCAAGTACAATGAAACGAACTCAAGTTTGGCGAAATGCTTTCACATTTTCTGGGGTCCTCAACGAAATACTCCAAACATATAGAATGTACTTTTTCCTATAACATTCCTAACTTACCAATATGATTTTTGCTGATTGTTATTCTTGAATTGTCATCCCGTTTCCATTTTATGGCCGGCTTCGGACTTCCACTGGCACGACAGCGTAGTGAAATATTTGAACCTTCTCTCACAATCACATCGCTGGAGCTCAATGAGTCGTCTATGTTGGGTGGAACTGCAAATAAATTAAGGCACAAACAGAATTAATTTCATTAGTTCACAAAAACGAATGAATCTTCTATCTATTCAAGTTAAATAATGCAGTCGCTCACTCACTGGCACGGAAGTTGTATTCAACCTCGAGAGGCACTTCAGGGATGTTGCAGTGAAATGTTTTTTTTGTAATATTTCGCCCAGAGGGTACGAGTAATGAATCTTGATTCAAATTCCTTGGTTAATTGTAACTTTATTTCTATAGACACTTGAAATTATTTTATCTTCCTCCTTTTTGTTTTGTTGCTATTTTACTTAAATAATTATATGTGTTTATTGTTGACTCTTGAGATGAGTTTCTATCACTCTTTCTATGCTTCTAAGGAGGTAATAAAGTGTTTTTTTTTTTGTATACGAGTGTATTTTAGATAAAGACGCTGGTGTTTGGTTTAGCAGGCGACACAGTTGTGGAACTGAAATTACCTTCCACTTGTTTGGTTTGTTTTAAAAAGTAAACAAGATGTTGATGAAGACGACGACGACGACGACGATGATGATAATGATGATGATGATGCTATAAATTTAAAATAAATACACACACACACACTAGCGCATAGAATGTAGCTGTATCTTGTCCTTAGTTTGTGTGTGAGGAAAACATTAAGAAAACTTCTTCGGCTTAAAAAATCCACAGGAAAGAAACACTTGTTTATTTACTTATTTGGCCAAGAGGCTAAATGAGTTTTTGACTTGTTATCCTGTCACTTACTCTCTTCATGTCTTGTTGTAACTGTAACCAACTTACAAGTAGCACAAGGCAAAGAAATTATTAAAAAATAAAATAAAAAATAAAACAAATGAGTGGCTTTATAGAGAAAAGTACGATGTACGGAATGACTTATTTATTTACAAACTAATACTGGAGATGATATTATTTGCAACTTGCGCCACTGCTGTTGTTGATGGCCATAATGAAGACAATTTCAAGGATCGTACCTAACGAAGGCTTCCTGCAGAAGGACCCCAATTCACATAATTGCAACTTTAGACAGGAATTGGAAAAGGCATGATAGTTATTCTCTCACTTGCTTGTAAAACGGGGACATGTTTTACACTATTACATTAAAGTTTCCTGATAAAATGTGTTTAGGGGGTTTTTTTTGGAATCATTAACTACTCGATTTCGCAAAACATGTGATGTACGGTCTTTCGTCCAACGAATTGATAAACATGTATGATGTTATTCTGCGTCGAGAATTCGCAGACTGCCATACGCAATTACATATTTTTTACACACTTCAGAATAATTTAAGAATTCTGGCGTTGATTTATTGCAGCATATTTCATCCTGTTTACCAAAATACACATTGAACTACTCCTAGCATTAACATGATAATGCCGAAAGACCGCCTTCCACTCTTAATTTCAGTGTTGCTAATAGCCAAAAAAACGCTGTAATGTCTAAGAGATATTCGACTAAAGAAATTTTTTATAAAATGTATTCCTCGTTCAAAAGCTATAAGCAGTTTAATATAAAATTTAAAGCAAGAGATGTTTTCCCCGGATTTTTAAACAAAATTTTTCTTAATTATATTTTAATAGTAAAATAATTTTGTACTAATGCTTATCCCGTATTATTTAGGAGATAAAACAGTAAGAAAAAATATTTCTAAATTTTTGCTTTTAACCTGGGACCAGCATTCAGGAGATGACCAGCATATACCCATATGTGAGGAATCGCGAAAATTGATTCCATATGTGAGGAATAAGAGAAAATTGAAGGAAGGAACCACAGTGTTTTAAGACAGACTTATTTTTATTCGTAATATAAAGTTTAAAGACCACTTTGAAAAATCAGAAAGCTGCAGTCAAAAAGAGTTTCAATGCTTCTTAAAAAATAATATATCTGGGTCTGATGAAACCCAAAAAAAAAAAATAATAAAAATAAAATGGGACAAAAATAATGAAATCCCCCGATTCAGAGATTTTGGAAATTTCTTTGGAACTCACTTCAACTACATTATTTTCCACATCTGTGCACCATTCCAGCCGAAAATATTTTTAAGTTTTAAAAGCTCTTTTCAAGGCCTTACATGGCGTAAAGGCTTGATTGAAGCTTTTATTCGTTGAGATAATTTTTGATTTTAGGAAAATTCAAAAACAGTATAGAATATCAAGTGCGATTCTATTATTTTAAACAGTCAATAATATTTGAAGGTTTTACAGATCCCTGTTGTGCCAGAGCCTTTTAAAAGCATTTTGTAGCATTTGGCATTTGCAGTAAAAAGCTTAAAATTTTCAGTTTCATGTTAACTTCCCAGACCTGGCATTTGTATCCAAAGTTGCAGTCTTAAAGTATTATCATCCTTCTAAAAATATTGTCGTAGTGATACACATACTCTCACATATTTAATACTTAAAGAGTTTTTGTTTATTTTTCTTGTCAAGCGGTAGAGTTAATTATTATTAGCTGCCGTCCATATCATAAAGATGCTGTAACTTATTGTGAGTGAATCAACGCTGTCAATAATTTCACTTTCTTTGAAACTAAAAACTTTTAGTTGTTGTTAGAAATTAATTACCAGAATTGGTCGTTTGGCTGTCACGAAACAAGTTGGCAAAAGCAATTAATTTGACTCTTAGTTTTCTGCATTATTTGGGCGTCAGTTTGGTTGCGATGGAAAGATTAAAGAGTTTTTACAAAATATGACAAACTTCAGTGATCTTATTTGCTTTAAGAAAATGTTTAACAACAGCAAAATGGCTTAGAAATCAAAGACATGAGTGTCTGCGTAAATATTCCTTAAGTCTTCGTCTTAAGTAAAAAGTAATAAACTCAAGTAAAGTAAATATATCAGGCACTAAGATTCTAATTTAAACTATTTCTGAGACTCATTTTGACGAGAGCCAAATTAAACTTATTTTTTTTTATACCTCATTTTTTTTATTTTTTTAGTATATGAACGCATTAAATGAAAAACAAACGTGGCCAATTTAACGAATTCTTAACATTTAAATGAAACTGAAAATTAGAAACCTTTAAGGAAAACTCTTGGCTTGGCAGGACATTTTTTCTACTACATATTAATTATTTTTAATTTACTTCTTTTGCATTTTGAAAAGAGCTCTCATATCTTATGAGGAATGAAAAATTGCTCTGCTGAAATTAATTTATGACTTTTTTTTCGCTGCTAAAATTGAAAAGATTAATTTTCCGTAACTCTGGAATATGCAATCACATGAGTATGAAAGCGAGCAGGAAAATTCAAATAGCACTCCATTCGTTCAAGTAGTCACGCGTACAGTTTGTCAAGTAATTGTTTCCATAATATATCATCTATGATTAAATTTGTATGTGATTTCTATAAAAAATTAATCTGCTTTAAAATGATTTTGAAAAGAAAACGAAAACTTGAAGGCGAAAATGCCTCTGGAGGCCCAATCGTTAATCAACTAAAAATGTAACACGAATGTTTGTTTGACAATAAGACCTTCAAAAATGAGTTGAAGATCAGATTGGAAATGTGCGAAATGCTGAGACTAGTTTGTCTCATATTGATGCATGGAAGTCAAATATGACTGAAGGATTCATTTTATTAACAAGCAAATTCATGGAAGACTTAGAAATTAAAACGCAACAGTTATTTGCGTTAGCAAGCAAAGAACTACTGGACCAATATCTTGTATGCCAACGTGACTGTGATTTTATTTCATTGAATAGTTGACTATGCAACAAGCCTTTAAAATGCTTTATGATTCTACTTCCATCGTTTTATAAGTTTAAAGCTTAAATAATTTTTCTTAGCTGAGGATACATGCTGCTGCCGGTACTGCTAACATTTCATTTTCTCTCTGTTGTTTCCTTTTATGCGTTTGTCCCCAAAGACATTTTGTTGCTTTGATTTACAATTTCATTGAGGAACGCACAACAGCGGAAGGAGCAGGAGTTTCTTGTGTTAAGAGAAAAAAAAAACATTAGTTTCCCGGCACGCCTCAATGAATAAATTTGTTTTTAATTTATTTATAAAGCAGGCGAAAAAAAATTAAATTCATTGCAGTCATTTATAACCTTTTGCATACTTCTCTTGCATAAATGTGCTTTAGTTCAGAGTTTGTTCAATTAACTTGCTTTTAATGTATCGCGAACATGTCTGAGCATGTCTGCAGTTGTGTATGAAATACTTACCAACAACATTTAAATAGCCAAATTGTGTTTTCGCTGTAACTGTATTGATTTGGCACATATAGCGGCCTTTGTCCTCTTCCTGGACGTTGTTTATGTGCAAATACCAGGTGCGATGGCGATCATGTTTATCATGCGTCACACTGATGCGTGGATTGCGTGTTATCACATGGTTGTGCACTGTCAATATGGCAGACTGCTCGAAATGCATCCAGGCCACCTGCAATGAAAGCAAAAGAGTTATTTTTTTGCAAAAAGAACAGATACAATTTTATCACATTTTTATTGTATCATGATGTTACATTCCAGGGGCACTTTTACATCTACACACGCATGTGTTTACAAAAATTGGGTATGCCCATACGTACTAAGAGATTTGTTATGTTATATTCTTGATCTTAAACTGAGACCAGCATTCAGGGAATGACCAATTCTCTTGCTTTGCATTATGACGGAACTATGAAAAGAAGGCACACACGAGCCATGCAACAGTGGGAAAGTTCGCACTTGCATATTCCTTAAAAGCAGACTTTGCAGACAGCGAGCGTGAGTGAGTGACATGGGGAGTACTGATTGCGGAAAAGCCGTTTGACACACTTGTACATCAATTAATATCACTATAATTTGTTAGGGCATTTTTGTTTCAGTTTTGCCCATCTGTTTTTAAAATAAATATTTGTAAATACTCGTATCATGGAGTCTGAACAGAAATTATCTGTTGGAGTAGGACAAACAAGTTTCTACGAAATCAATCAATTATGAAAGAATAATATTTTGCAAGCAATTATTTGCCTCTTGCCATCATCATATTCCAAGGCTACCAAAATGATTGATTTTACCACAAAATGCATAAAAAATATATGAATTAAGAAAATATGGAAAGAAAATGGAATTTTCATTGACCTCAAAGGACATTGTGATAAAGGAAAACAGGATTTCAGTTATTTATAGGGCAAATTTTTTAATTCATTCAATTCGGCTGGAAAAAGTCTTGACCTAAAGTTTCATTTAAATATTTTAAGCTGCAATTTTAATAACGATTACGATTATTTATGTTCAACCTGTTGGAAAGTTGCAAAAGGTGTTTTTTATATGTAAAGAATTTCTGATGGGAGCAACTGTTCCACTTATGAAATGGGTTACTTTGGCAAGTGACCTCGCAAAAGGCTACACCAGAATCTCGTTTACAATTCGTGGAAATTCTTTTTCCGAATTCGTGTTAGACAAGCACCATATGAGCAGCTTAGATGGCTGCTAACACGCTATACAATGGATCTCTTCATGACCTCATGTACGTTTTTTGCCCATGTTTATCCAAATCGGGAAGAACCCACCGTCACTGGAAACATTAATGCAATGGCCGCACTGATGATGAGATCGGTCGGGTATGTTTGAAAAAGTGTTGCTAAGGCGCACATGGGAAGACCAAGAATTATTTTTAAATATAAAATTCATTCCATTGAATTTTGTGAAGTTTTATTTTTAAAAATAATAACTGTTCCTCTAAAAAAAACAATCCTTATATAGGGTCCGCAAGCTAAAGTTTTTTTTAACTAGTGCTTATTTCGCGAATGGTAACATTTAGCTCATGTCTGATTGGACAGATAATTAGTTTTATCCTTCCGCTGAACGAATATGGTTGAGCATCCAATGCGTTTTCGCTTCACTAAGTGGGACTGCGATCGACTTACAGAAGATGCCGATTTTGCCAAAGAAATCATCTTTTCAGATGAAGCTCATTTTGATCTTGGCGGGTATGTAAACAAGCAAAATTGTCGCATATGGGGCACAGAAAACCCGCACGCGTACATTGAAAAGCCGACGCACCCAAAACGGGGCACTGTTTGGTGCGGATTTCGGTCCAGAGGCATAATTGGGCCAGTTTGCTTCGAAAATGAGCAAGGAGTGGCCGTTACAGTCAATGGCGATCGTTATCGGGCCATGCAGCCATTTGAATGACATAATTTTCCATTATTAACCGGAAGGATTGTACTTTCAAATAAAAAAAGAAATTTGAGAAAATATTCAGTAGTTTTCTTTTTATAGCATTTTCAAAACAAAAAAAGAAGTTATTTGGCGGACCCTATATTTCCTATATTTACCAACACAAATTTAATTGCCCATTTAAGCAGTTGGTAAATTATTATTATTTGAAAGCAGCCTTGAATCTGAATAAATAAAAACTTGTTATTTAAACCAAACGGAAAAAATCATTTTTAAAGTCAAGACAATTGCTTGTGAATATCGTGTATGAAATGAATTTGAAAATTTGTTTGTATATAATTTTTATATAATTTTTTACAATAACACGTGCAATATTTAAATATTTAATTTTATGATCAATTCAATTTATTCAAAGTTTCCGCTACTAAATGAAACAGGAACTTTCAAGGTTTTATTTACTTTATATATTATTTTGGAGGAGTTTTTCTTTGCGCAATCCATTCAAGGAAGTTACAAGTGTTTCCTGTAACGTCTATACTATTCAATATTTAAATACACTCTAACACACTCGCAAAGGCATACACAAACACACGCATACCTTTTGTGCCAACATATTTTCTTGTCATTGATTATTAAGTTTCTGTGCAAAGTTTTCCTTCTACAAAAATATGAAAGTAGTAAAGTCAAACATACTTAAGTAGACTTAATAGTAAAAGTATAAAAATAAGTACAAATTTTACGAAATAAAAATTCACTTTAAAACAAAAGTTCTTGGGGAAAAACTTGAAAATTAACAAACTGAAGAAAAACCAAAGCAAACATTTCAAACCACTGCTACAGCAGGCAAAAAAATTCAAGCTGCAAAACCTGAATATTTTATTTTATTTTTTGAAATTTAAAACTAAATTAAATATTGTGTAACAGCGCTAATGATCAGCTAAAAGCAAATTGCATTTTGTGGCAAATGCACTCCTGAAAGACGTGTGAAGAATGCAGCAAATGTCAAATATCGTTTAATGTTACGACAAACAGAAAACCTTAAAGACGTGCAGTGAAACGGACGGGAGAGAATTTTAATAAAGAAACCAAAGAAATATTTTGTTAAGTCACACGATAACAATAGACATTGAAATGTAGCCGTAAGTAGCTGTAAAGGTGTGAATGTGGAAACACATACTTAAGCAACTAAACACACGTGCATGCAAACTGTTTTCCGTGTCCTCCTACACACTTGTGTTGTTAGTGTCAATCGTTTGCACTTCAGTGTCTCTTCTGGAAGATACTCAGCACTAAATTTTCAGTTAGTACAGAGATGCCAACTTTTATCTGGCCTGTGGAAGTACTCAGAGGCACTCTATGACCCATAAGTCTGATCTCCTCAATATATATACCACCTACATCCGACCTAAGATGGAATACAAGTCTCATGTACGGGCCGGTACTGCAAAGTCTATTTTGAAGTTGCTCGACCGCGTGCAAGGCTCATCGCTGACAGTAGGGTAGCCAACTCTATTGACTCACTGGAGCATCGACGCAACGTGGGATGTGTTTCACTGTTCTACCGATACTACAACGGAATGTGTTCTGGTGAGATAAGGGAGCTTGTGCCCGAGAACTGTTTATTGTTGCGAGCTACCCGCTCCTCACATAGGGCGCACGCATCCTTTTGTGGTTGAGTTGCCAGTGAACCGCACCGCCCATTACAGAGAGAATTCGTTCTTTGGCTGAACGGTTCGTATGTGGAACAAACTTCCAGCGGAGGTCTTTCCTGGCAATTTTAACTTGGGGAGGTTCCAATCAAACGTACACAAACACTACTCCCTCTATCCTCCTTGCCACAACCAATTTTCCTAGTTCTGGCACAATGCATCGCATATGTAGGAGTCATCCCCTGAGTGCTGGTCCAATGCCGCCGCATTGTTCCTAATATGATCTATGCATGCAGATGTCAGTGATTACTTTCGGACTAAATGTTTGCTGGGCTGTTGTTGCAGGTATTGGCATCTACAGTTTCAATATTGCCAACTTAAGAAAGATGCCATGAAAATGAACTCTAAGTAAAACAAGGGATCAATTTGTTTTTCCTTTTAAATTGTAAAAGAAGAAAGTGCGAAGGAGCATGTAATCAAAGAACGAGTGTGTGTTTTCTTACGGACAACCCAAAAATTAAACAGCATTGGCCAAAGAAATTGGCCTGAGGAGCCAGGAATTCCCAAAAAAATCAAAATATCATTGGAAAATTATTAGAAAGATCGTTTGTGTATTTATTCACATAAATTGATTCATTTTAGTAAATATATTTCAGAAAGAAATGATTCAAATGTCGTGTGAAAGATGATCACAGTAGCTGAAAACGGATGTAGTTTTCCGCAGCCACAATTACTACCCTTCGGGGGCTGTTTATTCCCAGTCCCAGGGTACTGTTGCTAAGAGCACGCATGCTAATTTGATTCCACAAATCAGAAATTCACATAGGCCTAAGTAAAAAATCATACCATGTAAGTTTGGCTAAGTACAATTGGGGAAAGAAGGACATAAAATTGGCCATGAAGAAAATAATGACACGGAGATTTCATGTTTGGCATTGATGCTGTTCTGCTGTTCTGATTTTCCCACATTCAATTGATAAATAAAAAATGCACGTGAGTAGTACTGATGGCGGGAGTGTAGTGGCTGCCGATAACGGCTATTGTGTTCTTCTGTGTAAATTGAATAATTAAATTGTTGTTTATTTTTAATTGTTTCTTAAAATACTTTTTGGATATGAAAAAGTGATATGGGAAGCTGCGGGGCGGTGCCACTCCCTTCTAATCCAATCTTGTGATACTTTGCTTAGCCCTTGGGCTCTGCAGAAACACACATTATGAAGAGAAAAGTGGGCAGTGCCACACCCATTCATATGATATTGCCTCTTAGAAACATGTGTATATATTTTTTTATTGTCAAAATCTGCCTGTGCACTTGCAAACTGCATGTGAGTCCTTTTTCATATCCAATTTGTGCTCTTCACAACACCGCAACGACTTTTCTCTAACCATTTAAAAATGTGTGTCCTTAAGACTTCTTTTGCTCCCGACTAACGATAACATTTCTAACGATATGTGCACTTAAAGGTAATGTTTAACATCAACACAGACATCCACTTACATTTTTATAGAGTGACAACTAAAAAAGGAAAAGCAGAGAACAGCAAACGTTATGCCAAAAACGTCTAGTCGTTCCATGTTTGTTAGCAAAATTGCTTGTTGTTTTATTCGCTTTTATTACTTATTACCATTATGCAGTTGCTATTAGTTTTTGCTTTTTTCTGAGGATTTTACTCGGTATTATTATAGATTTTACTTCATGTTTTCAACCACACATTTGCACGTTTCGTTCTCCTCAAAACACACATGCAGTCACAGGCACTTTGCACGAGTCGCAGGATATGGGAATTTAAATTGGAAACCATGTTAGCGATTGGTTTAAATGTAAAAAGTACCTAAAAGCTTAAATCATGTGCTGTTGCAGACTACAATAGGAGAAAAAGGGGAAAATAACATTTTGAATGGTTTTTAGTGCACCTTTTAAGCTTAAAAAGTTTCAGAGAATTTAGTCATTTTTAAATTACGGAATTACACTGTGAAATACTAATTTCGTCGAAAATCGGTTTTATTTATTTTGTTTGTGTTTTATTTAAAGCTTTACATGTATTCCTATTGCCACAATTCTTGGCCAGGCTCTTAAATTGTCTTATTTATCCGTTCATTTAGTATTAATAATTGTAATTTAAAATTTTACTCACGAATTATTGTTGGCCATGACGCACACAACAGCCTTTTTTTATACACTTTCATACATTTTTATTTATCTCTGTTGACTTGAAATTAAAAGCAGCGCACAGCAGGACAAATTTTCTGGGTGCAATAATCAGCAAAAAGTACTCAAACAAGACGCTTCATGAATTTATAGTTATTTTTAAGCAAACACACATGTAGAAAATAAAAGGAAAACTCTTTATTAAATCAAAATTATACGTCTAGTTCCCCCTCCCCCCTTTTATTACGGCTCATTATTACAGTTTCCTGACTTGACCTTAAGAAAAAAGTGAACAAAATCAGTAGATTATGCTCCTAATCCAAAATACCGCACTGCGTCATCACAAACATGCTAATGAAGGATAATAATGGCAATAAAGAAGAATTACAGTTGAAACAAAAGCAGCAACTGATAGCAAATTAAGACAGAAAAAAATATATTGAAACGCAAATATTGATGATCTTTAAAGGAATCACTAAATTTGATGCATATAGACAGGCTGAGGAGACACGCACACACACACACACACAAACACTGCAGTGACTGACACAACATGAATACAATTTCTATTTTAACTTTTATCAATAATTCCCAAACGGAAAATTTTAGAGAAAATTGTGTGTTAAGTATTTTTTTTAAGTATTTTTTATAAAAAAATACCGTCTACAGAAAAAATTTATACGGATAATATTCTTATGGACAAGATGTTATTGTATTGAATATTTTATAGGAATACGAAACAAAATGGCCGCGTTATAGGACTGACTATTTTCGTATTTTACTAAAACCAAATCCACTCACACGACCTCCTGATTATTCAAGTGGTCTCGTATAATTTTTTTATATTTTTTTAATTTTAAATTATGTATGAATTTTTATTAGTCGAACTTTCTAATGTAAATTGTTAATTTTGGGCTTAAGTTCGAATCTGCATGACTGCAAATGATTATTTATTATTTTATTAATAAATGAATTTGTTCAAATTCTATTTATGATTATTATTATTATTTTTTATTATTAATAAAATAATAAAAAATCATTTGCAGTCATGCAGATTCGAACTTAAGCCCAAAATTAACAATTTTTTTAAATTTTATTTTAGTAAAAATCTTTATTAAGGTACGTTCACACTTATCAAATATTTGACCAAAAAAGCGTAACCACTAAACACTAATAAAATGCTTTTTAATTCAAAAAAGTATTTATTAAGTTAAATAGTTTCCAATAATATTGGATTCCTGATCTGTCTACTAGTCTTGTATGGAACTGTTTTAATTAATAAACACGTATCTGAACAAACATATTTTTCATTAGTATTTAGTGGTTACGCTTTTCCGGGCAAATATATGATAAGTGTGAACGTACCTTTAGCAATTGACGATTTTGAATGATATCGCTATAAATTTGGGCATACTTTTAGGAGCAACAAATGCATTTCTTCCCTTCTGCTTTTGTTACGATCTCTGAGTGAATGTGCTTCACTGAATTGATTAAAAAAAAAAATTTGTTACGTAACATTTTTAAAGACCCCCTCCCCCCCTTCGTAACAAATCATAACAAAAATAGAATTCGCAGACATAATATTTCAATGGAAACGATTTTAATACACAAAAAGTTGTGTGGAAATTAATTCTGCTTCCAGAAAGTGTAGCATTAGCCCTTGTCGGATTGGTCCGGCAAGTGAATTCTGCGCTTAATTTATTTCCTCGAATAAACAACAAGAAAGCGAATGAAAAACCTTAACTGACAAACATTTCATCTAAATAGCCAGCAAAAATAACCAACAAACCGCAACCTCTCTGCGTATAATCCATAGAAAATGCCAAAGAATCTTGTGTGAACGTGACTTAAGTATTTTATTATCGCTTAAAATACTGCACGTACTGATTTTTAAGGCAACATTAACACCCTTCAGAAGAATAAGAGCAAAGAAAAGAATAGTGAAGCAGTCGTTGTGGTTGGGTTAAATGGACTCCAATACAATTGTTCCCCAATGGCCAAAGACATGTCATAAATGCAGAGCCCGCAACAGCAGGAAAGCTAAGGGAAATCTGTAGGAAAAACAGAAAGTTTATTTTGATGAGTTAATTTAAGAACAACAAACAAACAAACAACCAGAATAGACGAAGGGAATTAAAATTGTACTAATTAAGCCCAGGGAAGAAGCCAAATCAATACCCATACACAAACAACTTTAATGGCAAACAGACATCCTGTTACTAAAGAGTCCTGCAAACTATTAGATAGACTTTGAATTATCAAAGATGAAATTGTAATAAGAGATAATATCTTTCAGCTTCAAGCTACAATTTGCTAGTCAGTTTGTTTTTTCCAACAAGATTTTATCAAAGCAATAAAATGTTACTACTTTTTATTAAAAAAAAAACTTCTACAACAAATTTTAAAGAGCTTGAAATGTATGGAAGCATGTAAATCTAAAGAATTTCCCAAAAGATTTCCCTTTTTTACCAGTCCTAAATATCATAATACAGCAGCAGGAGTTGCTTCACAAGCAAAAACTGCAGAGCAGAAATTCTAAAGAAATTAGAAAAAGCAGTGATACCACAAACCCATACATTCGCACAGCAGTACTGCCACATACAACGATTTGTGAAACATACTTTGATAAATTCTGTACAAAATAATTTCATACTTTTTTTTTGCTGGCAGCAACGAAATAAGGAGAAAAACATTTTCTTTTGGAATATTTGAAATTGTTGCTCGTATTATGATGCTACGGATGGGCTTGAAATTTTCACATAAAAATCCATAACTGCCAATTGTTACAGTCAGTCCGTTTAGTGTTTTTTTCGTTCTTGCAGATTATTTGTATTTATTACCATTCTGGCAGGATAACGAGTTTTAAATTTTTATTTTTTACATACACTTTTCTCTTAATAATAAAACGTAAGCTTTCAAGTAGGAGAAGGTATTTGAAACTCATATTACATATCAGTCGTTTTCTCCTAACACTCCAGGCCTCATATTTTCAAAAGCACAACGAGCCTAGACAAATTTTTCATGCGTCTTGTCATTTGATTTGTTGCCATACAAAATTTTTCAACGCTAACAGTTGCGTTTTATGAAAAGTTCTGTCTTTATCACTCCCTGTTTTCTGTTTTTTTTTTTAATTTTCAGCAGAATGCCGACAGAATTAACAAAAATGAAATACTGCAACAGACTACAAAAATTCCTCCCGTTACTTCAGCCAGCTGCAGAAAATACATAAACCAAAACTGGAGCTTTTTTCACAACGCAAAACTTCTTTTGCAAAAAGTAAAAATTTTTATGGTGGAAATTTTCTCCGACTCTAATATTTTGTGTTTTAATTTCTTTCTTTACGGTTTCATAGCTTAAGGCTGGGTTACTTGGGGATTCCTTTTAGGAAGCTTAGAAGAAGGCCCAAACGGCTTAAGGTGTTGGTAAAATTGCAAAGAAAAAATTTAAAGGAGTGGAGATGAAAGAAGAAAATGTGTTTGTGTGTGACGAAACTTATGTACCCTTCACTTGGAAAACCACATTTTATTTAACACAAGAGTTTCTATATTTTATTTTTTTTATTTTGCTAGCAGCCGATAATGCAAGATTTTAAATCATATTGCAGAACACTTTAAGCCCCAAACACTCACGAAGCCTTTAGCCTCTACTTATTGAATGAATACCACACTCACGACCTTGCGATCCTGTGTCACTTGCATCAAGAGCGTGAGTGATTACTATCCCTTTTCAAGAACCTAAAATTTCTCTCTACCCTTGAAGTTGACATATTTTTCATTCAGCCACGAATCTGATAGGATAAAAAAGGATGTTCAAACTATTAAAATAACGTTTATTTGTCCTTTATAATTTTCAGCCACATTTCAAATATCGGAAGTCCACATATCAAGTCGTAGAAACTAAATTTTTTTTTTTTATCTTGGACCAGCACTCAGGGGATGACCCCTATATAAGCAATGGATTGCGCCGGAACTGAAAACGAGGGGATGGTATTGAGGGGACAGATTAGGAAAGATGAGAAGATAGACAGTTGCTTTTGTAGATATTTCAACCTTTTACTTCGCTGGCTAATTTTTACAACAGGGCCGACGAAGGTGGGTGTACATGATCCTGTCAGTCGCTCCCAATTATGTTCAGTGACCAGTGACTATGCCTTCATCATTGAAACAGGCTGGAAACAACTAATACAACCACGCACTAATCCTGATCAGAAGAATACAATACAATATTTCATGACTCAGCGCGGGCTCGAACTCACGACCCTCCGCTTCATAGTCTCGTGTTCTACTACTTCAGCCAACAGCACCCACAATTATCATGATAAGAATATTTCAAATTGAGGAACTTGCAAATGATATGACTACTTAATAAGTGATGACAAACACAATACACATGAGCACTGATGATGAAAGCGTTGCGGCTTTCGAAAGCAGCTGTTCTGCTCTGCTGTGTAAGTTGAATAACTAAAAACTGATGCTGACTTCCCTTTGTGCCTTGGAATATTTATCATCATCAAATTTTATAAATCTTAATTGAACTGGCAAATATTTGCCCTCCAAGGAAGGGTGCAAAAATAGTTCAACAATTGCATATGTCTTCTACTGGTGCTATTTGTCTTTCGTTCAGTAACAGACTGAACACTGCCATTGTGCAAGTTGAAAGGGAAATAATTTATTTATTTTTATATTAAAAAAATTATAATAAATAAAAACAAAAAATAATAGTGTAACAGCAAAGCGTATTTGTCCGAAATGCTTTCAGCATTTTAAGGAATTAAAAAAGAAACATAAAACAGAACACTTTAATTGAAATGGAAGAGTTAGGCGCGTGATCAAAGCCAGTGGTTGGCCTGTGCGGTCAGTGATTCTCTAACAGTGAGTATTTGCCTATATCCGGCATGTCAGCAGATCTTCATTTCAATAGCTGGTTGCATAATAAGAGCATTTCAGCGTTTCAAGAAAGAGAAACAATTTGAGGATATGAAAAGTTTGTTATAATTATTGGCTAAAAATGCTGGAATATATAAAAGAAGGCTGATATTAAGTGGATGCTTGCCCTTAGAGATTCAGATTTAATTTACTTGCTCATAATTTTAGTATCTTAGAAGTAGAAAGTTTTACATAAAAATAAATCATTTACAAAAATGATAAATTTGTAAAATATCCAACGTGAGACTCATGTAAATTGTATTAGAAAATTTCTCACTTTCGAAACTTGTTTAATTATAATAATGAATTTTGCTTTTATTTCTGCTACTTTTGATTAAACTCTACCAAAAGCATTTACGTAGAAAAACAATGTTGCAGGCTTATTTTAAGATGGGATATAAATTTAAGAAGCATAAGACCCAAAGCAAAATGAAAAACAAAATGCGTGACATCAGTGGCTGCATTTTAATGTGGGCTAACACATTCACACACACACACATACTCCCGTACTAGGCTACAAATACAAATGACATGAATACAGGAATTTCTTGCTAAACTTCTTCTTTCCATAGAAACATAATAAAGTGTTTATTCGCAGATAGTTGGTAATAAAAAACACTCTCGTGCACAGGCAGGCAGGCAGGCAGGCGTTGTAACACTTTCATAACTAAGCACACACTGATATGGCTCCTCGTATACACCCACACAAGCACATGTGCAAGTACACAAGCGTATGCTTAAATACTTTTATGTTTTTAAAAATAAGCTGGGAAATTATTACATGCAGCAGGAGCAGTGAAACAGTGGCAATAGAATTTGTATTCATAACATCAAACATTAAAATAAAACATAAGTGTGTACAACGCCATGTGTGTGTGTGTGTGTGTGTGTTTGAGTGTGTAAGTGGCTGTGGGAGTGCAAAATTCTTCTAGGTATTAGTTTTTGCGTGCTTGATCATACAAGTACATTTATACAGACATTTGTAAAACATGTGTAGTTTAATAAAATAATAAAAATAATAAAATTATAAAGAAATTTTGATGCAGATTTTTCTTCGAAAAAAAAATTAAGTGGAAAAACATGCTGGCAGCTGCAACAACTTGCTTAAAAGCCAGCTACCTTCATACATTAAACTGGTAATTTATTTTAATAAAGTTAATAAAAATGTGAACGAGATTCTCTTCTGGAGTGCACATGTTGCGATTCTTTTCCTTTTTATTATTATTTAATTGGCTGACTTTAAAATATTGAAATTCTGAACTTTTATTAATTTTAACGGTCATCAAAAATGCCGTGGAAGCCACCCATGAAATTGTAATGAAAAGTCTTATTGCTTGGAAAGTACTTTTCAAGTTTTATTGTTGGTACTAGACTTCTCATTAAGTTTAAGTTGGTTGATTGGTTTACACAGCTGATCGGTAGGACCAGTTCGAGGTCTGAAGCTCTGTGTTTTAGAAAATTTACTAATTATTTTAATCTGTAGCTCTTGCTTTTAGCTTGTTAGCACTGTTAGCACTGATCTTGCTTTTATTAATGTATTGAAAACAATATTCTTGCCATTAGAATTTTATTATCAAAAGTTTTCAGTGTCGCCCTGCATCAGAATTATTTCCCCACACCGCATTTTGTATATTAAACCATCTAGAAATGAATTTCCTGTGAAAAAAATTTCTTTCTTTAAAATTTAAATATTTTTGCAACTAAAGGAACAGAATTATAAACTCTAAGAGGCTGCCGCTACTGCTGCTGCTGCTACGAGTATTTAATATAATCAATGTTCGGCAAATAGCACTTTTTGTTTCTTATTTAACTCACGTTAATGTGTGTGGCTGCGGGTGGGTGTATGAGGGAAGAATAAACTAAAATTTCAGCAAATGTGAAAAGAATAATAGAAATATTAAAATAATAACAGCAACAAATCGCACGCTGTACGAATTGCTTTGTATTCTTATTTTCTTATGCTGTTCTTTCTAATTTTTCTTATTATTTTTTGTTCGCTGCAGTTTTCTTTCGTTGGTGTTGTTTTTGCTCCTGCTGATGCTGATGAGATGTTATTGTATAGTTTGGGTTTTGTATTCCCATTAGTGGTTCTGGTGACTGCTGGTATTTGTGTTTCTTTTATGAATTTCTAAACATTTTTTTTTGCTCTATTGGCTTTCAACAATGGGGCAGCAAATGATTCAATTTCGTTTGTCAGCTAAATCTATTTTTATGCTTTCACTTAGCAGCAGAGGCAGAATTACAGATTTAGTTTTACAGCAACAATAAGAAAAATACTGACGATGAATTTTAGTTGGCTGAGTTTTTAGAATAAGAAAACATTTACTTTATGTGGGAGATTACAAAGAGCGCGTGTCTAGGGCTTCCACTGTTTAACACATAAATACTTAAATATTTTATGATCGTTTGAGTAGCTGCTGCAGATTCTTGATAGATGCTCCGATTGTGACCAATGACTGAATGTGATCCAATGCAGTGTCAGCTAAATTGACTAGAAATTCTTTCAAAAGAAACCAAAATTCCATAATTTTTCATACTCCACATTTTTGGCAATCTTCCCCCATTGTGGCTGGTGGTTTTAGCAAATATTATCTGGTTTTTTCTTCCACTTCTAGTTGTTATTGTTATCATTCTATAATAAAACTATAGCTCGTAATTGTTTGTGTGAGTGCATGTGTGTGTGTGTGCATGTATGCATGTGGCTCTTTAATGCTTTAAGCAAAATTAAAAGAAAACAAGCAAAATTGAATACTAATGAAGATTTGAAAATCTTAAATGTTATTTCAAGTAGAATAACAAAACTGATTCTTGTTCTATTTCTCATTAAGCTTATTTAAATTTTATAATAATAAATAATATATTAATGGTTTACGAAATTGTTAACAGTTTTCTTTATATTAAATTTTCTTATTCTCAGTCGGACTTCAGGGTGGTATGGAGCGTATGGGTAATATTTTGTTTGATTGCATTTCATATACGCCGTGTAGTCTTATCTAAAGCATCAATAAAATACAGTGAAACTTCGATATAACGAACTTCGTTATAACGAAAAACTTAATATAACGTATGTTTTATTCAGGCCCTTGAGAAAACCTCTTTATTGCAAAGTTTCTCATACAAAAATACACTATAGCTATAACGAAAAAATTCTGAGGAAAAAAGTCTCTATATAGCGAAATATTCCTTTAAATTCCTCAATATAACGAAATCAGAATAAATCCTATATGGTAAAGTCCCTTTATAACAATAGCGAGGTTTAAACCAAGAGTGCCCAGGCCCTATGCGCTTGGTGCTCATTTGTTTTTGTATAATCGCTTAGCTATAGGCTGTGTGTTTTAATGCTCACATACAGCACCCAGCACTAGCAATACGAAATACACAAACAACTTTGTCTGATATTTTTTTTGTTGTTCTTCATTCTATAAAAGCAAGTGGAAAGCAACAACACTTTCGTAAGGTTTGCTTTTAAACATTGACGACAGTGATCATCAGTGAAGACTTTGATCACACTTGGTTTAAACGTATTTACAAGCGCAATTGTAAAGCCTCTATACAGCGAAGTACTCAACAAAACCCTCCATACAACGAAGTAAGAATAAAACTATAACAAAATGGTAAAGTCCCGTTATCAAAAGAACGAATTCTTTATGTGTGTGCAAAACTATAGTTATAACGAATTTTTTTCGTATTTCTTCAACTTTCGTTATATGAAGGCTTTGCGATCCCCTTGGAATTCGTGATATCGAAGTTTTACTGTATTCTTCTGACAACCTCTTAATGCTGATTGACAACCATCAAAATTTTAAATCCAGTAAATTTAAACTGCCATTTGTTTTGAGATTTCACACAAACTATTTCCTTGGCTACCTGCTTTAACTCTCCATAAACTCTTTCTGATAATGAATATCTTCATATTTCCTGTATTTGTTTATTTGTTTGATATCTCGTTACTTCTTGTGCCCGATTTCAAAGCAAGTCCCCAGCAGACTGTGTAGTTAAGCGAACCAAATAGCTGCATCGCTAGTCATGTGTGCGGTTAAAGTGAAAAGGTATACAATTTCGTAGATAAAATTCAAATTATAAATAAAAATTCCTTTTAAGCCACAAACCCAGAAGATGGGTAAGTGCTCGCTCGTTTGTTGACTGCAAGTACGTAATGTGCAGTATGATGTTCTTTAAGATTGACTTGTCAAAGAATACAAGTGAGGAAAAAGTGTCTGTGGACAAATGCTCACATGCTCTAGATGCCACTATCTTTAACGAAGACTTCCGTTTCTCCTTTTTTTTAAAACTTTTATTTCTTGTTTCCTTTTGTCTGCTTGCTATGAATGTTATCAGCAGCTGCCTTTGTTGATGTACTTGAGCCATTTGTTGGTGTAGATGCAAAACAGTAAATTTCCCAAGTTGATTTGGTTTCATTATAAAAAATACTTTTAGCACAAGATCCCGAAACACTTATAGCGTAGCAGCAATTTGTTATTAGTACAATTTCATAGTTTACTGTGAGTGGATAAGCTACAGCAGAGGATTGTGTGAGAAGTCTAGAAGATGTTTTGCATGTGTATTTAATCATAAACAATTACAAATATTTGTATGTAAATCCATTTGGTGGAGTGTAACGTAATTTTTGCTATCGGAAGGAAGCTAAAGTATTGCACTTTGAATTTGCCACTCTACCTTTGCAGTAGACATAAAAAGGAAATACAAACAATTTTGCTACTGATGATGCACGTATGAGATTTAAAATACAAAATTAAAATAGAAAAATACTCTTCTGAGTGACAGTGATCAAAAAGCATTTACAATCAGTTCTTAACATTATCACACAACCAAAAACTACAAAATATTTCTTATTAAAATGGTGATGGAATATGTGAAACTGCAAATGCACACACACACACATACCACTAACCCAAACATATGCATGAGTGAGGCTGCAACCAGTAAAGGGCTTTCCTCTCACATTTATTACGTTGGCAATACTTTTGCATATTTTTGGATTTTTGTTTTTATCGTTTGGCTTTTCGGGGATATAAATATCAGTTTGTTAAAGGAAATGTGGTCTACAGTGTGTGTGTGTGTGTGTGAGTGTGTGTTTTCTTTCATGAAAATAAAAAATATTATTGGAGTATGTGTGAGAGCGTTTGCACCAACACATTGTTAAAAAAAATACCACGAACGATGAATTTATGCTCGTGTAAGGAAGCAAATGTCTTGTTATGGGAGTGTGTTGATTGTTAATGTGTGTGTAGAAATGCTGGTAGTATTTGTTACACAGTTATGTTTATTTGCACGTTCCTCATAGAAATTCAAGAGTGATGTTTGTTCTTCTATACATTCTTTTCTTTTCTATATTTTCATGCATGTTACTTTTCCTTTATCGAGTTGGTGCGTATTTTTCTTACTTGTGTTTGCTGTAGGAGTACGTACACCTTCATTCAATTATTTCCCTAGAGTGTTGACTTTTTCATTTCATGTTGCAGACTTTTCTTTGCTTGTTTTGCTTCTAAAAAGAATTTATAAATTTTTATTATATATTTTTTATTTACTTCTGGTACAGTTCAGTTTCATATTTTTTTCTTTATTATTTGCTGTTTGCATGATATTCGTCGTCAGTTTTGTGTATTTATTTTAATTCAGGCGTGAGTTTCTATTTCATTTTATATTAAGTTAAATATTCATGGAATCCTACTGAGTCGTATGTTCTCGTTTGTATTGGTTTTATTTTGTTTCATATTCGATGGCTCATTTCCGGTTGGTTGATATCTTCAAATAAGGAGAAGAACTAAAGTATTTTTTTTTAAATTCGCATTCATATTTCTTTTCGGTTTAATGCACTCTGCCATATTTCTCTAGTGGTTTTTCTTTAAAAATGATTTACAGTCGTGGCCAAGACAAAATATTAATACACTTAGCAATTAATTTGGATAATTGAAATAATACTATCGGCTTTTTTTTTAGCTACGTGAGAGCTATTGCTATTGGCATGTATGGGTTGACAGCTGAGAAATGTGTGGCCATTTCTGTTCTGTTCTGCCAGTGTACCGTTTTTAGGTTGTGGAAATTTTCTTTGGACCATAAACCTGCTGGCAAAGTTCATAGAGAATTTTTGTAGAAGAATCATCGTGTTTAGTGGTGAATTCCATTTCTGGTTAAATAGTAAAGTCAATAAGCATGATTGCCTTATTTGGAGTGAAGACAATCTTTAAGCCTTTAATGAATCACGGTTTTTTCAAAAACATTTATACCCATAATTTACGGTTCAATAACATTATCGCATTAGGGACATGATTACTTATTTATCTGAATTTACCGAATGTAATTCATCTGTTGAATTTAATTAGAGAACGGCAGCAACGAAAATCATTAGCCCTGCCCTCATAATTATTATTAAAAAATAATAGGAAAGTATTGTTTTTAAATCGTCAGCGCGGGAATGATGAATTTATTTCAAGACAACCAGATGTCTCTTGATTATTATTGTAATAGTCTGTGGTTTATATGAAAAGCAATATTCGTTCTCATATAATAATAATTTTGGCCAATGACAATAAAAGCCATTAGCTTTATGGAATACAATTTATTTAATGCCTCTCCCGCAAACATCTCAAGTTCATAAATATTTTGCACAAGAGACAGAAATAGACAGCAGCAAGTAAATCACTAGAAAGAATTCGACAACAGCTGTTGAAATCATTTCTTATATCACACACATACACATGAACTAGTAAAACGAATTTGGACTTTTTTTCATCATGCAAAATGTTAAAAATTTTATAATAATTTATTTGTTGAACACAGAATATTATAAGCTCGATGATATTTGTTTTTAGTCTGACGCCCAACCTTTTAAATGTTTACAAAATGTGGAAAAACAACTAGAAGACACATTGCGTTGCAAGTAGACAAAATGATAAATGACAAATCAAACATTTAAAGTGAATGACTAACTTGACAATATGTAGATTTTATTTTCACTTAAGTTCCTGTCTTTTTTTCTGTGTTTCTGTTACTTCGGTTTTTATTGCCTGTACGCTTATTATGCATGCTCTGTGTCTGGAAAATATGCATGTTCATGTTAAATGTAAAATGTATTATAAAATGACAAAACAAAAATGAACTCACATGCAGGAAAATAACTAAATAAAGTTTGTAAAAAATGAGCAAAAAAAAAAAGAATAGCTTTATTTACATACAAGGAAATTATGGAAACAGGAAAATATAGAAAAAGGATACGGCTAAAAGTGTAAATGTGTTGTATTCAATTTGTGGTTGGTTGTGTGTACGAGAGTCAATTTAAACTACATACTTCCAAATGTGCTGTATCACATTACGAACAAGAAGTGTTTAATAAAATTCAACAATCAAAAGAAAGAAAACAAAAGCGAACAATAAAATGTTGACGTTGATGATGGGGGTGTTGATATTAAAAATTACAAATTTGATACTGAAAATGTTAAGTTTACAGTTTGTTGTTGCTACAGCAAAATCATTTGCGACTTAACTCTCAAACTGTTGAGGGCTCATTTTGCTTTTAAAATTAGTATTCCATTAAAAAGTAACCAAAGGGGCTCGGCCGAGCGACTGGCTAATGTAGGTCACTGGTGAGAACAGAAGAAATGAGCCCAGACCACTTGGCTTCAAGAAAAAAGTATCTCCTTTAAAACATATTGTTAAGGAGTACGTTTTAAAAAAGCTTTTAAAAACAAGTGATTCATGTTCAGCAACACACATTTTGAAGAAAGAAGTTTTTTGGAAAAGTACCTCCGTTAAAAAAGGAATATATTTTTATATATTCTTTTTACAGAGAAAAGAGTTTTTTATAAAAAATTATATTTTTTGATAAAAACATAAAAATTAAAACAAAAAATGTCGTGTTGGGAAAGTACTTTATTTTGAGCAAGACCCATTTTAAAGAAAGTACTATTTTGAAATAGTACCTTTTTTCAGAATAACTCATTTTAAAGAAGTTTGAAGAAAGTTTCAAACATCTATTTATTTATTTAGATGCAATATAAAAAATACTTTTTTAAAAGGGGCCTTTTTATAAAACCACTTTTTCGGAATGAAACTTTTTCAAAAAGTAACTTGCTTTCAACTTATTTGTGGATGGTACTATTTTTTGGAAAGTACGTACTCGGAAATATTCTTTTTGAAAAAAGAACCATTTTGAAGTACGTTTCATTGCGAACGGAGTACTTTTTTAAAACTTTTTTTTAATAAAAAATAAATGTTTTTATGAGGAGCATATTTTTTTGAAAAAATATTTATATTGTATACTTTTAAGCTTCTTCACAAAATACTTGTTTAAAGAAAGTACCTTTTTGAAAAAGAACTTTGTTTAAAGTCATAAATACTTCGGAGAAAGTACTTTTTTGAAAAGTTACTTTTGGATCAGAGTATTTTTTAAAAAGAAACATACTCGTATTTCATTGATAAAATTGCTTTTATTTTAAATAAAATTGTGTGAAAATATTTGCTTTCAAACTGTTTTTAAAAAGGTAATATTATATTGATTGCAACGGAAGGCTAATACAATATCTCTAATATCTTTGGATCTTTTTTAATGAAGTTAACTACAGTAACGGGTCAAACACCCTCTAGTTTAATTTGCCGTTTTATTAATTAATTTAACTTCAAGCACACGTATTTGTTTTAGACTCAGACTTCTTAAAACCTTGAACATTTGGTGTCACGGCAGCAGAATGCCATCCTAGAAATGAAATGACATTAAATTAATTTTTATTTTTATTCAAGTGCAAGTTAGAATTATTTGTAATTAAATATTTAAGCGTGAGTTTTCCAAAAACACCCTTTATAAAAGATCTCGGAATAAATGTATTGCATTATTACGGGTTTTAGTTGTGTGATAAAATTAAGTAGTTTTGTTTTTTGTTGCTGACGTGTGCTGTGCATCTTCGCTGTAAGTTACAACAACACAAAACGTTGTTGTTGCCCATTTTGACAAATTGCCTAAATTACGTATCGTTTACCACATTTGATGAAAAAGGTATATTGTTTGCTATTATTTCCGAACTGATGTACTAAACTTGATGGCGTTGTCGTCTTTCCTTTCTCCTTGTCTACTTTTTGCCGCTTGCTTTTGTATTGAGAAATAAAAAAAAATAAATTATTTGCATATTTTATAGGTTCTTTTTTGTGTTGGAAGCAGAGCACGCTGCCGTCAAGGAAAACTGGTGCGTTTTAATGGTCCGCTACTTCTTGATGACAGTCGAACAGTTTGTGTTTGGTAGGAGTTGTGCTAGTGGGTTGTTGAACAACTAAAAAGTTGTCTACGTATGTGCTTGTATGTGTGTGTGTGTTTATTTAGAGGAAACACAGTGAGTGACATTTTGCTGTTCATTTAGTCATTTATCAAATTGTGTGCTTGTTGTACACACTTGAACAATGAAATGTCGCTTATAAGACAAGGCATTTCCTCGTTTATGTCCCTTCAAGTAGTTTCTTTTCATTTTGCGTTTAAAGCCAGCCTCGAATGTTTTGCACAACAAGGTGAACCATGTTATCTGAACTGCTACACGGAAGATGGTTAATTTTCCACTAACGTTTTTGCCATTTGTTTTGCTTTTTTTCTAGGGTGCCTTTTCTACTTTTCCTTGGCTGATAAATGTTTTTCATGGAATTAACTTTAAAAACGATGTTTAACAGTTTTGCATTTATATTATTTTTACTTGCTCTTTTTTATGTTATATTGGGGTTTTATGCAGAGAGGGATACTATAAATTAAACTGGAACGCAATATTATTTATTTTGTAACTTTTTTTAAAAAAAAGGGAAAGAAATTCATGTAAAAAATTAGCCAAAGCCTAAGATCAAAATTATCAGCCTGATTTTTGCTTGGCAGCAATTTCTTAAATAGAGTCTGAAATTTTACAATACTTTTTATCCCCCACTGTGCAATGTTAAACATTTCGTTGCGCTTCGTCCTTTTAATGTTGACTAAAACACGAAATTATATAAAAAATATTTTAATTTTAATTTCTTGTTGAAAGCTGTGGCGCCCTAAAATATGTGACATATTTTACCTATAAACTTCTTAAGCAACATGTACTTCCGGTTCTTATTTTGACAAACGTCAGCCATTTCCTGTAGCACACCACACAAGTGCGCTTGACCGTTTTATAAACAGCAAAAATAGATGTTTTTTTAATCCGCCGCATATTTGTTGTGCTTTCAGATTTTTTTTTATGTGTTTTCTATTCTTTTTTGAATGTGTTTGTGTTTAATTTTTAATTTGCATATCGAACTTTATCGGCTCGCAAAGAAAAAGGAAACTTTTGTAACATTCACTGCAACAAATTGTTCTTCTACACGAGTTAATAGTCAGTTGTTGTTTTGTTTGCCTGTTCGTATTTCTAGAGCGAGCATAAATGTAACAGATTGCACGACAAAGGCCGTAAGTTATTTGTTTACCGTCCATTTAGCAGTTCCAATAGCCGAATTAAAATGTAGTCTGGCTGTCACACAAACCCACACGCAGTGTTATACCCTTTTATTGAATTGAAATCCCTTTTGTGTTCGACTCTTGACAATATTGATGATGCCGACACTGAAATGTTTCAAAACAACATTTCATTTATAAAACATACAATCGTGTTGATGTTTGATATCTGCGTAAGTGTTTGTTTCCGTGTTTCTG
This sequence comes from Linnaemya tessellans, assembly GCA_951800035.1. Lineage (NCBI taxonomy): Eukaryota > Metazoa > Arthropoda > Insecta > Diptera > Tachinidae > Linnaemya > Linnaemya tessellans. The sequence continues at coordinate 1,930,222 of OX637533.1, read as the reverse complement.
TTTCTGTGTGTGTGTGTGTGTCTTTACTATTTTTGTTTATACTGCAACAATACAGTGAATTAAAAACGTTTTGTTTTTTTGTTCATCTTGAAAACAAAGAAAACATGTTCAATTATAGACTCTCAAAAGGCATCGATAAATAACCAGAATTTCCTACGATTTAATGGGGAGTGTGAGTTCATTCTGCTGCTGTTATGGCCAATCATTTGGAAATCAATATCAATATTAAAATGTTTTTCTTTTTTCAAGACACTAAAACGCAAACTAACTTTCTCCAAACATGGCAAGTAAAATATTTACACAAATACTGATAAAAATATTTAAAATATTCTGTTATTCTGTAAAAATTTGTCGATAAGAATTGACTTGTATTACTCGACAGCTGCCAATAGCAAGTGTAATATATTTTTTTTGTTGACGGCAGATCGTGAGGTCGAGGCGTGAGTACATGGGAATTGGGGTTGTTGTTTTCTGTCTGGCTCACAACCAAGGAATTGTAATTAGTTTTAAATTGCTTAAAATTTTTATGTTTAAATTCAAAAGCATATTTTCTGAGGAAAGAAATTTAAATAAACATTTAACGGTTGTATTCATAAAAATGATTGGCACTTGCAGTTGACTTTAGAACCTAATTTTCATATAAAATTTATTATATTTTAAACACTCTCAAGTTCACTTTCATTCTCATAAAGGCTGCAGTAAAAGTTTTAAGAACTAAAATGATTTGGCATTCAATGGGATAAGATCGCTATGAGTTTGTTTTGATCGATATTTAGACAATTAATTTCGCCGCAGCTTGTGGCGAAAACATGGACCTTTGGAAATTTTAGATGGAATTTTTTTTTGTAGTTAAATTTGTTTTTAATGTTTTGTAAACGAAAATTTTCAAAATTTATTTGGTCCACCGAAATGCTATGCAACACGGCCAACAAGGTGTCCAAATATGTTTTTTCCACTTCTCTTTCAAACCACATATTTTTATATAAACTTAAAAATCTTATGCAAATTGCATTGTCAATATCAGTCGTGCAGATTCTTGTTTGCCAAAATGTAAAAAAAATTTAAATTATCGTGGAGGGGCTTTTAGATGTGTGCATTTCACTGTGTCTAATGCAGATCATCAGGAAATATTTACCCATAGGAACTACCTAAGCAACCCTCAAAGATGACTTTGAATTTTTTAAATATTGAAGAAAACAATTGAAGTATTAAACAGCGACACCCAAAAATGTATATAAATTTAAATGAAAATGAAAATTTATATTATATTTTTTATGATAAACTGAAAAGCGGCAGTTCTTAGCAAATGGAACTCAGCTGCAAACATTTTTGTTTATATTTATAAAAACAAAAAATGAAACAAAATTGCACAGTTTGAGCAAAAACACAAAATACAATTTGTACTGACTGACAGACTCGTATTAAGAAGCAGCGAAATAAACAAGCACGAGCTAAGACAATGACAACCAAATGGCATTTCTCACATTATTGTTGTTGCTGTACAATAGGTTAAAGAATGATCGGAGACACGTTAACGTCTACAGCATGCAGTAAGAATTTCTTGTGACTGAACAGTTCGACTAGGAACTCACCCCTATCGTTTATATTAAAGCAGATTTTATTGCGGAATTTTTTAATTCATAACCTTCAATTTCTTACAGTTTAATGCTTTCGCGTGATGACCGTCCATTTAAAAACGATGGCATTCAGATGTGAAAGGCATTAAAGGAACACTTCCATTTATAAAAAATTTTTTATTGGGCCTTGTTAGAATCATAAACGTTTTAATTTGTTACAAAAGAAAGCCACCTTTGCTGCAAAAGGTTTTGGTTATTTTCGTGAGCTCCAAGTAAAATATTTCCCCGAAAACTTAATAATTTATTACTTCTTAAGTGCTTTAATTAACGTTTAATTTGATGAATATGTAAAAGAAATAAAATATTAACGGCGTCCTACAAATCCAGTGGCCATCAAATAAATTCAGTTTTAATCCTGCATGTCAAATGGGAAGTAATAAATGTACCAAAAGCCAAAGAAGAGCTACAAGGATGTACTCGTGAAAAACTACTGAAGTTGTAAAATTGTTGTTTGTTTTTATTTGTATATGGAAATTTTCTTTTATTTTCCTCTGTACGCAGCTATTGAAGTTTTACAAGTATTTGGTTGTATTAACGCGGAAAGGCTGTGATTGTTGACTGGCACATCGTTTCACTTGTTGTTAATGTGTCGTTTGTATGTGAATGTCACAGCAATTTTATACCATTCACCACATGGGGAAAGTTCTGTATTAAGTTTGTCATTCGTTTGGCGGTATGTGCAATAAAAGAAAATTGGGGACGGCCCAACGACTTTCGACACGACTTCCACAGTCGCGAATCTATATTTTAGAGCAAAAGAGTTCATGCATCTTTGATTACATATTAATTTTGTGGAAAGTTGCTAAGATAAGGGGAGTTCTGGTGTTAGCCTTTCCATTGTGAAGGGCGTAAAAGATTCGTTTTCGCCTATTCTAGTCCTGTTACTTGATTTTTATTTTCCTTTCATTCATATATATGACAGAGTTTGAGGATAAACACTCGGATTTAATTTCTTGTGTTGCTTGTTGCCAGTGTTAAATGTGGCTTAAATATCATTGCCTTTATTTCATGCGCTTTCCCTTGTGCTTTACTTGTCTTACTTATCTGTCTATCTGGCTCTCTGGTTCTCTGCCAGTGTGCAAGCGAAAGAAAAAAATTAAAATAAAAATTGTAATGATGAATGCACAGATGAATCCTGTTGAATTCTCTGGTGCATCCTTTAAATGTGGCATTGTTTTAATACCACCGCAAGCTTTAAGGAAAGACAAAAGCAAAAACAACAAAACGGGGTGAGAATAAATGAATAAAAATGTACAAAAGAGTACATACTCGTATGATTGCATGCATGACTGTATGATTGTGTGTGAATGCGCGAGTGTGTGTGTGTGTGTTGAACGTGCATTGTTATGGTGTAGTTGCGCATGATACTTTGATGGGGCTTGTAATTGTTTTTTAATAAATAAAAGACAAGAGGCACACACACGCACACACACACACACTGTATTGCCTGTCTAGTGTCCTTTTAGCGGTTGGTTGTTATTAATTTTATATTTCAGCGAATTTTTAAATTGTTTAAGCAAATAATTTCAAGTACAACTGCGAGAGTAGAAAAAAGTGCTAGAATTAATTGTCTGCAAAATCAGTCATGCAAGTAACGGCAAATATTTGTAGATGTTGCATCCAGTAGTAGTGCATCTGTTTATGTATTTGTCGGAATATTTTCACACATTTTGAAAAGGTAGCTGATTTTAATAATTTCCTTCTGGATGTCGACTATTTTTGTTTGTTTGTTTTTTTGTTGCTTTATTTTTGAATGTCCTCGTCACATTAACGTTCATCATTGAAGCGTAAAATTAATTTGTTGCTGGAGAATGAATGACTAAGTGAATTAATGGACGAACAAAAACGTATGGATGAAGAATGACAGTCATTTTCACCACGACATTGACGAGAATGTTAATAACTTTATGTGTGGGTGTGTGTGTGTGTGTGTGTGTGTGAAAGTAAACTATTTCATTTATTGCTGTGTGACATTGATATTTAATAAAAGTAGTTTTTCGGTTGTGGCCATTAAATGCAACATTTCCATATGGTCAGGCTTGTAATTAAAAAATTTAAATATGATTTGACAGTGGGACGAAAAAGAAATGCAACAAAATTAAATTAAAAATATTTTAAATAATTTTTTTAAATTAATTTCTGCTTAGCGTTTGCATTAAAAAAGAAGATTTTTCAAAAACACCATGTCGATATGAAAACTGAAATAAATTCGTCCCGAAAATGTATTTGTTGTATTTTTGAAAAATGTTCAGTTCTTATTAGGGTTTTTGCATGTAGTTCTTAAATGGTGGGTCGAGCCCGCAAATTGCTTAGCGAAATGTGTTCTATTAAAAAAATTAAATCTGGAATTTTACATATTTTTAAATGTGTATATTTTGTTAAGGGTGTACTCTGTATTATAAAAGTAATTTATTTTTAAATATAGCAACTTATAAAGCAAAATAAATTAATCAAAAATGATTTTAAAATAATTAAAAAAAAATTCTATCAGACTAGACTTGCTGAAAATATGAAGATTGAACCAAATTTTTGGTATTGAAATCGAAAATAACACCAAGTTCTTAATGGATAAAATATTATTGTAGTCTTTCTAGGCAAACTGTTAATTTAACAATATTTTTTTAGTTTTCCTAATACGAAAACATAAAAAAAATAAATTTGTCCTACTTTTTGTTCACAACTTGGCCTTATTTTCACATGCCGATTAAGATTTACAGATTATTCAAATAACTGAGTGAAAAGGTCTGCTATACAAGAGCTGATTGCAAATAGTTTTTTGCGAATCACATTTTCTTTTATTTCACGAAACAAAACAGAACCATGGGACATGAAGAAAATAGTCAAACGGCAACACGGGTATTAAAACAAAAATGTGTTGCCATCAGGTTGATACAGTTCTCGTATGCAATTTCCTAATCAAATTTGTTTAAATAATAAGTGGTGACAAACACAATACAAATAAGCACTGATGATGAAAGCGTTGCGGCTTTCGAAAACAGCTGTTCTGCTCTGCTGCGTAAGTTGATTAACTAAAAACTGATGTTGACTTTCCTTTGTGCCTTGGAATATTTATCATGTCTTTCTGCATTTAAAACAAAATAATTTCGAACAATTAGCCTATAAAATTTTAATTCAGTTTAAAACTGAGTCATTCGGAGAATAAAGTTATTTATTTCTTTTTTGTTTGTTTGCCTTTGCTGAATTTTTTATCTTATTATTCTTACCTTATAGGATCCTAGATTTTTTACAGAACAAGCCAATTTAATATTACGTCCAGCAGGTACGGTAACATTTTCAATGTATTCAGTAAATTCGGGCTCTTCAATGACCGCTGCAATAGATAAAATACAAAGAATTCTTTGAAAAGGCGAAACAATTAAAACACATAATAATTTAATTAAATTTCATTTAATTTTAAAGACATTAATGTGGGAAATTAAAGCATTTGTAGTCACTTGCATGCAAATTAATGATAATAAGAATAGTTTAATGGTAATTTAATATGTAGAAGTGTACTGGCTGTTTAATTTTTTGTTGGTGTTGTTGTCGTTACTGCTTTAATTGTATTTAAGATAATATATAGTTTTGTAATCAATTTCAATCAAATTTCAATTATTGCACTAATAAATTAACTGGCAATAAACATAAAATGTTTGCCACTACAAACATCTACTGCAACAACAACAACAACAACAATAGTAATTGTAGCAGGCAAAACAGACTTGATGTTTAGGCTGGAGGTGAAATTTAAAAGGATTTGAAAAATTATAATTAATAACGCAATTCAAAAAATGTTAACCTGAGAGCAACTGTTCACACTAAGTGAGATCATTCATGCCATTGAAAATGAATTCAATGAGGAAAATTGTTTTGTTCTTTCTGTTCTGAGGAACCAAAACAGAGAATTTTAATTAAAAATGAATGGTTAGAATAAGGGATAAGGGATGTACTCTGACCGTACTTGCCACTGGAATATAAGTTTTGAAACAAAGTTTGAGGGCGACTGGGCCTAGTGAAACACATCTGCAGAATAACTCCTCTAATGCCTTCCGATTCAATATCGAAATGGAGATACATTTTCGATCGCCTTCGTATCTATTTGTTTGCTCCTGGAATTGTAGTCGTATGTGAAACACATGTATTTTACGTATTGCATGAGTAAACAAACACATGTACTCGTAGATGTTTAAGTTTGTGCTGTTCCGTTTCCCTTTTTACACTTTTCCCACAAAACACGCCAAGTACAAATAATCAACCACACATACACACACGAATAATCAACCACACATACACACATGCATACGTATCACAGTCATAGTTTGGACTTTTGCTTGTAGTTTGTTTGCATGTGTTTGTCAAACCTAATGATATGTAAACGACGTTGTTAAATGTTTTAATAGAAACGAACACGAACAGAATAGTCAGACGTACTAGTTTCCCGATACAATCAAACACATGCACGCACGCACATGTTTGGTTTCGTACTCTAAGTACTCACACTCGTTTAATCATCAGCAATTTCATAAAACTTTCGTAAAGTGCTACATTTACAGTTGATTTTAGGAGGGAAGTCGTTGCGGTGCGAATGTGTGTTTAATGAATTTCCGCAATACAAACAACATCAACAAGTCTTCAATAAGAATTGCATGTGTTTAACATTAACGATTCAAATTCATTAACGAAAACAAAAGGAAAAAAAAGAACAGCAGCTTTTGATCGATGGCGATTATGCTGTTTGGAATTCAATACATTTTGAATTGAAATAAAACAACAATCGCACTTGTGCCACATTTAAACAAAAGGGCAATTAGTCAAGTCAGTTTACTTAAAATATAAAACATAAATTCTTCAAACATTTATTTTCCTTTTTTAATTTCATTTTATTTTTTTAATTATTTAAGGGCTTTTAAGAAAGTGCTTTTACATTTTTTTATAGAAAAGATGGACTAAAATATTACATCTGATCATTTTGTGTTAATATAAAGAAAACAGCCAACATGATTTAATATTTTTAGAACTCGTGTGGCACACTGTCAGTTACTATCCATAATTTGTTTGATCCATGGTAAATATTCTACGACGGATGTGTAAACAGATGGAGTGTTATCCCGAGGACCAAACAAAGCAAACACACCAATTACGATGTTTTCGGGCACCAGCATTAACGGCCCACCGGAGTCTCCCTTTAAGTCTGCAACATCATCAATTGAGTGGCTGCAAATTGTATCGTTTGGGAAATGCTTTTTAAAAACCGAGAAACAGGATTGTGTACTAATCACTTTCACCTGACCCCATTGCAAGATACGAGAGATCGTATGAAAGGTACGATTAGTTTTACCCCAACCAGCTATTACAGCCGTTTGACCTGTATAATTAGATTTCTCTTCGTTAGGCAAGTTGGCGACATTCATGTTGACAGTGAAATTTATGGCTGGGATTTTAATTAGAGCAATATCGTGAGGAGCTTCTGTAGGATTATAATAGTTGTGGGAAAACGTGTGTTCAGGATTAACGTAAAAAACTCTTCCAGGGTTCCTAAAATTAATGGTATCCAGAAATACTCTAACTATAGTTACGTTTTTTAGGCAGTGAGCAGCAGTCAGTATCCATTTATTGCTGATTAAAGTTCCTCCACACGTGGCGTATTTCGAGTTAGAGCGCTGTATAAGAAGACCAACCATGAAGGGGAATTGACCTCTTGAAGCGTCAGTTCCATTTGATACACGACCCCTGGGTACAACCTCATTTCCTCCAGAATTAAAAGGCGAAGCAGCCGTTAAAGTTAAAGTGAGAGTAAAAACAATTAAAACATTCATGCTGTTGTTGAAGGTAAAGCGAACTACTGATGTCTGACCAAATGATCACTCGCTTTAGTTAGAACTTCTCAAAAGTGATTACACTAGCCGACAAATTCCAACTTTCCGCAATAAAGCTGGCGTCACTACAAATATTCTGACTGTAACTAGAGATTGTGCGCACGCAATAACTATGAATGGATAGAACGGCATAATATGTTTGATTTGAGGTAAAGCAGGCTTCAGTTTTCACTATTAAAATTGGAAATCTATTAAAGAACTTCGTATTGTTTGAAGAAGTTCTTCTTATGAAAAAAAAGTGAGTGTGTGTGCAAGTCACACACGGTAGAAGTGAAACTTCTGGAAAGTCCCTCATTAAAAAACTTATTGAAAAGTATTGAAATGAACAGTCGCTTCATGTAAACTGTATATTTATAAGTACATAAAATAAAAATTCATCAACAATCAACACACTTATACTAAAACTTTCTAATACGCAGGCGCAAACACATGCATTAAACACATACTAATATAACACGTAGAACGCTCGAACCTGGAGCAGAGGTGAACAATATAAATCTAATGTTGTGTAGGTGAGCGAAAAAGAAAAAATTTGCTGCCACTAATTTAGTTGTTTTATTTAGTCGTCGCTGAAACAGTGTGAACAGTGCGGAGTGCCACATTTTTTTCTAAATATGATTTAAAAAGTGTAAAGAAAACACATTTATAATTATTCTATACAGGAATAATTTTTATATATTAATAAAAGTAATTCTTATATGAAATTTTTTAATGAAAAAATTTTTTTGCCCAAAAATCTTGTAATTTATGGAAAGCAGATATACATACGTTAAGTAATTAATTATGTTTTAATATTTTTTTATAACTTTAAAATTTCTTTGAAATGTTTGATCTTTTTCCTTCAACTTTATGTCATAAATGCTTATCATACAGCATACATAATAAATTTCTCGCAGTGCTTTTGAGAAAAATGTGTAAAAAGATAAACAAAAATTTGTCTCAGATAAGGGCAAGGCAGATTTACCAGGTACTCTTACTAGTACAACAATGAAACAACACCAAAAACCACACGTATTTTGTTGGTAGAAAATGTAGAGCTAATGTCAACATCAAGGAAAAAGAAGCATCATTAACAAGGAAGATTTAAGAAAAAAACATTTTATGTGGCTTGTATATAAACTTTTGACAATAGCTCAACAAATTTCAATATACAGCTGCGGTACTGAGAGTATCTGGTAAATCTACCTTGGATAAGGGTAAACGAAAGAGAATAAGAATACGTGTGAATTCTATTTGCAAAAATTTGCTTCGTGATGTTCAGCAATGATTTATACACAAGAAATATTTTCTGACTTGAAAAAAAAAAACGTTGATTAAGTAAAATTATTAATTGAAAATTAAACTTTTTCTAAGTAAACAGTCAACTTAAAAAAAGATAGGACAATAATGTATAGACGGAGCAATGTAATGGCATTTCCACAGGGCAATAAAAAAAAGTTGGATGTCAGTTTCACGTTTTTATCCAAACTTACGTTTATATTATTGCAGATACGGGCGTTTCATAGCACAATTGTGCTGAGATCATTCACACGTATTCTTACCCTCTTTAAGTTAGTCGTCGATGAGACAGCGACGTATGAATATCAGGCTGATGCTTACGAATTTTTTTATATTTTTTTCCAGAATATTTGTCCAGCAAACAATTTCAGTCATGATGATATGCGAAAAATATTTTGTGATAAACAATGCTTTCGATAACATACAATGCCTTTTATACAATTTTTCTCCAATAACGGACTATACTAATTCTTCTAATTTAGAAATAGACCTAGTCTTATTAATTAGTCTGTGTAAAATCTTATCAAAAATATTTTGAATATGTTTCCCATGTGAAAATGATCCTCCATGCCGATAAGTATCAAAGCTTATTAAGTTTGATACATCCAACCGCGTATTTTTTTTTTTTGCGAATATTCAGTGCTATGCTCCAGCAAACAAGCATTCTTTTATATTTTTTTTTTTCCTGAATGGAAAACATAACAAATTTTTGTCCTATATTTATTAATTTTTTTCATTTGACTGTTTGCTTAGAAAAAGTTTTATTTTTAAAGAATAATTTTACGTAATCAACGTTTTTTTAACTTAGAAAATACTGGTACTTATATGTAAATATATAATGCACCATTATCTTTCAAACGCCTTGCGTTTTGTTTGGTGGGTAGCTCGCAAGCTCAAGCCATACACAATTTCCCAATACATTGACGGTGCCCACCACTGTATTATAGACTACCTGACTATCCCACTATGCTCCATATGGACAATGATTAGTGGACGATAGTGGGGATGCTACGAAGAGTCGCACAAAGAGGAGGCCGAGAACGTCTAATGTGTTCTATCTCATTCTCTCGCCGGCTGAATCCTATACATTTATGTGTTTGTGTCTCTATGGCAGTGAAGTCAATTACGATTGTGTTGGTGAGATTACTCTTATCTTTAACATTCCCAGGGGGAGAAATGTACGCTTGCGAGGCCTAATTAATGACCTTTTCATTTCATTTTCGTGTAGAAACATCGCAGTCTACACGATTGTCTACATGATGAATAAATATAATTTGAAGTTTACAATAGCCAAATAAAGTCAACATACAGGGGCTCACAGCTAATATTTCTCCATTTTTTACCTGAACATTTGGTTAGTTTAAATAAAAAAGAAAAAATTTTAGCGAAAAGCCTACTTATTCACTTAAAAGCCACTTTAAGAAATTTTCGAAAAGATGGTACCTAGATACAGTGCCTCCAGATTATTTCAACCATATCTTTATATACATAAATATATTATTTCTGTTTACAGGCCACAAAACAGGGCTTGCGATATTTCCTGCTGAATGAGAGTGTTGTTCAGTAAACAATTATATTTTACACTCGCAAAATAAAAGGGCGTAAGCGTACATGTAAGTTTTGTTTCCACAATTGTGTATGACGCTGACATCACTGCTCTATGGACTTATTTATTCGTTTCATCGAGTTTGAAATCACAACGATTCTAAAGAAGTTTCACTTCAATAAATTTAAGAAAAATTTTAGCAGAAATAGTATATTTTTTTATTTTTCGCTCTTTTCTGACGACTAGTGTTGTTATCGAACTAATTTCAAAGCCGTATGAACTGAAATCGTAGCACATAACTAATGAATACACCGTAGTATTTTATAGCACACATGCACGGCCAAAAACACACACACACACACTACTTCTTTTCTTTCTTTCTTATCAGATTTTAAGGCCTTTAATATAAATTTTTTCTAAAAGTAACCAAATAGATAAAAATCTTAGGATTTGTGTTTCTAGTATGTTTTTCTTAGAATTTTCAACGATTTTTTAAACATACGCAAGCAGATTAATTCCATTATCTTTCTTGGAAACCTGGTTGATATCATGAAAAATTAGTGCTTTTGTTTTGTTATGTGGTCAAGTATGTCTATATGCCTGCATTTCATTGGTTCTTACACCAAATCATCAGTAGACTTTAACCTAATTCCAAAATAACAAACCCTCTTAGCTTATAGATAAACTCCCAAAAATGAATTGAGAATTACACAAGCAAAACCATAGGATTTGAAATTCAAGAAAACACAACAAACAAATTTTATTCGATATAAATCTATTTTGTTTTTCCACCTTCATACAATTAGTCTGCCGTTGGCAAACAGTAAAAGTATATAAAAAAGGCACAATGAAAAACAAAATCTACACAAAACGTTTTTAAAATCTTTTATTCGACATATTGTCTCAATTAATTAATTGAGACAATATGTCGAAAAAAAAATTTTAAAAACATATCATGAAAAATTATAGCTTTTAGTTCTTGGAAACCTGGTTGATATCATAAAAAATTATAGTTTTTAGTTACTTGAACAAAATTACTCTTTCTTATCTTCACCTCTGCACATGTAAAACAAAATTCGGCATTACACTTCAAGCTGATCCGAAGGGATAGCAAAATATATATTGTGCAATCGTATTACGAGTATTAAAAACTTTATTCACGTTTTTTTAACTTTAATCTATTTTTGCGATAGGAGTCAAATTTACATTTCCGAAAATTTCCTTTCCAAAGTAAAATTTACTGCATAGAAATTAAATGTGGGTCGATCAAAATGCTGAACTGATAAAAAAGTGTGGTTTGAAGTGATTCTCGTATAAATAACTGGAAACACACGAAAATCAACATCATGTTTTAAATAGTCATTTTGTTTTGGAATAATTGCCCTTTCAAAGAAGATTCAGACCATTGAACTTGCAGGCATAAAATTAGAAAAATCAATTTTTGAAGGCCGCCTCCTTCAGTGGGCTTTGGCGTAAGATGTCTTATACAAAAATAATATAAAAATCTAACAAATTGTTTTGCTTAAGCCTTCATTTCTTAAGAATTATATTTTTAAGCTTTTATGACGAAGTTGAGACCCTCCCTTTGTCCCCTAAATGACCCTATAAAAAAATGTTTACACTTAATAACTCTAAAAATTTAATTTTTAGTGTTTTAGAGGAAAGATGAGATGTCTGCCCCACGGCCCCTTCCGGAGTGACACTGTATAGAGAGTTAAAATTGGATACAGAAATGTCTTGAGGGAGCTCTGACCCAGCAGGTCCAAAATTTTTAAGTTATCTCAGTCCCTTTGTGGCTCGTTGATATAAAATATTAATACGTAAATTGCTTTTATGCTGATGAAAAAAATGTCTCAGCCACTTTTTAAAGCAGAAAGTCTATTTAATTTTTCTGTATGGTTTTCGAGTGGGTTCTTATAAACATATAAAAATATTGTTTGTTCTTAAAACTTTTTTTAATTAGTCATCTATATTTCATTTATAAACCATGTGTCTTAAATTAATAATTCCCCTTAAGTCCTCTATCTGGAAATTTTTAAAAGTGTTTGTTCACTCTTAAATATCCGTTTATGCGTAAATTATTTGCACTCACACACACACACACAAAACTCTTTCATTGACATGCGCTAATATTTACATGAAGTAATATTTTTAAGAACAATTCTGTTATGAGAATATTTCAGGCAATTATTCAATTCTTTTCATTCCAGATCTCTCACATACTGACGCACATTTACTGGCGAATGAAAACTTCTTTTTCGTTGCATGAACATCGGCATAGTGCTGATATAAAGGGATACATCCGGGGCATGTGTAACGAAGATTTGTGAGATGGCAGAAGGTAAGCACTTTTATGTTTCATTGTTAACTTGTGGTTCAATTATATTGGCCTATAAATTTCTGCTGGAATATTTAAGTAGAATTATTAAGTTTTATTGCATCACACTAGCGTTAACACAGAATATGAAAGCAACAAGGGCAGTCAAAGAATCAGTTCGTCAATTTAAATGATTTTGATTTGGTAATTGCAAAGTTTTTATCTTATATAATGATATACTTAAGCTATAGTTTTTATTTTTATTTTAGTTTTTAGTATTGCGTTCTGTTCAAATTAAAGAGGGGCCAAATTACATGATTTTCTTTTTATATATTAATTTTTTGAAGAATCAATAGTCGTTCCTTCGTTCACTTGAATTTCTTGTTGTTATTGTGCATTTAAACCGGTAGGCAATTTAAAACTTGTTGTTATTGCAATAAAAAGCATACACATACAAATACATTCTAATAATTAATTTTACTCTTGTCACGCAGTCGATTTTGATGTTTGAGTTTTCACACCGTATGAATGAATTTACTTTTGTTTATACGGATGTGTGTGTATGAATGCGTATATGTGCGAGCATTAGTTCAAGTACTTGTGTAGGTAACAGCAAATGTTTGTTGTTACAGCAACAATACAAATTCACGCTTATTGCATTATCCCATCTTGTAGTCCTTATAATGGGCATACATCTTTAGCTTTGGGCCTAAGCGTTTGAGCGTTTAAAAGTGAATGCATTTAAGAGAACAATACTGAATATCAACTGAAAAAAATATTATTCAAATAAAATAAATGAATTCTGTAATTGATTTGTTAATAATAAAATTTAGTGGCGACTTTAAATAAATGACGGTCGCTTGTTTCCTTCAGTAGTGCAGAGTAGTGTTCTGTCTCTCGTGCCGTTAACACGTATTTCGTCTTTATGTCTGTCAGTCCGGGATGTGTTTTAGTTATTGAAGAAAATTACAATATGTCAAAGCTTATACGCAAAAATAAAAACAGAAATTTAAAGAAAAAAAAAAAATACCAATCAACATAATAAAAAAAAGAAAAAAACAAAAGGAGATCAAATAAATAAAATTTTAAATAAGCGCATACCAACCGAAAATTAAAACAATAAATACCTTAAAGTTTAAGGCTTAAACTTAAAAAAAAATACAAATCATTACAATAACAAACTACATAAACAATAACCCAAATAAGATAAAAGACAACATAACAACAAAAATAATCTGCACATTCCATACCATCAGTGACGACACCCCATACCAGTGTTGGAACTATGACCCACTATGGGAAAATGGAAGTGGACCAGACCAGGGCTTTTATGACCTGTGTTTCTGCAGAGTTATGCGCCTCCCATCGCTCTTCCCACAAATAAAATAAAAACTCTATTTTATTGGTGCGGTGTACTGATATCGGCTGGATCATTCGCTAGTGAAGGCATAACACTGGCTAGTGAATGGTCACTGCAGTTGTTGTCATTGCATCGTATTCGCTAATCTAGAGTTTGGATTTCGGTTATTTTTCTCTCATCTTGTGATGGCGGGTAAGTTTAGAATCGACTTCTGTAACATACGTGGGTTAACAGCAAATTTCTTTTCTGTATATGCTCACGTTTGTCTCCATCGGCCGGATGTTTTCGCCTTAGGTGAAACCCAGGTACATGAGGATGCTGATCCACAGGATTTTCATTTGCCCGGGCATCACCTCCTGTCGCTTTTTATTCTTCATAGAGGCCTTGCAATATATGTACGTAATGAAGTTGTGTACCAATGCCAGCAACCATTAGGCATGTCTGACGCAGAATTTAGCTGTCTTTGGGTTAAATTTAAAGTCGGTACACACTTTTTACATTTCGGGTTTCTGTATAGAAGTCCAAACGCGGAAAGAGATGCTACCATACATGGCTTCGATACTCTTTCCGACTCCATATCGAAGATTCTTGATAGTTGTCCGAGCAGTGAAATTGTTGTTGCTGGTGATTTCAATGTTCATAACACATCTTGGCTTCGCCATTCGAGCCACACAACCCCAGAGGGCCAATTTGCTGAGTTGTTCGCCGCGCACAATCACCTTGTGCAATTAGTTAATGAACCAACACATATCCCGTGTGTTGAAGGACACCAACATAATACGCTTGACCTTTTTCTAACTTCACATCCTGAAAAGTATGAAGTTACCGTCAATGCACCTCTCGGTAACTCGGATCATTGCACCATTTCCGCAACCTTTCCGTTCTCCAAACTTCGCAACGTTTCGCGTGCAGCCACGAAGCGTAGTAAATATATTTACGAAAAGGGTCGTTGGGCCGAACTCAACGAATTCTTTCGGAATTTTAATTGGAAACTATGTATTCTTGACAATGATGTCGATTCCATGGCGAAAATGGTTGAAAACACAATTCTACTGGGAATGAAAGCTTTTATTCCCTGTAAGCAAATTTCGGTTAAGCCTAGGGCGAAGTCTTGGTTTAACCAGGCATGTAAAGATGCGTTGCGATCCAGAGAGGAAGCATTCAGTACTTGGCGTAATAACAAAAACACCAATACTGATTTGCTACGCAAAAAGGCAAGATCTTCGTGTGCCAAAGTGTTAAGACGCGAAAAGGCTTTATACGAGCAGCGTATTCGCACTAGAATTCTCACTGCCCCCACGGGTAGTAAGAGTTTTTGTTCATTCGTCAAAAGTGTTAAGGAAAGTGCTAGTTCTTCAATTCCGACTCTTTTGAGGAATGACCAAATATTTACTGACCCGGTTGATAAAGCTAATATATTGGCTGAAATATTTGCAAGTAACCCTCACTTGCTTGATAGCTCTCAACCATTCCCCGCGCTCGAGAGAGTATCCGTAACTATGCCTAAGATATTTTTCGAGCGCGTGCAGTTAAAAGGGTTCTTGCGGAACTCAGCACAAGGAAGTCTCCTGGGCCGGATGGAATCCCTGCACTCGTCCTGAAGCAGTGCTCTTCGACGTTAGCACGTCCATTAGCCAAACTTTTCAGTACACTGTACCACTCCGTTAAATTTCCAATGTGCTGGAAGGTTGCTAATGTAACGCCAATCCCCAAAAAGGGAGTGGCTAATAACCCTGAAAATTATCGCCCGATTGCAAAATGTTCTGCTATATCGAAGGTGATGGAAACTATGCTTAACTGCCATCTAGTAAAATATTTGGAGTCCAACAGTTTACTAAACGACCGCCAGTATGGTTTCCGCAGAGGCCGCTCTACGGGTGACCTATTGGCCCTTCTTTCGGAAAACTGGTGTAGTTCCATACACCGTTTTGGCGAAAGTAAAGTGGTGGCTCTAGATATTTCTAAGGCGTTCGATAGAGTGTGGCGTGGAGCACTCCTGTCCAAACTTATTGCATTTGGTGTCGGAGACACCTTCTCTCGGTTTATATCGAGCTTCCTCAGGGATCGCTCTATACGAGTTGTTATAGATGGGATCTCATCCGATGAGTTCAGAGTCAACTCAGGGGTACCGCAGGGCTCCGTTCTTTCTCCTACTCTATTTCTAATTTTTTTTAACGATCTACTTTCCCAAACTTCCTGTCCTATTTACTATTTCGCAGATGATAGCAGCCTTTCGAATTCTTATTCATTTAACTGCAGGCCGTCAATGTCTGAAATCGAGACGAGGAGGCAGTTTATGAATGACGTTCTGGATAGTGACCTCGCGAAGATTTCCGAATGGGGTCAGGCGAACAGGGTCGATTTTAATGCCCGTAAGACCCAGTGTTGTATGCTTACGCATCGACGTACGTATAACCATGCTGCTTCATCTGTTTCTATAGGTGGTGTAAGTATTATGGAGTCAGGGGCTCTTGATGTTCTGGGCATGAAAATAAAATGCAGTGTGATGTCAGATGGACGGAACATGTTTTTCAGGTCGCAAAAGAATCATTCAAGTGCCTTGGCTTCTTAAGACGGTGCAAGGGATACTTCACCCCTTCTGATCTTCTTAATATTTACACCACTTACATCCGACCGGAGATGGAATACAACTCTCATGTTTGGGCCGGAGCTTCAAAGTCTATTTTGAAGTTCCACGACCGCGTACAGGAGAGGGCGATGAAACTCATCGGAGACAGTAAGGTAGCCAACTCTATTGACTCTCTTGAGCATCATCGCAATGTGGGGTGCATTTCGTTGTTCTATCGTTACTACAATGGGATGTGCTCTGGTGATATTAGGGAACCTGTTCCTGAAACCCATTCCTTTTTACGCTCAATGCGTTTTTCATCAAGAGCGCATGCGTTTGTGGTCGATATTCCAACGAATCGCACTACGCATTACAGAGAAAATTCGTTTTTTGGCCGAACAGTCCGTATGTGGAACAAACTACCTGCAGATGTCTTCCCCGCCACTTACAATTTGATTGGATTCAAGTCGAATATCCACAGACACTACTCCCTTTATCCCCCTTCCCAAAATCTATTTTCCTAGTTCCAGCGCATTGCACTGCATATGTAGGGGTTATCCCCTGAGTGCTGGTCCTACTCCAAAAAAAAAACGAAAAAAATCCCTTAATTGCTTTCATACGTAATTTAAACATTTTAAATGGCAATTTTTTAAATAAAATTTTTACCCGATGACAAATTTATATATTCCTTTTCTTCTTCTCCTTCTTCTTCTATTTAATATTTTTATTTTTTGCAATATTTGTCATGTTCAATTGATTTCGATTGCCCAACACATACTCGTACCCACCAACAGGCGTCATTTATCATTGAACATGCCTGGAAAAATTGGCTCCATAAATGTCATACATTCATGGCTACCTTGGCTTCAAGGTATGAAATAAAAACAACAAAAAAAAACAGTAATTTTTGTAGTCCGGGCTCGTTTGCTGTTATTACGACTGGACATGAGAAAACTTGTGGGGAATAGAAGCCCTGTGTTTTACACTTTTTCTTTTAGCAATTTATCCAGCAATTGTTTTATATATTTTTAGGCTTTTTGGCGCACAGAGATGCCATAATTCAATACGTTTCGTTTGTTTTCTCTTTTTTTTTTTTTTGTTTTGCGGCTAGTTTTAGTTTGGGGAGGCGTTATTAAAAATGTTGTGCAGAAAACCAGTTGGAAAACGTGTTTGGCATTTGAAAATGTTATACATTTGGAGCCCAGTGAAGTTGTTAGTTTCCTTTCTTGTGTTTATTCCAATTTTCTCAGATGTTGCTTGTCTGTCTAATCATACATTTTTGCAAAATATTCAATGTAACATCTATGGAAAACAGGTCCATGGACGTCTAAATATGTATTTTATGGTTTAAAAATGTAACATAAATATGATTGCTTTTGCGCGTTAATTTGTTCTGGCCATTTTTATTAAAATTGATTACCATGCAATGCCTTTCCCAATATTAGAATTGCAATTAAACGTGGGAGGCTTTTAGGCAGGCTGAAAATAAATTTATTGTCAATATGAACTCTCTAGCACTTGGAATTGACTTTCAATTTATCGAGGCTCCATTGCACGGACATCGAAGGGACCAGTCCGCTCAAGAGAACATTAAAAAATTTTAACCAGCAAAAAGTGTGTGTTTTTTTTTAATTTTTATTAAAACAATTAATATATAATTCAATAGAGTTGAATTTGTAATATAAGCTCAAAGGGTTCAATGACTTACTTCCAGCTATGAAAGTATATTTACAGCGTGATGGGAGTTTCCACTGTATATCTCTTTTATCTGTATATTTAATTCACCTAATACAAGGGATTATGTTACACACTTTTGCTGCGTTATTGTTAATATCAACTTTCAATTATATTTTACTAAATACTTGAAAATATTCAAACGTTTTTAAACGACTTAACAAAATCTATTATAAATTTATAAACAAAAGAGGAATAATCATATTCTATTTAAAGATGTTAACTTGACCTGATGCTGAAAAAATTTCATTCAAACAAAATTTCTGTCTGGTACTCTCAGTTCTCAAGCGCCTAAAAAACACCCTACATATTCTAAATAATATTTACATACACATGCACGTGCACATATTGGAATATACACAAGAAGAAGAAAACATGTCGAAGTAAGTTTATGGTTTAATTACTCCCTGCATAAACAATGCAACAGATTTTATTGAATTAAAATGAAAATTTCAAGGAAATTTTTTAAATCATCATCGGCTAGATATATTGCATACACTTCAAAGGGATTATATTGCACTTAAGCATACTCCTGCATGCACAGCACAGACACACATAAACACAAATATACTTTAAAACCAATTGTTCATACGTGTTAGTCTTTTTGTATACAAATCAAAGCTTTAGCTTTCATTGCAAATTAATGTGATTCCTTTGAAAAGTCACATCTCTGTATACGACTTTATGAAAAAGCAGATATGGACATAGCCAGATATAGAGAGAGAGAGAGAAAAAGAGAGAGTGAGAGAGAGGCCATTTGCTAATTTAAATATGAAAATATAAAGTTCGAGTGTTGTGTGTGGCACAGATGACATTTGTCATTAGTTTTGTTTAGGCATATCCTTTACAATATCCTTACCAACACACACGCACATATTTACTTACGAAACAAAACAACACACTTTTGTGGACATACGAGTTTTAGTTGTTTTCTGTTTGAATTTTTAGTCTTATTTGGCTTTGTTGCTGGCTCTTGGCTATCTATGGTGCGTGCATACGTGCGTGTGTGTGCATGTGTTAGTTATAAATAATTAGGCATAGCATACTTTGAGGCTATTTGTGTGGTCTTAAAGAAAATTGTGTGGGCTGTGGATTAAAGCAGATACATGATTTAAAGTTTCCTTAAGTGAAGTCTTCTCTTAATGGATTTTGTTAATATTTGATTCCGACCGGATTATTGATTCCCATATCATTTTTGGCATTTTCATTAATGAACTAAAAAGTGTTTTAAAAAATTTTCAATTCATAATTTTCTGTTGGAAAATAAACTTATAGAAGCGGTGAATAATTGACCAAAAACCCATATGCTACACAATATTGAAAAACTTTCAGCATCTGTTGATAGTTTCCTCACACTCTCGCTTTTTTCTCTTTTTTGATGCACGAAAGGGTACAGCAATCAAATAAAAGTTAAAAAATATACTCAATAATATAACAATTTTCTGCAGTGTTTTTTTGATTTTTTGTTTATGCTTTTCTTTTTTACGAGAAACGGAATTTTATATACATACAAAAATATTTTATTTATTTTTTTTCGCTTAAAATTTATTCTGCAATTTTTTGTGTCATGTTCATGAAATTTGCATAAATGTCACTTGCGTCCAGTACGGTTACACACCCATACAACCGCAAATAATGGTTGCAAGTACAAAAAGTATCCGACTGAACGAACATATGATATGAACACGAAACATGCAGCGACGGACAGATAGACATTGATCTTCCTACACAAACGCGTTTACGTTCATGCAAAAAACACATTAAAAAGAAAAAATCATACAATTTGTGTACTTACTGTTTAACGAGGATGAAGGGCCCATTGGAGTGTGCAGTGAACCGCCCGCCACTACGACGCCATTGCCACTGAGGACGGTGCCTTTGCTGGCGGTAGTTGTAATAGAGGTTTTTGTTAGATGGTGATGCATGCCGTTGGCGATATTTGTGTTGACGATGCTGCTGCCAATTTGCTGCGGTATTATGATTTTATTTGTGGAGTCCCCCGCTCTTGCCGATAGCAGTAGGAGGGCCCCAATTACATACCAGGGGCCCATCAACTCAACACTGTTCGCTTTTGTTGCTGCTGCTGCTGAAGATGGTGCTGCTGGTGCTGTCGAACCAACTGTGTCTGTTGTTTTTGTTGCTGTTGTACGTTTTCGCTATTGACAAATGCAAACGACCGTATACCACCATAGATGTTGCAATTCTGCAACAACAACATTATTTTTGTACGCCAGCGAAAGGAAAGGTCAACACAAATGCAAAACCCCAAACGTTATAAAAGCTCCCGTCCCGCTATTCAATTCGTGTTGCCATAAACTTTATGTCATTTTGTTTAGGCTTTCATTAATTATTTTGGCAAAAATATTTTCAGTTTCAACTTTAATACTCGTATCTGCAATATGTAGGAAACACACACACACACTTGCACTTTGGTATAGTTGCTGGCACAATCATTTCATAAATTCTGCAAATTTTATATCAACCATAATTTAACAACTTTTTATCTCTAACAAATTCCAATTTATCTACAACTGTTTGTGTGCGACCACAAATTTCATTGCTCGGCACACACACGCACACACACTAACACACGCACAAACGTGCATGGTGCAGTTTTCACCTTGAGTTGGGGTAAGTCCTCACAAATCCTGTGCTATAGCCCTTGGAGGCTTATTAAAGTACGTGTTTCTGGAGCAAAACTACTTTTACTCTCTTAACAATAGTTTGGGGAACATTTTCCTGTTGGCATTTCGGTTCTTCTTGTTTTTGTTGCTGTTGTTGTTTAAAATTCAATAACGTTCGTTGCTAGAAATCCCCAAGAAAATAAATGCACACATGTTTGTTGGCTGCTCCAACTATCTGAGATTTGCTGCTACGGCATGAATAGCAAAACAGTAAATTTTTTCCCCATTTCTATAATTTGTTCATTTTATTTGTTGTTTCTCTGGAAAATATTTACTCGTTTGTTTGTTAAAACTTTAAGTTAAGAAAACAAAGACAAAGTTTGTGGATTTGTCATGCATACATATTTACTGAAAATATTTGCATCTTTATCTTGAAAGGATATACGAGTAACAATTGCGTTCGTTGTGTGTATTTGTGTTGGCTAGAGAATGTGAATGCATTGAAAAAATACCAAGAATTGACAAATTTAATAAAACATAAAATGATAAATTGTGAACGTTACAAAGTTCGACCAGCTGATGCTATAAACTGGCATAATTTTGAATGAGAATGGAATGAAAGAACAGATGAATTATGCATTTAAATGCTGTTTTTTTTTTCTTGCGTAGAAGAATTCTTTAGTTCTTTGCACAAAAAAGGAAAACTTGCAGAGCTATTTTTTATTATGATTTAATTAATTTGTACGAAAAATTCGATCGGAATATGACAATTGGCGCTCAGTTCTTGTACCGTTTGCCAAATACAGATGATGCATGATTGTGCATGAATGTGCTTGTATATATTTTGTGCCCAACTGTTCCCTTTGCGAGAAGGTTTGAAACTTAAATTAAAATTTCTAGAAAAACAAACTATTAACGCCTTGTATCTATGCAAAGGCTGGTGTAGAGAATTCAGAGAGAGAGAGAGAGAGAGAAATCTGTACGGACCTTTATAGGTATTTATTTTTTCTTCGAATGCAGAGGACGTGTTGCAACACGCTTTTTGCTACATGCTGTTGTCAATCACTGTCGGTGCTATTCAGTGATCTTCGTTGCTTAGCCCGAAAACATAAACAACCATGAAATAATTAAGGAAGATGTGAAAATTTCGATGTCGTATTTAAAGCTGAGTGCGGTATCGAACCTAGGACTTTCGGATTTGTAATCTATAAGATAACTGTTTCATCCAACTGCAAAAAGTCAAAGAAGTTGGTTCTTAATTTGGTGTATTTATTTCGTGATCGTTTTGTGAACGAGTATTTCATTTATGATGATCGTTATGGATTTCGGGTTGCACTCACAAGAGCGTAGTCCATTAAAAAGTCTATCTATTTTATCATTGTTTGTTGGATGCCAGAAAGTTACAGAATGAAGTTGTAGCAAATAAATAATAATAAAATTGATAATTGTAATATTTCATTTAAGCTCTTAAAAGCTCTTTGTAATCCATCACAGGAATAAATTAAATTATTTCAAAATTCCCCAAAGTGGCCAATTTTTCTCTTAGTCTACTTCAATCAATCGATTGCTTTGATTCAGTTTAAATAAAATTAATTAATTAATTGAATTATTTAAGAAGTTATTACTTGAGAAGTTGTCGCAATTCGGCAGAAATGAAAAACATTCATTTAATGAATATTTTCTCAATATGTGGCAAATTAAAACTCAATTAAATTTTATTAGTATCACTCGCATGCCGATGAGATTTTCAAAACTTAATGAATCAAGTTGGTTTTATTTATTTATCCTTTTTGTATATGAAAGCTGTTGCACGTCAGTGTGCAAGTGCGTGTGTGGCAGCAAGAGGAATAAAAGTACAAATTAAAACAGTCTGCATTGTATGGTGGTGCTAAGTCCTTGCGTTCGTTATAGAACAAACACAGACACTGCGGCTGAATATTCTCCGCACTTGCTGCAATATGTTTTAAAAATGTTTTTATTATGCCAAATTCATTCATGTTGCCATCATCATCCTCATCGTTTTCCACACATCATGATTAAGGCAGTCAGAGTGGTAATGGGAACATATTGACTTTGGCAACAATGCCTACAGCCATTTTTAAATATTCCAGGGTGAACTGGAAGAATTTTTAAAAGGAGCTTTAGTGAAATAATCTTCAAATTTCGCTCGGGATGTTGCGAAAGGAGTGCTGGAGGCACCAGTTCGTTGGCTTGTTATTTGATTAGACTCGTTGCAGTTTAAGTTTGTTTTCCAGGACCAAGACAGTATGCCTATTAATATAAATGCCAACCCTCGTATATTTAGTTTGTTAACAAAAAGTCTGATGTAAGATAAGAGTCTGCGTGTGATCGTGATGTGCTTTCTTTAATGAGTTTGTTGGCTGCATATGTGCGCCCTTCTTTACACAAGTAACAACACGACTTTATATTAAATTTTTCACACGCACACGCGCACTCGTACACACACACATACGCAGTCAGATACAATTTTAATTAGAAGAGTGCGTATGTGCTTAAAATATTTGTTTTTTGAGTGCAATTAATTTAAATGTGTCTTCTTTTTTTTTCTTTGTTTAATTATTCCTGTTGCTGTAACTTTCTTCGGCTGAATCTTCTTTAAAACTTTTTATTTCTGTTTTTTTTTTGTTTGCTCGAGTTTTCTTTCCAGTTATATTTGCTTAAACAACTTTTGTTGTTGGTTTTATTGTAATGTTTTTATTAAATAAACTTTTAAAGATTAGCAAAACTTTGTGTTTTTCTTTATTTATTTTGTTCGTGTTGTGGTTGCTTTTGCCTTTCAACTTACTTAAACACAAATTTGGTGCAGTTTAATAGTACTTTTGAATGTAGTTTTTGGAAAACGTATGAAAAGTTATGAATATAAATAGCCGCTGTTTTTATAAAACACGCACCTGGCTGTTTTTTCATAGAAAACAGTTTAATGAAAAACCTGGCCAAGCAGAAACTGTATGTGTTTAATATAAATTTGTTAAAACATTTTCGCTGTTGGTTTTAAATGCCTTACTATTTTCTATTGAGAGTTCTGTTCATAGAATTAAAAAAAAATAATTAAATAGTTTTTTTTGTTTTTCTTTTAGGAGTAGGACCAGCGCTCAGGGTATAACCTCTACATATGCAATGCATTGCGCCGGGACGGGAAAGGAGGCGATGGGGGGACAGATGAGGCAAGATGAGAAGATAGAGAGTTTTTTGTAGCAATTTGAACCGTTATACTCCGTCGACTGAAGTTTTGCTACCAGGCCGACGAAGGACAGCACCCTCTTTCCTCTGCTGTTTAGTAGTTGATATTGTCAATCGCTGCCAATTACGTTCAGTGGCCAGTGTCATGCCTTCACCACTGAAACCGGCTGACAACAACTAACACAATCATACACTAATGCTGATCAGAAGAGTTTGATACAATAATCATGATTGAGTGCGGGGTTGAACTCAGGCCCCTCCGCTCCATAGTCTCGTGTTAACTACTTCAGCCAGCTGCAAAAATATAATCTTTGTCAACATCACGTCTAGACAATATCAAAAATAGGACACTGATGATTGCGTTGAAGGCAACGAGTATTTTCTATATTATATTTACATGACATTGACAAATAGTTACAGAATAAAGGCTTCATTAGTTTTTACTTTCTGTTGCTGTTCTGTGCTGTGAAGTTCTGTAGAAAATATTTTCTAATTACTTGTTCTGTTAATGAAATCAGCTGTTTTTAAAAGCAAACAAATAAATTGAAATTGTGAAAATAAATAATTTTGTGAAAAATTGTGAAATAAATAAATTAATAGTTCAAAAATGAATATATTGTGTGTACAAACTTAAAAAATCTTAAATTAAAACAAAAAAAAAACTTTAAACAAAAAATGTGTAATATTTGATACCACAAAAAACTAATACATACGCACTGTTAGCTGTCACTTAACGTTGAATTCTATATTCTACAGATTTGTCCGCAACAGAACAGAACGAAAAAGAAACAACAAACCGCACATACAGATTTTCAATTGAGCAGAAACAAAACAGCTGATTCAGAACAGAACAGCACGTACAAACTAAAGCCTGGTACTCTGTTCAAAATTTCGTGCGAAATGCTGTCAGACTTCATACAAAAGTTTCTAGCATGAAATATATGCGGAATAATGTTGCAATAGTAGTACTGTGTTCTTATTGCGAAAAACATGTGAAATGAATTTGGCAGAATGTTCTTTTAAGAAATAAGTTTCTAGCAACATTTCTTTTTAACTGCGAAAGAACATGAGTCGTACTTCTTTCGCATGAAAACATAACTACCCGTCCACACGAGCAATAAGTTTGGCAATTATTGCCGTGGCAACCGTCAAATTTGATTGCCGACACAAGATATTAACGTGTGGACCGCATGAATATATGTTAGAACACATATTCGGCAACAAATGTTATAATACATTGCCGAGCAATAATCTTTTAACACATGCTGTCAAATTGAATTGTCATTTGATTGTCTTAGAAGAAAACAACACTGTTTATAATGTTTTAAGATTTGTACGTGTTCGCTACCAAGATATGCAAGCAAGAACATTGGCAATTGACGTCGCGTTTCTGCCGGCGTTATTGCTTGTATCAAGACACGAAATGTTGCTCGTGTGGTCGCAGTGTAAGAGTTCTGTGTATATACACAAAACAATGTTGCACACATTCAAGCAAAAAAAAGCCATGAAATATATAAAATCGCGTGGTGGGCTACATTAGCTACATGACAAAATTTTCACATGAAATAATTAATGTTGCTCAACATTTTCCACAAATTCGAACAGAGTACTAGGCTTAATTCTGCCTTAAGGGGGGGGGAATATAACTGATCACATATCATGCTGGTTAATTTCTGAGTATGTGACTCTCTCTCTCTCTCTCTCTCTCTCTGTCTGTCCCTATATAAAATGACCTTTTTGTTGTTCAACTCATTGTGAAATTAATTGACATGTTTAATGCACTTATTGAAATCTCCTTAGCTGTAACTGGGAACAGTCAAGCACTTATACAATTCTGAGCTAGCAAATTAAAAACATTTTTATGGCTGTGCGGTATTTGTAGTATTTATCTGTGACTTTGTCTGTCTGCAACAAGAGTTTGTTGCTTGTTTTGTCTAATTTCAAAATCTCACTACAACGTTTCTTTTTCCAAATCGGCTTCCCATATGTTGTGATTTTTTTTCTATGCATTTTTCATCTTGTTTAAGTTTTTGTTGTAGATTTCCCAAACACGATTAAATAAGCAGTTGTGTGTGGTTGAGTTGTTTTACTTTCCTTTGTGCGTGTGCAAGTTTCTTACGTGTCTCTCTTCTCTCTCACTCCGTTGTTTGTTTCTTGAAATCAAGATATTTGAGGTGTGTGCTTTTAGGAGCTTGACTTGCTACAGTTGTCTGAGAGTGTTTCTTTTGACAAAACTCGCACATTCACTTACAATGAAGGCAATTAAATTATGTTTATATTATGAAAATTAATTGCAAAACTTCTGCCTTAACTTTTTGTTGCTGTTATTTTTGTTTGTTCGAGTGCCATCAAGGGAACGAGTTAAAATTGTTTATTCAAGTTTGGTTTATAAAGTTAATGTGTCGTTATATTTAAATGCAAGCGATTATGAATACGTCAGTTTGGAAAATTTTGTCTCTACAACTGACTTAAACACCCGCACTAACTGACAATTCAATAAGAAAATCTTACTGAGGAAAGTAATGAATACTTCATTTGAAGGAAGCTGCTATTCGAATATACTTGTGCATTCTTTTATTAAACTATATTAAAATTGAAAATATAAAATTGTTATCAGATACAATTAAAATTCTTCCACCAAATAAAAAATTAACAAAAATATCAAGCCCACAAAATCTCTATTAGACACAAATAGTCCTACCGGTCACTTCGTTGGTTTGCTGGCAACAAAATTTGATCCCCTGAGACCTTCTGCGCTCAATTCAACTACGATGTGTGCGCTGTCAATTTTTAATTTAATAATATTAATTTCGACAAAAAGGCAGTCAAGCAAGACACCAACAAACGAACAAATACAGGCATATGCCTGAATTGCCATTATCTTTCGCCTTATAGTCTGGCAGAGCCTGAGGTCGCCAACGAACAGGAAAGTAAAGCAACAAAATTGTAACAAAAAAATAAAAAATTAAAGCACACAGTCACTAACTGAAAAGGCTTTTATTATGAGAATATGTGCACTTTGCCCTGCTAAATACAAACCGACATATTCATATAAAAACAAAAAAAGGAAAAATATTTACAACTTCATGTTGCGAAATAAAAAAGCACGAGGATGGCATTAAAAATGTTATAAGCGTATTTAAGTTCGGACACCCGTTTCAGTTTCATTACGTTTGCGAAACTCTACAGCCCCTCGTTCTTGTTCTTGTTCTCATGCACATCCCCAGTTTTGCACTGAAATATGAATGAATGTAGGCTGTTTGTTTGTGCGACCAGACCACAACAAGAGCAGCACCAGCAACAGGATCAACAAATAAACAAGAAGACATTCAGCAAACCAAACGCGGTAAACCACAATCACACATCTACACTTTCATACAGAAACACTTCGACTGCGACTCAAGCATTTGCTAAAGCAGTTACTGCAACGTAGATTCACTAGTGAAACCACAAATTGAAATTTCGTTTTAAACCTTTAGGGTGCAGCGCACTTTAGCAGGACCTCAGTGAAATCTCAACAGAAAGACGGTATTTGTTTAACGTTTTTAAAATAAATGATTTGATTTAAAAAACTTGTATGAGTATAATTTACATTTTAACAAAATTTTTAGTAAAAAGAAAGTTGGCCTGTACAAAAATTTTCTTCGTTATTGAAATTATGAAAAATATATCACATAATAAATTTCATAACAAAAAGAGTTTTGAAAAAAAAATTAATAATAAACGCGTACTATTATTATTCGAACTTTTTTTTTTACCAGCTCTCTGGGGATGACCCCTACATATGCGATCCATTGTGCCAGAACTAGGAAAGTTGGTTATGGGAAGGAGGATAGAGGGAGTAGTGTCTGTGAACGTTCGATTTGAACCTCCCCAAGTTAAAACCGACAGGAAAGACCTCTGCTGGAAGTTTGTTCCACATACGAACCGTTCGGCCAAAGAACAAATTCTCTCTGTAATGCACATTGAATGACTTAGGCTGAGTTTTTGAGATCTCAGTTAAACTGGGCTTAGTTAATCTGAAAACAAATTTGTGCAGCCATTAAAAAGTTTGTACAAAAAATGTTGACGGGACAGCTGAGTTTTGCTTAAAACAGAAAAATTAGACTAGGTTAAACTAAGTTTAAACTTAATCTGCAACTTGCAAATGCGGCCTTAGTTGAAAATTCTTTGTCAGGCTTAGGAATGGAATATTTAGATTTTTTTTTAAATCGGCATACTATACTCGCAGAACTGGCCAGTGGTGATTTCGAGGCCGCTACTTTCTCTCCCTCTCTCTCTCTCTCTCATCTGCTTTTTGGCTGAGTTGTTTTTCTCTTTTGCAGATATGTTTTTAAATAACAAGCAATTTGCAAATTCACAGATTTGAACTTAAGCCTGTGTAATAATTTTCAACTTGGCACCAACATTTATTTTAAGATTTTCTTTCTCTTTCTCTCTCTCCTTCTTAAAATATCGAGCCAAGAGGATGTTGTTTTTAGATACTCCTATAGTTATTGCTCTAAATATATATTTTGCTAAACTTAAAATGTATATTAATTTAATATATTATTCTCGGTTCTTAAAGTAAGATTAAACATGTTTATATTTTATTCAGCATATTAAGAGGCTACTAAGTGTATAACTTTTACGGACTAATTAAAAGGATTTCAAAATGAGGCTACAAATTAATTTAACAGCCAACAAATGTAAGCAAGAGTGTTTCTGTGGCTTGGGAGCATGAGAGACGTGGAAAAACGAAGCGTAGAATAGCATAAAATGTTTTTATTTTTTTCTAAACATGCTTAGACAACATGTGAATGTATGTATGTGTGCATGCATGTAGTCAACAAGAGGATACAACGTGCGACGTGTTGCATGCTCTCTATACACACATACGGCATGCCTTACAAAAGTGTCTGCAAAACAATTTAGGTGAGCCGCAGTGACGATTCGGAGCAAGTTCAAGCAGACAATGCGAGACCATCGAAACAGAAAACAGAATTATCACGAGTGCTCTTACACAATGCCAACAAGGACATCTTCATTACCACGGCACTAATAGGCGGTACCTGCAACTGTTATTGCAAATAATCTACTTAACATTTCCGACACATATTCCGGCTCTTAGAGTGATACAAGACAAAGCGCCTACCGAACATGCCACCATCTCCGTCACATCCAAACAAAAGCAACAATAAAAATCTGGTATGAAAGAGGAACCAACAAAACAAACTCAAATTGAAACGGCGACAATTGAAAACATCTGTCGAGCATTGACGCTTTGCTTTTTCTTTATTCATTTTGCAACAGCCTCCGGCCACTTTTTTGGTTCCTTAGACGTGTTTTCTTGCTCCAAGCTCTCCCCTTGCAAACAGTTCGGCATGTCTTCTAATTTGTTTTTGTTTTTGTACTTGTTTTTTTTTGTTGTTGTTGTGTATCGGTGGCTAATAAGTGAAAATTTGTTTTTTTATTCCCATTTAAACCAAAGAAAACATTCCCTGTGGCTTGTTTCTTATCCACAGGAGTTGGGGCAGTGGCAGGGCAGGGCAGGCAGGGCATTATGGTGACAAAAGACTCTCATTTTCTAATACTCGCATTCAACAATAACTGCCGTTGTCTAGGTAAGAAAATGATTGTTAAGTAGTCTGTTCTTTGCCGTTTGTTAACAAGAAAATTTGTTTTAAAGAAAGCCAACAAAGAAGGGAAAAAACGTAGTGCGACGTGGGATTTTTTTTAAAAGAAAATAAGGTCATAAATTTCATTTGTCACCATTTATAAATTATGGTTTTATAATTATTCTTAATATATATTTCTTTGTTCTTCTGACACTCAGAGAAGAAGGACCTTAAAATAAAGTGTTTGTGTGATATTTTTTCAAATTCCTTTCTGCTGTTGCCGTTGGTTGCAACCACATCACTGACGCTAAAAAGAGCAAATGAAATTTAAAAAATTCTTTTTATTGTGTACTTGTAAAGAAAGTTAATTGTTTGTTACAAGGCTTTTCCTGTTTACTTCGAAAGCATGACCGAAACAGTATAAATGATTTCATGATTTCCTTTAATTTTTATTACATTGAAATTTTTTTAATATTTTTATTATACGAACGATGATTTTGTTTATTTGCAATAGGCCCATTTTCATCAATTAGGTATTTTAAACTTAATATATATTTAAAATAAAAGACTTTTAATTGATTTTTATTTTATAAAGTGGTTTAAAATATTATTAAATAAAATGTAATTTTTTTAAATCACTCTGTACTATTTGTGTCAGTGACTTGATCTCGAATAGAGAAATAGAGAAAATTAGAATGAAATATAATTAAATTAGCTTCATTAGCGTTTACATTGAAGAAATCCTTGACGAAAATTACCAAATATTTCCTTTCCCTGTGACTATAAAGTATTTGCAACAAAATGTAATATCTTTAAGAGGCGGTATATGCTTCCACTAACCCGGTCTAAGAATAAACTCCTTTTCTTTTGTTTCGTTAAATTTGTTAAACACTTTTCACAAAAATTCAATGATTGTATACACAAGGGCAAAATCTGTTTCGATTCATAAAAATTTTTCACCTGGAATAACAAAACATAACCTTGAGTGCAAAACACGTGACATGTGAAAATACCTTCCATATATGCAACACATTTAATGTTGCATATATATTAGAAAAGAACACAAACACATTTAGTGGGCACAATGCTTGCAGCAACGCCACCAAACTTTTTTTAGCTTACAATATTATTTCCTGTCAATGCAATGGAATGTTTTGTGGTCTATTTTATGCTAAAAGCTCTTAACTTTTTCATGGAAATGAACTATGACATGGTGTAGAATGTGATGAAGGACTGCAAGTGCAAAATGTGTTTAAGTGTAAAACTGATTATCATAATTACGTGCCGGATATACAGTTTACACTTATTTCATAAGAAATAATTTTTAGAAATTAAAAACACCATTCCGTTGAAAGCGGCTGCTATTTCTCAATGGCATTTCATGTTATTGTGTTAGATATCAAATATTTGAAGAAAAATAAAATGTTTGTTGTTGCAAGTTATCGAGGACTACCCATCTTGGCTGTAGCTCCATTAATTTGTTCTGACATTTCATAAACAAATATATGAAAGAAGGGTAACGTTCAATACACAAAATGAGCTTAGCTTGCACTGATATTTATTTTAGTGTCACATATTTACAATATGTATTTCATAATCAATATATTAAAAACCAGTAAAAGTCAGAGCAACTCCAACGCAAATTTCTGCCCGAATACAATTAATCCAACAGTCGGTATTAAATAAAAACAAACTGGGAATTCATACAAATTTTCTCAAAACTTATTTTTGATGAAATTAATATTAAAAGAAAAGAAATAAATACAAAATCATAGAGAGTTTGGCTCATGTAACAATGCCCTTTAACAGACTGCACCCTCGTAATAAAACTGCATTTGTTGGCTAAGCCAAAGATCATGGCCTTTGTTGTGATGCTGATACGCCGGCAAATTGGAAAATGCATTAGCAAGCACACACACTCACATGAGTGCTCTTGTATATATTTGCCGATGTAAAAGTAAATTTTATTTAGTTTCACTGGCACACAATAAAAATGACAGTTTAGTCTAGCCATGAAGGACCTTGTCGATTTGCAATTAAATATTAATAACGAGGCTAATTTTACTAAAGCACCTTGACAAAAGAACTCCTGCTTTAACGTTCGTATCTATACCTGGTTTTTTGCATTTCATGCAATAGAGTCATAACTTCAAAATTTCGATTTCCTTTTTTTTTTGTAATCCAAAAGGCATTTGCGTAACAACCCACCTCTAATTTCTAACAGACTCACGTTAAGTTGTTGAAATATGTAAATCTGCAAGGAACTCATTTTTTTAGTTATCACCTTTTTGCAGCAAATACTCGATTTGTTACATGTCACAGACTTGGGAAAAGCAAATAAAAATTAAACGCAAATACCTGTACGAGTGGCACTACAATTGCAACTTCATACAACAGCATGTTAATAGCGGCAACAACACAATATGCCACTCACACGAAATGGACCCTTGCTAAAACAAAACACAAACGCTTATACAACATAATTTGCATACGAGTGTATGCAAGTATCTATGAGCATATTTTACATTGATGCGTAAACTGGACACAACGACCACTCACGCCACCGCATGAGACCTTTTCAAAAATCAACAACTGCCACAGCCCCTGGTAATAAATATGCCGACATTTGCATGTTTACTCATTTACTACCGCATGCCATTATTATGCATGAGCCACAACAACAACAGAAACAACAACAAACAAAATCAACAAACAAAACGATTGTGTGGATGAACCAAAAAACAAAACGCCATATCCTGTTTTTCCACTTTCTCCCCACAACAAACTGATGCGTTTTGAAAAGTTACAAATGGAAGTGCGTTTACACAAACAGCCGAATGCAAAAACAAATTATTTAGTCCCGTTATTTAGTTCATTCAAGCACACGGTTCATATATCCTAGAAGGCGCAGGTATTAATTGGCTCAATTATATCTTGAGCTCAAAATAATGCACATGAATTAGTTGGCATCAGTAAAAATCAAGACCAGGCTTTAACAGAAAACCTTGGCTGCAAAAATGTCTAACAACACCTTTTTTGTTCTTGCTAAGGATTTACTGATTAAAATATTCGGCCTGGCCGGACTGTTCTAACAAGTCAGTTGTTTAAGCAACTTCATTCCCATGCACAATCAAAAGCATGTCATTAAATAACGATTCTCTGTTGCGAGTTCAAGTGTCAATGAAGATCGATGGGAGTTGGAGAGCACTAATAATTGATAGTTTGTGTTACAGTTGCACAAAAACAATACGAGTACAGGAATAATAATGAAAACAAACCAACATTGAACTTTTGTTTGTTTAGGTTTTCTGTTTGAATTGTGTTGTTTTTAAAGCAGTTAAAAAAAATTATTTTAAATAAAAACTGCTTTAGTGTAGTGTGCAAAATATACGGTTATGAAACTGTTATTTAAATTTTTTTCATAGTGCGGCTTTAAGCGGGAATAATTGTTGAATAATATTGAGTATTTTATTCAGTCGGAAAAATTTGTAAAAGATTATGTCGAATTTCTGTCCCTTGCAGAGAGTTTCCAAAATCCCTCTCTGCTCACTTTTAGTTCGTCTGAAGGTGGACGACAAATCTGTAGAATTCCTTTGCAATGTATACTGTGTGACGCACGTTACATTAGTTGGACAAGCAGATTTTCTGGCATGGTTATATATTTTAGTTTCATTCTTAACAAATAATATTGATAAGAATCGAAAATACAAGAAGGCAAAATATCAATTATAAAGCTTTTGAATGAGACTAACGTGACGGACGCTACAGAAATTAGTATGCAAGAGTTTGTTTAATTTTTATTCTAACTTTTATTTTATTTTTGCTGAAAGAGAGGATACAAAATTAATTTTGTCTTTTAGAACACTTCAAAACAAGACATTTATTCTACTCACTAAATAAAAGAAATCCTATTTGCATAAAAGAATTTCATATGAATATCTACATTCAAAATTAAGCTACTGCTTTCAGTAATTAAAAAAATTCCAACAACAAAAATGTAGCTTAAGTTAAATGCAGCAAAAATTTCGAAAAAGATCATACAGGAAATAACCAAAAGGCAACACAAAGACTTAATGTGTATTACCATCGGCTTAGTATTTATATACTTCTCGTATACTGTTTTATTACAAAAAGCTGTTACTACACTCAACTAAGCCACCTTATAAGTGTTGATTAGCAAAAATATACATGGGTACTGATGGTGGAGGTGTGGCGGCTTTTGTAAGCAGCTGTACTGCTCTGCTGTGTAAAATTTTTTGCATAAAATTAAAAGATCAGATCAATTTTCATATAAATATGAATAAAATTTTTTTGTTACATTCGATTAAACTAATTTGAAAATTCATTGTTTGCTGGACCGTTCGTGGGACTTGCCCTCATAACAGATTATCAAACACCACAAATAATATAAATAACACAACATAGAATTGTCTACCTTTCACTATCTCTTTCTCTCTCCCTCTCTCTTTTTAAATAATTTACAGAATTGAAATGAAAAATTAACTCTTGATGCATATTCTACCGCAGTCTATTTCAATGCGTGCAATTCTATTCAAACTTCATGGGAAAGCATTGAACAAACAGCCGGAATGCACAGGCAGCTTCGGTTCAGCTGGACTGTAATTTTTTTAAATAGTCTATGCTGTTGTTCTTCCTCACTGTTTGTATTTGGTGTCTATTTTTAGTAAATAAATACATTTTGCTGTCATAAAACGCAGATTTGCATAAAATGCCTCCCGCCTCCGTTTTGTGTTGTAAAATCCTGACGATTGCCTTCATCATCATTAAATACATTGTGATGTCCTTTTTTGTTGTTGTGTTTAACTTTTATTTTGTTTTTCATGCTGCCTACTTAAATGTGCACTGGTGCGCACTGAGCTACCCCAATGCGCATTAAAGTGCCTGCATTAGCTTTAGTATGTGCGTCGTAAATGTGGTTGTATTTGTGTGTGCGTGTGTGTGTGTGTAATTGTTGTTAATACTTCAGAACAAAACAAGAGTAACAGTGTAAAAAAGACAAATATTTTAATGGCCGGCGATGGGCCGTATGCAAATCCTGTTGGTGGCCAAGGGATTGTAGTGAAGTATTTCAAATAAACTTTGTGTGAAAGTTTGTGTGTGTGTGTGTGTGTGTGTGTGCGGTCGTGCGGGTGTATGGAATATTTTATATCAACTAATTCGCTTGTTATACCTGAACTGTGGCCATGGTGAAAGTATTTAATTTTTGTAACGTGTACCACTAATTTGGCCTTAACTACTCGTACTTAACATTTTCATGTGCAAACATGTTCTTTTGATTGTGTGAATTTTCCATTTTACGCAGAATTATATCGCAATATCATTTCTCAATTAGAATTAATATGAATGAAATCGAAATAAACGTCATTTAAGTACGTGTATACTTTTTTTATATTTGAAATAAGTGGATATGCCATGAAAACTGAGCGTTATATTTGTGTTGTGTTGATGGCTATTCAATTATTTATATTTAATTTTGCTTCAAGTAAAATTATTTTAATGGAAAATTTAACTGCCCTCATGCCAA
Organism: Linnaemya tessellans; assembly: GCA_951800035.1. Lineage (NCBI taxonomy): Eukaryota > Metazoa > Arthropoda > Insecta > Diptera > Tachinidae > Linnaemya > Linnaemya tessellans. The sequence goes on along the minus strand of OX637533.1, from coordinate 1,894,938 downwards.
TTATTAATTGAAATTGAAGTATGAAAGCGGGAATAAAAATACGAAATGAAAGAAATTAATTATTGTCGTTAAACTTGTGTTTCACAGAATGACAAAAATGTTTTTGGATGAGAGAAGTTTTCATATAAGACACAGAAACAAGGGGCTGCCATCACTTCTAAAAGAGTGCAACTTGTCGCATGCCGCAGGAAATCTCATCAGCGTAGACATGCTATCCTTTTTATGCAGCGGCCTTTTTATAATTTCAATGCAAGAAGTAATACAATTCTCGTATAGATTTTTTTTTTTGTTTCATTCTATTAAATAATTATAAATTTGTAGACCGATTGGGTTAATTTCTAATTACGGAATGTCATATTATCAAATTACTCTCGCAAGGATTTATAATATGAACATTTTATAAATTCTTCATTTTAAATGAAATTTATTTGTTGGTGGTCAAGCAATGTCTATATGCATTCCATTGGTGCTTTACCAAATCATCAGTAGACTTTGACCACAGTTTTGAAAAGTTAAAAACCTTTTATCTTATGCATGTACTTCTGAAAACCATCTGAGAATTCACAATTTGTAAATTACAAACTAAAAAAATCACAAAAGAATAAGGATAGTAGGCCGTGAAACTCATACAAAACTAAACCAACAAATAAATTATATTCGATATGAATCTATTTTATTTTTCTACACCTTTATACAATCAGAAGTCCATTGGATAACAAGAAAAGTATTTATAACGCAAAATGAAAAATAAAATCTAAATCAAACTGCTTGACCACCAACAAATAAATTTAATTTAAAATAGTATCGTGACAACAATATGTCAAATAAAAATTTCATAATAAATTCTTCATATTATTTGATTATTTTCTATTGACACCGGCACTTAGAGGATGACCAATACACATGTCATGCATTGTGTTGGACGGAAAAAAATTGGTTATGGGAAGAAGAACGCTTATAGATACTCGATTTGAATTTTCCCATGCTAATTACACAAAGAAGAATAAAATGTAGAGTAGGAGAAATATCGTCCTTAAATTGGTCTTGAATTCGCTAGACGAAAGTCTATATATCGAAAGTCAGCTCATATAGTGCTGTCCCTCAAAAAGCTAGATGTAAATGGAGAGAAATTATAAGTTATGACAAAAGTGCTCCATGCAACTCTCTATCACATACTTTATATATACATCCAGATCAACCGTTTTAATTTTGGCCAAATTGTAAATCGATTGCAACCGTTTTTCTGAAGAAAAAAGTCCAGGATGCTGCTGTGGCTTGTAGTCAGCAATGCTCTTGGAGCAATGGTCTTGGGATCGATTCCTGCCAGAGACTCTGGGTGTTTTGCGCAAAAAATTCTAATTCCAAAATGAAGTTTCGGATCTAGAACCAGTTGCTTGCTAGTCTTCGGAATTAGTCACGTCACATGTCTTGTAATAGGCTCTGTTCCCTCTAGAAAAGTCACTCATGATCTTGTCCCAATTGCAACAGGACAATGATAAGTTTTCGGCTTAGAGATAAAGCGAGAATTACGTCATCACTTGTCTAAAGCTTTATAACAAAAATAACATCCGCCTGTCAAGTAACTGAGGAAATGGGGGTTTATAAATTTGCACGGTGGCGTATGATTTATATATTTTTGTTTTGAAAATACAATTGTTTTTAGCAGAACAATCATTTTTAGAAAGTTGAAAACTTATTTACTAAACAAGAGTTACTAGAATTCAACACCCGAATAATGAATGCCCTTTTATGCCGTATTTGTCCCTGTTGATTATACTTCACTGCAGAAGTTTATGGATATATAAATTTATATCCCGGCAGGACTTTTAAGGACTACGGCCTGATGGTCGTACTTTCTGGAACGATGCTTCCAGCAATCTTCTTAAGGATCTTGGACATATTTTATTGTTCAGTTATTTCAATACCTTGTCGATTTAATAAAAGGAGGTTAATTTTCAAAAAGCGTTGATATCATCTTTAAAAAATATGGTTGATCGAGTATCTTGATTTGCAGCAATCACAAAAATCACACAATCACTTACTTTACAAAATTTATTCAAAACTCTATTGTTTAGAACAATATTTTAGCAGAAATATTCCTGATATTCCGTATTGAAATAATTAATTTTCTAATCAAATTTACGCCATTTTGCACTGCTTAATTTACTAACACGATCACTTGACACATTTTCTTTTTCTTCATTAAGATCGTTATGCATTTTTAAAGATTCAACAACTTTCACGACTTTTGAATTTGTTCGTGTTTTTGTGCCTCGGCAGCATTTTCACATACTTTTCTTTTTATTTATATAAAAATAAAATCTTTCGTTTTTCAATGAGATTTTTACAAAATATTTTCAAACAGAAAGCGCTTGAAAGCACAACCGTTACAAGCAGATTCCTTAAGGTGACTAATTTCACACAGCATGCATTGGCCACAGCCAACAGTGAAACATTCAAATGTGTGTGGAATTTGTGTAAACTTTTCATTTCAATGCGAACCCTGAAAGAAAACGAACCTAAAAGAAACTTCGTTTAGCGAAACAACGAACAAAAGATAAGCAGGCAAGTTGGCATTTGCAAACGAAGTTTGACGAGAGAGAGGACGATGTCGTTGAGGTTTTGTAACAACTGTTTCATCGAGTTGATGCTGTGCTGGCAGGAAGGAATAATGACGATGAGGTGAGCTATTTGGTTGGTTGATGGGTGGTTTATTGTTACTGTTGTTTGTGTTGTTTTGTGTTGTGTTCAACCACGCAACCACAACAACATGCCACAAAACACGCGTCAAAAATGTTAAGGTTAATGTTCAGCAAGAATGTACATTCACACGAACACAGATTCGTTTTGACTGAACATTCAGGTGGCAGGAAATACACCCATACATACAACGCTCTTGCATTGCATCCCGGGTTTGTGTGTGTCCTCGCTAAAGCTCATGAAAGTGTTGCAGAAAGATGTGATTGTTTGTCGGAATTTTTTATTACTTCCGTAATAGCGAAACTTGCATGAGTTGCAGTTGCAAAGTTTGAACAGGTGTTTACAACTCCAAATCGACACCAATAACAGATTTAATAACGGCATTAAAAATTGCAATAAAAACTGTATTCACGAGCTAAAATTTAAGTAGCTTGTCGCTTAATCTGAAAGTGCAAAAGCAATAAATGCAAAGAAGAACTTGTCTTAATTGTAGTGCGAAGCATTCCTTTCTAAGAATGGCCTGTTCAAAATCTGTGGATAATTAATTTACTTCGAAGTGAGAGATATTTTATTTTTTGTCAGAGTTTAAGTAACTTGATTATGAAAAAAATACATGAAACTACTATAAATTTTTATAATAATGCTCGTATGTGGTAGTAGAGGTTCTTTCATTTCAATGTTTGTTATTTTTTCGTACGCACTTTTTCTAGCAGGTATTGTGATAGAAAAGTGCATGTTGCAAAAGGTACTTTCCTGAAAAAGTACTTTTCGTAAAAATGTTCTTAGAAGGGCTGCCCGCAGTAAACGAGAAAAACACTCGGAAGCCATAGAAGGCCCATTGTGATGCCTTTCGTACTTAAATATACATTTTTGGTAAATATCTGCTTTTCTTAAAAGCGTACTTTTTTTTAACATGTACCTTTCATGGAATGGCTCTTTTCTTATTTTACTACATCAAATAGGAAATTTTTTTATATCAATTGTACTTTTCACAAATTACTTTTATTAAAATAATATCTTAAAAAGATAATTTTTATAAAAAATAAATTTTCCTAATAAAGGAAAAAATCGTGTTTTCTTAAAATAGTACTTCTCTTAAAAATTAAATAATAAAAAAATGCACTTTAATTAAAAGCTACTTTTCTCAATAAGTAAAAGGTAATTTCCTTAAAAATATAGCATATCAAAAAGGTACTTTTCTTGACTGGTACTTTTTTTGAAAAGTGTAGTTTTATTCATAAAATGTCCTTTTTATGTTATTAAAATAAATATATATATATACGATCTTTAAAATGTAACTATTTAAAAAATATTATTTGCATGCATGCATGAGTTGGAACTTTTTAATTATGAAAAAAAAACCTGACAAAAGAAAGTCGAAATAAATGCCAGACGAAGGTACACAGTTCCGCTTTGTTTTAGCGTTATGTGAAATATCTTTGGGAATTTATTTATTTAATCTTTCTTTTAAGAAATTGTTTTGTGCCTCCAACATAAACACATACACACATAGTCGTTGAAACTACTTCTTGGCCAACAATGCTTAGCAACAAAATTCGATAAAGAGAATAAAAGTTTCTACTCCAGCTCCATATAATTTTCAGACAACAATATTAACAACAACGAACAATTTTTATTTGTTAAAGAAAAAATAGGAAAATTGAATACTGCAACAACTATAAACTCGTACACATATAATTGGATGATGATGATGATAATGCTGCGGATGCAGATGAAGACAATGTTTATGGCTACGAAATTTCCAATAACAGCCATGAAGTTTGAGAACGAAAATAAGGGGGTTGCAGCAGCAACTTTCACGTGAAATGCGTCAGAAAGTTTACTTGCACACAATAATAGACAACAACTTAAACACTTTATATTTCAACTAAAAAATATGTATGTGAATAAAAACTTGTGCTGTTCACTTGTAAAAAACAAAATCCTAAGTGGTCAATGGCTCTGCAAATTGCGAGAGAAAGTGTTGAAATTTATTAACGAACAACTCCGGCGAAATTTTTTGTTTTTCATATTATTTTGCTCATGCTTTAAAATATTTCAGTTATAAATTAAGTAGAGTTTTGTAAAGTAGAGTTGCAAAGAAATAATGGAAGACTGTTTGCATTATTTACAAGTGCTATTAGATTATTTGGAATATTTGATTTGACATTTTGTTAAAAGTTTTAGCTAAAATTTTTATAAATTCCGTAACAAACAAGGAAACAAATGAAAAAAAGTTTAGAATTGGAGTTTCTTAAAATATCATAAAAAATTTAATCTGGGAACGCATTTGCTGCTAATATTCGATGCCGAAAGCAAATTTCATTTGTATATTCGGAGATTCACATAATCGTGGAGGCGGCCGCATTCCTCATTTGCCGTGATTTATGCTATAGATTTATTTACATTTCTTAGGATGGCGAAAGGCAAACACTTTATATTTTATAACTTTTTTTTCAATATTCCATTGCTTTTTCCTGATGATGTTTACAAACTGTTGACGAAATATTGAATATGAATAAAGTTTTTTACAATTTTAGAAAAAAAAACAACCGTATTCGTTTTGGAATTAAATATAATCGTACTCGTATTGCAGTTATGCAAATTAGGATAGTTTTTTAATTGATCAAAAATGTGTGTGGCGCACGCTACCAAAACGGCAGTAGTTTGAAATGAAAGTGGATTCATAATTTGTGGCAAATTAGGAATATAAAGCACATACGAGATTTTAAAAATGATGTATTTGCAGCCACTCAGTTTTAGAAGAAAGCAGTGTGACGCACGTTACATATATTTTATTTCTCCAATGCTTGCATTCAGTATCGTTAATGCACTTGATGCATTCATTCGTCATACAAACCTCATTGACTTTGTCACAATACATTTTTAAGCCGCCAAAGAAAATCAAAATTGAAAAAAAATTAAAAAGATATAAAATTTAGACGTACAACATACTCCCTCGACTTTAATGCAAGCTTGTGAATTGAACAATCGAGTTATTTATAATTTTATTTTTTCCTACGAGAGAACATTCAATTTAAAAAAATTTTTACTGATACTTTCATGCACATGAATTTCAAGAACTTGGAAGTGAAATATTCACTGGCGCAAATTAGTCCCCAGAAATATATTCATTTAAGAATAAGTAAAAGAACAAATTGTTGTGAAAAATTCCTTTCAGGCATAAATATGAATACTATAGGATTTTATTTCTAAACGTCGGCATGCTGAGACACATCCTGTAGCACTTATTTTATATATAAAGACGCGGCAGGCAACTCACATATTAGAGCTAATCTAATCAAAATCTAAATTCGAGCAATAAAAAAACTTAGCAAAAGAATGTTGGTAAACAAGTGTGTGCATGTGCGCGTGAATACGCATGGAAAACAACTGTAAATCTATAAATAATTTTTTTCCAGCGAATTCTCCTCAGAGATGTCGTTTTTCCCTACTTTTCATCATACCAAATAAATATCTGCTGGCGTACTGGCGTAGAATGTTGCTGTAGACAAATAAAAAAAAAATCTTCTCACTTAAAGACAAGTGAACATGGAAGTGTATTAAGAGTTGTTGTAACAAGGATTTCTCATTTTCGTCGCATCAACATTTTCTGTTGTTTTCAATATGATTTCCGCTTTGAGTGACAGCATGATATGTTTGCATGTGTGTATTTGTATTTACAAATACCAATAAAAAGTCAAATAAATTTCATATTTTATGTTGAGTTTTTATATTTCCTTACTGACAACTGACACATGTTTGAATGATTTCAACTAAAATACAGTAGAATATGTGACGAAAATAGTAGGGGGATGGCATGATAAATAATAAGAAGATCATCGACTAAACAATGCTGTACAAAAAAATATTTACAAAATTTTACTTGCATCTACGAAATCAAAAAATCACATGAACACTAAACAATTGCCTTGATTCACATTTTAGTGGTTGCATAACTTAACATGCGGCCCTCGCTGCAGCGTAATAAAGCAATAATTTTGTTTACACTACTTTTGTAACGATGTCTGTGTTAATACCGGATATCCTTTCTTCAATATGTCGTTAATACTTAAATTGTGGATGCTGCACGTGCGGCAGACATACAGACACACTCGTATGAACAATATTAACAGGTATTCCTCGGCTGCGAAATGGTAAATATGATGTTTATTTGCGCATACATTTGTCTTTCGGTAATTTATTCGTGGGAAACTTGATAAAATATGAGTGACATTAATATGACGCAAATAAATGTCAATCATGTGATTATATTAACACTTCAGGCATCCGGATGTATTATGTAAATATGTACATATGCGGTTTATGCCAAAAGTGCCTTAAGCCCAATTTTGAGTTGTTAACGTTGTTAATAAGGCGTGTGCAGGAATAGCAGTGGGTGTTCATTAGCAACTGAAATTTTACTCCAAACTTATTTTAAAGCTTTACAGGCTCAGGTGTATGTCCAGGATATGAGCGTAATGGTTCCTCTCTTCAACCTAAACTCAACCTATTTTAAACTCTTGTAATTGTGTTTTGCCATATTGATCCCCAAACATAGTCAGTCTCATTATGGTTGTCGTAGTCGTGTGGAAATCGTCATTTAATTCGCCTATGAATACAACAACTGTAATAAGAGCCTTTATTACACCACAAAGTGGGTGCTGTTGGCTGAAGTAATAGAACACAAGACTATGAAGCGGAGGATCCTGAGTTCAACCCCGCGCTGAGTCATGCGAAATTTTGAGATCGTTCAAGGTATTTTCAGAGTATCCTAATTAATTGAAAAGGTCGATTTGGAATTCTCTTTTAAGATCGAGCTTTTTTAATACATATTAATACAAATTAAGATATATCCACTTTTGCCTTTATTCGTTTCGAGAAACATAAGAAAATTGCTGGCTTTTCCATTTCATGCAATAAATGTAATTATATTACAATTTCCACTATTTAATATCGGTTTTATTGAAAACACACCCTTTTCCAAAAATTGCTCCACAGCTTTTCCCATAAGATACAAACACCATTCGCAGAGCGTAACAACAACCAATACTTTCAATAAAAAAGAGACAAAAGCAAAAAAAAACAGATTAGCAGAAAATACTATTAAGCAAAAATATCAATAAGAGAATAGAAAAAATAAAAATCAAAAATAAAATGTGTCGACAGCTGACACGAATTTTAAGAATAAATTACGATTTCTTCTCGCTTCCATGATTGTAATTGTTAAAGCAACAACAACTTCAGCCAACAAAACAGTGACATATTTTTTATTTGCTTTTTTGTTCACTTGTAATTTAAACTCTAAAGGACGTGGTGGGTGGGGCGAATCAGATAATGATTTATAGAATTAATCCTTTAAGGCAAGAAACATATACTGGAGTTGGCGTAATCCCATCGATGTTGATGTTTCCTACAAAATTAAAAGTTTGTATTGCATTTATTTCATTACATTTCTGGTTCTTTAGAGAATATAAAATTTTTGTCGTTTTCGACGTCTCAGTCCCGCGTCAGCACTCTCTTAGATTACATTTAAGGACTCGCTTTTAATTCATAAATCCTAAAGGTAACATTCAATACATTTTGATGATACAATCTAAGATCGGGTGAAGAAATCCCGTTTAATTTAATGACAGATTCGGACTTATTCTTTTTATAAAGGGTGTTTTTATAGAGTGATATAGCTTTGATTTGGCATCACTGCTTTACTTGACCACCCATTTAACAGCTAATAGTTGCTTTTTGTTTAGTTTGCTTTGCCATTTCATTATGGATCGACTTACACCAGGGCAACACGTGCAAATTGTGTAAATCAAAATAATGGTTCTATTCGTCCAACTCAGCGAGCACTTCTTCCATTTTATGGCGTACATAATCGTCCTTCGAAAAACAATAGAGCGTTTTCGGACCACATTTACTGTTACTGACAATGTGCATCTCGTGCGACGCCAAACAGTGCTCACTGAAGAAGCTGTAGCCTCTGTACAGGAAAGCATTGATCATCAATCAATTCGTCGCCGTCCTCAGCAACTGGGATTGTGTCCTTCTACTTTAGGGACGATTTTTTTAGTTGTTGAAAATTTATGTTCCAGATTACACCGTGGCGGCCACATGGCCGAAATCATATTCAAACATTAATGTCATAAAATTTTCTATCCAATAAAGACCGTTTCATTGATATCAAAAATATATTACTATGTTTTATTATGACTTAAACTTGTATCACTCTATAAAAACAGCCTTTATATTGATATTTTTAATAAAAATGTCGATAATTGAACGATGAAGTGAAGCATACTAGTAACGTTCAATACATAAAACTACATACAAAAAGGAACGATATGTGATATTCCAAAGCCGATACAATCTTGTTCTCTCCTTATGAAGTATATTTTATAAATATTTACAATCTCTTTAATACTAATGATTTATTCGGAAATACGTTTGACGGTCTTAAATAAAACATAGATGTGACTTCGTCACTATAAGACACACTGAAGTTCATTTTGTACCAAATTTTTAAAGGTCATGAAAAAAGCAACGTAGATGCCAATGGGCCAATTAAATTTTTCGAAAACTTTTTCTCTTTCCAAACAAATATTCTGTAAGACTTTACACTATACATTTTTATTAAAAGGTTAATTTCAGCATCAAGAATTAAGAATACTTTCGACACTTTAAAATGGAAATAAACAAGAAGAAAGTTTATTTTTATATTTCAACGTTTTATTACGAAACTGCATTACTTTTCTTTGAAAACTCTATTATTTAATAAGAAAATCCACCTAGAGGCTTAAACAATTGAAGCAAGAGCAAGGCAAAGGGCAAACCAAACGACTTACACTGAAAAGTAAAGCAACAATAAGAATGAATACCTGAAAGCAACATGCCTTTAACGGGCTCATGATGATGTATGTGGCATGAAACTAACTGGGAATATTGCACTTGCCACATTAGCACTCTGCCTTTGAAACAAAAAAATTAAGCAAAATGTACTCGCACCAGGTATGCGAGTACAAGAGTTTGTGAGTGGGTTCAACTGCTCCAGTGTTTGTACTAAACACATGTGCTGGGAGTAAAGTTTCACAGAACAAAAGATGTTCTCAGCTCGTGTATAAAACAATAGAAAGACTAAAAAACGCAAAAGAGAAAAAAACTTGGTCTATACTAGTTTTCACCTACTTAACACCTTTGTTGCCAAATAAAACTTTCTTTTCGCTTTTTAAAATACTTTGGCTGTTTTGCGAGTGAAATCGTTCTACTCGTGCACCCTTCTCCCAGTTAATACGAGTAGTTGGTGGCTGTTTTCAAATAAGCAGTTTCCCAAAATTTAAATAGCAACTTAAACTATTAAAAATCGTAGGAAATAAAACAAGACGAAAGCTTGCATGTGTATTGGTGGATGTATCAGACTAAGTAAAGAAATTTTATTGCATTTTATTTAAGCTGAAACCCAAAGATAGAGATAAGTCTTGACTTTATCATGTGTTAAAAACTGTGAGTAGTCTTCGCCTTTTAACATCCTCAGACAGCCAACACGTAACTGTGCTAAAGCACGACAAAAAAAATTTAAAATAAAAAATTCTCTCATGCTGCATATTGGCTTGACGTTGTCTGTTACTTTTACGTGCTGACTCCGGCAAGACTGTGGCTTTAAGTACATTTTTGTTTTGTTTTTTTTTTTTGCTTCCGAAGGCCACAGCTAAATATGCGGTTGTCTCTGCTCTCAAATGTTCGAATAGACAATAGCAAAGAGGAAACTTAAACTAAATCTAACACATTCATATAAATACAAGTGCAAAATAAAAGCAGCTATTTTAGTATCCATCAGCACTTAACCAGAATTGGAATCTTAAAGGTGTTGGAAGCAAAAAATTTATATAAATTATAAGAATGGAAAAAAAATATGCAAAAAAGGTGAGGAAATTGTGTTAATGTTGTTTTCATTTCGTTTGAATGACATCAAAGTACAATTTTCTTTGCTCTTTCCTCCTCTTCCTTCTTAAGCTGTCGTATTAATATGCTATAAAAAAATAAACTGTTCGAAAATATATTGAAGCATATAATAAGGCGTTGCTTTAAATACAATTTAAAGCATATTAAGCAGGTGGATTAAATTGCTAATATAAAATAACGAAGACAGGGATTTTTAACAAGTTCATGTTTTTCCTATCAAAATGGGCAAAATAATAAAATTGTGATTTTTGCTGCAGCGGATTCCCATTGCTTTACATACTCTGCTGTACTCAAAATATTTAAATCAAGCATTAAGCGATGCACTATTTGCACTTTTTACGGGGCCCTGCGTAAGACTTTCATTGCTTTCATTCGCAGTGTACGAACTAAAATTTTTCCAAGGATTTCTTCACTCGTAATATTAGAAAATTGTTTGTTAGAGCATTAGAGCACATTGTTTAAAATTTACATAGTTTTAAAATATTTGTTTCTTTTAAATTGTATTATTATAATGTGTGCACAAATTTCATAAACTTATAAAATTTGCACATTTCAATTTCATATGTAAAGAAATTTGTGTTAATTTCATCTCATCATACCCTTCAAACATTTTTTTTGTTGCAAATTTTATGACACACATACAAGCACATAGTCACTGCATGGCTGCTGTATAACCCTTTAACCAATTTGTGCATGTTAAGTGTTTCGGAATTGTTAACATAAAATATATTAAGACCACAAAAAAGACAATACAACAAACCATAAAAAATTATACTCACTACACCAATTTTGCAGCATATCTTCATGGCTTTACTTACATGCTCGTGTAGTAAAGCATACATTGAGGCTTTAATGAATAACTAAATGTTTTTTTTTTCTAGTATTAAAATAAAATCACAATATTTTTTTCCTCTAGACAAATTTATGCATAAATTTACAAGATAAAATGTTTTAAAGACTATTTCTAGATTATTTTTATTAAAGGTGCAAACAAAGAGAAAAAAAATATCTGTGTGTTCACACTCAAAGTCATCTTAGAATGACAAAAGTTTTTTTTCCTGTGCTGGTAATAAAATTCATTATTTCTATGCAAATTTACTTAAAGTAATAACAAGTTCATTTTGTTTTCTCTTTTCTTGCTCATCATCTTTATAACCCCAATAAACAGCTGCCTGAACGAAGCCCACAACTATAAAACAAATATTTTGCCAAGGAGCAAGAAATTAACATATTTCCTTTGCCAAGTGGCTAAATGAAACAAAAATGCTCGCTGCTTACCAAATACAAAATTATACTTAAAACTTTTAAGCAGTAAACTTTTAAAGCCTGCCTTTAGGCAAATGGTCTAGTTACAAACACAAGCAGCGGCAAATTACCTTCGCTATAAACGAATACACTAATATATTGTTTTAACCTAAAACCAATTACGAGTAGTTAAAAACAGAGTGGGTTTTAGGGCGCAGCACATCCCAGCTGAACTTTAAAGTAGTTAAACAAAAGTAATTATGATTTGAGCTCTTTTCTGGAAGTCACCATTATCATTTAGTTTGTTTAAAGTAGTCAAAATCAAGGAAACAAATGTTCTGCCAACCCTTTATAATATGTTTGACTAAAGTAAACTTTTAGGCATTATTTTATGTTATTACTGTTGCGTGTTTGCCGGCGGCCTAAAATTACTCACAAACCTGAAACTGTTTCAATGTTAATTTTAGAAACAGGCGTGCAATTTTAAAATCCTTAAAAAAAGTGTTTTCCGCTTAACACACCTGAAAATAAGCTCATGAACGAAATTGAAATTAAGATATCACAGTCTTTGGCTTTCACTTTCTTTATTAAGAGTTATCTGATTAGCGAAATTGTTGCGTACGCTCTGCTGCTTCAGCCCTTAAGAAAAGCGCAAGCATGAGCTGTATTAGCAGCCAGTCAGTTGTCTTTTTATTCAAGTCTACTTAAAGATATCAATCAAATACTTTTAGTGCACATTTTCGATTTCCAATCTTTTACTTGGAGGAAAGGAGAAATAAATGTGAACGAGAATTGTCTAAATGAAAAAGAATTGCGTTTTAAGTCTTAACATGTTCCCTCGAGATTTATTAGCATTCAAGGCATTATTTTCTTAAGCCTAAACATCTAAACCAGGTGATTTTTCAAAGAATCAAAAAGTTACAAGAACATCGAACTCACTTCTGTATGCATTAAATGAAGCTTAACGAAAGCTTCCATGCGTTCTCCAACTTCCACTTAACGTTATTGACTACGTTTGAACGTGTGTTGTGTGTGTGTCTGTGTGTGTGCAGTGAGGTCAACTTGATTTTTTTTGTATAAACAGCATACACTGTGAGAAACTTTTGTATGAAAAAGTTTTTGGGAAAAGGAAAGCAATTTTTGTGTTGAGAATTTGGGAAAGTATTCACACTGTGCGTATCTGCATTAAAGTAATTTTTGAATCTTATATGACTAATCAAAATTAGAGGACGTTAACGTATTTCAAAGTGCACCACAATAATATGTAATTTGTATTTCCATATGAGATGTGTGTTGAGCCCAGAGCACTGTAAGATGGGCGTTTGGTTCTATGCGCTTTCTCATCAACAAGACCTGCAATGGCCGAGGAAGGACTTCTTTCCAAGTGCACTATATTTTTTGCAAGTGTACCATATATTTTCCCAAATGAATACGTGTATGTTAACATCTGTATAACAACTCATTTTATAAAGAATTAAGTAGCTGCTGCTGCTGCTATAGATTCTTTCAGTTAGTGTCTCCATGGGCGGTTAACCTAATGAGCTGATTTACTGCCCAAGCAATTGCCTCTAACACCAACGAAGCAAATGTACATGTGTGTTGCTCTTCCATTTACCACCAGGTACAAAAGCGATTCACAATAAATGTCTACATCCATCCGTACATGATAAATTGACACGTATATTTATTGCTGCCTTAGGACAAATGTCAGGCATGTATTTAGTGTGTGTGCTTGGTCTCTAAGAAGAAAAAGTGTTGTGCTACGTGTGGCGAACAAAACACACGGCAAAATAAACGACCACAAAAATCGAAACGAAAAAATATTGTAAATTTCAGGGGAGAATTGCATATACGAATTCATGGTAAAATGTACAACCAACCATCGGCCTTCTTACCCACTGAAAAGCCAATCAATAAAATTATAAACTTGAATCTTTTGACAACTACTACTTATTTGTGTTTTTTTGTATTTGTGTATGTGTGCAAGGATAATAAAGTTTGCTGGCTCTTTTATTTTGTGCCATTGCTAAGCCGTATTAGGCATATAATACGCCTTTAACTTGATTTTTTCCAAAGAAGACATCATAAGCTAATGGATTTGGCAAATCAAACACTTTGAAAACAATTGACTACTGATTCATGCCTCATCTGTAGGAAGGAATAAATTAAGAGAAATAAAAACACTTCCAGCAATTAAAAAGGAATAGTAGAACTGTAATGGGATGTCCGTAAGCAAATCAGAGTAATGAAGAGATAAATTAAGTGTTGTATTCGCGTAAAACTACAAGTAGATTTAAAAAGGACTCTCTTACCATGAACAACTTTAAGAAGGCAGCAGTTATTCAAATGGATATTTCCCATTCAGCTAAAAATTTGCAATAGAAAAATATAGGAGTAAAAAGTTTTATTCATTGTCCCTTCGAATATTTAAACAAAAATTCCAAATTATTTCAAAATGCAAATAAAATATATACCGCGAACTTTTAGGCCAATAATTGACCCTTGACTCGAATACACGATAACTCTAGTGCCTACAGAAGACTAAAAAATTGAATTTTGTAAAATATTTCAATAATAGAACTCAAAGCTGTATTCAAGTTATTTCAAATTACATTCTCAATTTATTAAGTACTTTTAAACCGATCCGATGATTGAAATGAAACATTTAAATTAGCGACTTGCAAATTATCAAGAGTCGACTGTATAATTTTCGTTCATAGTATTTGATTTAAAAACATCATATCACGATGCTGTCAATGTCGTGAGGATTTATTTTTATAAAAAAAGAAAACGCAGACCAAAAACAAAAACAAATAATAATAACAACGTCACATGTTCGTAATCATTTCTTTAGTCATGCCAATGAAACAGCGTCTTTCTCCATGCTTTAATGCAAATGATTTTCATATCTTTCATACTCTTCACCACAACTTTTCTTTCATATTCGCTTTTTTCCCCTCTTGCTGACTTTTTTGAATTCTTCGTTTTGGTGAAAGCATAATTTTCCAGTTGCCTTCACATAAAATGTATTTTTTCGCGCTCGATGATTTTTACTTTTCATTCCACTGCCACACAATAAAAACGAATATGAATATTTACTGCAAATAGTTGCGAAAAACTCTGTGTAATTTTACATATTTCGTGTGGATGTGCTTTAAATCAAAAGGGATTCCTTTCTTAAAGATTATTTTGTGCTACTTTTTTTTTGCAAGTTTTTCATAAACGACGAGCTCTTAAAATTATTTTGTTTGTTCTTAAGACCGTTTAAATCAATTTTATTTTCTTTTTTTTTAGTCATTTGGATTTTAAACTTATATTTCCTTGGCTGCACAATTTATTGCTTCGAATGCTTTTCTATAGCCTCCGCATCAATTTGTTATCACACAAATATTGCTGATATCCTTTGGCCGTTGTAGCAATTTTTCCAAATTACTTGCAATTAAGCAATCTGTAATTACCACTAACTAAATGTAGCCCTGTAGTTTTGATAATTTGAAAATTTTCTTGTTTTCATTCCAAGGAGAATTTAAAGGTGTTGTGGTGCTCCCAGTGGTTTAAGAAAACAAAAATTTTTTATTTTTACTTGTCTGAACTTCTGCAGTCTATAGAATTTCTACTGCATTCAGCACTGCAGAGCATCAGGTTTAAACAGAAACTCTCACACATACACAAATTTATGTGTCTGTGTACCGGAGATCCTGGGAAAATGCATCTTTGCTGGTATATTTTCTAATTTCAGTAGAGCATCTACAAATCAGTGCTAATATTAATAAGAGAGTCTGGCAAATTGGATACAAGAGCAATAAAACGTTGAGTAGTTTTCTACGAATAAGTGAATGTACTAACATATTTATATGAATATGTGTTTCTGTGTGTGTGTGTGTGTATAGCATTTAAAGTGTGCTTGTGTACGCAAAGAATATTCATACTTGTATACTGCAGTAAATTTTCTTAATTAGCAAACATCAACACAAGTGCATGGCTATTAAGCACACAAAAATCTTCTGCCGTTTCTCTTCATACATTTATTCATTCATCGTACATAAAATGCACTGCAATTTTGTACTAATTGACCTGTAACTAATACCAAATGAATATGACTGAGTATTAAGTTATTTTAAGGCTTAATAATATAGTTTCGAGATATAAAATATCAATATTGACATGGGATATGTTGCTGGAAACCAATTACCGAAAATGTCTTGAATTGCATTCACTTGAACCGTAGAGTGAGACAATTATGGAAGAATTATTAAAACACAAAAAATGATTAAAAACAGCAGTAAAGAAGCTGGCACACAATGTATAATGCAACTTTAAGTCATTAAAATAAGCGTTGGGGGTATCGACTTTGGTATTAGGCGTAACCTTAGCTGTCCTTCCAGCTGCTAATGAAATATTATGCACGAACGTTTTTCCTTTTAATTCTTATATGCCCGCCCAAAGGCCGGGGGCCAAATTGTTATTGAAATAGGTACAAAACAGTCTCCATCTTCATCTGTTCTCTCAATAATATCAACTCCTTTCTAGCTCCGTCGCAATGCAGTGCATATGTAGGGGGGGTCAAACCCTGAGTGCTGGTCCGAAATAAAAATATATATGATTTTGGGGAACCGACCGATAATTAGCTCCTGACAACAAAATTAATTTGCATATTTCAATTAAATTTCCAGTAAATCTAAAACTTTAGAAATATTTTCTGTAAAAGAAAATTGTTTTGAGTTATGGCAGAACTGCGGTAATTGAGCGATATGTTTTATAAATCTTCAATATGTTCTGAATATTCCCGGCAACGATTTTTCCTCGGTATGGCAGATAATAAAAAAAATGTGTTTAAAGTCTTCTTCCTTAATTTTTACCCCATATCCTCTCAACACTGTTCTGTTCCTTTCACATTTCAGTCATTACAACAGCTGGGGCACGCCCTGAGCGGCAGCTCCAGAAATAAAATCGTCACAGAGTTACAAATATAAAAATTATAAAGTATTATTTTAATTATAAAAGCAACTGAAACTGATGTGTATTTAATAGAATTGCTTGTCGTTATTTTTAAAACTTAATGGAATTACTTGATAGCCGCTAATTTTGAATAACTTGACTTTGATGCTTGACTAAAAATTCTTCAACATATTAAATTATTTAATGTTATATTAACAGAAAAGCCAAGTTGAAACAAATTTGCAAGTTAGTAGAATAATCTACAGAATAAAATTGTGAGCAGTTTCCGAATTCCGAAACATTTGGAGAAAACCATGTTTTTAGAATTATTTCTTTATCATTTTGTTAACTCATCTTTAATCATTGAATGCACAGTCATGCATACCCACGAACAAGCATGACAACAACAACAACAACATCCACACAAGTAAACTTCATTAACATAATTCTCAAATTGTTTGTAATTGCAATTCAAATCAATCAAATGTAATTAAATATTAAGTGAATGGACAATTGAAAGATGGCAACATACAAATGCACACAATTTTATGATTTATGTAGTCTTGTCCTTGCTACCCAGCAGTTCTCGGGAATGTTTTTGGGCCTAAAATTTATACATGAAGAATAATTTAGTATTTGCCCCAGAATTAAAGAATTTAAATGATCACGCTGAATTTTTGTTAATAAAAGAATTTCTCAAAAAAAATAAAAATAAATAAATACTTTTTATAAAAAGGGATTTCTGGGCAGGATAAAAAATATTGAAGCTTGTAGGTCTTAGTCAATAGTCAAAGTATAAAACTAAATAACAGTGCACATCTGAAGTTTTCCAGTTTCCAAAAAGCCACAAGCTCTGAAATCTGCTGGGTTATTTTTGTTACACACAAGCAATTTCATTTATGTGATTTTACAATTGATTGTTATGCTTAAATCGCACTGATATGATTAAGTTTTGCACATATTTGTATGCATTTTCAAGAATTTCTGTATATATTTTATACTCCAGTGAGTGCTCAATTGTAGCAAACGAGCTTCACAGCAAAATAATTATCATTTTCAAGAAAGCAATTACAGAGAGTTTTGCCTATTGCCACCTATGCAGTAATTGAACGAAATGTGCTGAGGAAGAATGAGCAAACCTTTTGCTAGTGGTCTCATGTTGGGTTTTTGTCTTTCTAGAACATTTCTTAACTGTAGATTTATTTTAATAATAAAAAATTATTATTAAAATAATATTAAAAATTCAAGACTAACTAGAAACCACGATATAGAATGAAAAATGTCATTTAGTTGCGTTTGGGTGTTTAGTCCAATGTGACGTATGAGTGATATTTAAGCACAAATTCATTGTACATGCATATACTCGTACTTATGTGTGCGAATGTGATTCATTCTTCAAGTTATGTCTACTATAAATAATATAGGAAAAATATTAGAAGGCTTTTTATTTTTCTATACATTCGCTACACAACGAATTTTACAAGAACAACAAAAAGTATCTACTGTTCCCTTGCCAAGTACAAAACAGCAGCAGAAAGGAAAGATATATTTGTTGGTTTTTAAGCAATTTTAAAACGATTTTCTAAATATCTCTATGTTGCATTTCTACATGAAATGAATGCCTCATGAACCGGTTATATTTCAGCAATATTAGTAAGGTACTTAAATCTTTACCATAAAAAAGTGTGTTGCCATTTCTTAAGCTGAAATATTTAAATTCTTATTTTTCTTCACGCCCCTTATAGGGGGCCTAACCGTTAAAACAAATAAAATTAATATCATCACTTACAACAGGAGTACTTGTATTCACGCAGATCATATACAGGTCCTTGGTTCTCATGCATATTAGGCCTACACACTTTGGGCATAATTGTCTTACAAAATTTTGAAAATTCCAAAAACGAGTGCATCTTTCTCATAGCATTTCTGTCTTGTAGGCATGAAAAAGTAACATTAAAAAATGTATATAAATGAACACGCATTTTCTATATCACCCATATCAAAACATGAAATTCTATAGAAGAAAAGAATAGTATAGTAGGTACCATCGTAATCTAAGAAAAACATTTTGCTTTTGTAAGTGGCTGAAATTAAAAACTATTTTCTGTCCCTAAATATAAACTTTTCTGACAAACTTAAACAGCTAAAATAGCAAATATTTTATTATTGGCGCCGAGTAGGCAGCAAATGAGTTGAATGGAAATGTTATATTAGATTTTTTATATTTTCTACAGGCAATAACCTTAAATGCCGGAAAACACAATAACTAAATAATAATAAAAAATTTGCGAATAATCAAAATGATATGGCAATAATTCCGACCTCCAGAATCCTTAAAAAACATCTTCAATTTGAAGACATCTTAAGCAAATATAAGCAATTCTCTAGTAAAATATTTCCTATATCCTTTTGTACTTCGCTTTGTTGAAAAGATGTGACAACTTCCGTTGTTTGGCTCAAACTGAATCACTATTGGCAAATTTTACCATTTAATAGGCCAGCCACAACGACCAACCAATGAACGTAACAAGTATTTATGCGCCTGGAAGGAGTGAATTGTGGTGAAAATGTTGTTGTACAAATGAGCAAAAATTCTAAAGTTGATGTGTTTTTGTTTTGAAAGCTTTTACAGGGCGCTCTCTGAAGTGGAAAGCTTTTTAACGAAAATAGTTTCATAGGCAAGAAAGCTTTAATATGGGGAATTTTTTAGACTAAAAAGCCGTTAAGAGAACTTTTAAATCACTTAACTTTCATCTATTTAGAAACATTTTTAATTGTGGCAAAATTGCGGATGTGAAATAAAAATGATTTTTTAAATGTAGTACGAAAATGTTTTCCCAATTTAATCACTTATTGTTGAAAAGAAAATACATTTACATATTTTAATCTAGTTATTAGATTGTTAGCTTTTGAAGGCATAATTTTGATCCAAGTCTTTTACGAACTTGGCAATTCATTTGCAAAAATGTTAATGTTTCTTCATTTTTAACTCAGATATTTAACGAGTACCGCAAAAGTCAATATACCAAATGAAAAATTGTTTAATACGTTAACAGTTCTTACATAAAAATGTTGAAAAAATCGTGTTATATAAAAACTATACAATAGACTTTAGGTTAATCATTTGATAAATATATTAACAACGAGTGATGCAAAGAACAATAAAATAAAATGCTTTTATTGGGAAATGTGCAAATTGAATTCGGTAGCTTATTTTTGCTCGGCATTAATGCATTAAATATCAGTGCAGAAGTAAAACGACAAGTGCAACGGAGCGGCTAAGAAATAATATAATCAACATTTATATCACTCATACGTTAGATGCCCAAATATTTTATATTGGCGTGGTAAGGGAAATGATTTGTAGCCATTGAAGAAATATATTCATCATTTTACTTTAACAATATTTCGAATATCAATAAATAAATTTTTTAATAATAATTACAGAAAACAGTTTATAGGTTCTCTTTGACACACACACACATACAAGCATAAAGCATTTACACATTTTCTTACGGCTATAGAAGTGTCAAAAGATTTTTTAATATAAGACTATTGGCTGTTTTAAAATATTTCATACATATGAGATCAATAACTTATTTGGTTACTGCAGAACACATTCTAAGACTTGTTCGTGCCTTTACGTTCGCCTGTTCTACACCCACTTCAGCCAAGTACTTTTAAAGAAATACAAACAAATCAATTCATGTTTTAAATAACAAATAAAACATTTTGAACTATTTCCCAAATGTTCATCAGTGCCATAAAGGGCGAAAAGGGAATTGCAAGATTTTCGTTCATCAGCCAAACGCATAAGAATTAGTAGAAAAAATTACAGCGAAAAAAGTCAAGTCGCATAAATAGATTAAAGTAGCAAAATATTTTCTATATAACAAGCAAATTTAACAAAATGCCCATTTTTTTTAATATTATTTGTTGGTGAATATAAACTAGAATAAAAGTTATTTTACAACGTGTGCGTGACTATTGCACTCATGACTCTAAATTGGTATACAAAAACATTAAACTTCGCTTCAGTTCAAGTCTCTCATGCTTTAAAGCAAAACCCAATTTTATTCAATTTGCAAACTTGAGGCTTTTTTACACTGTTAGCTTTACCAAAAAATATAATGCGAGTCCTTTTGAAATTCAACTACAAATAATATTTGTCTTTAGTTTTAAGTGTGTAACACAATTAGTTTTTTTCCTGCATTAAATGATTTTCCCAACTTTTTTGTTAAAGCTGAAACCATTCAAATTTGAAACAAAAATAACATATCAAGTGATAAAAAAAACAAATGCGTTACTGCAATCTGAAATGCATTCATTTTAGAAACTTCTTTTCGCATAAGAAGAAATGAATGGCCAATCGCTGTGCTTCACTGCATCTTGAAACATTTCGTGTGTCTTCTATTTGGCAAAAACTTTTTTAAGTAGTTGCGAGTTGTTACGAGTTGCAGTTTATATAAAAGGGGTCAAACTGCTGTAATTTCATTTGGTTAAAAGTTTCTTTTTATGCACTTTATTGACTGAAATTCACTATAAATTAAATAAATTAAATTGCATTTTACAAAATAATAGCACGAAAAAATATTAATATTTTAATGACAAATTCGTATAATTCCATTTTATTTGTTGCTCTAATCCGAGCATCGAATTCCATGGAAACCATTAACAATTTTGCAAAAATTACTCATAAATACAGAAAAATATATTAAAATTTCAGTGACCTGCATAATTATAGGTTTTTTGTACATAAAATTTGTCACGTTATTTGTACTGAAATAAAAATTAAAAATATTTGTTTTGTACAATAGTAAAATCATTTTTGTTATCTCATGGAAAAACTAAAGCCGAGAGCACACTGTGACATATCGTGTCAGAGGGTAGATATTGTGGTGTGCACCAGTAAAAAAGTTTATCTCTAAATAGTTCTTTAAAGGTAGGAAGCACTGAAGCGCTAAATGATATAGATATCTTACAAAATTTGCCACATCTCGCAGTGCTCTCTACTTATCGCTCAGCCTACGTAGCAAAGTAGAATATCATTTTAACAGCATTAGGCATTCCTTTATATCAGGTCAAATTTTAATATGAATCAAATGATATCATGCTCCTCCTCAATTTCTTTTATTTTCTTTACTTAAAAAATGAACAGTTTGCATACTTTAACTTCACCGCAGGCTGGCAGTTACAAAAACGTGTGACTTCGACAAGTGAATGGAATTTCTGTGGAATTTTTTCAAGCAATTTAAATGCACATTGAAACGTTATCGTACAAGTGTAAGTAGCAATATTCGAAGTATTTTGACATGTTGGCGTTTTTTATTAGCGCAGCAGAATATATTCTCCAATATATTCTTCGTAGCGATTAGCGTGCCTTAAATGGAAATAAATAAATTTAAAATATAAAGTGATATTCTTGCTGAAGAAATGTGTGAACTTTGGGCAAAAAACAAAGTAGAGTGAAGGGGTTAAGTCTGCTGCCTTGAATCGTTAACGTACTGGTGTTTGTTTTATTTTTTTATAGTTATTCTGGTCACATTTTGTGTTGTGGACACTAACGAAGCTAAACTTACAGCTGGATAAATATGGCTGTTTTGTTGCTTTCGTTTGTTGGTTGGCAGTTTTTCAAAGTGTTACAACAAACTGCAATACATGGATTGTAACATATCACACACATTTTTTTTGTACACTCAACAAAAAATGTTAGATATTTATAAATAGTAATTAATACATCAATATTCTGAGAACGAGATTCTGAGAACTTCCTTTCAGTGCCAAGAATTTTAATGAAGCTGAATTCTTTTGCTTGAAATGTAACTGGCACATTTTTGTGAGTGTAAAACTTATATCCTTAAAACATTTGGTATTTTAATTATATGACACTCTTGTATGTATTAATTTTTCTTAAACTTCAAGGCTCATTGATAAAGTGAAAAAAATACACTCGTACTGCTGAGCGTTGCAAACATTTCATAACTTTGCAATGAGTTGTCTGCAAGCCATAATAGGAAACCATTTTTGGCACTTGAGCAAGCAGATTTAATGACTTGAATCTGCTGTTAGCCATATTTATCATGTTTGACAAAAATGAAAGAAGAAACTTCAATAATGAATTGTACATCTTCTTTGAATTTGCTCGAGTAAACCTGCACACTTAATTGTATGTAACGTGCATGTCACTCTGTCTTTTTTGCGACGAGCTTGTTAACTTCAACATCCTTTTTGTATGTCTGAATTTTTACAACGCCACTTGTGAGTACTAACATGACTTAGCATACTTTGCATGATAGTTCTTCTTTGAATGCACATGCCACAGCACACTTTTGTTTGCTTTTGATTTCTTTTATTTAGCATAAGAAATCCAAGTGCAGTCTGTACAGCACTTGAGAATTCAATGCTTAGATTTCTTTTCAAAGAAATAGTTTTTATTTATTTACTATTTAGTTTTTCTTTTCAGATATAACTCATATAATTTTCTTTTTTTTTATTTTGAGTTTTTTTCAACTTTGAGCAAATAAAACTTTAAACTTCCTAACAACCGTAGAATTAATTGAAACTTTGGAAAATGTATAGAAAAGGAAACGGAAAAATGACAACATATACAAAACTATAATACGTGGCATCTTAATTAATGCAATAAACATTTCTTTCTTAGTGCTCCACATTTTTCTACAAACTTACAAATAATGATACAAAGCAGACAATTAAAGTAATAGTGCACGAACATTTATTTTACTAGTCGCACTCGCAAGTTTCTCTTAAATCAAGTAAATTACGCGCAGCTGAAGAGTATGTGAGAAATGTGCTGTTAACAGTTTGTTTACATCTTAACTTGGAGAGTAATTTGCGGAGAGAGAAAATAACAAAACAGTTTGCAATAAGAAACAAACAAAAATACACTCACACACATTTTACGAAACAACTAACTCTCTTATCCTTATCGAATGAAACGGATACTTTGGATTTTATACTCATTTATATTGTAAAGGGTGTAATATTCAAACCGATGGGGCTTACGAAAGGATTAACTGTGAAACGAACTGTGACACTGCGCTTACTGCTTGGCATTTCTGATCAGTGCATGCTGGCCAATCGTCATGAATAGATTGGCGCTTGAAAAACAATATGAAATTATTTCGATTTACAAAAATTTTTAATTCTAATCGCGCTAATTCTTTCATCCTAATATATTTAATATATTCAATGTGATCATTGAGGTGTTGCTTAGATGGTCGCTGGGGCTAATCAGGGAATATTTTCGAAAAATTTTTGCGAACAACTACTTTCAACACATTCTAATTGAATAAAAAGTTAAAGCTTCTTGCTTTTTTATAGTGCAGACAATCGCCCAGAAAAACGAGCTGAATGTTGCATCACCACCAAGTGGAAGGCATAGTTATTATATAATGCTATGGATTGGGATGGAACTACAGATATTAAAGGATAAAATTGGGGTGGGTGGAGGAAATTGATATGAAAGAATTTTTGGTAGCCATTTTTTGAATATATTAATTTGTCGACAAATTTCCTACACGAACTACGAGGAGATTTCTAGAACAGCACTGTGTCAGTATTCCTGTCAGTACATTCCAGTGACGAGTGCTATGCTTTCGGCAATTAAACAGGCCGACAACAATTAACACAAACAAGCAGGAAAGCAGTTAAAAAATGCACCGAACCGATCCCCTTTTGTAGCTAAATTTTTATTTGCTTAGGGTTATTATGATATAAATAATTAAAAATTCTATAATAAGATTAACTTTTCTATTTCAATAAAATGTTTCATTTTTCCCAATTAAAAAATTCAATGTCATCATTGATACGTGCAATTCACAGAGGCTAAAGCAGATCACCAGGAAAACTTTCCCCTAATAAATTTAGGAAATAACTAAGTGACTATCCCACGATGTCACCAGATATCGTTCTGTCGAGCAATTACATTGGAAACAGTAAAAAAATTCTAAAATTTAGTTTTTGCTTTAAATGTAATTGATGTCTTGGGGACATCGTGGAACTGCCAGTAAATATATTATTTCAAACTTCTACTCAATTGAATGAGAAGTTTAAGCAAAAACCACAATTAAATTAAAAACTCAATAATCACTAAAGTTTTATATTTTCTTACTTTATCATTCTGCATGCGATGGCATTTTTTCCAATTCTAATTGTAGTTGTAAGAGACAAAGAAAATATTTTATTTTATTAAAACTTAATTATCCCGTCTGTGTACAAGTTTGTTTCTTAAAAAAAACATATCAGCTGAACTGAAGGTTGATTAGTATCACAAATGAGCCTTGATGAGTTATTATATTAAAATCAGGATCTTAAAGAAGCTGCTAAATTTTATATTTTAAATTAATTACTATGAAAACCTTCGATGCTGTTCCTTTTTGCTTGATGGAGAAAATAAATATTTTGGTTTAGTAGTTTTTTTATCGCATCCATTGCCATTTATTCAAGGGAAACGCCAGCAAATTATTTGAAAATTGCAAACAACATTTCAACATTTTTAAAACAAATTTAATTATGGACATAAAATAAAACTTGGAGCTGAACAATTTTTTGAATTCGGCACATAATTCACCTTGACGTATTCGTTCTAATACAAACAAATGCATTCATCAGTGTTTCCTTGACTGCCTGCCTGCCTGCCCGACTGCCTGCCTGTTAGGCTTCCTGTTTAGGTTGACTGCATATTTGATTCTGTATGTAAGACAACATTTACAATCATATTGTTTGTCAGAATGGATCTAAAAGTTTTTAAAATGAGATTATCATTGAATGAATGTATACAAGCAAATCAGGTTTATATTTTACAAGAATTAGAAATGATGATGAGAACGATGACGACGATAATGATTGCACTTCTGCTCATGCTGTAATCCAAGTTACTTTAAAATGTTCTTGTGTATGTGTGTGCGCTTGTTACTCTTGCATGCACAGGCAAGAAGCTAAATATCTCTCTCTGCATGCAGCATTAACAACAAAGTTTAATTTAATTTCATTGCAATATAAAGCATCATGACAAGAATCTAATCTGATGGCAACTACCGAAATACAAATTATATTTAACAGTTCTCGGCACACATACACAGACATATTTTCGCAAATACAAACACTCCAACTCAAGCACATAAATTAGTATCTGAACAGTTTTGCAAGACGAAAAGATGTTGGAATAACTTTATATTATTATTGTTATTATTGTTATTATTTGCACATCAAAACATTATTATAAACACTGGCTTCCTTCCACTTCCACTTCATCTTTATTCACTTGCACTTAAATGTTGATGTAAGGATATTTTGCATTGAACTCCAAAGTCTCTTGCTAAATAACTATTAAATTATTATGTAATAAATTTCAGCACAACATTAAATTTATTTATTTTAAGAAATTTGCTAGTTTATGTTTAAATTAAATTTTCCACAAACAAGTTGTGGCCATACATTAACGTGCAGTTACCACTGAACGTTATGAAACATTTTATTGCAGGACACTTGAAATTAAGTTATCTTAGGGGGCCAAGCTCTTTAATTGTTCCAGCTGATGTGGGAAGTCTTCTTAAAGAATTCATAAAATATATATAGATTTTTATAAGAAAATTCGTCTTAAGCCACACTCCAAAGCTAAATTATTTTTTATGAATGCGGCAGTTAGACTTCTCTATAACGTGAAAATATTCAAGGGAGGCTATTGACGATTGACTGCAAATAAATGCTCAAGAATTGAAAGCCTCCGAAAGAAACTCGGCGCCCACATTGTGTTCCATGTCAAATTATAAATATATCTTTTATCTAATTCTACTTAAGCGGTTCTTATGAAAGTTTGTTCCTCATTGCTTTTCGCTGGTTATAGCAGGTGTTTTTTAGCCGCATGGGAATTCAAAATTAGATCCAAGACAGAAATGTTGATGGAATGATATTTTTTGTATCATAATCCGGCAAATAATTTCAGGGCATTTATTTTAAATATTATATCCGGTCCATGTTAGTCGAGGCTACTGGTCACATGGTCCATTCGATCAGCAATTTTTACCCCGAAATAAAGACCGATGATGCCGCTGGCGTGTAAACCGCACCAAGCAGTCAATTTTCTTTGCCTTTGTTAAAGGTTTAGCAACTAAACGAGTGAAATTTTGAAAACGAAATGAGTGAAATTTCGAAATCGATCAATAACAGGAAATGCTTGTTCACTAGGCAGGATATGCTGACCGTAAAAGAACGAACTTCCCGAACAGATTTATTCCTGTTGTATTTTCACATAAATTTCCACAATTCGGAAGAATTGTTCCTTCACGATGACTTGCCAAAATATTAAGCCAGGTTGGCACTCTAGTTATCGATAACAATAGCTGTCATGCAGCTAAAAAATACCCTATACAATTGAATGCTAAGAAATTGTTATCAGTTTTGCAATATATAAAACTTGCTGTACGTTATTTTCTTTTCCTTAATTTAAATTTTTTTTTTGTTTGTTTTCAGCAAATTATATTACAAACTCGCACATGACAATTTAATGTAATTTATTTTTATTACGAGTATCTGTTTATTTTGTTGTTGTTGTTTTCTTTGAAATTAATGTTAAATACGAGTATTGCAACAATCGCTATTTTCATTTTAGTTTTAGTTTTTAATTCTGTATGCTCATTGTTATTTTTAATTTCGCTAATGGCAATTTGAAAATCTTAAATTAAGCCAAATCAACTCAAACATGTCAAACCAGCCAACCCAGTTACTAAACCTAACAAACCAACTGCAAACAGACGAGTATTTATGTATGTTGTACATGTGTATCGCTTTAGTTGTTGCTATTGTTGTTGTTGTTGTTGTCGTATGCTCTACGTGTATTAAACAAACCACTGGCGCAGATACACAAACAAACTTACGCTAATAAACTTAAATAGATACAGAACACGGCTCAAACATTTTAGCTGAAATTTCACTAATGTTAATCATCATAAAACCATTTTGTTGTATTGTTAACGTTGCCATTGTTATTGTAGCTTATGTTATTGGTGTTGTTGTTGCTGTTGCTGTTGCTGCAGCTAATGTTATTGATGTTGTTGCTTTTGCAACGAGTGCACAGTTAACGTCGAAATAATTTATAAAATGGATAAAATGCACTCAGCCTATAAATAAGCAACGAGACCACAAACAGTGGAAGCTTTTCAACGGGATCTAATTTTTATTTGACATAATTTTTTATAAATTTCAAGTATTAATGCAACAACTTTTGTGAAAAGTTAGTTGAATTTTGTGGAACTGATGATATTGTGAGACGTCGGAAGAAATCGAATTTTACCCTTATGGTCTCTCGGTCCGTCAGTCTTAGTGCCTGACGACCCGTCATCATACACCCATAATAACCAGATGATATTTAAAAAAGTTTTAGCATCTAATATTTTTTTTACTGTTCGCTTATCCACATGCGGCATGGGCTGGTTCTTAAAAACAACAAGAAATTAAATAAATACAAACATTGAAAATAATTGACATGTGCATTCATCACCAACATTTGGTTGCTGTTGATGCCGTTGCTGTTGTACTTAGCAAAACAATTTTAGTCATTATTTTTATTGTTATTTTGGTGAAAGAGAGACAGAGACGAAAAGAAGAAAAAACATACTGGAATTAGAAAAATTGTCTAATAGAAAAACACGTGACTTGTATTTTGCTTTTTTCTTTTTGTTGTTTGGCTACACAAAACTGGGTTGATGCTCATTGTCATTTAATGCCATGCAGCTGTAGCGCCACATGCTGTAACCATTTAGCCCATTATGTGAGTGTCCAAATAGCAGCCATTATATGGAGACTTATTTAAAAAAAAACTATTTTTTTAGCTAAAATAAAAAAATTATGGATTTCTTTTGAAAAAGTTGTTCCACTTGTGAAAATAAATTTCATCTGAAGGATATTTTTCCTCTATTACCATTTTACATTTCCGCTTCTTTATTTCTTTATTGTACAATTTGCGCAAGCAGTCATTGTCTCATAATTAAAATTTAGTCCTAATTATATGTATTTTTACACCATAAAATTCTAATCTGGTCCAATCTTTTGTTGCCCTGGTTAAATGCCAACATAAGGAAACTATAATAAACTGCTGCTGCTGCTGCTTTAGCAAAAACAACAGCAACAACAACAAGAAGCATTATATAGAGAATTCTCCAACTCGTGCACACAATCATCACACTCATTAAATATCTCCGGAAAAATAAAAACACAAGATGAAATAAAGAAAAGGAAATAAAACAATTCAATCCCTAGACATAAATTTCTTTAAGCGCTTTTACGTTTGCTTTTCTTCATATTTTCTTCTTGGCCTTTTTCATTTTCTTTTCTTATTTTCTTATTTTTTCGTGTTTATTATTCAGTTGAGTTCCAGTTGTATAGTCGTTGTAGTTGTTATCACAAAACAGGCATCAGAAAGATGCAATTAAATTTCCAACCGCACACGGCAAACGCCATGGCACTCCTTTACAATTCCTACCACTTGCTGCTGAGATCATGAAGCGTTAATAAGACGAAGAATTATAAAAGAAAATACAACTAAAAAAAAATGCTTAGCATTGCATTTTAATTGACTCGATTTCGCAGACCAAAGGAAAAAGTATAGTCAGTATATTTTAAAAAATAATTCCAAAGTAAAAAAAATAAATTGTGAATGCTCGTGCAAAGTTTTAAGTCAAATATTATTCCTTTGCCTCTCTAGAATTTTTAATACACGCACACACGTACACATATTCGATACATGCACAGTATCGACCAAGTCTTACCTTATTAATTCTCAAACATTTTAAGTCCTATTTCCTTGAATGTTTTATTTAATGCGACAGGGGGTTTCCACCGATTGGTTTTTTAACTTTTTGTATGCAGGCCAAACATCACACACCCACCATATAAATTAGTTGCCATTTGGTACCTGCTCTAAATGAAGCCTCCCTCATAATTTTTTAATATCATTTATTTCCATGTGGTTCTAGTTTTAGGTCGCCCAAGTACATGGCAATTATCAAAATACATTTGCATAATTCCACAATACGAAAACGTGGCTGTAGCCACGAATTACAAAAAAATTTATGAAAATAATTTTCCCAAATCCTCCACCACTAAATGCCATATTGGCAAATATTATAAATATTTTGTGGTTACTTTACACCATGTCAACAATGTAAGTCAAACTTACACGAAATACAAACACACTTAAATACCACAAAATACCAGCCATTCCAAATACAAACAAACACACACACACACTCACTCACATACATTGTTATTTGTACAATTGTGTGATTGCAATAAATGTCATTCAGCTACTTAAGATTTTGTACAATTTCCTTGTTCTTACACTCAACCATTAAATCAACATTTTACGTTTGAGTGCGAAGCTGTCACGCACCCATACACACAGCGGAACACCTCTGCACAAACGAAAAAAAAAATGCATACACCAGCATTTACCTTCACATTTAACGTAACAAAAGACTTGCAAAGAAAACCTGCAAGAAAAATACTGTGAGACGCCAATTTTCTATGGCGCCAAAAAATTTCTACAACAATAGAAAAAAATTCATCGGAAAAAAAGTTAAAAAATACATCAAATTTTTTCGAGTTGGAAAAAATACTCTCAAGTATTTACCAACTCTAAATAAATAATGACATATACGACGAAAAGTTGTTGCAACAAACAGAAACCAACTGCAGCACACACACTCATGCAGTTTGTATTTCCACAAGCTGCTACACTTAAGGGTGGCAGGGGGAGAAATAATCAATTGCAATCTAAAAAAATTAGCAATTTAATAAACACATGAATATTTATGGAATATTTAAAACTGCACACTTAAGAATTCATGAGCAGCATTTGCTCAAATCACAAACCCGGTTGGGTGTTTAAAGTTGTACGAGCATTAAAAAACAGATAACTCCAAAGAAAGTTTCCTAAAACTCAAAAAAGGTATTTTTGTGTTTAATTGCAATTTATTTGAGATATTGTCTCATTTAATTTATTAAACCTAATGATATATGCAGGCCACACAACAACAAAAGAGCATTATGTAAAATATTTTTATTCTTTGAAATATTGAATTTCAAGTACAACTTTAAGCGATACGATAGAGGTTGTGAATTGGGCAATTGTGCGATTATATGAAAAGACAACTTGAAGTAATTTTCAAATGTAAACAAAATTAAGAAGACATCTGTTTTCCATAAAACTATTTGTGTATATAATAAAATGTACCTCTAGCAAAAAGTACTTTTTATAAAAGATACTTTTTAAAAGGGGTACGTTTTGAAAAATATTCCTTCTGAAGATGGTACTTTTAATAAAAGGCACTTATTTTAAAAGTTACTTTTTAATGAAAGTACTTTTAGTGAAAGGTACTTATGCCAAAAGTACTTTTTAAAGAGTAACAATATTTCTTAGCAAAGTTACTTTTAATTAAAGGTATTAATTATAAAAGATATCTACCTTTTAAAAGAGATGCTTTTAATATAAGATTACTTATTATAAAATGTACTTTATGAACAGGGAACATTTTACTGAATTCAGCATTTACAAAAAAAGTAAATTAAAAGCACATGTTATAAAATTCACTTTTTATATAAGCACCTAAATTGAAAAGAACTTTTATACAAATTTTTTTCATAGAAGATATCTTTTAACAGGTTTTCTTTAAAAAGGAACATTTTGTAATACGTACTTTTTGTAATATTATAAAAAAGGTACTTTTTGAACAGGGAACTTTTTATGACATGCACTTTTTACAGAAAAGTACATTAAAGTGTACTTTATCTAAAAAGCACATATTATAAAATTCGCTATTTATAAAATGACCTATAATGAGAAGTACTTCCATACAAACCTCTTTCATAAAAGATACCTTTTAACAGGAATTTTTTAAAAAATGTACTTCTTGTAATACGTTTTTGTAAAAGTCGTGTTTTTGATATACACTTTTTTAAATAAACAGAAATAATTTTCATTGAATTGTAGCGAGAAACAGTTCAACTAAACCATAAAGGAAAGAAAATATACATGCCGTCACCTAAACTACTAAAGGTTAAATTAGTCGCGACTTATCCATAACTCCATACCCACAACAGATAATGCAGGTTCAAACCTAATTTATGGATAACACTGTATTCGATTATACTTCACATAACCATAGCCATAGAAACCAAATGGATTTTGGTTGTAGGTTATGGCGTTATGGATAAGTAACGAGTAATTTAACCTTAAAGGACGGAACTGGCAAAAGTTGAAAAGAGTGTAATTATCAGATCGTATTATGCATTTTATTTTTATATTGAAAATCATTAATCATTTAAAATTTCTTGTCAGTTACGGCATTCTGGATTTCAGGCAACCATATGCTATATGTTGGCTATGTTTCATGCTGTTTTCTTTATTGGCAGATTTGCTGCATATATCGACTCCATAAGCACACATCATTTATTTTGCTTTTACTGATTTTCTACTGAAGCTTCAAATAATTTTTCAAGTGAATTAAACACAAATATATTTACATTTCACAACACACTTCGTATGGCATAGACACGCACACAAAGAAGCCCTCACAATCACCCACCTGTAACACACTTTCACACAAAAAGCAGGCATTATCATGCTGCAAACAAAAGACGAACCGAACCCACTTTGCGACTATAATTGCAACACTAAAGTTGTTCAACTTTAACAGACTTGATCATTTGTCTTGTGGTTAATGTGGTTGCATGGTATGTGAAGCGTGCGTGCGTGTGTGTGTGCACCTTTGACTATTTTAGTGTGAGAAAAAAACTCTAAGAGGGACTCTGTTGTATTGAAGAAAATATGCACGAAAGAAATCTTTGCTTGTGCAGCGTATGGTGAAGTAAGAACAAAGAGTACGGAAACGTGCGTGTGGGGTGTGATGCACTCGAGCTAAAAAAGAACATGTCAAATTAAAGCAAACATTAAGGAAAACTTAAAACTAAGAAGCGAGTCAACAATATGCATAAATGCAATGGCGCCCTTTTTGTTTTTCTATCAAAATATTTTAAAGTTTCGTGAAAACAAAAACAACTGCTGATTCTGGTGTTGGTTTTTCTTTCTCCAGAAGAAGTTAGTTCAGCGGGTGTTTAAGGATACTGTTGTGTTGGTTTAACAGCATGAAAAGTCAACACATGTTTGCTGCAAACTTTAATCTCCTGCATACGATTCCAAGTCTTTGCAATCAACGTCAGTCAATTGATAATTTATAGCACTTTTACGAGCTTTTTTTAATCAAATTTATCATTCAATTGCACAGAAATTTGCCAAGTTCTCTTCCTTTTTAAGTGTCGTTAATAGCCGAATTTGAAAGAAAATTTTCAATTATTTAAATGTATAAAAAATTTTTTTTTGCATATAAAGATTTGCTAACTTTAAAGCCAAGTCGTCATCTTTGCTATCACTTGACAATTCCATTTGCTACAATTTTAAATTTGAAACCACTAATAAAGTCGGAAAAGTTCTGTTAACGCAACTTCATTATTATGTGATAGTAAAAGAAATTTATTTGAAATAAACTCTGAGTCAAGTGGAATCATTAATGCGAGTCAGGGGGTGTGTGTTAAACGCCTGTAATTTTCGCTCCGCTTGAAATCATAAAATCTTAAACACAAGTTTAACTTGTTGATTTTAGCAGAGACAATAGATGCAACAAGAACAATGAAACTAGAAGGCAACCAAAGACCTTGCCTCGTCTCGTTTAAATACACACCCGCTTGCAGTATTTACACGAATACAGTTATACAAACACAAGCACACACACCCATACAAGTGTTTTCCTACAACATATTTTCATTTATTGTTGTTAAAGTATCGTTGTGGCTGTTTCAACAGCAACCATAATTCCAACAATCAAAACTGGCAATTAACTGTGTCGTCTCAATGGTATCCTAAAAATAATAATTGTTGCTGTAGACGTCGCAGTTGTCTGTCGCAAAAGAAGGAGTTTGGTTGTGCAGCCGAATATCTACTGTAGCGTGCAGCTGCAGAGGGACACAAGACCGATACAATCACGAATGAGTTATTCATCTACATCCACTAACTGGCTGATTACCCCATAATAATAATAATGGTAATAATAATACTTGTGATTCAAGCAGCAGTGAGAGAGAGAGAGTGGGTTAATCACAATAAAAGGATGTCGTCATTTAGCACAGGATCTGTACAATATTTAACATCAGTGTAGCCACAACAATTATTGCTAAGCAGACGATGGCGATGGGGGTAATTATAATTGTAGTGTCATGCGATGAGATTGTTGTTTAATTAGCTGTATACACAACACGTCAAAGGAGCAAGTATTAAGATACTACAAGGATATCAATTTCAATATTGTAGGATAAGTGAATCAAAAGGATATTTCAATGAATCTTCAATGCATCGTTTTCAGAGGAACATGAGCTTAAGATTTTATAAAGAAGAAAGCAGGAGTTTATGAGAAAATATGTTATCATCGTTGGTTTATTTAATCCTAATTTCGGTAATCAAATTTTAGGAAATTTTTTTTTTTAACTAAAAATTAATACTTTGAAGCTTTGAACCTCTGCTTTAAATAAAACATCAGTGTGGGTTTGTACAACTTTTTTGTCGAAAACGTGTGACTTTAAAAAAGATGTCTATTTATATCGAGTATTTTGTATGCTTAAAGTAACTGTAATTAATGACACTGCAAAAACCTTTCTTTAAATAGTACTTTTCCAAGAAATTGACTTTAAAAATTATTTTAAAAATATTTATACATACATATGTACCTATGAAAAAAGTACCTTTTCAAAAAGTACCTTTTCAAAAAGTACCTTTTCTAAAAGTACCTTTTCAAAAAGTACCTTTTCAAAAAGTACCTTTTCAAAAAGTACTTTTTCAAAAAGTTCTTTTTAAACAAGTACCTTTTCAAGAAGTATCTTTTAAAAAAGTCCCTATTAAAAAAGTACTTTTTAAAAATATACCTTTTCAAAAAGTACCTTTCAGAAAAGTACCTTTAAAAAAAGTACCTTTGCAAAAAGTACCTTTTTAAAAAATACATTTTAAAAGAATGCTTCTAAAAAACTAATCTTCAAAAACTACGCTTTAAAAAAGTACCTTTCAGAAAAGTACATTTTGAAAAAGTCCTTTAAAAATTATATATTTAAGAATAGTACCACTTGATGAAGCACGTTTAAAAACGTGCTATTAAAAATTTTGTATCTCAGAAAACTCTCTCAAAGCTTAGGATTTTTTTCTGTGAATTTCAATATTTCAGTTGTAAACCAAAAATTTGTTCCTTAAGCGATGGAAGGCAAATTCCAAATTAATTCACTGTTCTCAAAAGACATATATGGTAATTTTTCTTTAAAAGGTAAAAATTTATTGCACATATTTTTTAAGAGAAAAAAACAACATAAATCTTTTAAAAATAGTTTTTTTTTTAAAAAACGTCTCTTATTTAACTGTTGCAAAAAGCACCTTTGGTTGAACTAAATTTTTGTTAATTTAGAATATGGTCCCAAGGTTTGAGTGCTTTTAAAAAGAAAAATGACACAAAAATTACACATTTTAAAAGGAACTAGAAAACTTATTATACTTTTGGTTACGTTCTTGGCTCAGCATGGGGTCGCATATCAGTATTATTGCAAAACATCTCCGATAAAGTTAAATGAGTCTTCACAGAATGAGTTTCCAGAAGCACTTTTGAAACTTTGAAAAATGCCTTGATATTCCAAATGAATGCAAATGTGTATCGTTTGCTAGGGTAAAATCATAAAAGTTGCACTTAAACTTGTATTTATAAGATATTTATTCTCTGTTTGCATGCATGTTTTTTAATTTGCCATGGGAAATTGCTTAATATTTGCTCACATCAATGTTGCAAGTCAATACCACACATGTGCATGTAAAGAAAACGTAAGAGAAAGCAATAGAAAATACTTTTGTATTCAATTACGAGTGTCTTAGTTCTATTAACACATCCATGAGTACGAGCATGTGTGTGTGTGTGTGTGTGTGAATTTGTGTTATCTTTTCAAGTCTACCCATTTGTTTTGTAAATGCACAAGTACTCGTTTGCTTCGTTGTGTTGCAACTGTATAATTTTCTGCTTAAATACTTTTAGTTTTTGTTTATGACAGATCAAAGCTTTTTGCTCTTTGCTGTTAAGCAAGCCTTTTATAGAACACACAAATACAAACACAAATGCAGATACACACGTACGTATATTAATATGATTCCTTGTATGCGTTCACATTAAAATTTCATTTAATTGTTTATTCCTTTTTGTTTTCACAACCATTTTAAAATCATTTAAGTGTGTATAATATATGACATTTCCAGCTAACGAACCTTTTACCAAAAAAAATAAATAAAAACAGACAGAAATTAATAAAAAAAAAGCCAGCCTTACAAAAGAATTTCACACACATAAAACAAAAAGAACAACCGCAACATTAACAACAACAACAACAACATATAGGTAACTTGGTGCAAATAAACTGGGCCGGGAATCAGTTAATGTTCAGTTTATCATTTGGAGGTGATTTTAAGAGCAGCATTAACAAAGCAAACACTTTTTTACAAACACGGCGTACAATCCAAAATAAAAGTGCTTTTTCAGGTAGTTCCAAACAGCTTTTATGCTCATGCATGCAAGTGCAGGAAGTTGTTTATCAAACAACATTTGGCTACAAGAAATTGGAGTAGCGTTTGACTGTTTGCAACCAAAACACATCATGTCCATTCAGTTTTGCTGGAAAAACGTTAAAAAGTTTTCGAAACAACAACAACAACAAAAATGCAAATAACGCGAGTTTAATTAAATTCGCAAACGAAGGGAGGGCTTCTATTTATTTTGTTTTCTTAATTGTTGTGGCTGATTCTGTTGTTTTCTAATTCCGCGCACCAAATCGCACATACACACACAGGCGCTGTCATATGGCAAATGCAGTGCAGCTGAAATAGGCTCAAAAGGTCAGAAATGAAACCGGCACTGCATTGAATTTGTCAAGTCACGTACGATTAACTTCTTGCCTCGAAAACGCAAATTTAAAAATTTATTTACTATGCTTGAAGAAACGTTTTTGACAAAATAATATATGCTAACCGATGCTTAGCGAAATATCGAAGAATAATAAATATTAATATAAAATAATTTGATAAATTTAAAAATGCAGTCGCGTGTTCTTCCTCTCTTTTATGCGGCCAATGCGTATTTGGCTATGGAGATCAGTAATGAGGCATACTAAGAAAGAGTAACGTTCAATACATAAAGGAGTGAGCATTTATTTTGAATGAAGAAATTATAAAATGAATTTCTTTATTTTTTACACAAAATACCTTCATATTTTGTTCTATTTTACTACACTTTCAATGAATGGCCACTAACAATCGTGGCGAGTTAGAATCAGCCAGGCAGGCATTAATTTTTATCTAGATACACTTCTAATGAATACATAACTGCAGTTGAAGGATTTTATAGTTCGGCTTAAACTAAACTGTGACTGATGGCTGCATGTGATTCGTATAACCAAATGAACAGTTTGTTCATTTGAAATCATTTAAAAGCAGCAAGAATGTGTTTGCCAGTTTTGTTAGGAAACGACCGGTATTTTTGGCAAAAAGTTAAATATTTGAGTTTAATGAATAAATTATATTTTAATTTACACAATTGCTTTGGCATTTCTGTTCTCTGTAGATAAATGGATAAAATATAAATTAATTTATTGCAAATATTCATTTGCTTGTGAATGAGTGCATAAAACTAACCCCAACTGACACGATGCGGCAGTAAATTGTAATTGATAATGAAGTTCATGAGATAATTAGTTTACGATACATTAAAACTTAATTAAACTACAGGACCTGGATGATAGGTTAGGTTAGGTTGAAGAGAGGGGCGTAAGCAAGAGCTGTATCAATCCGTTCAGGATTAAACTTAGGCCCCATAGGCCTGTTGTGCGCTCTATTGTAACGAGTTCCCATTCTATTCATTAAAAACCATAGAAACCTTTAAATTTGATTACATTAAGAACCTAGTTTCTTCAATGTATCTGCTTAACTGCCTGTTCGCAGATGTCGAAAGCTATCGTTCGATCGAATAAATAACATTTAAAACAAAAACAAATTTAAAAAATTGTTTTTGTTTTAAATGTTATTTATTCGATCGAACGATAGCTTTCGACATCGGCGAACAGGCAGTAAGTCTCCCCAATTAGAAACCCTAAGAAATTCCATATCTTGTATAATTTCCTGATTAAATGTTTGTCTCCTGACTTGAATAAAAGGTGGACAATAGAACAAGTAATGCTCAAGTGTTTCGTCATCCTCCTGACAGGCTCTGCATGTTATATCCTTAACTCTGTATGTCCTGTTATTATATTAACCAATCTCCATAGTGCTGGCCTACTTAATCTTAGGATTTCCTTTGTCTTGTTACCATTTGGATTTCCCATAGATCTCTAGTCACTCTACCGTAGTCACTCTTGTATGCAATTCTATAGCCCATTGCTTTAGTTCGTTTTTAAAAACTTGAAATGGCCTAGGATTTTCTAGTGTGATGTTGTCATTAATGCTCCCATCATTTGGATGATAAATGAAAATATTATTTACTCTTAGTCGCAAATAAATAATCCTTCCATTTTAAATTTTTTCTTGAGTTCCATCTTTACGAATTTAAAATGATGAGCGGTTGATCACTTACTACTCTTTGTTGTATAGTTATTGCACTCTGTAAAATGTATTTAGTGGCATCTGATCATCGTCGCCATCATATTTTTTTTTTAAGTACCTAAAAGTAACTAAAAGCCTTTTTCCAAAATGGATAACGAATTGTATTTCACATTTCCTTCAAAAAAAAGTGTTGTGGAATAAAGCGATTTTTCAGACAGGGGGAGATGCAGATGGACGCAACAGAAACTCCGCTCTCTTCCCAAAAAAAAAACGTTTTTTGAAGAAAAGATAAAATACGTTGCCGTTCACAGTCCTCGTTATCCATTTTGGAAAAACACTTGCAACAAATCAAAAAGTGTTGCAAGAAATGTTCTTAATTTGACGCTCAATCACTACAGCTTTACGATTTTTATGTAGTCCTTCAGCTACCTGTCGTTTACATTCCCAAAATAACCAAAATCAAATAACAATCAGCATATCCGAAGCATTTGCTTCCCATGTGTACCGGGAAATTCAGCAATACCGCACAGCATGAAAGAAACCTTTCCACTAATTAAAATTGTTTGCGTCAAAATGACCCAACCAGCATGACGCAATATCATTCCAATTAACTCTTAAAATATTTCGGTTGTTTTGCGTGTATATTACGACACTGAAATTTAAAATTTATATATTTTCACAAAATAATAGATGCAAATCTGTTTATACAATATTTACCTCCTGCTTGAAAGTATGATGTGAAATCCTTGCTAAATTAAAGCTTCCTTGGATAAATTGAGCAAACAACCTGCTAAGAAATAAATAACTGGAAACTCAAGATTATCGCCCGCAGTATTTAAAAATACAAAAATAGTTTTTATTTACTCGCACATACAGACAAACACAAACAGTTTGTTAACAACAACACTGTTGTGGTATTGACTTTGCTTTTTCTCTAAAGAACATTTCCGCTCCATACAAACACCAGCTGCATAATACACCACAACATAATAAAATAAATAAATAAAAAACAGACTCCGTAGCAAAACACATGCATTTCAGCAAAATAAAACATTAGACGGAAATACACTTTGGCACGATTGTGATTGACACACTGATGAACCGGAAATGAAATTTCACAAGCAACTGGAAACTAAACGCACAGTAGCCGCAGTAACAACACAAATAACTAAGAAGGAAATTCAACATTTTCAGGTGAATATAAAAATGCAATAATAATAATAATAATAATAAATAAATATATATTCTTATTAAGATGCCATTTAAATTTTAGTTCAAGGGGGAGAAGTTTATGTAACAAGAGTTTAGTTTTTTTGTTTTTGCAATACATAAATACCTTGCATTTTATAATGGTATTACACTAGCCAACATTGCAGAGTAGCTGAAACTTACAAAATAACTGTGAATTCGAAATTACATGGCACGTCATAATATCCTGGGAAGTGTTATGGAATTGATTTATTTTTTCACATTTTTCAAAAATCCTACATAATAAAGATGGATTAAATAATATCTTAACTGCTTCGTGCCCTGCTCTTATGACAACATGAACTTTCGAATCGATTAGAAACTTTCACACACAAAAATAATATTCAGCTAAAATTTAATTTTATTCGTGCTGAATCTTTTCCCAAATTCACATTCACAAAAAAAAGTTCCCGTTTAATTATGAAGGGTTTCCAGCTAGTTCCTATGCTCATTTCACTAAAACACTTCAATAATCAAATTTAAAATATTTTTTTGGTAAATTTGGGGAAAGAATCACCGCGAATAATATTTAATTTATTAGTTTAAAAAATGTTTATTACACACTCATGCTGGCAACACATCTGGGACGACAGATTAATTTTTCGGCTAGAAAATTTTTCGTCAAAAATAAAACGAATTTTTGGTTTGGTTCACAGCTATGGCGCGAACGTTTCACTACATTTACGTCGGTAAACGACCAGGAATGAAGTCAGTTTTTCCTCAAATGTCTGCTTGATTGTCATTTCAAAATAAATGTACAAAATATGTAACTATTAAAAGTGCTTTTAGTTGGATTTCAGTTATTCTTTAATTTTTCAGGTATAATTTTTGAATAGTATCATACAATCACACAAACTATAAACAAAATTATGAATTACATTTTTCCACTTTAGTTGTGTTTTTGTAGCATCCACTCCGTTAAAAATTATCAAAATTTTTGTAAATAATGAAAAACGTATTAGTTCTTGCTTGCAATCATAAGGAGGGCGATGTTTTAACAACAAGGAAACAAACAGCAATAAAATTAAATTTTATTTAGAAATGAGTGAAAAATAACGAAAACAACAATAACAAACGAAACTTTTCATATGTTTTGTGATGCAATAATATGCATAAATAACAAACTTTAAACAAATGGTTTGTAAAACCAAAAACTGACAGAAAAATATTTGAGAGAAAAAAAAAGTAGCGGAAAAAGGAAATAAAAATTTGTTCACAACTTTAAACAGCAATTTGCCACAGCAACTGAAATGATAACTGCTACAACAACACATATTTCATACGCAAAATATTCTAAATGTAAAATGTATCGCATGTGTTTTTTATTTCGCTTTTGCATACACACAAACACACACGCACACGTACTCGCTTCATATACATATATGCAGAAATATGTTTTTTGTCTGTGCAATTGACTGCATTTGTTACTTTGAAAGCACACATTTCTGGTTTGTTTACCTTTTTTTTACAAACAGTTGAATAATGATGTTCAATGTTGTGACAGTTGTTCTCTTTTCGTATGTTTTCTACCATTCGTATTCGCATGGGAATACAAACGCCAGCAAGTAAAAATATTTACATGCATTCACAAGTACCTGGCAGTTCTGGTGATCGGGCATGAACGATGTTATGATTTTAGTAGTGATACTCGTATGTCAGCGAGAAATTATGCGTTAAACGTTAAACCGGGCAAATCCTACCAAAACAGCGGAAAGAAACATACTTTTTTAGAAGGAATGAAGTTTTCTAAAAAAAAATCCATTTAAGAAAATAACTTTGATAAAACTGAGCCTCTTAAGTTTTAATTATGATTGTGATTCTTAATAATTTGAAACTTTTTGCTTTTTCTCAGCTTCCTTCAAAAAATTTTACTAAATTAAAAAATCAAATCGTGTAATTTGGTGCCTTTCAGTCATTAGATCGCCTTTTATTATGTTAAAAAAACAATAAAGGAAAAAAAACAAAAATTTTCTTTAAAAAACTACTTTACAAATGGGATATGAAGAAAAATAATGAAACGGTAACACGGGTATTAAAAAACAATAACATGTTAACATCAGGTTGATACAGTTCTCGGATTCTTTTTCACAATAAAATTTGTGTAAATAGGAACTGTTATCACATTCAAGTAAGCCACCTAATAAGTGGTGACAAACACAATACAAATGAGCACTGATGATGAAGGTGTTGCGGCTTTCGAAAACAGCTGTTCTGCTCTGCTGTGTAAGTTGAATAAAACTGATGTTGACTTTCCTTTGTGCCTTGGAATATTTATCATGTCTTTCTGAGAATTAAAAACAAATTTCGAACAATTAGCCCATGAATCTTAATTCAAATCTCTAGTTTCTGGTCATGCTAAAATCAAGTAAGTCTGCCACCTTCGACAACTGCTTTCAGCATAATTGTTTCACTTAATTTCGAAATTTAAATGTCTGCTTTGATTTTTGGTTTTACATAAATATCTACTTATGTAATTGTTGTTTAGCTTTTTTTGTTATTTTTAGTCAAACTCTTGTTAATTTGAATATATTTTCTCTCCGTTTGAAACCCGCAAACCAATTTTGATGGAATCCAATACATCTTTGTAAGTGATATGCAGATGTAAAGTGTGCAGAATATATTTTTAGATATTGCGTCGTTGAAAAACTCACAATATAGTCGATGCAGCGCCCCTTCCCTGAAAATAGTTTCGTTTTAGGTCTGAGCTATTGAAACGAGAGTTTTCAACTGTCTGCACTCGAAAATATATGAAACATTTTTTTTTTTTTTAGGAGTAGGACCAGCACTCAGGGGATGTCCCCTATATATGCAATGCATTGCGCTGGAACTGAAAACGAGGGGATAGTATTGAGGGGACAGATTAGGAAAGATGAGAAGATAGACAGTTGTTTTTTTTTTTTTTTTTTTTTTGTAGCTATTTCAACCTTTTACTTCGCCGGCTAATTTTTGCTACAGGGCCGACGAAGGTGGGTGCTGTTACTCTGCTTTTAGTACATGATTGGGTCAGTCGCTGCCAGTAATTGTCCAGTGATCAGTACTATGCCTTCATCACTGAAAACAGGCTGGCAACAACTAACACAACCACGCACTAATGCTGATCAGAAGAATTCAACACAATATTTCATGACTCAGCTGGGGCTCGAACTCAGGACTCTCCGCTTCATAGTCTCGTGTTCTACTACTTCAGCCAACAGCCTCATAACAAATATTTGTACTCATCGACTCCTGGTAAGCAACGCTGCTATTTCCTTAAATAAATAATATTAAATATTTTTATTCAATTGCAATAAATAATTTACTAACAGCCGTGTTGATAATATTGTAAAACCAATTCCAAATTTTCAATGTTAAAAATGTTGTTTCTTAAGAAAACATTGGAATTTCCCAAACATGCAAAAATAATTACTTCAATAGAACCGATTAACGAATAGTGTGACTCGAATTGCGTGGATATATTTGCATTTAAGCATCTGTTTGTCAGCCAAATTTTTGTGCTCAAATATTACAAACAAAAATTTTTTAAATGTTCGCGTTGCCGCTTAATTTCACAAATAATTGCTAAAAAAAAAAAAAGATGTTGCATTAAATTGTTAAATTTTTGCAAAATTCCTGTTGAACCGCAAACATTTTTCTATTGATAGACATTCAAGGATTGTAAATATTGAATGAGAAGGCGTATCATCATATTTGGAATTCTTTTAAAGCGGATGTATTTTAAAAATTTGTTCATTCACCAGGATACTTATGTATGTGTTAGTTTGTCTGTTCATTCGATTTAATGTTTGTCTGTATACAGTTTTTCTTCTTCTTCTTTTTATAGAAAATGCATTTCAATTACTCTAAAGTAACTTTCTCCATTTACAAAACAACTACAAACGCTGCCTCACCCGCTCTCGCAATTTTCCTTTCAATCCAGTTTTCAAACCAGAACAGACAGAAAACAACGGAACAGAAAAAAATTCATCAAACTCAGCTGAAAAAATGTATCATTATTTTTCATTATACTTGTGACGTACAAGTTGGTTAGAAATTTAAAAAATAAAAACTGAAACAGATCAGCCACTGGATGTTTTTGAAAGTGTGTATGGATGTATGCAATAGCCTTGCTGTTGTCTTACCTGGCATCACCTTCAAATACACCATGTTTTGGCGAACAACGTAGATAGATGAGTAAGTCGAAGTAGAAATTGTAGCAGTTTGCAGTCCTGGATGTGTATTCTGCGAAAAGCTTCATCAGCAAAATAACAAGAAAATAGAAAATAAAAGTAAAGTTTCAATTACAAACTCGTATTTTTCTCCTTTCCGTATTTTTTCATTCAACTAAATCTAAAATGCTATATTTCTGTTTTTTTTTCTCTCCTGTTTTTATTATGCCGGCCCTAGTTACTATTCATAAGGAAATAACAAGAATTAGAAGATGAAAAATATTTTAAATTTACAAACATC
This sequence comes from Linnaemya tessellans, assembly GCA_951800035.1. Lineage (NCBI taxonomy): Eukaryota > Metazoa > Arthropoda > Insecta > Diptera > Tachinidae > Linnaemya > Linnaemya tessellans. Next base: position 1,850,726 of record OX637533.1, on the reverse strand, counting down.
AAAAGACAAAAAATTATTCGTAATAATATCAACTTTTTCTCCACTATTTTATTCTTTAAAAAAAAGAATTACTTTTATTCTTCATTTTATTTTATTTTTGCAAATTAATTATTAAAAGGAAAGGCTTTTATAAATAATATGATTGCAAGCAGTAAAATATCTAAAAATTGTTTCAGGCCTTGGACAATTATCTGTTAAGCTACAACTGTGATTTCGAAAATGAAAAGTGTGGAACAAATTTTATTTGAGGAAAATAGTACCATTTCAAATCAATTAGTTATGAACTAGTGGCAATACGATACGATTTTAATTTAACTACTTTTTTATGATCAACTTTTTTATGGCTTCCATGAGAAAAAGAAAACATAAAATGCTTTGATTTAAGCAAACAAATAAAAGCGAGAATGGCTAAATTAAATGACAAATCATTAAAGTTGACTATTTTTTCAATTCCACGGAGATTATTTTATAAAAAGTAGCAAACTTTTGTCAATACAAAATCCTAACGAAGTCTTTGTTTGAGTCTTCAATTACGAGTATAAAAATACAGAACTCTATACGTACGTACAGGCACATATTTAAGTGTGAGTGATTATTGTAACAATTTGTAGACCCGTAAAATAACAAGCGGAAATAACAGGCCAAACAGAGCCACCAAACAGCACAGTTGGCTAAAAGCCAAACCCCTTTAAAATACCTCCCCTCCCCCCCCCCTTCCATGTCCAACACAACAGACTTAATTCGTTTCCAAGCATGTGGAGTCAGTGCTTTAAAAACTAGAAGGAAAAAAGGTAAACTGAAATATTAGTGTGTCTTGGGGAATTACAACAATTGTTTGATAAATTTCCGTTGGCATCGACATCAACATCATCACAGTCACTCCAGAAGCAGTTATCGTCATCATATCAGAGGTAACAAACACACAGAACGAGACTCTACACATGTCATATACTAATTTAATACAATTCATAATGTCTGCTGCCTGCCTGCCTGCCTGCCTGACTTGATGTGACAGCAATAATTTAGCAAATAAATAAACGGAAATGAATTCAATCAGTGCTATAGCAGTCACAGTGTTGGCCTCTTACCAATTGAGCAAACATTAAAAAAGTAAATCTACAAAAAAGACATTAAATAAAGCTGTAGTGCAAGTAGTTAGAAAAGGAAAGAGAAGGAGCAAGCGAGAGAAAGACTGGCAATAAGAAACTCAGCCGCTAGAAAATATCCCGCCTCTTTGACGTATGAGCGATTTGATCCATAATTATATTAATCATACGCAACGTTGTAATTTTCCTTGTCTTCTGCCGCGTTAAGCACACACATGTACGGATGTGTGTATATACGGCATCCATATAATTTTTGACTACTCATATTACTTTCTATCCATTATTGTTACCGTGATAGCATCATAATTTAACGGCGGCAACTTTAACTATTTAAAACAAAATTATATTAATGATATACAGTCGAACTTCTATTAATTGAATCACCATTATCCCGAAAAAAACTTCAACTTACGGAGACTTCAACTTTGAGATTCACATTTAAAAACGTTCCAAATAGTAAGAAAAAAACAATTATTTCTAACAGCAATTCATTTTTATGTTTAACAGCAGCAATTTTTAATGGATTAAGATACTATATACTAAAATATTGAGTAATTTTTGACTGATTTTTTTTTTCACTTTTACTTTGAGCAAAAAGTGATTCTAATTTGTGCAGTGCTTTATAGTGGTCATCTCATGCTTTTTCATTTGTGTTTAAGAATGAATTTCAAATGATTCTTTTATAACTTGTTTGGATAGTTGCTTAATTGTTTCCTCAACGTCGTCCTCATCGCTATCTATTATTTCTCGAGACTGCGTTCCAGATTCGGCGGTACATTCTTCAATAATATCTTCATCAGAAGGAAACTCAGAAGTTATCAACTCACTATCAATGTCCAGAAACTCTTGAACAGTACAACTTTTGGATTCAATGCCATTTAAGTTTAACCAAACTTCATAATTATCATTTAAAACATATGCATTGTCATCAAAATCATTTAATAATGCTAAAGGAATGTCATCCTCTTCGTCCCACATTGAATGTTGACCAAATCCACATTTTGTAAAGCAGTTCGATATTGTCTGGCTAGTAACATCGATATCTTGATAAATGGTGAATGCATTCTAGCACATTAATATCGTGTTTACAATTTTTTTCAATACGAACTATAGCTTCTTTTAAAATTCTAGTTCTATAATGAACTTTCAAGCATCAATTAGCGATTTATAAATCAAATTTATTCACAATTAGCGACTAATTTGTAACTTTTGTAAGCAAAAGAGAGAAATTTTCTAAAAAAAATTCAAATTACGGAAGCTTTGTGCTCCTATTTTTCTTCAACTTATGGAGGAATTCATGTTATAGAAGTTCAAGTTATAGAAGTAAAGTCTAGTGGAATTTCTCTCCTAGATGCTGTTGCCACGGAATTTGCTTCAACTTATGGAAAATTCAAGTAATAGAAGTTCAAATTAGAGAAGTTCGACTGTAAAAACTTTCAATAAATTTGTGTATAGTCTCTACCATTTGATTGTACCAACTCACATTCTACTTCTCTCTGGCTAAATGACCCGTTCAAACAACACTTTTGTAGATATTTTTTTATGACTTTTAGAAACTTTTGCAAGTTTAAACTTAAGAAAAACACTCCAGATACTTAAGCAGAAAGAGGTGTAGTAAAATAAGGATCTCATTATCTTCAATTTTAAAATATTCATTACTTTTTCTTTTCTTTTTTTCTATATGTGCTAGACATTAATATATAATTCACCTACACATGAACAAAATTATACATAAAATATAACTTGTGTCGAAATACAAATGAAACGCAATTATTTCAAATGATGCAAAGATGACTTTTTAATAAATTAATACAACCTGATTAGATATGTATATTCAAAGCATTTTTCTGATAAAAAGTGATTTAAAGTGCTAATGTTTTTTGTAACAAGTAATAAACCATTTTCTATATAAAAAGCATCTTTTTAAGAAAGACTGCTATATTTATGAGTTTAAAGTTTCCGTTTTGTAATAGACAATTAAATTTTTAATAATTTCCTTTTTAATAAAAACAATTTTTTCGAAAAAAAACACTGTATTTCAAGCACATTTGGAGAAAACTAATTTTTAGTTATAGCAAGAAGTGTTTTATATATAACATTCTTCATAGTGTGTAAATGTATTTTGTTAATTGCTAGCGAACTTTTTTATAACAACTGCCTCTTTATAAAAAGCACATTTTTATAAAAACTCCATCTTGTATAACAAGAACATATTATTTACAAAAAAAACTGGTTTTTATCAAAAGAAACTTTTTTATAAAATTTATCTTTTCTAAGGTATCTTTCTGCAAAAATATCTTTTTTATAAATATGTAAATGGAAAATAGTTGTTTGTATTAAAAGAAATTTTTAATAAAAAAAAACATCGTTCAAAAAGGTTCATATGAAAAGACGATATCATATTGATATGAAGTGATTTTATTAAAAATAACAAATATTTTAACAATCTTCTGCTCAAATAGTCGTGTCTATTTACTTCTGTATCCATATGGATGTCAAAACGCTTTTTTTCCATCGCCCGTTTCCGTTTCTGTTCACATATTTCTTTTTCTACAAATAAACTAACCAAAAAACTAAACTTTTTGTACTAAACCTTTTACTTTAAGTTCAAAAAGCAATTTGGTTTGTGCCAGTGCTAAAAAGTGTACCCACTGCAGCCAGGAACAGATTATTCGTTGATACATTCCAAAAGTTTCCAATCTAAAACTCATAGACTAGTTTTGTTCCAAACTACATGAGAAAATTATGTGGACTACATCCACAGAGCACATTACTATCCCACTGTACCAATCAAGTTGGATTGTATTTTCGAAAACTGCTTTTATCGACATTATTTAACATCAACATATTAATCAATTGGCAATAAAAGAAAGAAATTAATTATTTGATTTTGTAAAAATGCATCCGCCCATTACTTTAAGCATTAATAAGCCTTGCTAAATGCAAAATGTAAAATGCAACGCCATATGTAGTTTAAAGCCAAAGTATATATATGGTTTCAATTGTTCTCTTTGTTTAAATTTATACGGGTACAGCTTTACCAACATGAATGTGTTGGCCTGCATTATCTATTATGGCAATAATGTGTCGGTCATAGTAAGACCCCTGCTTAACTTTAATGCCACGTGAGGAAATTTATTTCCACATTCCACACCCATCCATTTAAATATTTTCACAACCGCCTTTCGAATTTTCCATGAGGAATTATGGCTACAATTATACCCAATTTCCCTCGTAACTGTTGCCTCCACAAAATAAAACTTTGAATTTTCAATTTTAGCTTAATAAATTTTATTATATTTTCCTTCAATATGTATATATTTATATACTTGTATGTATGTTGTATAATATTAGCTTTCAACTTATAACATTAACACCATAGACGGCCGATAATCACGGCAAATGATTAAACGGCTCTAAAGAAACGAACGCTTCAAATAAGATTTGATCAAAACTCTTAAAATATATTTCAATGAAATGATTACTTTTATTTTATTGGTAGTTTAATATGTTTTATACTAATCACAGAATTTTATTAACTAATACATAAGCACAGATGAATACATGCAGGTGTGTATGTATGAGTAGGTGAGTGAGAGTCGATTGAATTAAACTTTTTTCAATATGCTTTGTTTAAATTAAATAGTTTATGACTATAATTATAGTATATGACCACATAACAATATATTTTAGGTTTTCCTTTTGAATGATTAATAATATAATTTATTTAGCTCAGCTTTTATATTCTTCAGTTTAATGTAAGTAACTCTTTTATTGTAAGTATGTATGTGTGTGTCTGTGGGTGTGTGTGTGTTTGTGTGTATATAACCCTTTATAATATTTTTTAGTTTATATTTTAGATTGTACATTGTGCAGATAAGTATATTTTAATGTAAATTCTTTATGTATAATCTTTAATAAAACATTTATCCAGTGCATTGTATAGAATATTTAAATTTGTAGATGATTTATTTAAATTTTTAAATTTTATATTCCAAAATTAATTATGATTTATGTTATTTAAAGTATTGATTACTGATTTGATTTCAGTGATTATAGCTGTTGTGTTGATCCTTTAAATTTAAAGAAACCTGATGATAGCCATTACATTCTCTGCTTTTTTTCAAATTCTGTACCATTTTTACATTATTTTTTAGGAAAAACTTAAATTTGAAAGCGCTGATCTGCTGATTTTATCATAACTTAAGAACGATTTATCAATTTGTCCACAACAACAAAAATGTTATTTTTTATGTTACTTTCAATATTTCTGATTTTGCGTTTATTGTGATCGTTCTCAAGTCTTAGAAACTTTAATAAAAAACGTGAGGAAACGAATATACGAGAAGTAGTTGTCTTCAAAAATTCTCTTTCTGCATAATTTTTTCATTTAATAACTATATAATTCATAATATACAAAAAATTGAATAAACCAAATGGCATAAACGGAAAATAAACATTTTAGTTTCAATATATTAATAAAAAGAAAATATTGCCGAATCCCAACTAAACGTTTACTGCCGCATTCATAAAAAATAATGTCCACTTGACCTTAAAGCATAATTTTTAATAAAAATTTATTATTTTTTATGAATACCGCATTAAGAATTTTAAAATTTTTACAAAGTTATAAATGGTTTGCATTTATCCAATAACATTTTATACACACTAACCTGGAACTAAAAAAGTCTTTCGAATATTATAGGAAGCCACCCTTTTAACTCATAAGAAAAAATTTCTATACGAAGCCGAAGCATTTTCGAACGATCTTTTTATAAATTAATTTATTCAAAACAATCGGACGAGACTTCAAGAGCATCTTTTTAATTTGCACAAGTTGGAGAATATTCACGTTCTCTTGCTTCTCATACACATAGAAGAATATTTTTATAGGAATATTTATATAGGATTTTAATTCCTTTCAATATTTCCAAGTCCAAAAGAAATATATCTTATATGATCATAGATATTGTTATTATCATGGTACCCAACTAGACAGCTTTCCAAGTGTGTAGTAGAGGAGAGTGCTGTACAGCAAAATTTGCATGGTCCTTCGAACAGTATTCTGGTAGATGGCATTCACTTGTACAGCATAGAACACATAATAGTCAAAACCTTGTGATGAAAATTGTCCGCCTCCTCAGACCTGCGGTGGGTCAAGGTGGGCACTATGTTTGAGTTTCAAATAACAAAGAATGAAACATACAATAAAAAAACAAAAACCACCTCCATGCGGCATTGAAAAGTCTCCTGTTTCACTCAGAGATTTCAATTAATTTTACACACAATTTATTGAAGTTATGGATTATTTTTCCTCTGAGCAAAGAACGCCAACAAAAGGAAAATAATAAATATATTTTTTATTTAATAGTTTTAAGAATAAATTGTTTTATTTTATACGTGAAATAAATGTCTTAGATTTTATTTTGCAATGCTCAATGCAACATAACAAAGTAGTCTAAATAAAAAACAAAAATATTAATTATAATGTATTTATAAGTAGGCAATTAAGTTTATAAAAAAATTAATTTAAATATAATACATTTTGTACAAAGTAATCTAATCAATCGATAGTTTGTTAAATACGTTTGCAGTTGTTTGCTCAATTCGCAGGCCTTTTTGCAGCGCCAGGAGTTGTACTTCAAAGCACTATTTCCAAAGAATTGCTAGAAAATATATATATTTTTTTTTCATTTTCCTTTCAAGTACAACTTACGGCGCACTGAGCAATTAAATTTTGAATTAAGGATTTAAGGAGTTTTATTGATTTGTAACTGTGAATATAGTGATGATTATTCTGAATATTTAGGTTTCGTAACGTGGTCGAACAATTTCGGAAGGAAATTGTGTTTCTTTTTTATCAGTTTTGCTTAAATCTCTTAAATACTTTTCAAACATCTTCTTCTTTTCTTCTGAAATAAAAATGAAGTTAATCGGCTCGATTTATTGCATACATCTTCATATTTGTATGTTTGTAAGTTTATTTGCCATTCGCTTATGTTTATGTAATAGCATGTAAGAAATGTTTGTATGTATGTGTAGGTAAGTAACATCAATTTAGCGATTATTTAAGTAACAAGTTTGCCAGCAGTCAACTTTCTTTTGCAAGTTTCTTTTCAATTCTCAGCAGACAGTCGAGGCGGTTCCCTCTTTTCTTTATTCTATAACATTTTGATTTCACCGTCATCGTGGTGGCAGTAACGCTTAACAGTTATTTTTTTAAGTGTCCGTGTCCAACACTTCACTTCTAGTCCCCCCCAAATTAGTATACTCTTACATTAGTTTGGGCTTTCCCGTAGATATTTAACGTGCTGCTGCTTAAAGTTGCACTTGGAATGATTGCGCCGGAGCCTTAGGTGGTGATATGAAGGGATTAGTACTGTGGAGCGGCGTTGTGGTGATTACTGCCGTAGGAGTTGCTGCACCAGCGATATTCGTCGGTAGGCCTGGCAACTCGGGCGACAGGGGTTTCGTTACGCCGGCCACCCATTCGGCGTCGAAAGGATCATTTGTTCCGGGTACTGAACTCATGGACTGGGTGCGACCAGCATGCACCAGTTGTGGAGTTCGTTTGATGACCGCCGGTGAGGTGCTTTTCACAATCTGACCCAACCATTGATCGGCCTTCGGCAGTGAGGCTTCTTTTAGAGTGATTTTTTCTGCACTGGCAGAAAGTGTTGGCGTATTACTGGGCGTCTGAGGAGGTGTATTTAGAATAGCCGGCGAGACGGTAGCAATACGCGGCGTGACTTGGGCCGTGGGTGTTACCACTCCATAGCTACTGATGCTTGTAGGTGAGGAGATTACTTTTTGGTACTGCTTGTCAGCAGCCACGATGTTCTGATTAATGCTCAAGTTATTGTTGAAATTGAGATCGTCGGTTGCACCATTGGGCGACGTTGCCAGCATGCCATCAGTTTGGGACAGCAGCGAAAGACCCTGGCTGAGCTCTTGACAAAGCTGACTAACGGTTTCGGCTGTGGCAACGCCACCGTTTTCCAGGTCTAGCGCCGCCTTAGCGGGCGATACTTCGGGTATGGGCGAAACACAACGATTTGGTGTGGCCAGTGCCAAAGCATTTCCCGACGCTGCGGTCATGAAGGCCTTTTGGCGCTCAGCATTGGACGGAAGATCATTAATGCGCAACGACATTTGACGCTTAAAAGGTGATTGACTGCCAATTGTGCTGAAGGCACGGAAGGAACCTTGACGCTCGAGCATGGAAGGCGTGGCATGAGGCCGTTCAATGGCAAATGGATTAAAAGGTTTCGGCTGGGGAGTAATGGCAGCCGACGGTGTATCAATGCCGCGCTCGTTGTTCGCCAAACGTTCAGTCATTGTCTGCTGGCGGAACGAGCCAGTGCGTGTGAATGTGTTGTTCTTGGTGTCGAAAGTCATTGTTACGCCGCATTCCTTGTCACGCCGCTGTTTCCGTTCCAAACACACCGCAAAGGCACAACCCACTGCATGAGAGAGACGCTCTCCAGAATCTTTGCAAGCCAAAAATCCATGGCACATCCAACGGCGCGTGGTACCGTCGCGGCAAATGTAACTGAAGCCACGTTCGTGATTGCGATCGGGAGCACAGAAGCTGACCTTTTCTATGGTCTGATCAACAATAAGGCCCTTGGTTTCATCATCTACCACACGCAAACCATCACCACTGACGTGTAGGAGACCGCGCACCGGACGACGACGAGAGTTCTGCAAAGAAATTAAATAACAATAATAATTAAATGCTCTCTAGTTTAGCTTGAACTTAAAGATCAAATTTCTAATAAATGAATGTCTAATTGAACAGACTTTTTTGTGCAAAAAAAAAAACAAAATGTGCCACACATACACAAAAAAAGTTATTTATTTCATTAAGAATCTTTTAAAAATTAATTTCAAATTTGCTGTCGAGCAGCCAGAACAAATTATCAGTGTGACATTTACAGACACAAGAAAGCAGAATAAAACGCCTAAAAATTATTCTCATAGTTAAATCAAAAGCAGAATATGTTATTTTCAATTGCTTCTAAAAGTCGTGACTAGAATTTGTATTTTAAATTAGTTTGCCCCACTGTATTGAAACAAATGTAGACCAAGATTAATTAATGCTACAAAAAACTAAACATATTTTTTTAGATTTATTTTGCTCTTAAGAACCAGAGACAACGCCTCCAATTTCACTTCAGTGACCTTTTTGCTTTCAATAAATAATTCATAATTTGGTGTTTAATTTGCATGGCGCAGCAACAAAATGAATGCATAAAATTATTGTCGGACAACTGTTTGCTATTTACACAGGCCGACGACAGCGTTATGAATTTATGTGATAAGCCGCTGAGGGAGATTGGCAGGCCTTTATGATTCATAGTTCTTGAAAGGATTGAGCACAAAAAAATGCAGATCAACTTACCCGTAAAACCTTGAGGGCTTCCTCGCAAACTTGCATACCGCGCGATTCGAATACCTCAACGCAGCCTAAATATTTAACCGAAAATGAGCAGGTAGCAGTACGCACAGCCTCTTCGTCAGCCTGCCATTGATGGGGTTTTGAAGATTCCGGTACGCGATCCTTTCTGCGCCTAAACGAATCACGAAAGGATCGCCGCAAACGATCCATTTTTTTGGGAGATTTTTTACTAAAACGAAATGATGCTGATTTCTAAAAAGAAATAAAAGAAATTAAAAAAGAGCGAATGAGGGATCAGTAGGGGAATTTGTTTGAAACTTATCAAAGAGCTGTTTAATTACATTTAAGAGAAACAAGTGCTGTCGTTTAGTTATTTGAATACACGAGTTTAAGTATAATAAAAATGTTTGTAACTTGCTTTTGAAAAAAACCTACCCCATTTTTAACATCGCCGAATTTTCCTCGTGTGAAGCCTCGTTCTAAAGGTTCATGCGTGTGTGACGATGTGTTTCCCATTGTGAACTAAATAGCTGTTGTTGCAGTTGTTGTTTCAACTCTTTTGTTTTGTTCTGGATATTCTTTAAATTATTCCTAGCCGTCTGTGTGTATGTATGTCTGTATGTATGTGTATTTGTTGTGTATCCTGGTGTTTGTATTTATGAAATTTTAAGGGTTTTTTTCCTGGTTACCTTTTGTGTGTGTGTTAAGTAGCATTAAAACACGTAACTCCTCAATTGATCATATGCAAGAAACGTCGTGAGAGAATTGTTCTAAGCAACCGTTACAATTTGAAATAAATTGGACTTGACAAAAATTGCAATCATCCGTTGAAACATATGGCCAACAGTGTACGAGTTCAGTTGCTCGTGGATTCAAATGTATTTGTATCTGGTGGATATGTTTGTTTTTATTAAACTATTTATTACTAACTAGCAGCTACTTAAAGTAATTTCATACTTTTTATTTATTTGCTTTTTTTAATTTTATTATTATTATTATTTAATATCACAATTTGCTTGTTATTTAATTGATTTATTGTTAAATTTGCATTGATTTCTTTTCGTCTGCTGTTTCAGTTCTGTGTCGTATTGTGTGTTGTGTGTAATTAATAATTTAGACAACAGTTTGATTGATTTCTATTGCCTGATTTGATAGTAATTCCATTAGAAAAATTCAACATTTCAGCAAGTATTTGTAGGGAGTCTTCGCTCAAATGGTAATTGACGAAACAAGCAAACACTCACTCAGTTGCACACACACACACATACATATTTACTCTTTCGGATGACGTAGTACAGTGTGAATTCTTTTGGAAGCGTAAAAAAGCACTTCAATACTCAAAACCTGTGAGCTGTAAAAATTTACAAAAAGATATTAAAACCAGTTTTGAACAACTACACAAATCTTGACTTTCTTTTTTGCACAAACGAATGTATTTAACTCAGCACGATTAGTAAGCACAATAATAATTAAACTATCGTATTAGAATAAACACCGTCTGATTCATGTTTATATTTATTACCTTCGAATGTTTACACAGATTCGCCGTGATTTCTAATAAATTATATTAAAAACGCATTTTTCTCATTTGATTTATCTATTTGTGTTCACAATTGACTCATTGCGGTCACGTTCGAAGCCTCAAAATTAATTACTGCGAAAAAAATTTATATGAGTAGGAGTGGTTAATGAATGGTCTGCCCGTGCTTTTTTTTTTTTTTTTTGCTTAACTCCGTTCATTACAATTTTTTTCTGTATCGCAAATTTGCTTGAAAACAAAAATCATTGGCCATTTTAGTTTTTAATAAGAAATGGCACAACCAATATTTTTAAATGATGCTTTATACCTTCTACTTTTTTAATCAATATTTCAAAAAACTATTTAGCATACGGTAACAATTTCAACCTTCTTAAGATTAATTAAAATCAAATCGCAATTTGATAAAATTGTAAGATTTCCCACTGGTTTGCAACACATAAACGCATGCAACAAATTTTTGCTTTAGAGTAACACAAGCAATTTAAAGGATCAAATCAAAATTAGTCCTGTACCTTCGATATAACGATTAACATTTAGAATACAAATAATGGCTCATAATCATAGTCATAAGCAAAGCATACTTTAAGAGTTTAAAGCCAGTGCCTCCAAGCAAAATAACCTTATGAAATATAATTTGTCTATGACTATGGGTACGGGTTTTTGTTTTCTATTTAACAGAAATACATTAAATACTACAAATTTTCGGAAATAAGTTTATTAATAATAAAAAATAAAAGAATCTATTGAAATCAAGGATTTTCCGTACTTTTTGTAATAGAAACAAAGGAAAGTCACCAAATCTTCAAAAAAAAATCATGCAATTGGCGGGTATACAGAACATAAAACTGAAAACGTATTCAGAAAATATTACCGCTTATTCTGTAACTATTTATCAACGTCGCCTCAAGGCAATATTAGCAGTTAACGATTTCTAACAGACTCTTGCTACATCCAACGACTTAGAGCAGTCACAGGCTGTCAGAAGTAGAAAACTGTTGTCCACAAGAAGCATGTGAGTGTCCTATTTATTTATATTGCCTTGGCGTTGCAAATAGTTACAGAATAGAGAGGATTATTTCCGGAAATCAAAGTCACCATGATGCAGGTGACTTTGATTTATTCAGTTTAATTACCAATCACGTTTAATTCAAATAATTTTTAACCCAGCGATCATATTTTTTTTTTTTTTGCACAAATCGCTTTTGCTAATGAACATTTTATATTGGAGGCCTGTTCAAACCCTATTTTTCACATTATCAATAGCAGAATATTCAGGCATCATTTAACCCCACATTGAATACTGACTAAAACCAGATATTGTAACATTAACGTTGAGTGTGGGGCTTGAATAAAATTTTGGTAAGACTCTAAAAATAATAAATAAATTTTGTTATTGCAAACTTGAATATGGCTTTTGTATCTTACGAGTAGATAAAAAATAAAATTTCCTTAGTTTTGTGTAATTTTCTAAAATAACAAACAGAAGGCAAGTTTTAGTTATTTTTTACGTTTAATACTGCATTGAGCATGTGATGGGAGACTTTAAACACGTCAGTCACTCCACTTACTTTTATTTAAACAATTTTTTATCTAAGTAAATTTCAAAAGTGACTGATAAATAAGTTAAACTATAATAAATATACAGAAGCAAGTATACATTCTTATAAATTATTTTTTATATAAATAAATATCAAGTAAATGAAACATCCCAGCGAAAAACAACATCCAAATAGTTTATTGAGATTCATAAAACTCGCATTATTTTCATACTAATTTAGCCGTGTCTGTGCCACAGGTTTACCTTTTGATGCACGAAGTGAAGACCAAAGACCAAAATTATTCTGATGTTGTGCTTAATTGCAGCAGACACATGTTTATGGAGACAAACATGGAACGCTCAATAGAAATCGAATAATAATTAAAGAAATAAAAAATTTTTTGAATTTACACACTTTCTTTCCACTTTGAAATGTGTAAAAGCTTATAATCCATTTCTAGTTTTTATTTTTTTGCTGGGATGTGGTCAAACCAACAGTAGACAAGAAAAGAAAATTCCAAGTAAAAAATCTTTGTTGACTTAATTTATAGTACGTGTTAGTAACTCACTCTGCAGCACTTTGATAATAACTTTTAAAATTTTGCTAAGTAACAATTGAAAATGGCACTTCTAACACATTTACGAATTTTGCTTTCACATTAAAAACATCTCCTATTGTTAAGGTCTGATATGAGTAGAACTGCGAGTGTATTCTACAACATTACCGTAAGCCTGTGGCGCTACACAAGCTAATGAAGCTTAAATCCGGAATTGTTGCGGAGTATTTCAATTATGGCAATTGATCCCTCCACTTCAAAGGCCATGTAATCATAATATTTTCCTTTCATATAAAATTGTAGAACTATAACCCGTCATCATCACTTGGGAAGCACGTGACTTGTTTCGTGACACGTGCACTTGTGTGCAGGGATTGCTCAAGGCCATTTCCCACTGTTATGCTTGACAATAACACTTGCCCCAGACTCACATAACAACACAAGATTGTTAATATTTTTCTGCATGATTTTCGTATATTGAACAGTTCGTAAGTGAGAAAGACTATAATTTTTTATGTTTCAACTTAAAAGTCGATAGCGATATCTTTGCTCACAACAATTTTAATTTCTCCGTCTTAATTGTTTTTCGTTTTTAATTTTATTTGAAACTTCAAATATTAGGAAAGAAATCACAAACTATGAAACATATTCATACATTTCATTTATATATTACGTAGCTAGAGAGCAAAACTATCGCCCTGTCAAATAAAATGTTAACGATACTATTATTTAGTTATTGCCTGATATCGCCAGCTGACACTCTTTTACATTTACAACAAAAATAAATTATAAAATTTATTATTTGTGGGACAAAACGATACCTTGCGGAACTGGCAGTTACTGCCTTACAAATATTATGCAAGAATTTTTACTGTAAATCACTTTAGCTTAAGCAAAATTAACTGCATATGAATATGAAATCAATTGAAAATTCCAAACCTATAACAATTACACTGAGAAATAATTGATCGATACACGAGTCTATGGTTTATCTTTCCAAAAATAAAATATATCCTGTACGAGTTTGTGAAGTTATCGTATTTAGAAGTGCCAGAAATTTAAAATCTCAATTCCATGTAGTCACTCCTATCAGGCATGGGAATTCCAACTTGGGGCTTAAAAAGTCTTAAAGAGAAATCATTTATTTCCCAATATTCTCGGTTGAAAATTCCCACTTAGGTGGAAAATTATATTATTAATGCAATGGAAGGAAAAACAAATTGGACTTATTTTTGATATCACCAGAATTTCCGAACAAAACTTTTTAAAATCCAATAATTGACTTATTTTCTATTGTAGATAATTGCTAATTATATTCACACTTGCTAATTGAAGTAAAAGGTTGTGTTGAATTAAATTACTGAGTAGAAAAAATAAAAAAAATGCAAAATTGCTTAAACAAATAATGAATAAAGAGGAACTGTCCATTTACATTTTCATTTATTAATACGAAATTAACATCTTAGCATTCATAATTTAAGAAATATTAATTTGTTAAGTTCTTATTTCAAGCCAATCCTTATGCCACTAACACTATTTATAGCCTTTTACACAAAAATCTTAACTAGTTCTGCCAAAGTTTGGCACATTTTCTAGCAGCAACCACAGTGTTGCAAATGGAAAGGGAAAAGTATTTAAAAACCCAAAACGAGATAATCTGTTGTTTAAGACACACATTCTCTTAACCTGACAAACACACACAGAAACACCGAAACATTCACCTTTATAATCAAAACAATATGAAACCTGTTTCCTTAATTTTTTTTTCAACACGTGCATGTCAATGTATCTATCGTTGGACTCATGTAGAAAGGACTTAACTCACATTTATGCCGAAATTTCACTTTTCAGTGATTACAATGCATTTCTTACAATTGATATTAAAAACAAGGGGTTTTCCATATTCTTATTTCCTGCTGTACGGGTGCAATTATATCAGTTAGGGCCTTTCCACATCAGACCAGCGATATGTATTTGTTTGTGGATTGCATTTTAAGTTTGCGTGAATGCAAGGAACATTCATTTTATGTATAGAAATTTTATGGAATGTTGCACTAAAAAAGGGCGTGGGTTTTGTCACATACATGCACAAATACACACACACACATAGCATAGAAAACAAATAAACTAATCTTTCCGAAACTTTTTTAGCAATTTTCTACTGACAAGATATTTTCCACAAGAGTCTTATCGCAAAGTGTCCACAGTTTGATAAAAAAACCTGTCCAAATTGAATTTTCAATTAATAAATATTCAAAAGTTTTCAATCAAAATATTTGCTATTACGAGCACTTTCAACAGCACACACTGACGTTCGCATAAGAGCCACACAAAACACAAATAAACACACTTTAAATTTATGAAATCTGACTACGAACTTTAATTTGATACCTGCAAGCGCGTACTCCTCGTGTTGGTTTAATTTTGATTTAAGGTTTGGCTACACTTTACGGACTTTTAACGCAATTCGTTAAGGGTCATTCAACTGGGCGAACGTCTTATTGCCACCAAAACAAACGAAAATATTTAGTGGGCCCTTAAACGACTTTTTTAAATAAATTGTTTTCAATAATGAAAACGGCTGAAAGTTCTCTTTCCATTTTAAGAATAAATGTTTTCATGAGTCTTTAATTATTTTGCACTATTTTTGAGAGCTCTTTTTTATTTTCTCACACCAGAATTTTTTATTTTTATTTATTTATTATTATTTTTTTCTTCTAGATTTATTTGTTCATCAAGAATTATAGAAACATAGCAAATTGGTAATTTTAAGCACGAATGTGTAGAGATAATTTATCATTGGTTTGTTAATGACTGGCTACAATACGAGTGCAGAACGAACGAAATCACACTTTAATTAACCCTCATAATTTGTTGTGGCTACAATCAAATTGAAAACTCACGCCTATTGTAACAAAAGTTTTTTTTTTCATTGATCACACAAATGCCAACCACCCAAATGACAAACGAAAATTGTACCGAAATGCTGTTCACAAACAACGTAGAGTTGTGAAATTAAAAAATAAATATATTTTCTGCTTCACTACCAAGTGTTTTACTGGCCCTTCTGCCCACTGTTAATTATATTGAACAAAATCGGGTTAATATTTTGATGAATTTCTAAAAATAAAAAATTTAAAACTTTGCCACAAACTGGAATGCTAATTTAGGTTAAACCTGCTTTCGCGAAGGAATTCCTTGAGAACCCATCTGAAAGTAATTCCCTTTTATTTAAGAAACCCTTTTGCTTGACCATTTCAGATGTGCTTCCTCCAAGCAAAAGCGAAGGAAATCGAAAAGTCTATTTAAAGTTGGATCGACCAGTTTCCATACATCGATTTTACGAAGGCCTACAGTAGCATCCGAAAACGATATTTTCTGTCTTTCTGTTATTCCCTGGTGATCCAGCTCCTGCCAATTTCCACTCTTCAGACACAAAAATGTGTGGACGAACACTTTTTTTAACTTTTCGAAATATATTTTCCGCCTCAAGTTGTTAAAAACTGTGAAGTGCTTTAAATCCATTCATGTCCCCTATAGAATTGGACAATGAGAAAAAGCAAGCAATAAAATCAATTAGTTCCAAGTTTTTAAGGCTAAAAGTTGTAAAAACTTTTTAAGGCCACACAAGAACGTATTTGACAAACTTTATCTTAAATAAACATTTATGGAAATTCAGGATTTAAAAAAAACCACTTAATTTCTATAAAGGGATTAGAAAATTCTCACGTTCCTTCGGAAGCCTTAATATTTTTTATCTCAAAACTCCCCCTGCATTTTGAACAAACAAAAAAAAAAGAATATAGTTCACATTCAAACAAAACAACCACTATTAAAAAAATATGCTCGTAAGTGAAGCAAGAAAAAAAATTGAAAAACGCTTATGAAGGATAATGAATAATTTCAAGCACAACTAAATACTGGCATAGCAGCCAAGCACACAAACGCACACACACACACACACACACACAGATGTGGCAAAGCGACAAAAATGTATTCACACACCTCAAAAGTAAAAAGTTCTCGGCAGTAGTGGACGAAAGTTTTACAGGAGTTTTGTTTTTCGTTCTGCTGTTTGTATGTATGAGTATGCAGTTGAGGTTGTTAAGGAATTTTTTTTTTTTAAGTATTAAATGTTTGAATTTAGCAACTACAACAAATAGGAAGCCACGAAAAAAGTGTGGGAATGAAACAACAACCTGACACATCCTGTAATTTTTAATAAGTTATTCCGCAGTGAGAATAAATTATTATTTAAGTACTCACAGCAAGTAGAGTGTGAAATAATATAATTAAAGTAATTTAGATTTGTTTTTTAATAAATAATATTGTTTTGGTAATTAGCAAACTAAGTTTTATTCAATGCCGCATATATTCTCTAAATAGCTAATGAATACTGCTTTCCAAGTCGCCAAATAAGGGTTAGATTTTACTGCTTTACATTTCATCGCAAAATAAATCTACTTGTTGTTTGTATTTTTTAAATCTTTGCACAGCATTCCTCAACATAAAAGCAGTTCACAGCCAGTTCGTTAATTTATTTTATATTCTCTCACTTAAATATTTCACACGCTTTTATCACGGCGTTTATATAAAAGGAGAGCACCCTTGGATTTGCCTTACTCTGTTGCACCCAAATCTCCTTTGTTGTTTCCATTGTACTCGAATTGTTGTTACTACGAGTCCGTTGTTCTCTTCTACGCGTAGTAGTCCTTTCTTTCCGCATCATAGACCAGGGTGCATTTGTTATGTCCTTGCTTGCATTTCTTTTCTTTATTTCTTTGCTGCCTGCCAAAGGTGGTTGGTAATTTCGATTGATTGTGCATAATTTTGATTATGGGGTTTCTTGTCAGTACTTAAGGAATTTTTAATTATTAGATTTATTTGGGAAATCTTCGTAAAGGTGAGAGTCGCACTTTATATTCGCATTTTGTGAGAATTTTGCAAATTATGAAAATAGGACATCATTGAAAACAATTAATGGCAGCTGAAACAATTATTGCAAACATATTCAGTGACTTCCAGAAAATTATTGCGAAATGGAAAATCTTGTTTCTAATTGAAAGAAAAATTTTTTAATGACTTCTTTAGTAGCATCAGTTTTTCTTGCAATAGTTTTTGAGTAAATGTGTGCAGTTTGAACGGCATTTTCAATACTTAGAGTTAAGATGAGGGAATAGGAACTAAACCAGAAACTATGAAATAATAGGAACTGGACAAAATTACCATTCCAAAGGCCATGATCCACTGTCAAACACAATCACAGGATCTGCCAAATATGACATTTCATTAATTGTTTTTTACATGCATGACCCGTAAGATTTGGAAACTTTTATAAAATTCTTTATAAAATTATAGTTTCCATGCAATCAGACTAATATTTATCGTCAGCCAGGTGAGATTTTTGTTAATGATTTTTCTTTATTCGTTAACTTTTTATATTCATTTCAATTTATTTTTTTATTAAACAACAAAAGCAAAATATTTTCGTTTTTAATAAATGATTGCATGTGTAAACACAAAACGAAAGAAAGAAAAAACAAACAGATGTTTTTGCGTTATTTTTGTATCAGAGAGAGACACCCCCAACGCCATTTTAAAGCGATTGTTAAAGGCACTCAGAATTCTGTAAACTTTTCCTCTAAATGAATAGCCAAACAGCGCTACTTTCGAAAGCAACTACATTATCATCATCAGTACTCGTGTGCGGCCTTAAATCACATTTTTATATCTATTTTTTATAACTTTTCATATAATAAATGGTGAATAGGAAATATGCCAGAGAATTGCTTTCCCGTTTCCTGTAGAATGCTCGAAAGCGCTTCAGAAATTTTCAGAATTGCGGCATAGATTTTTTAAGTGTTTGTCTTAAGGCCATTTTTGATTATATTTCTACAATAGGAACTCTCATTAAATTTACATCACATACGGCACGCCCGTTTCAAATATATATTCCTCTTTTTAACTATTTCCGATTAATCGATTTCTATAAAATAGCCTACACACTTTTTTATTTTTCAACTTTCTCTTAAAATTGAAACGTTTTTATTTACACCGATGCATAAGTGGTTGCATCGTTTTTTTTTTCTTTTCATTAAAAGGGAACATTTATGATGACATTTTGATAGATTTTGGATCATACAAATCCTTGTACTCTAATAATTTTTTTACAATTTTTGCTTTTATATTTTATAGTAGCGACGAAGCAAGGTTTTGCCTCAAACTGGATGCGAGACCAAAATCTCAGTCATCATTCGATTGGTACTCAATACGCTAACTATTTCTTCTAACTCTGAGACTCTATTAGTTTGTAAAACTATAGGAAATACAAAAAAAAACGCCAATAATCAAATACACGTTAATTTTTTATCAGTGTATCCCTAAATCGAAATCTACAAAATACTCGCTTGGTATTGTCATAATTGTTACAAGGGACATCTGCTATTTTATTGAATACAACACAAATTTTGTTTTTGTATTTTTTTTTTGTTCCTTAAACTCAAGCATATGCATTTAGAACACGTACCATAGAAATAGTTTTCTTTAACCTCTATCTCCTTGTATTTGTCTCTTCTCTTTTGCCTATAAAACTGCATTCTGTTCATATCCTGTCATTTCAGGTAGGTTTTAGTTGTTGTTTTTAGCTCTGCATAACCATGCACATGGTACTACTTTAAGGAAATAAGTACTTTAAAGAGAGAGAGAGAGAGAGACAGATGAACAGTTAAAGGAAATACTGCTTCACAAAACCGTAGTAGTGTGTCAATAATAAAAACAAAGGCATTTTTTAATTAAATACAGGAATTACATATATATTTTTGCCTCTTTAGTTTTCTTTTTAAATTTCTTACTTTATGCCAAGGGAAACATCTGTCACTTGAGCAAGACAAAGAAATAGAGGCGTAGAAAACAAAACATGTAACATGACCAGAAAGCACATGCCGCAAATCAAATTGAAATTTGCAGTTATTCTTTACAAAATCAAAACAGAAATCAGCTGTAGGAATAATATTGATTTATTTTGATCAATTGCTCCTGCTTTTACATTCAATTAGGCAAAAGTTTTAAATGTTTGCAAGCATCTTGTTAATTTGAAGCACACAACTTGTTTGCCTCGTAGGTACATATTATATGGCCATAAAAGGAATTTTATATTTATTTATGTTGTTTTCATACTTTGACAAATTCTTGGAAGATTAACCATATTTTGTCTTGGACTGTCCCAGAGGTGTGTGTGATAATCGTTAAGAAAATTATGTATGCATACCGCAAAAAAAGTCGTTAAATGGCAACAGGTTATTTCTAGCTTCAAGACAACCAACAAATCGATAATTAATAATGAAAATGGAAAAAATCAAAGAATGTTGAAGTTAAGAAATAAAAAAAAAAACTAACGTTTAATGTATGAATATTAAAAATAAGCACTTAGGCAACAAGAACGGTGGGACAAAAGCTGCCAAAAGTATGTAAAATACTTGCGTGATAAAAAAATCAATTCACTGCAATATTTTAAGGTTGTGCAGAGACTTCGGTTTCTCGCACAGAATTTATTTATTGTTTTTAGATAAAAGAATTTTGTATGGAGTTTCATCTCAATATTACGGCAATGATTTCTCAAACGAAAGGTATGAAAAATTATGACCTGAAGTCAATAATTTCGAGTAATTTAAATCTATACTTTTCGCAGATTGTTACAGGAACAAGCACTTTTCATATTTCTAAAGGAATTTTAAAGCTCTTAATAAACAGCGAATCTATTATCGTATTCAAAATAATAGTGCTAAAGTTCTAAATAAATTATAGAAGTAGAAAAAATATTGAAGTCAGTCGCTTGTTTTAAAAAATGCAATTTAAAATTAATTTCATAATAGATTTTTTTTAAATAAAAAATATCAACGCAAGATATTTTCTCTATTCTTATCACTTAATAATTTGTTTATCTTTAATCAAAACAATATTATCGCTTAAACAGTTTCATATGCAACATGACTTGAGATGAGTAGCTGGCATTTTTGCAACCAAAGAATCGCTTGTCTGATGGTGATGATTTCTGACAGCGAGACATTATTACTCAATCTTATCTTTAGTGAATAATTAAAGTTAATCACTCATTTTGTAGAGGAACAGATAAAAAGTAAGGCCGGCCAAGATTAACTTTTAAAAATTCACACTTTTTCCAATTAGATTTATGGTTTTGGAACATTAGCTGCGATAAAATCACAGTTAGACAAGAATTAGGAAACTGCTTATAGTCCGCTCAACAATTTAAAGATCGTAAATTTAGTAGAGAAAGTTAGAAAAAAAAATAAAAGCTTTTGTGACGCCAGTCTTAAACAGAACTTCTTTTAATTTATAAAATAGTTGAAGGGTTTGTTATTGAGTGCCATATAAATTTGTTCAATTCATAAGATTCTATATAAGCCACCACTTTGTTGGTTTATTAAAGATAATTGCTTTTAATTTACGGATTAAATATTTCACTGAAGCATGTCTGCAAACAAACATCACGCTCCAGTTGTCATTTTTTACTTTATTAAAAGAAAAGCTTTTTTTATCATAAATTCACAGTTGAAAAAACTATTAACTTTATAAAAATGACATTCACCTTAAACATTTATTGCAAAACAAAATCTCTACACACCCGTTGCAAACTTTATGAAATATTGCAAAATAAAAAAGGGGTTTTTTGCAAAACTATTTTTATAATTTCTTTATTGAACAGATTAAACTGCTTTTTGTTTAAATGCTTCCTAAGGAGCCCCATTTTTAAGACCATTACAAAAAATACAGTGTACTTTGTTAAAACATTTTTCTAATTTTTATATATTCTTTTTAAGTTCTATGAGTTTCTTCTTGAAATTTGATGCTCGCACAATTTTCCATTTGCTGTTATTAAGGAGAGGCAAATTGGACTGGATTTAAAAAAAAATGTTTATGCACATTTTTAGCCTCCACATTTTCCATGAGAAAATAAATATTTGCCAACTAAAAAATTTCATGAATTAAATCGCAGTAGAAGTTTTTTGAATTAAAAAAATTTTTAAAGTAAAAATGAAAATATCACAATGAAAAAATGATCAAAACGAGAGTGTTTGAAACAAATTCTTTAAAATGCATTTTCAAAAAAATTGTTCAAGAGAACTTTTATTTGCTGAATTAGAAAGTGTTCTAATTCAGCAAATAACTTTTACCTTAATTTTATTTTGTCGTATCCTTTTTACTTTCATTTCCAGCATCGAATAAAAAAAGCATATTTATCCTATAAAATATTAGCTACTATTCACCAGAAAGTATTTATTTCAATTATTTTCAAGCACGTTTCTCTACCATTTCTGCTGGCAAAATTACAACCGCAAATTGTAATATTTTGCTTGAAAGTATAATTTTCCAAAAAATAAAAAAAGTGCTTGAAATATGAAATATAAACAAGGCTGTTGAAGTTTACTTGCCATCTTACTTAATAAATTTCCACCAAAATTATGGTTGCTGCCACACTATTGTTTTTGTTTATGCTTTTGTTTTAGTTAATTTATTTTGCTTTTGACCAGCATTTATTTTTATTTCTTCGAGTGGGAAAAAATGGGATTGTGGCACTCCATGAAAGTGCCTCATAACGACATTTTTTATTTAAAACCAAAACAACTACAATTCTATTTTGTCGAAAAGAAAATATTATTGCGAAAGCTGATTTATGGTGGAATGAAGAGATTAATAAGCAAAAAATGCTCATTTGATCTAACAATCAACGAAAGGACATTTTCATCTACAGCGAATTTAGTGAAAGCTAAGAATAAAATATTAAAGACATGATGCTTGAGCCATCTTTTTTTAACTTGAAATCGAATAGAAAAGGCTAGTTTTTATATAAGAGCACCCAATTGCTAGTTACATCAATTTACAACAGCCAAGATCATGATATGGCTGATCTAGCAGCGCTCGTATATTTTAATACCACTTGCACTTGTATTTGAAACTGGAACTAATATCTGCCTGATGATATTTGACTATGTGGCATTGAGCTGGACTTGAACGAAGGCGATTGTAAAACAGAAAACTAAACAAGAAACTGACTTAACTCGTAAATGACTTTCAAAGACAACAAACTGCACCAGAATGGTAAATGGCAAATGTGCACATACTACGTTAAACAATCTAAGAAGACATAAAGAACGTTTAAATAGAAAACAGAAAAAACAGGCTCCAACTTCACTGGCGTCATCTGAAGAAGAACAAAAACTTCTAGCTGCACTACAGATGAAGCATTTAGAAGCAATCTGCTATACAAAGAATGATCTAATACATAAAAAAAAACCAGAAGAATTTCGTTGTTATCTGCTTTTTTTAGTTAAGGGCTTAACTGCAAGTTTAAGTTTAAAATTTATGTCGAATTTAAAGCTAAAGAGAAGCAGACACAGAAGTTTGTTTTAAGTATTTTCGTTCTTCTGACAATAAAAAGCTGTTTAAATGGAAGAACAGGTTTTTTTACAGAGATGGAAGAGCGTAAAGTGTTGCTTTAAACGGGAAATGCTAAAAACTTTTTTACATAAAAAGAATTATTATATCAGATATAGGAAAGATCATAGTCAAATATGTTTTATTTAAAAAAAAAAACTTAAAAAAATAAACTTTTAAAAAAGTACCTTGGAAAAAAGTATCTTCTAAAAAGTTGCTTTTGGAAAAGTATCTGTCAAATAAGTTCCTCTCAAAACACGCACCTTTGGGAACGCGATCTTTCATAAAACTATTTTTTTATTTAATAAAAATACTTTTTAAGAATTAAAAGTTGCTGTAAGAAATTTACATTTTGCAATTAACCTAAAGTACTTTCTTTTTATGAATCGATCTCTAAGAAGAGACTTTCTTAAACTTGTAAAATACTCTTTATAACTAAACTTTATAAAAAGTACTTCCTAAGTAACAGCTTAACAAAAATAATTTTCAACATGAATATTTTTTATTTTATTTTTACCTAAGATCAAAACATAGATTAAAAATGTTTTTGTACAAGGTGGGTCAAAAGAAGTCATCCGATGTTGTTTGGCTCTCATTTTTTTCCACATGTCCTCCAGTCCTAATTCGTTCAATTGCGACCGAAAAAACTCGGTTAACATGGTCCTATAGCGCGCACCGCCTACTTTTGTCGTTTGACCAGCGGCGTCCTCGAAAAAAAACTCCTCCAGCGTGAACAGCGCACCATGCAGTCACTTTGAGCGGATGTAATGGCTCCTCGTGTATCACCCGTGGATTTTCGGTGCCCCAGAAGCGATAGTTTTTCTTGTTCACGTACCCGCTGAGGTGGAAATGAGCATCATCGCTCATTATGATTTTGGTCGAAAAATCGTCCACTTCGTCCTAGACACGATTATTCCTCGTTCTTGGGGAGTGTATTACTCCATGGCTTCTTCACTTGTATTTTACATCTGTCTAGTTCACAAATGTCGAAACAGGGGGGTTACTCTGTAAAGCGATGCGAAAGGAATTGCTTTCGCATTTCAATGTAAATAGCATACAAATGCGTTCAGTTTTTCATTCGCATCGCATTACAGAGTAACCCACCAGATTTGACATTGGCCGCCATTTGCAAACATAAGAGCATCTTCCAATAGGGTGATTTCTTTTGGCCTACCTTGTAGAAAGAGCCCTCTGTCAAATAGATGCATAACAACTTTAAATTGATTCTTGTGAAGTCTTCAAACGAACAGGATAGTGCATTGACCGCGTCAGTTACATAATCGGGCATGTTCTTAAAATCACATGGCTTCAAATCATATGTGATTTTAAAATCAATAATTGCCATGTAGATATTTTTTCACTCTTGCTTTTAATTTTTCTATTATATAGAGTGTCAAATATCATTCCCTAGAGAAAATTATGGCATATGATTTAAACAAGACAAGACTTGATTTTAAAATCATGCCCGAATGAATCTGTTTTATGCGCGGAGTGTTTCAAAAGCTTTTTGATTAACTATCCACATATAAGAGAACTTTAGCCTTAAAAACGGTTTGCTACTTCATTTTGTCAGGAGAATTTATTTAAGGTCATGTGTTCTTGTTTAGATGATTAATTTAGATGATTAATTTTTGAATTTATATTTGTTTATTGAAATTCACACGACAAATAAAAAATTATTATTTGCTCACTCCTTGTAACAACAAATCTGAATTTATTTTCAGTTTAAATTCAATTCGTCTAGCAAAGTCAGCCAGACTGGCCATCTCTGACTCAGAAGGTTGAATTGTATAAATTAAAAACTTGCTGCAGCATGCAGCTGTATTTGTTAGTTCTGGTCCAATAGAGTTGCTTTGGAATAAATAAAAAATGTGTTATTTATTCTTCTTTGTTTGATTCTTACACACGATTTTGTATTTAATAGAAATAAAATTTAAATCTGAAAAGGTGACCAGGAATGTTTGCAGCCCCTCGCCTGATGCACTTTAAAGCTAAAACTTTAAATTACGAAATCAGGCAAATCCTCTTGTTTGATTATTTGCCCTCTCTTGACTTTCTCAACTCGAAATTTTGTGTAGTGGAGATAAATCTCAGCCAATATTTGGCTCAAGCTTAATAATGGTTATGACTAATGCGACTGTGGAGAAGAGCGAAACCCGTACAATGTATGTTTTCAATAAATTCGTAATTATGCACTGAGTGTAGCAAACAGATACAACAAATAAAACAAACAAACGAATAGCCAGTTAGACTGTTTTACTAACAATAAAACATGGCATGTTTAAAAAAACGAGCGTTAATGTATAAGTGCTGGCTTATGTACATATTTGGATGTGTGCGA
The DNA here is from genome assembly GCA_951800035.1 of Linnaemya tessellans. Classification (NCBI taxonomy): domain Eukaryota; kingdom Metazoa; phylum Arthropoda; class Insecta; order Diptera; family Tachinidae; genus Linnaemya; species Linnaemya tessellans. Next base: position 1,824,792 of record OX637533.1, on the reverse strand, counting down.
CTGTGTGCAAGTATGTGTGGCTGTGTGTGCGTTTTAAAGCCATCTGTGTTAATGAGAACTTTGACTTGAAATTGCAAGGTTTCAATAGCCAGTTTAATTTTTATTTTTGTTATATACTTTTTTCGCATATTGTTTATTGGAAGATACTATCTGTCTTTTTTTCTTTCTTTCTTTCTCTTTTGATCTGCTGTAATTATTTGTTATACAACAAAAACATAAGCTAATATTAGCAGATAAAGAATGTATGAAGAACGTTAGAACGTTTTTACAGAGAATGCAGATAGTTCTGAACAGTTTGACTTGCTTTTTTTGGCCTTATGGAATATAATTAAGCCCAATGCATGCATACATGATTAATGGTTTCTAACTCTGTGGTTTTAAATGCCTCAAATCTGTTGAATAAAAGAACGATGACTCAGACTTACATATAAACTGTGTGACCTAAAATTGTTTCAATCAATGGGTTTCTCGTATTCACTTGATATGCCAACTTTTAAGCAACAGTGCTTTAGCGACAGCTTTCATTTCCCTTTTTCAAAAAGAAAAATGGAGTTGAGAAATAACACCAAAGAACTATCAAATGAAGATAAAAAGCTTTGACTTCTTTTTGTAGGAGAAGAGAAAAATTAAAGAGACTCGGCAGTTACACGAGCATTAAGGCAATTTTTTTTTTATAAAAAGTTATTGGGTAAAGGAAAAGCTTAGCTAATTAAGTGGAAAATCATTTAAGTTTACTCGACCTCTTATGTCTCAGATGTTTATAAAATTTTTCAAATTCTCAGCAAACAACTTCGTAGATCAGGAAAAATAATTAATTACTAACTGAACGTCTAATAATTTCACTAACGTAGTCTCCATGTTTAATCGGGAAATACCGCATATTTAGCAGAAAATTTACCCAAATTTTATATAGTTTTAGAAAAAAAATCTGATATATACCAGAAAAAGGGAAGGAGATGCGGACAATAGTTATTAATACGAGCAGCTTCTACATGCTAAACTGTCTTCTACTGCTTGATTCATTCGATAGAATAATTCTAGTTAACGAAGACCGAATATCCACTGACCCGGCTGATAAAGCAAGAATTACTTCCAAATTTGGGGAAAGCAAAGAGTCACCATCCATCCTGCCTTCACAACCCATTAGACATAAAAATATTTTAGTAGTGATGAAAATTTCGCTCGCACTACAATCGGTTCATTCTTTTCAAAACCTTCCTGATGGTAAACTTCCATTAGTTGATCTACTGCAGTGCACGCAGAACCAGCCTGATGATCATGAACCAAATACCAGTCAAATAAGTTAATACCAAGTACAGCATTTTATGTCGAATGCCTTATTTTGGACGATATACCATGATCAGGTGCCTATTTCTGAAAACTAGAAGTTAAAAGTCTACAAGTAAAATACCCCCAAAACAACAATAAATATTGTAAGAGTGTTGTTGCTTTATAGGAATGTGTATTTGTAGACTTGCAACTTGTAATTTTCAGAAACGGTCTCTGGAAGGGGTTCGAAATATGTGATTTTTTTCTGTTGATAGCAGGGCACTTTGCCAGCCCTGCACTCGGGATTGAACTATTATCTTACCATGAGGAAGGAAAGGTTTGTAAAGCATTTTCCCTTTGGTTTTATCTAGTTGCTCAGGTACTGCAAGACCTTGTGAATTTATCAGACTGCTGCTTGAACGAGCAATTTCTAAGTAAAAGCCACGGTATAGTTTGGCAGAAAAGTAACTTCCAGAAGTGGTATGTGATTCTTTACGGGAATGACAGGGAGAACTTAAGTGGAAGCGAGGTAAGCCAGTTACAGAGATTTTTTCCTCTCGCTCCATGCCATGAAATCTCTTTAACCCTTAACCAACACTTACCTCAAACAAGTAAAATGTAAAAATTCCTATGAATTCAAAACTTGTTTTAATTTTTTTTTATATAAATAAGACATAAATAAAAGAATGAAAAAAAACCGAGTGCTGTATTATATCAAGACAACTTTGAACACTCGCTTAACTTTTTTAGCTTTTTTGTTTTATATCGCACAAATGAAATATATTTATCTGAGAGTACGAGTATTTTCGACAGATAAAATGAAAAATCGAATAAATCGATGAAAAAACGCGTATAAATTGTTGTCTTCCACTCCATTATGGGCTTTAGTTTTATTGTGAATTTACGTTTTGTTAAACACATTCGTTTGAACAATTTACTTTTATTTGTTTTGTTTTATTTTATTTTTGTTATTATTGTTGCAGTTGTATTTTAATTTACCATTTAAATCCAAAATTTTATGTTGTTGGTTCACTTATTCAATGGTTGCTAAGTTAATTTAATTTGTCTAATAAACCGTGATTATTAGAAAATTAATTATGTTGTTGTAAATGATTATTGTTGTTATTATTGCTGTAGTTGCGATTTGTTGTGGGTATATTTTTATTATTTTGTTATTCGTTTGTTATTAAGTCAACAGTCTGTTTTGATTTGGTTCTGCCTCTATAATCCGCCAGTTCCAGCGAGACTTTTGTAATAGGTACGAGTTTCTTTTATTGTTCATCTATTAAATTCAGTTTCAGTTTCTATTTTTGCACTTCAAAACACTTGGGAACCAGTTCTTTTGTAAAACCAACTATTCTCTTCATATGTAGGTACAATTATATATAGATATTAATTTTAAAAAAGTCGTAAAGTAACCGCGTTTATAAAAACTTGTAATTCTAATCTAACCCGCGATTGCGAAAAACGTAACACCTAAATCTGATCATTAAACTGTTGAAATGTATAAGTATGTATGTATGTACAAATGTCTGCATATATAATCCCTAAGAATACACGGCGGTATGTCAAGCGATAGCGAGTTGGAACCCTCTCGTTTAATACGTGCCCAAGTTCTTTACGTTTCAGCGGTTGAAATAACTCTACTGTACTGTCGTTGGCAAAAGTGGACGGTTACATTGAAATTATTATAAAATATAAAAGCCATACAGACAGCTGGTGTTGGGTTTAAAGGAAAATAATACAAAAACGCAGATATATAGATACAAAAATTCAAACACAAATGGCTGAAGATACCAATACCACGGCTGCTTCAACTACTACTACCTTAAAAAACTACCTACTATGAGATTTCTCTCTCTCTCTCTCTTTCTCTGACTTTCTCTTAAATTTCGTAGATATTTCTCTTAACCAGAAAAACACATGCAACCAAATCAGTAAATTTGTGTGTACACCAGGCACGGAAACCCCTAATTCGAAAATGACATTGAACTATCGCACCGGCATTGCATTTACACAAAAGTTCCAAAAGTTATCGAATAAGTAGTAGCCATGTCACAGAATTCGATTCCGTCCGGAAACGGAATTAATTCCATATTTTGAATTATAAGAAAACGAGAAAGAAAACATTTTCGAAATGACATATTTTTTAATATCGCTAGTTAATTCCGTTGATGAATATAAAATGGTTTAAAAAATAAAACAAACGGCTCTAAATCAGACAAGGGGATAGCAGCAAACGAATGTCATAAATATTTTCATTACACTAAAAATTTACCCGATAAAAAACATGCGCATCTCACTTGGGGCCATTATTACAACTTAACGATAAAGTTCCCAATAGTTAACCTTAATATTAGCTAACGAGAACTATAAAGTGACTTTTAAAGTTTTTCCATTATTACAACTGTCAGATAAAATAAAAAATTTTATTTATATATTGTGGCAACATTGCGGTGGATACCGACTACTATTAGTGATTTTAAAAAAGCGTAGTGGCAACGATTTACTTTTGTTTATTTCTTAAATTGAAAACGTTATTATCTTTTCTGTGTGTTAAATTATTTTGCTACTTGTGTTAGGTGCTTTTGTTGTTTGCGTAAATTGTGTTATTGAAAATAATGTCGAAACTAAATAATACGACTGAATCGGGTCTAAATTATTTAAATAAAATAAACGTTGTCTATTGTCCATTTTTAGGTTGAAAAGTTAGAATTATTTAATTTGACATAAAAATGTTGTTAAAGTTACCATATTTTCAGAAGAAAATATGGCAGCTTCATTTGCTTAAAGTTAACTTTGAAAGTTATCATGAGGATCAACCTCCTGTTAGCTCATCAGTTACCATTTAGGTTAATTTTAACTTGTAATAATCAAATAAAATTTATATGCCAGATAGCATCCTATTGTTAACTATTTGTAAGTTGTAATAATGGCCCTTATAGAATAATGGATCTTGCTTCACTGCAATGTGCTGCCAACTTCCTCTTCTGATCAAAAATGTATTTACTTCTAATATTGCTCCCATTAAAAAGAAAATGCGAGGCAAAATTTTTTAGACGTGAATGAGTTTTATTTTATTTATTTTTTTTTCTTTATTTATAAAAACAAGCACAGTCCGCGAAGCAATTTGATTGTCTGTGGAAAACAGCCCGAGTCTCTGGCGGGAATCGAACCCACGACCATTGGACTGACAAGCTAACATTACTAGCCATCAGCCACAGAGAAATACTTTTATATATTTCCACCGAATAACAGCCATCAGTTTACTTTCCACATGCATTTGATAAAAGCAGGCATCGAGAGAGAGCCGTTCCGAGTTCACACACATTTATTGTAAATATGCTATATATGGCCATGTTTTTTTAAGGACGGCACTCAGAGGAGATGACCCCTCCCCGCAAACGCGAGTGTGCTACATTTACCTATTATTAAAATTTTATGTTGCATCAAAAGATTTGAATCCAAAAAGAGGAAACAGCGAACCCCTTTTGAACGGGTGTTAATGTATGGCTTCACTTGTGTTCAGTATTAAATTTTTTGGAATGGAAAAAATATATTTCAAGTAAAAATTTAGTACAATTTCCATCCATGTATATTATGTATGTGTGCATAAGTGCATGTGTGTATCCACGTACGTATTGTATACACAAAAGCACATACACAACGAACAAACAAAGTATCTAGATAGTTTGTTTAACAATAAAACATAATAATCTGACAAGCCATGATACGTGTGCAGTTTTCAGAAGAGATACAGAAGTTGGACAGTTGATAGATATTATTTATTATATTTAACTTAAAAAAAAAAAGTTACTAACATTTTTACAAACAAAATATACAGACACACATGCACACATATTTCGCAAAAATATGTAGATATTTTAAGTTTTTTCAACAAATTGGCTCTTTCTCCAAAAAAAATCTCTCTTAAAACCAAATCGCTCAGCCACCAATTAACGCATAAAATATAAGACAAGCATAAGCCAACAATGAAATTCAAACTCTCTAACTTTTATTAATGTATACCTACAACTTATTTATTTATTATTTGGAATATATTGAAACTACCTAAGAATAATGTAGCAGAATTAAGCCACAATCGGAGATCCTCTTTGAAATTTTACTCTTATCATCCAAATTATTGCTATTTTGTCTATTTCTGTAAGTAAAATTGTTTAATCGTGTGTCATATTGAGGCAACTCTGATTCTAGTAAACAAGAATAAAGATAAGATATTTATCTAACGCAGACAAAATATTAAGAGCATACATAAATACAGACATACATACATACATATACCATGAGAGTCGATCAGGTGTGAGAAATTTTTTAATTCTCTTAAGAGGGGAAGATATCCAATAGTCGAACTTCGAATAGAAACTGTTTTTCGAAATTATAACACGCAAAAGGATGATTTATATTTTGTCAGAATATCGCAAAACACGGTAGTCGATCGGTATAAAGCTTGGCAGATGTAGAGCCTCTGAAGGACTACTACGTAAGCGTAGGACATCTCTTATACGTATTTTTTATCAATTCATTCTAAATATTACAAAATAAATTTTCATCTGATATTACAGATAAAATCACAAATAAAATTCGTGTACAAAACTTTTTGTTTTACGGAATTTTAGGTTAAGCAAATTTTATATCTTTTTACGAAAGAAGTTCTCAGTTCAACATTAACACAGAAATGTTTTTTCTGTTTAAAATAATTGGACAATTTTGAACAACAATTAAAAATTTAGCAATAATATTAAATTTTGAATTGCAAAAAGGACACATAATAAGAGCAGTCTTAGCTCAGTATTTTAATAATCCATAAAATTAAATTTTAAGTTGTTTAAATCAAATCCCCTAATACTTTTATTCAAGACTTTTCTTTAAACACGCATAACAAAATATCCCTTGTTTCTCTTAACGTTTTGTTTTTTCTGAAAGTACCAGAAAAATAACAATCATATCACTGCGTACTCACCTTAAAATATGAGAAATTTCTGATGGATGTGGATCTGTAATAGGAATAAGAAAAAAAATATATTAAAATATTATTTTTTAATATAACAATCAAGGCAACCTCTTTAATCAGATGCCAGTGCTATTTGAGCGGGTGATATTTTTCCCGCGAGTCCAAGAATTAATTTAATACAGACTGAAACGGTTGCTTTTGCATATGGTGTTTGACATGAACAGCAGGAAAATGGGGAAAACATTAATGTTTAGTTTTTATATATTTTATTTATATCTGATACAAATTTGATGGCGGCTACCGAAAAATGTCTATTATTTTTGCCTTATAGATGGTGTATAAATAATATTATGTACCTAACTCCATCGTTGCTACCTTTAAAATTATATATGCCATATTTGCAATGATATTTAATAAAAATATTTTCTCTTAAACTATCGTAAGAGCTTGAGTGGTAAAGTGCATGAAGCTCTAATCTAATAAGAGAAGGGTTGAAAATATTAATTTCGTAAAATAAGTTGTTATTCAAGTGTTGCACAGTATGTTTGTCACAAATTATCATTATTATTATTATTACTTTTTTTGTTCTGTAAAATTCCCACAGTCGTTAAGAATGGTCAAGGCCTTAGAAAACAAATTGAGAGTTGTTTTTTTTAAGGTTTTTTATTGCTACATACGTTGCATGTGCTACTGTTTATGACTAATTTGAATAGGTATATAAAAAAATGTGGAAACAGCTTTATGAGCCCTGTGTCAAGGATACAACAGGATTCCAATGTAATTTTAGAGGTGATCTACACTATCGGGGGATGATTATATTAAATTCGGCAATTAAACCACAAAGAAGCCTTTTGAAAGAGAACAAACTAAAAATAATAGAATCATATGAGGCGTTAATAACTAATTAAAGTGAACTCAGATAATAAGGATTAATAAAACAACTCCATGGAATTACCAATAAACGGAATTTGTAACTTAAGAGATGATCGGATCAAAGCGTTATTTAACACTTAACAAACTGCTACGATTGCTAGTCATATAAAAGTGGCAATCACATTCAATTATTATTTATTTGCTTTGTTGCATTTAACAAGTAAAAATCGTAAGACCGATGATGAAAAAGACAGATCTAAAATGGCAACAATAAAAAACCATACCCACACTCATCAACAAAGTACACTGATATTTAAGGTTTAATTTTGTTTTTAATAACAATAAGAGCAGAAATATTTATTTTATCAATTTCGTGTTTTGGGTATTTGATTTGACATATTTTAAATAATTTTTCAAAAAAAATTATTTTTGCTTTGGCATTTATTATACGATGAACTTTAAAACTATTCAAATACAATGACTAACACTTGCGATCAGCTAAAACTAATTATCTTTAGTTAATTTTATATTAATATAAATTATAAATTTTAAACAAGGCAATAACTTCTTAGTGAATTATTTATTGAGGTTCGTTTAACAATTCTACAAATCGGCTAAATCGGCGTTTACTTAATTTACCTAAAAAAATTCAATTAGTAAAGTTTTAATACAAATTTTTAGTATTTAATAAATTATTTTAAGAGAAGAATTTCTAATAAAAACATTTTTAATCTTGTCTATGAATGTCCACTTTTCTATTTTTAAAAAACCAATCACTTACCCATTAAGACATTTATTTTAAAACTAAAATAAACTAGTACCATAGAAATAAAATAAAAAAATTTGACTTCATTCAACTCGCTTAAAAGTTGCAATAAACGATCATACGTTATGAATCTGTAAAGCCTTATGGTCATATACATATGATCACCCAACCGTTGCCTAGATTCATTCATTCACCTATTCGTTCTCTCTTTCTTTTGACTCTGTTGTTCTACAAGAAGACACAAGACTGTAGATTTAAACTTAATCGTATAAAGTACAAATTTTTATGTCACAATCAAACTACATACAACACGTTTGCAACTTTAATATGTACTCGTACTTATATTGTGGCAGCATATGTTTTTCATTTACACACTTCCTCTGCTTTCATTCATTCCCAAGATAATTGATCAAAAATGCTTTGTCTCTCTGTCGACGTATCACCCACGTTAGCTGCTCGTTTGATAAGAACAGTCACACATGAGAACTTTTTCTGACAATAATTTTTGTAACAATGACTGATATTAACTGATTTTGGTCTACTTCTTATGTACTAGTGGATTTGTTGTAACGAAAGCTCGCAGTAGAAAATCTGTGAAAAGTGGTTGAATTACAATGTTCCCATGATTCCAGGCGGTTGTTTTGTCTTGTATAATTTCACTATTCTAATCAATCGTACAAAGCAAATTTACACATACAGATACACACAAGTACGCTTTGTACGCTAACACGTGTGTGGCCATGTATGAAAGATACCAGTAAGTTACATATTGTTTATTGACAATACAACTGGGCTAAATGATATAACCCTTGTCGGGGTGATTAGGAATGCGGCTGAGGTTATCAGTGTATTTCTAACGAAGGAAAAATGTCCTTAATAACACAAGCTTACAAGTTTGGTACCATTAAGCGGATATAGCAATCTCAATTAGAACCCGTAAGAAAAAAGACTTATGGTCCTTCATATCGGCATATAGTTGATTCAGATTTCGAGGGAACCACTGCTCCGAACATAGCTCGTAAACACACTTCGTGTGAAAGATACCAGTACGACAAAGGGAAACGGAAGAATAACTTTTCAAATATAGAAACAAATTTCCGGTTCAGAGAGGGGAAGGAGCGCTGCTGCCATCAATATAAGTGTGAAGCAAATAATTTAAATGCTACAAGTAAATATTTTTGCTAGATAGTTAATATCCCCAACGAAACAAAAACAAGCGCATGAAAGCTGATGGGATTCAGCGACCGCTATAGTTTTAATTAATTAAATTAAAAATTTAACTATATCAGCCGTGCTTTAATAACTTTAAAGTTTTGTTTAGGAACAGACAGATTATAAACTTTCTTTTAAGCCATGAAAACTGAAAACACAAAACTTCCCACACACACACGTGCTCAAAATTATGTTCCCAAGTGAAAATGTAAAATATTTTCATGGGAATCTATAGAAAAAATCTCAAGAAATAATAAACTTTTTTCCAAGCCACACAATTACTTTAAGGACATGTACAAAAGAACAAAATAATGCAGCAACAATAATGAGTGAGTTTGTATTGAGAATAATGGGTTAGAGCTTAGGAAAGTTGCACGCGCACAAAAGCGTGCCCGCAAACACAACAAACAAGACACGACAACGGAAACATGCACCAATCCAAACCCACCCTCTTTGGACAATGTCCTGGACGAACTGTCTCTCTGCTTGTATGGCTTAAATAAACAGAAAATAATTGCAATTTCGCTGAAGAAATTATTTTATACACATTTCCTTTAATGTCTGCCATTTACCAGATTCAGATTTCCCAATATCTTCGTGCAGTAGTTAAGGCCACAGTCTAAGCACAACACGTTGTACTTGCTATACAGCAAATAAACCCCAAAACGTGCTATAAACTAATAAAGAAAATATTTACTTACAAAATTCATGTGAACTGACATTAATGAAAACAATTAAACTGTATAATGAAATGTTGTATGAAATTCCAACGATAACTATTTAATGTAGTTAGAGCCAGTAAAATGGCACAGAGCTTAGCCAAGGGGGACCAAGTTGTACCCGTACTCGTACTTGTACATATTTATGTAGGTTATATGAAAAAATGTCGCAACAGAGGAACAAAAGTACAGAACTGCAAATGTACCAGAAGAAATTGATTTTTGCTAACAAAAGAAAAGCCATTAAATATTTATTAATTCTCACCTCCAGAAAAAATAATAGTTCATACGAATATTTGTTGTTCTACTTTTATCAAAAGGCCCTCTGGGATCGAGAGTGACTGTAAACCTGCTAACTTTCTTTTTTTTTATCTTGGACCAGCACTCAGGGGATGACCCCTATATATGCAATGCATTACGCCGGAACTGAAAACGAGGGGATAGTATTGAGGTGACAGATTTAGGAAAGATGAGAAGATAGACAGTTTTTTTGTAGCTTTCTCAACCTTTTACTTCGCCGGCTAATTTTTGCTACAGGGCCTACGAAGGAGGGTGCTGTTACTCTGCTTTTAGTACATGACAGTGTCAGTCGCTGCCAATTATGTTCAGTGACCAGTGACTATGCCTTCATCATTGAAACAGGCTGGCAACAACAAATACAACCATACCACTAATGCTGATCAGAAGAATTCAACACAATATTTCATGACTCAGTGCGGGTTCGAACTCACGACCCTCCGCTTCGTAGTCTCGTGTTCTACTACTTCAGCCAAGGTAAACTTTACAGCAGACAAAAAACCTTTAACATTTTCTAGGCTTAGCTTAAGAAATTACCAACACCAATTGCGGAGATTCAAATTAAAGTAAATATTTTAGCCACTCTTTCTCTTTTAGTGGACTTATATTAACGCCGCATAAAAGAGAAAGAGTGGCTAAAATATTTACTTTAATATGTCATAGTGGACTTAGCAGATTATTACTGCACAAAAGGTCCTTTGGGTCGCGGTGCTTATGGCCTCATATAATAATAATAATAGCAGATTATTACTCTAAGCCGACGAATTATTTAACTTTTCTCTGCAGGCACAACAACACTGATTAACGATGTATGCAAGCCTTGAGTTACAGCATGAATAGCGAAAAAGCCTCAACTGGAAATGTTTTGGCTTGAAATCCAACAGCCAACTAAATAGACAGCCCACAAATAAAGAACATTTGTCAACTACACTATACTTGCAAATAATATATGATGAACATTCATACGCAGAAATTTATTTTTATGTGAATGAGAATGTGAATGTGTGGGTGTAGTAAGATAATCCTACATATTGCAACATCAAATTGTTTTCAAATTTACAACATTCAATCTACTTTGAATTAAGCTCACAAATAAAACTAACGATAAAATAAAAAGAAGCAACATTTATAAGATTTCTTCTTCGTACGAGTGTAAAACGCACTCGTACATACAAACACGAAACAGGAAATTCATTGCCAACAAGGTGTGCCACATTCATACTTTTTCGCACATGCTTCCCCACACAAATTCATTGTAGTACTTATTAACGTGTACCTCCATGCAAACAAAAGTCCAATGTTGCATCATTAACTTCCGTTTTAAGTAGATTGTTCTTGTGTCTGCAGTACCGCATGTGCACATGCCACTCGTTCAACTAATCAAATTGTTTTTCCTAATTTGCCGATACTTTTAATTTTATCCGTTGAACTTGGCAGCCAGCCGGCAATCAATCAATATTTATAATAAAATCAGGATATTAATCGTTTAAAACCGTTTCCCATTTCATTACATACGAGTATGTAATTCGTTATTAGCAAACTTATTTGATTGTATAAATTGCAGAATTGTAGAATTATGGACATATTAAGTAATATGTATTTAAGGCCTAAGCGATAATCAAGTAAATCTTTTTTACAAACACATAAATAACAGAAGAATGAAGTAGAACTATAGATAAAGGATCCTACATAAGCATGTTTGTATGTAAATTCCATAATTAAGGGCCATTATTACAACTTAAAGTTAGTTAAAAGTAAGATTTTATCAGACGTATAAAAAGCTTTCCATTATTGCAAATTGGATTTAACTTACCAGGTAGGACAATCTTAGCTGTAATTTATCACTCACTTTAGGTTGAAGAAAAATTTTGCAAATAATAGTTTTTATACGTCCGATAAAATCCTACGAATAAAACAGACTGGTGCACAGTGGGGTATTTTGAAAAAAAAATTGATATAATTCTGCAGTTTCTAAATGTGTGGTCGGGTTATAGCAAAATTTTATACAGCACTTAAAGAGGTGTTTCGGAATTTAAGTTTGGATTTATGTCTTCACTTCGAGGTTACGAAAAATTCAGCTGATAGTTTTCATATGTTAAAAAAAGTTGTACGTTGGAAGGAGATAAGAAACTGTGCTTGGTGTATATGGGTTTCCGGTTACAATTTACAGATGTTCAACTTAAGAAAAATTACTTTTTCCATACCTGGTCCTCGGTTTTGCTAATAATTTTATTCAAAAAGATAAAATACCGTGCGGTATTTGCCGTATTGTACGGTAATTTATCCCTCCGAACGGTAAGCAGGTAATTTATATATTTGTACGGTAATTTTAAAAAGTTTTAATTTTTAATTGTTAGACCCCAAACATTCTTTTCATGATGCATCTACCAGGGCGAATTCAAAACTGTGTTAATAGATCAGTTTTGTGAGAGAGCAAATAAAAATTCTTCATTGCAAATTCTCTTGCGACTACATATTTCTCAGTAAAAACATCAGAAAAATACGGTTTCATTTCAACAATGCAAAATATTGCCTATTGTAGTTAAATTCTATACATTTCTTATTATTAATTTTGTACCAGACTTTGCTTACGGTAGTTTTACCTAAAAACGGAGACTTTTTTAGGGCTGTACGGAAATCGAAATAAAAAAGTTAACATCACTGGCCCTGTCTGACACTTTAGCTCTATAATGACTGTATGTTTCGCAATGAATTTATTTATGTACAAAAATTGTAAGTGATATTAAAAACTAAAGCTCTTGACACGAGAAAACTGAGCTGCAGCATTTCTAAAAAATACGCCACTCATCATTTCTAGAAGATATACTTTTGTTAAATTATTAACACTCTTTATCGTTTTCCTTTATACAAATATTTTTATTGCTAACTGTTCTTTTTTTTTGTTTTGAAAGTAATTCTTTTTAAAAGTTTTCAAGAAAGATAAACTGCTGTGGAATTACTTCCAAGAAATATTTTTGTCATATTGTTTAAGTTTAAAATAAATTACTATTTTGGCCAAAAACTTGTTTAAGCTTAATAAAATAGAATTTATGCTGAACAAGATCAAAAACCTGATTAAAACGTCCACTTAAAAATGCTATTGTAATTATGTGTATCCATTCTTTTAGAGATTAAAGTTTTGCTTTATATGCATGTGTGTATGTGTTCATATTTTCGCTAACTTATTAGGTCAAAACCGCAAGATTTATTTTTATGTTCATATGCATCCGAGTATATGATTGCCATTTATATATTTTAATAAATCGCATTTGTTTTAAAATTGAGTGGAGTGAATACAGTCCGAAAGCAGTGCACATATTCATAGACACAGGAATAAATAAAAACATATTATGCACGAGTATTTTAAAAGTAGTTTATTTTTTTAAATGTGTGGTGCATTTTAAGAATTCATATATGTAATTAAAAAAGGCTCTTTATTTTTAAAAGTTCTTACAAATCGTATTTACTTCTAACAATCTATTAATATCCTTAATGAGAACTGTTAACACGCACAGTAATATTTCCTAATCATCGATAACGCTATGATTAAGATCATTGCCATCAACGTCAAAACATATAAATATTAATTATAAAATTGTAGTTCGGATAAGGAAGAATTGGGGAAAACACAATTAATATTATGCAAAAGTTCAGGATTCGATTCTATGCGATTCTTTTCATATTTCCTTGTGTTGTTCTTTCCATTGAAGAAAAACAAATTAAGTTTGTTTTTATCAAAACATACGGTAGCTATTAAGTAGTTGTTGTTGTTTACTTTGCTCGTTTCTCTTTAGACCAGGCATTGACACGAAACTGTGAAGTGGGTCGTCAAGGAGAGCGTTGGCTGGTTTGATAATCAGAAACATATACAACAACAACAAGGAAATAATGCAAATATATACACTTACCCGACAGCACTGGCAGCAATAGCACGAGTAAAAGCAAGCAAACATTTAGGGGCAACCGTTTCAGAGGAGGAAAATCGATTTTTGTTTTTTTACTATTGCAAGCTTTTCCCGAAAACAAAAAATCAGCACATATAAAAAGCCAAATTCCTTAAAGTTCTGATCAGAGATGTGCAACGAAGCTTACATGTATATCTACAATATGAAAGGAAATTATAATGCCAAACGCTAAATTCTGTGAAAAAATACATTAAACTAGATATTGTCCAGGCAAAGGCATTACAAAGATTTTGTATATATAACTTAGTTGAATATTTTCCTACGTCAATAAAACAAAAACCGATATACTAACAGTAATTTCGATAAATAATATTGGAACTAACCTGCATGAACGTGATTTTATTAAAAATTTAACCAATAGGATAGATAATAAAACCAAAGTAGATATTTTATTTTCATTTAAAAAATTATCTAAGCGGGATTGGTACAGATAGATTTAGTGGATACAGATACGTACATATATGTAGGTATGTCTTAAAGGTTCGTGTATATCTTAAAAGTTCGAAAAGTCCTACTATTTCATCACCTTTAAATTGTGCGACAATTCGTTATACTGAATTTGACATCCCTGACTCACAGCAAAAGGAAGTCAATGGAAACGAGTGGGTGGGAAAATATATTGATATACATATGTATGTATATACATTTGTATATATGTATATGCTTACTACATGCTCCAATGTATATACAAATTACGACAGCAAAATCGTGCGCGCCCTTTAAATACAGAAATTTTGCATATATGTAGGTACAATTTTTCCTATATTATTTTATTTACAATGAAAAAGGCCGTTAACGTAATAGAACAGCTCCAAAAGCGAGTGCAGGATAATGATTTGTCTTAATGAATGAACGTATAGCAAAAAAAAAAAAAAATACGAAAAAGGCAAATACATACATATATAATAAAATTGTTTTTACCCAGCTTTTTTATTGTAATTTCTTTCGTATCTTCAGACTTTAAGGCAAAACCAATTTGTCAGGAACTGCAGTTGTTGGATACTTGCCGTTCCTAAGTCAGCAGTTTCATCAGGCTGTTTTATAGTAATCCAAATAGGTGTTATATTTGAGATTAATCTACTTCACGCAATAGGTATTACATTTTATCGAAAACGATTTATCTATAACTTTTTATTCAACTCAAACTTGGATTTCTCCTCGGTTACACAATTAAATGCAAAACACCACAAAACTTTAATTTACAACTAAAACAAAATTCACATACATATTATATCCATATGTACATATATATGTATGTATGTATGCATGTTTACTAAGTGCACACGTAAAACTTAAATTTTTTCATTACAAGTTATTACTTTCAACTGCTTTAATAAACTTCTTTATTTAACTTTTTCCATTGCACACACACGTACTTGCTGAGTAATTGATTTCTTTCACTTCACACTTTACTACTCTACTTTAACTTTTATATTAACAACTATTTTATTTAATGACTGATAGCTATATTTTCTTAAAGAATAACAAAAACCAAATTGAATATTTCTACAAGGACCATCAGCGTTATCTATGACTTCGCATAGACCGTATTTAACAACAACTGCGAATAAATTGTTACTATTTTAAAACGGTCGGTGAGTAATTGAGTTGTTCGATTTTGTTGTTGTTTTTATCATCATTTCATTTTCCAACTTTGTCAAAAATAACGTTAGTAAATGAGAGCGAGCATTGCCAACTTTACTGTATAAATAGGCAGTTTTTCTCTTTCAAGCTGCAAAGAACACAAACAAACAATGTAGTAAACTTTTGAAAGGAAAACCGCCGTTTCTTATGTTGCGGTTTAAAAACATCTTTTCCGCGCTTAATATTAATAAATACAACTGTGTATATGTAAATGATTTTTTTAAGTTTAGTAAAAAATATTAGAACTCTAAATATGAAACAAAATCCTGGAGAAATTATTCACGTCTTGACGTTTCCAACACGTTGTTACAACTGCCATTGATTAAATCAATAATATATACATACATCAATTAACTGAAGACACAAACAATTAAAAATCAATTAACACTTTAATGTTAATTATAATTTTTCGAAAATGAATTGAAATTGAACATTTCACTTTATGTAGTATAATTCAAAATAAGCTGTCTAGAGCTGCCAACCTTTTTGAATACATAATAACAGTGTTGTATTGGATTAAAAATAGTAATTACCGTACAACTTGTAAAGGTTTCCATAGTAACGGTTTCACTGAGGCAGTTGAGAGGTATAATTTCTTTATTGCAAATATAATATGAACCGTAAATATGGAAAGTGAATCATCCAAAAAGGATACCATTCAAGATATAGCTTTAAAATTGGCCGAAGAACAATTACAACATCTGCAGGTGGAAAATGGTCCTAAGGAGCGTACAGTTTTCATACTAGGAAGCAAGGGAGTGGGGAAAACTACAGCCATTCATACATTTTTTGACCGTGACGATGACACGAAGCCAACTTTGGCTTTAGAATATTCTTATGGTCGTAGAACAGGCCATATGCAAAAACAAGTGCTAAATGTATGGGAATTGGGATGTTCGCTGGAAAACTCTCATCAATTGATCCAAGTACCTTTGAAAAGTCATGTCCTGTTTAATTTTGCAGCAGTCATAATGGTGGACCTATCGCAACCCCAAACATTGTGGGCAGATGTAGAGTCCGCTTGTCGTGGTCTTAAGGAAGCCAGCGAAGAAATAGTAGCAAATCTTAGTACAAATGAGTCGGATATTTTATTCCAAAAAGCTAGAGAACGCGTTAAAAAGGACCACAGTGACATGAGCAGCTTGGAGCTGGTGCCTTTTCCATTAGTAATAGTAGGGTCAAAATACGATCTTTTCATGGGTTATGGTAGGTCGAATACTATTTTTCTTCATAAAAAATTACTGATTTAGTGTATTTTCATTCAGAACCAGAGCTCAAAAAACACGTTTGCCGTTGTTTGAGATCCATGGCTCATCTTCAAGGCGCTAGCTTATTGTTTTATTCGAGCAAAATTCAAAAATTAGCCAAAACTCTACGTGATACAATAAGTCATCTAGGCTTTGGTAGTCCGTCGAATCCATTTCGAACCCATAATACTGATTACAATGATGTTCTCTCAATATGGTTTGGGAATGATAATTGGCATCAAATAACTTCATCAGGAGCTCAAAATCTACTTGATATTAAAACGAATTTTACGACATCAGTTCACCAAATACAGCAGGACAATGGCAAAGAACAAACATTTACTAATGATCCAGCGAAGGATCCTGGATTCCGTGAGAGTGTTATAGATGAAATGCGTGCTATAAAAAATGAAGAGTTGGTGACCGTTATAAAGAATATTAAATTGAGGAGTAAATTTCAAAATGTGGCCAAATAGAATATATACATAGTTCTTGTGTTTGTTTCCTTATAATTCATTTATTTATTATTCTATAATTTATTTATTGTTATAATTTTTCTCGACAACGTATTATTTTGGTAAGACTTTATGAATGTTTTTCATGCTGTTAAATAATACTAAAAACTGATCCGGGATAGGAAACAATTTGTTAATTTTAAATTACAAACATTTAATTTTTCGTTTTAACTTTTCAATATTTCATTAGATGCTGTTAATTAATTTTGAATCTACAGTGTTACAATTGTTAAAATTATACATACTTTTGTCTCTGTCTGAAACTCTTATTTATTTAAAACTATTGTATTGTATTTGTAGTGAGTAAATGTGTATTATTATTCTATCATAATTAATAAACGCGATATACACAGGAAATAAGCTGCAAAATGATGGCGCAATTAAATTTTCTTCTAAAACATTCCAACAACAACAAAAAAATAAAATAAACAAACGGTAAAAGAGGGAAGAAAATTTTAAATTATTAAACAAAAAGGAGTGCTAAAATTAAAGCCAACGAACAAAATAAGCCTACTTAAGAGCTACGGGAAGAAATAAAATCCAAAACATGATTTAAAACAGACTATAGTGATGCGAGACTTTTAGAAAATCCAAATACTTTCTTGTATGCTGTCGTCCAGCTCTGCCGCCGGTAGAGCTTTTAACGTGCGTAACGTTTCCATATAGAATATTAGTTCGGATGTTACCACACCATGCTGTGGACCACCATTATTAATAATATTCAATTTAAGCAATTGTTCCCTCAATTTATCTTTGAAATTCCGATGAATAATTCCATACATCGAGTGAATCTGTTGCTCAGGCAATATGGGGGAAATGGCTTCATGTAGTTTCACCAAATGACGTGAAATAATGCGAAAGGATTGGGAAGGTATAGGTGGACGCGCATTCCAAGCTTTCAATTGCACCTCCACGCGTTCCATAATAATGGAATAAATTTTACTTTCAATTTCCTTAACATGACTTTGAAGTTCGCGTTCTATAGCGTCATAACCGATAACTGACGTAGCATCCAGAAGTTGAAAATGTGTTTTGATTTTGGGCAAAAGCCACAAAATTAATTGTAGGGCACGCGAAACTAAAGACAAGTTTGTGCTTGTTATAGTTTTCAAGCCAGCAACACGAAGAGCACCGGCTCCAAGAACCAATTGGCAAGACCGTGAATTGAAATTTCTTAACAGATCTACAACATTACGAGACATGTAGCCTGCCACAATAGGTAGACGTTGCGCACAACGGCAATATTCGCACAACATTTGAACCATTAATAGAGCGGAGCCAACCAATGTATAAGGTTTGGATTGTACCAATAGCACAGGATTTGCCTGGGATGACGAATTATTCTGTTGGGATAAGTGCACATGGCCATTAATTGTAACCTCAGATTGATTATTGGATGCATCAGGTGTCAAAAATTCCATATTTTCACTTATGCGATCAATAATCTTCTGAAATTCGTTAGGAATATCAACCTGGCGCCACCTTTCACTGTCCAGAAGAAGTGCAAGCTTTTTCTTGCGCTCACTGTGAAAACGATTGGCAAATCGAGAAGCTTGAACTTTAAGAGCAACTTTTAAAGGCACAGGGGTAACACCGCATATAGCTTGGCAGCCATCAGTAAAGTCTTCGACCAAAGATGACAGCTGGGAAATTTCTTCAGGTGTAGCCACGAAATTTTCCAAACTTTGCTGAGAAACTAAATTGGCACAACGTTCATGACAGTAGTGGCACACAGCTATAAGTAATTCGTTCAACTTTTCGTGAACAAGAGATTGATCAACATTCGTAAGAAAAGCTTCCGAGTCTATAAGATTTACTGCTGTCTCCTGACTATCGCCATCATTACTAAACGTACGGCCAGCAGCAGCATCCGTTGTTTGACGCATTATATGAGTAACAGCATGAATGCGTTGCAACACCATCAGCAAAGCCACAGTGGCTTTTGCCAGCAAGGCAATCCATTCACTAAAGGATAGATTTTGTGCCTCTTCACCGTTTCCTGTTAGACAAATTTCAGCATCACTGGTAGCTATAAACTCAATGACCAGTTGTTTGATTATAGTCCGTATGGTAATTATAGCCTCATCTTTGTAGGCTTCTACAAAACTGAAATTCTTTTTCCTTAACAGTCCCATTACGATACAAACCAGTTTATCTTCTTCAGCACAAACACTGTCTGTTTCCTTCAGTACATCTTGTAGAGGTCTGTTTAAATCAGTCGTAGTGTAACGTTCGAATTCGGTAGTCAACATTTTATCGATAAGTTTTTCCATTTCATTAAGTTGCATGGGCAAATGTTTGAAACAGTGTACACCAATCAGTTCTTGAGCCAAAATCTCTTGAGTTGTACCTATTAAATCTAGAGCAGCTACATAGTCTTGGGTACCTAACAAAAGTTGCAACATTGGCTGGGTTTTATGAACGGTAGCCATCAGGCATAGCTTATCCAAAACCTTTTCAAAGTTCTGACGACGTTGGGCGAACCGCAACACACGGAATGTATCAACTACGACAGTCTCATTTAAAGTACGCAGGGATGATCTCAAGGCTTTTACCTTTTCGGCAGCTTCCTGCATTTCAGTCATGATGGCGTCTTGGGAAGTCATGGCATGAAAGAAAGCCGCAGATTTTAACGATACCTGCTGGGCAATTTTCACTTCTACAATGTCTAGATAGTGAGAAAGTTTTTCTTGCAATAAACGACCTGTTTGACGGCGTTCCTCTGCGCCGGGATTTTGCATTAAGCCGGGAAATACTTGAACGAATGTGGAAGCATGTTGTAAGTTCAACGTATCTTTAAGAAAGATTTCGGGTATCGAACTTAAGCTTGCATCATGCGTAGGCGAAGTAGGAACACTACCTTTTCGTACTGACGTAGATGTAGAATCATCAAAATGCGATTCAGGTTGTTGCGAATTAAATCGTTCGTGACGTTTGTATCGTTTTCCAATCTTGCTTATATACTTTTCAAAATCGTCAATTCTAATTTCAGGCAAACGCGGTGAAGCTGGAATGTGAGATCGTTCTACAAAATCTACGCCCCATTTCTTGGTGAAAAGATTCGTTTGTTTACCACGCGAAGGATCATTTAGAACAGCCGGTAGATTTTGAGCCGCGGAAAATACCGACCATTCGGGGGGCATTTCCCGAGTCTGTTGATTTACGTGATACTTGGAAACATGAGCATCATAATCACGATCAGATACACCGTCTAGCGGTAATGAGGGACAAACACCATTGAATCCATAACGGCAAACAAAAGAGCCTCCTTCACGAGTACAATGTCTCTCGCGTAAATGCCTATAATAAAAATGCAATTCGTTACGTATACATAAATACATATGGAGAAATGTACTCTCAAGAAATAAATTATCCAGCTACTCACTTTACGAATTCACTAACAGCTTTAAAATTTTCACGTGGGCAATAATAGCATGACTCCCAAGTGAAGCATGTAACACTGCCAGCCGAAAACGGCTTTGCATTAACATTTTTGGCAGTCAACATCGTGTTTGGACGCTGGTGTTCTAGTCCGTTGTCCATTGTATTTGCTTTTATTCCACCAACAAACGATGTTTTCCTTCTTATGTTTTTGGAATCGTGTTCTGTAGCCATAACACATTATTAAAATCCAAACGATTGGCAGAACAATGCTTTTAATTGTAGCTGTTCTTCGAGTCTAATCTAAATTGATGGTAATTATGGTTGTGGCCTTACGTCAATATTGGTTTAATTGCTAATTGTTCTTTAAACTTTAATCTCTTACTTTTGCTTTTATCCCATTAAATTGATTTTTCTTTTGCGCACAATATTGTTTACTTAAAACTTACTTCAGTCTAAGTACTTTTGTTTATATAAAATAAGCTTTGTGTAGCTGATTTTATAAGATTTTGATATACTTAAATGTATATTTTTTGTAAGAATTCCACAACAGCAAAAAATTGTTTTTTCTTTTGAGTGCCAGCTGTCAAATTATCATGCGTAGAGCTACCATAGCGAGAGTTTGGTGGAATTAAACTACATTCGAGTACGGCAACGCTATAAAAGTTCTAATATAAACAAAATTTCATTAGAACTGTTAACAAAATTATGTTAAGCTTCCTTGAGATTCTATGGCAGAAATAGCATATCTATTATTGAGTTACGTCAATTTTTCCGCATTGAAAAGTATTTGTTGTGCTAACAGTGTTCCTCAAACAATATTTTTAAGCACGATGGCAATAACAACAGAATATTAACTAACTTCAGAGTGTAAAGTGCTGGCATATAGTAACTAAGGCCTACGATACGCACTAATATAATATTTTATATATCATTAAGGTGAAAACTAAATATTATATATGAATAAGTAAAATGAAAGAAAGAACTGAAATATAATACATTGAAAACAAAAGTTTGAGAGTTTATCTGAGCAGATAAAAGAAGTATTGAAAGATTAAAAGTAACGGCCTAGAGAAATTGAATTGTTTTATACTTCATGAATTGTTCTATTTCTTTCCATACAGCGAAAGAGCTACTTCTGCAGTACTGATTGTAATTAAACATACTAATTAATTGATTACTTTTTTCACTCAAAAGGTTTTTGGTTTGATATAAAATAAAACAGCTCTTCTCTTTTTATTATTTAAGTGTGTCTTTTGGGGACTGATAAGATGATGTCTTAAAATATATAGTAACATTTTATTGAAAATTCTTTTCATATAATAATATAGGTATTTCTAACAACTAATGAATCAATTATAAATAGAATTGTTCAGCATTTAGCACAAAACTAGATCACTGTGTTGCCCTTTGTAAATACATATCTCCGTCTTATAGGGATCACACTAGAATTGATCCAAGTCCTTGTCTATATTATGTGCACAAGATCTTCTTTTATCCAAGGCACATTGTTGTTGTTGGTGGTGTTGTTTTCTATAAAAAGAAAGAAGTACAATTTTTAAATACTTGTGTCTCTAACCAAACAATGACAATGTGCATAAAGAAAGCGATTCTCTTAATGTATTTATACCTCTTGCCAGCTTTCATCACTTCATTCACATGCCTCGGTGCTTGTCTGCCGCTATTGCTGTTGCTATTGTTCTTGTAACAGTGCTGTGCCGGTTTTGTTGTGTTATACGAGGATCCGTTCTGACTCATCATCAGTTTGTCCATATAATAATCGGTTAGTGTTTCTCTTAGCGGCAGCAGCTTGGCAAAATTCGTTGGTTTTGTCGACCATATTGAACTCGATCTCCACAGATTTGCATGTATTTGGGATAAATTTAGCTTCTCTTTCTCTCCACTCCAGTTTGGATAGCCACGATCGGAAATTATATAGTCTGGTAATTTTGTTAGCATCTTGTTGAAAAAATTGTCTGTTGAATTGGTAAGCCGTTATTAAGGGTATGCAGGTATAAGTGCACGTGTCTAAAAGCATTATGGTAGCTCTGCACCCTTTTTTCGTGGGTGCAAATAAAAATGCAATTTTCCACACAAACATTAGATTTTGCTTTACCGAGAAAAACACTACACGTACTGTGAAACCAAATATTACTAGAGTCCATTCTAGGGTTGTCCATCTACTCCTATGGCTATCAAGAACTAATCTGTTGTATTATATTCATATTTTTTCAATAAAAGGTCATTTTAATACACTAATTATGAATTCTGTTTATTAGTCGCTTAATATGTGGGTGCTCTTAAATCTTTTAGAGTTCTTGACAAATAAATTCATATTTTCATGGATTTTTTTATACACACATACATATTGCACTTATTACCTCTAAAGTGAGCCAAGCCAACTCGATATTTTTCTCAAAAGATTTGTGGTAACAACATTTCGCTTTTCCTTGACTTCTTATATATGTTTTTAAATACTCAGAGAGAAAACAGGGATTTATTACAACTTCTAGCACGATCAATAAATCGAATTACATCAAAGTGAAAAAGCAATATGTTTTTATATGAAACTACAACCTTTGCTGTGCAACATTTTTGACATACTTTTAATTTGGATATCTCTGTAACATGGCCCTAGCCGTGTTCTAATTAAACACCAAGTCCATAACAAGTGTGAGACCACAAATTTACACATATTTGGCTTGTTACATTTTTCTGTAAACTTTTCCGTTTTTCCGGGAGAAAATATTCAAAAAAACTTAATGTAAACCCCTGAATTGCAAGTTTTGTTTATGTATGGCGATTTCAAATTAAAATGGTGCAAACCAAATATAGTTCAAATGCTGAAACGTGTTAGTATTTAATTGTAAAGATATTATAAACAAATAAAATGACAAAAATATTTGTTATTTAAACTGGTTGTGTTTTGAATCATATTAAGAAAAAAGCAACAATAAAAGAAATTAAAATATTTAAATGTGCATATGACACTATAAATACACGAATCCCATATACACAATTAAATATGTATGTACGTATGCACCTATACAAATTAACATGTACACACACATGCACGTTGTACCAATGTTTCTTGTATATTGGGTTTTGGAAATACTTAGGTACCTACACATACCTTCACGTTCGAGATGATTAACTCTGGACAAGGAATTAGTGTTGATCTGACAAACTTTTGGAATATGTATCTCTTTCAATAAATTACGTGATTGAATTGTTGTTAGAGGTGTTTATAAATAACATACATAAAATATTGGCTCTACCATCTCTGCTACGCACATCAAACCGGAATTTCACTAAATGTAGTTCATAAAAGAATTTCAAAGTACTCAAAGACTTTAAGCCGGTTTCTGTATTTACGTTTGAATCTGTGAAAATATGTACAATTGAAACATTTTTAACAGCAACTAATTAAATTTTTCCAAAGCAATGCAAAAGACTGCAGTAGTTAAGAAAAAATTTAAATATGTATGCATGTACTTAATATGTGCACGTATGTATGTGTGTATGCAAAAAATCTATTTGCCACTTGTTTTTATGGTATTTATTTTATTTATATCTGTTTTTATATCTAGCTAACATTTCTAACGCGTTGTACTGAGCAGTTCTTGCAACATGCATCAAGTTCTCTTTTCAATTACGTTCACTTATGTTAAACAGTTAAGTAGGGGGTGTTCCATTTGGAGGAATATAATCAAGTCCTCGGAGGTTTTTATCTTCAGATCAAGGATTATTTGCTTACACTTATTTCCAAATGTGATATGAATTCAGATATGAGTTTCCACAAGAGCAGTTGTTCGAGAAACTCGTTCTGATATATATTCCAAAGATGAATCTACAATATTATATACCTCCATTTGGTCACAAACAGTTCATTTTGAATTATTTATCAGCCATATTTTAATTCGAAGTGACGATACGTCAGTGTGCCAATTAAGAAGCGTAATAATAAAACTTTTTGTTATTTAACTGCCTCATAATGAATCACCCTTTAGAATTCAAACACAAAAGTCCAAGCCGCAATTTGAATTTAGCCATCATTTGGGCTCTCTTGCTGTTTTTTTTTTTTGCTACTAGTACCGTCACTATTTACCAATTGCAAATAAAAATTCATAAAAGAAACCTCAAGAACAGCATGAAATAACTTTCACTTACATATAATTCAATAAATAATTTACATATTCTATTAATTAGCCACTTTTGCTTCAAGATTACATACTTTTTATTTATTAAAAAACTGATTTTATATAAAATGTGTTTGGACAAAAGCGATAACTCCGTTACAGCATATCCGTTTTGTAAAGATCTTTTCTTGAAATTTATCTATTTTTAATAATATGTATCTTATAAAAACGTTGTATTTATTTTATTTCTTTCTTTTTTTATATATGTATATTGTGAGGGAAGTCTCTTGTTGTTGGTTCTTTTTAGAAAGCCTGAATGCAACTGACTAACTGATTCTTCTTGCTGTTTATTGACTGTTCGTCTGTCTGTTTGTCTTTCTGCGTTTTTATTTATCTTTTTCTGTGGTGATTTCTACACCAAAACATGTTTTTCTGTCGTTTATTTGCTTCTCAGCTCTTTTTTTATACGATTTTCGCTTGAATTTAATTTCATTCTCAATTTTGGTATCAACGTATTTCTTTGCTTTTTTCGTCATTAACGTCTTAAATGGTTTTTTAAAATAAAAATTACTCTTTAAACTGCTTCTCTCATAAACAAATTCAATTTCTTCTTTGTTGTTTTTCGAGTTTAAAGAATGTATTCGTTTATTGTCCACGGTTTATTATAAATTTCCAGTTTTATATAAGTAAAAAATGACTGGGGAGTATGTGATCTACTTTAGACTAGAGTCCTCTCATGTAAACTGGCGGAATGGAAATGTTCGTAATTGTCATTATTGTTGCTTTAGTTCTTGGAGGGGTTAGTTGTTGGTGGTCTGCTTAAATGAGGAAGTCGTATTGCAGCATTTTCGCCGACAAAGTAAAATAATAAACGAAATGGCTACTAAAAACTCTTTCTTCTCAACTTCCACTACTTATCACCCCATTACCATCCCCTCTGTTGTATTATTCCGGCACAATGGACTGCCCGCAAAGCCGGTTGCAAAATATATACAGACATGATACTTGACTGATTAAAGATTTCATTCCTTTAAACTAACATTTTCTTTTGATGCGTAAGTGATATTTTATTTTCTTTTGATTTCTATTTTAACTTAAATATAAATTGAGCTAATTTTTTATGGAAAATCGCAGCATGTGGTGGTATTGTCGAATGGGAATAAATAGTGCAAGCTGATTGAATTAAACGTTTGGATGCATGCGTGCAACACACTCGTGATGAATGGATGTTTGCTCGCTTAATTTCAAAATCTTTTTTTGTACGTTTTATTTTTAAAAATTGGAACAAAAAACTTCAAATTCTATTTTTACATCAAATGTTGTTGTTGTTCGTATTTGCAAGTGTTTAATAGAAAAGCCGCAAAATGCAACGTATATGTATGCGTAAGAGTTTTGAAGGAAACATGTTTTTGTCAAAAACCTTGTCTGTTCCAAAACTGAACTTGTTTATGTTGATATGTTGAAATGATTAATTATGTTGCATTAACATAATCAACAATTCAATAAAGAGAGTTTCTAACTGCATAACATAATTATTACAAACTAAGTGATATGGTCACCTTAATGAAAACTTTTCACCGGTACATGTAATTTTCATACATTCAAACACACACTCTTACTTGATATTGGTTTGTGTCAAAGATAAACGCTTGCTGTGCTGCCACATATCAAAGATACATTTTGTATGAGGGCCTGTTATTATTTGAATAAAATTTTAAGCCCAAGAATACGGACAATTAAAAAATTTGTGACGTCCGAAATAATGAAATGTCCAAATTTCCGAGACAAAACAAAAAAATTTAAGAAAACAGAGTAGAATTTACTCTAAAATATATTTTTTTACATTTGAATTACTATACAAACATAAATTTGTTTACGCTGTATGTGTATCTGAGGCTTATAAGAGCTAAAAGATCATCCCGCATTCATGTTTTTCCAATCTATATTTATACTTCTATTCTTTATTATATACTAGCTTTTACCCGCGTTGCATATCTACTAGATCAAAGCTTAAAACGTTCTTAGTTATCAGTTTAATAATTTCCCACTTTTTATACCATCCCTGACCACTCAGTACGATCATTTCCAAAAACAAAAACCACCCTATGTTATTCCATGAATGTTAAACTATCTCTATGTCAAATTTCAGACAGACAGAGTTACTTTCATATTCATTATATTAGTAAGGAAAAAAGTGCAAGTCATCATAAAAAGTGCAAGTCATCATAAAAAGTGCAAGTCATCGTACGAAATGCAAGCCATTATAAAAAAAGGCGACTCATTATAAAAAGTGCAACTCATTATAAAAAGTGCAAGTCATTATAAAAAGTGCAACTCATTATAAAAAGTGCAAGTAATCATAAAAAATGCAAGTCATTATGAAAAGTGCAAGTCATCATAAAAAGTGCAAGTCATCATAAATAATGCAAGTCATTATGAAAAGTGCAAGTCATTATAAAAAGTGCAAGTCCTCATAAAAAGTGCAAGTCATCATACAAAGTGCAAGTCATTATAAAAAGTGAAAGTCATCATAAAAAGTGCAAGTCATCGTAAGAAAAGCAAGTCATTATAAAAAGTGCAGGTCATCATAAAAAGTGCAAGTCATCATAAGAAATGCAAGTCATTATGAAAAGTGTAGGTCATAAAAAATTTTTTCATGTCGCCTACGAATAATTTCTTATTTCAATCGCAGAAATATATTTTTTGAAATATATTTTACACAACGAGTGTCCTAAAGTAACATCATTTTATGAAACTACTTCCATTAATCTATTTCGCCTTTTTTATCGGCAATTTTTCTAAAAATAAACTGAAATCTAGACCTCTTATAAGGAGAATTTGATTTCATGACAATGTAGTTCAAGTAAAAGTTAATTAATAGTGTATCACTACGAACCTCACCTTCTTCGTAAACTTTATTTGAAACGAACAAATAAATAATAACAAATCACAATAACCTTGTTAACTATTGGCCAATTTACCCATTTATCCATGTAAACCGCTAACATGAAATTTTAATTTCATAAAACAAATCGACGCCCAACGCAGGCTGTCTTTTCATTTAGCTGGTTTCAGTTTCAAGCACAAGTCAATTAATTATGTATTCAGTTGAAGCATTAAAATAAGCTCTGCCGTGTACTTGCTGAACTCATACGACGAGTATAATTTGATGGGCTGACTGATTAAATGGATGGATGATGGATGGATGGATGACGGTATAAACGGATGAACGGACGAATGGATACCTTGAAGGATTCTTGAATCATTCGCTCCCTAATCATACAGGGCTGCGTGATTAATCAAATGCAACGGGTTACAGGCAGTTTTCAATAAACATGATTTTGTTATTGCTGTTGTTATTTAATTATTTAACTTGATGGTATTCGTACATTCTGCGACTACAAGTTACAAAAACAATATCGCACCGGGCTTTTGTAGTCTTTAAGTGTTAACGCCCAATTTCTACTTTTGTTTTGTATGGAAGAATGAATTTCTTTTTTAATTTACTATTTCATGTTCTTTTTCTTTTATTGTAATATCTATACATATTTTAGCATTTCGTTGTTATTGTTGCTGTTGGTGTTGTTGTTTTGGCTTAACGTTTACCTACTGACCTCAATAAACAATCGATTCATACCTGTTGAATTTGGACGCATGAGGGAATGAATATGTGTGAATGTGTGGCATGAAAGTGCCCACGTCTTGTAGAACAAGTGCCGCAAAAGTTCTATTTATTAACGTGTAGCACGGTTCTATGTGAATTTGAAATGTGTCTGAATGACTGGATATTCCTGTTTCTTTGTATTCAAATTGCAAGGATGCAACAAAAGATAAACTTGTAACAATTTTCCGTTTGAAGCAAGAAATCTATGAAGGAACTTGTTGCGCTATTCGCCAGCATTTTTTTTTTTAATGTTGTATGGCAATTAATACATAAATACATTCTAGATTGTACTATTTTCACCTAAATACAGCTAGAGGCATGAATATATTTGCTGCATGCAAGCTATAAATAAATTGTATAGGTGCTTGTGTGTATTTGCCAGTACGCTTGTAACAAAATTTTTTAAAGAAATTAAATTATTGTTATTTTTTGTCTTCTGTGTGCCTAGAATTTTTAATATGATTCGTTGTTATAAAGAAATGAAAACGGTTTATTTCACTTAAAAGGTGTATTAGGCTTTAAGTTGTTGTTTTTAAGGCCAAATAGGTCAATTGTTAAGTATGGAAGCTTTTTATTTTTTATTTATGTTCTTCAATTTGCGTTCTACAGTCAATAATTTTTCTTTGAAGTAAAAGAAGCAAACTGCGGATGTGTCATTTTATCCATTTCTAAATTAAGGGAAGACTTCCGTTCAGAACTTTTTTCTCCCGCAGTTTGTAGTTTTTAGCAGACAATAATTATTGCCAGCCAGCAGGTTTCTGTTGGTCAAGAGAACGACATGTGCAGGTGACGTTAATTTTTAGTTTCTAAAGCTCTATTTTTATTTCAATTATTTAAATACACATATTGCCTTAATTTATATTGAATTAGTTTGCTAGAAAAGCTTAAGTTAACCATTCTGAAAAGCAGGCCTTTTGATGTTTTACAGAAGTCACAGAACGTAAGAACAGCATTGATCCCCACTTGTACTCGATTTGAAAAATGAAACCTACAATTTTTAAAGGATAAACTAATGAAAATAAAATCAATTTTAAATTTGATTCAAAGATGCATTGAAGAAAAAATAAACCGCGTGTCATGAAAGTCCACAAAATGAAGTGTTAAATATTGTTTCGCAGTTTTAAATTGTTCATGTCTGCATTTTTAAAATAAAAATTGTTATCTTGCAATGCGTCATGCGTGGAACTAATTCATTATTTTTTATAAATAATCGACTTATAAATAATCTCATTCATAAAGAACTTATCTCGATGTGTGATCAAAGAAAATTGAATATATCAAGATCAAGAAAAATATTGTCTTCTTCACCATAATCCACGAACAAGTGAGCATTTATTCAAACATGAAAGAAATAAAAATTATAATTGTATTCTCATCAATTGTAACGAAACAAATCAAACGTCATGATGTTTTCCAATGCCACATTGTGAAGTATTTATTAAGTCAAATTATTACCTTTGATGTCTGTCATCCTTTTTTTAATCAGACTCGCTTACCGCTCAAATTACATTCAACTATTTTTCCTGAAAAAAAAACAGTCGGCTTTGCATTTCTACCTTTTGGGAATTTTCCGTACAGAAAGGAAAGAAATGCATTTCTTAGTAATCGAAATAAAATCACCTGAAATGTTCCTTCCATTAAAGCAGCAGGTTGAGAATCATGGTTAATCCCTTAAAAAGAAACGTCACGCACAATCAGTTCGACGCAATAAAGAATTAGGATGCAATAAATAAACAATCGAAAAGATTGTTTTCTTCAAAACTGAAAATGGGAAAATTGAAAACGACTTCACACGTCCCTTTTGAAATGAGACAAACAAAAACAACAACAATAGCTCTAATGCAATCTGTGTTTTTGTATTCATTATGTTATTTGGATGTTGTTTCTGTTCATATTCTAACGTTTGTTTTTTTGTTTTTGTTTTTTTGCTTTTTTCGAGTTTGTTTTCTTACCTGTTCGCCGAGAGAAAATAGTCACTTTTAAGTGAGCCAGGCATGGAAAATAGGTATTTTCAAGTGAGACGAGGAGTATTTTGATGCAATTTTGGACACAATAATAAAAAAACATGTCGCAATGCAACTCTTTGAAATAATTTAGTTAATTTTATTTTTCATTATTGCACTTCTTGATGCTTTTGTTTTATTATGCCTTAAGTATAAACTATTGGTTCAAGTTCCCTTTGTATTGCCTGCAATAAAATAAATCAAAGGAAGAACAGGAAAAATGGAAGTGAAATTAACAACAAAATGTTTGTGTTGCAGTTAGAGCGATAGGACGGTGCAGATGTTCTAGAAGTAGTACAGATCTTATGAGCTGGGAAATCGTGTAGCGTTGATTGAACAAATCCCTTTAAGACACAAAAAACCGACATTTTTGTAATTTGCAATTTGTAGACAAAACTTTAAGTTTGCCTTAAAAATATTCTGCCAGCATAAGTTATTGTTCTAAATATTAAGATAATATTGAAAGTAAATTGGTTTAAAATTTCGTGCTGTCTATACTTTCTATTCTTCTCTTAATTTTGGCCAACAGTCTTATGTAAGAAAACTTGAAAAGAAATCCTGGACGCTTGACTGTGTTGTAAAATAATCAATAGTTCATAGAGAGACAATAGCTTCGATGGCACATCCCTGCAAAAGGTCTTTTAATATAATGAACAAAAATTGAATTAGAAATTTTTGGAATATGCAGCACTTCCGGATACTCTGCATCCTTACACACCACAGAGTTCTAATATTCCGAAAATATGTTCAAAAACTCAAGAGTTAAATCTACTGCTGTTCAAATTCTTAAATAAAGCCACTCCATATCTGAAGTTTCATCTCTGCATTTTACTTTAAAACAAATACTTTTTATTATAAATATATTATTATATTGTTATGAAATCTTTTTATTTGACACATTGCTGTCACAATACTACTATATATAAATGAAATTTATTAACCAACAAATAAATTTCATTTATATATATTATTATATTTTATAGTTAAAATGTCAAGGAGTTTTCACGTAAAAATCGTGTTTGTAATGTGAATAGTTAAGAAAAAAACTCTTAGAATATTGTGAGGCTTTGAAATAATTTTACAATTCCATTAAAATATATTTTCGAGCCAATGTTTTATTATATGTGGGTAGTGTTTTCGCACTACAGATACATTTATTCTTAAAGAGCTAAACAAGAAACCACAGCAGTAAAGAACTGTTAAAAGAATTTATTCAATATTTATTTTCTTCCGACAAGGCACCAGCCCTGCCAGAAAAATCTCAAGATATGCGGTCATTGTTGAAATCAGAAGCAACACACCTTTAGTCGTTGCTTACCTGCTGCTAGTGATGCACGGATTAGGTTTTAACTGATTTGAACAAAATACAAAATATGTCTTTCAGACTGTTTGTACAACAGCCGGTTGAATAAGAAGAAACGCCAAGAAAATACACAAGACATTCCTTAAGCCATTTGAAAATAAAAAATAGAAAAATACTTTATCTATTCATGTAAACAATGCATGTTTGATGAGAGAGTGTGGTGCTTCTAAGTGTTGGTGTTCGGCATATTTTGTGCCTGTTTATTCTTGTTGTTGTATCTATTGGAACAGCTTTTTACTTAAAGTTGCTGCTGTGTTTTCTTGGTCTTTTTGGCATTTTGTTTTTATGCTTCTTCATATCCAAAGTTGGCCATACCAGTTTGGTAAACATACACAGCTTTAAAGTGTAGCTTAAATTTTTTTATCTAAGCGAGTTTTAGTGAGTGTTTGGCCTTCGTGTGGTACGGTACAGTAAACGGATTATTAAACTATTGCGAATGTATAATTACTTGCTGGCTGAAAAGTAATAATTTGAAATAACGGAGAGTGAGTGTTGCTTTCAAAGTTCGAAGTGTGTGTGCGTGTGGAAAGAGTGAGTGTTGTCTCAAGGAATAATGAGTCCATGTTGATATATTTTTATAAGCAAAAGGATTAAGACAACAAAACAAAATTGAAAGGATTAAAAACAAACAAACACGTATTAAATGTAAAAAATAAAAACAAATAAAGTGGCAAAAAATTATTGCTGCCAACAAATCATTTACTGTGTGCTTGGCTTACGGATTCTAAGATTTTGTTTGAGAAAATTTCTTTTTACCTGAAAACACACAAGTTAACTCGTTAATTTGAGTATTAACTATTGCTTAAACAAAAAGCAATGCAATGAGTAGAAAATATATGAATTTTATTGCAACTCCATTTTGCGAAAATCTTAATAAACCACAACCAACCACAACAACAATTGTAATGTAAATTCAACAAGTGTTACTTGGGATTTATGTTTTTTACATTCTGCTATTGCTTGTGCTTCTTCTTAGCCAGATACAGAGAACAAATGGAAAACGTAAAGAAAATAATACACACATTTTGCTACAAGACATCAAGTAATAGTATGAGAAATAATAAAAACTGGTAAAATAAAACGGCAATTTTTCAACATACAAACATGTAATAAAAAATGCATATAATTGCTTAAACACATCAACAAAAACAGTCTGTATGTATGTGTGCGTCCACATATACACAGACAATGAGCATGTCTTTCAATAAAAGAAGTTTCTAAATATTTCAACAAAAACAGAAAAATCCAAATCTCCAACCAAGTGTTTAAAGAACAAGTTTGTTGTTTAAGTCTTTCGTTTTAAAATCCTCTACTCTGCTCTTGCACTAGCCAACGAAAGCAACAACAATAAAATAATCAAATATCATCGGTTTTTTTATTTTCCATAATATATTCAATAATTAGCATAATTTTGTGTATTTCCTTTAACTTTTTTCGTATTTCTCTTGTTAGAATTCTTAAATGATTTTGACAGCAAATATTCAATACCAATTTCAAAGGGAGTGGCAAATCTGAAGCTTCAATAGATAATCGTGGCCACTAGAATTTTCAAAATAAATGAAAAACTAGTCCTTAAGTTCTCAGCACAAAATGAAATATTTTTAAAATTACAGCATTCAACGAAAAAAAAATATATGCGCCAATAAAGGAAAGTCATATTAAAACTTGTTGTATAAGTACAATAAAAGAAATTGCCATAAACCGAAAAAACAGTATATGAACTGCACAAGGATAAACGAAAGCAGTATAACACGAGAATCTCTCATACGGAGAATTCCACTGGATATTGTGTTTCATTCATTTTGTTAAACAAAATACTCGCACCTTCCAGGTAGGTCAATTTTTACTCTCATTGAATTTCTCTGCCATTGATATACTCAATTCCGATCGGCAAAATAGTTTAAGCTTTTGCATATTATTGTATGTATTTTCAAAAATTAAGAATAAATATTTAGCTTATTTATAGTCATTTGTAGAAAGTTATTTATTTGCATTACT
The DNA here is from genome assembly GCA_951800035.1 of Linnaemya tessellans. NCBI lineage: Eukaryota > Metazoa > Arthropoda > Insecta > Diptera > Tachinidae > Linnaemya > Linnaemya tessellans. The sequence continues at coordinate 1,790,765 of OX637533.1, read as the reverse complement.
AATTTGTGTTCTATTATGGAATGTTTTCTCTTTTCTTAAACAACTGCTGGTGACGAAATACTAGTTTAGCTTTTAAAGCTACAAAATGTATCCAAGTTAAAAGAGAAACCTAATTCGAAGACCATCTTTATACTTGCAGCCAGCTTCTTCTGCTTCTGCTATATAAATATTTAACAAATTTATTCAAGCCCACGTAGATTGGGCCTATTGAAAACTTCTTGGGCACACAGCCTTCCTGTTTTTTATGTTTTTGTGTCATATTTATTGTTAATAACAATTCACTTGAAAGAAAGCACTTTCTAAAAACTACAAATATGTGAAGTACAAAAAAAAAACAAAAATATATTACAATTCTTCAAACATATGAACAAAGTAAATTTGCCATACACATGCAATTTCTTAATTTATTTAAAACGAAAATTTTTCCATCTGCAGAATTCAACAGAAATACTAAATTATTTCCAGCAGGTTGCAAATAAATAAAAATTTAATTCAAAAAATATTTAATGCAATCAAATAATAATATAGATATTGCACTTACAATTAATGAAAGATTTCGTTGTTCCTATTGATTTGTTATAGTGGGGAAAAGGTGGGCGCATACCATGCCCTAACAGGGCTTACATGTATTACAACAATATCTTCGGGTGAAATACGGGAATACACTTCCAGTTAAATGATGAAACCTGTGACTAGATATTTATTACAATTTATGAATGGGTGCTATAAAAATCAACACAAACGCATTTTAGTATTCCCATAAATATTATGTGATTTTTAAATCCTTTACAAGTTCATTTGTTATGACCAAATCTTCATTTACAAAAGAATTTGTGTTAATAGCTACAAAAAATTGTTCAGGGCGCTGTTGTTTCTCTACCAATTCTTCACAGATAACAATTTTGTGTTAAATAACCAAATCACATTTTATTTGTGGCAATAGGCCAAGTCCTTTTCATAAGAAATTTTACAATTCGGACCAGAGGCTTTCAATGAGTTCAGAATCATGCTAAAAATCTAATAAAAAAATTAATATGAATAACAACCATTTTTTGAAGCGAGAAGTTCTCACATGAGATACAGAAGCCAGGCGTAAGCAAAAATGAATTATTGTAATTTATAAATTACCGTCTATATAGCAAACTATTAGATTACCGTCTAATATTAAATAAAATTATTCTGCGGTGTAACTTGGATAATTACATTGATGTGGAGTTTTCCATGATAAATAAGCCACAACAAAATTACGAGAAATTAATTTAATTTAATTTAAGGAAAATAGCTTGAAATACAGGCAACACATTGTGATCATATCGTTCGTTAAGATTAGTCGATGTTATATTACAAAAGATCCAAAAGGCTCCGTGCCATTGTCTTTATCACGACGCGACTTTTATTATTTTATTGAAGCAAAACAAATTTAAGCAAAACAATTCTATTATAAAACTCTGATAATTATTATAAATATGACAATATTTGCTTTGTGTTATGCCTCCACTTTTGATTGAGTCATGGGACAAGACTTAAATTTTTAGGAATTTCCTTTAAATATTTTATTTTGTACAAAACAAGTTTTGCTCATGTTTAAATAAAGAAATCATATTGATATGCATATTAGAACTTTTTGTTAGCAGATTTTAATCGTTGGATGATTTCACACATATTTTTGAAAGCATTTGTTAGGAATTGCATTGGCCCAGGTCATTACAAAACTCAAATAATGAGCACAATTATTTTTAGTTTTTTGCCACTTCGATATATCTATGATTTAACGTTTTCTGCCATGAATAAAAGCTCCACGTTAGAACTTTAAGTTTTTGCCACTTAACGTACGAGTACATTAATAAAAAAGTTGCAAGCATCTTTTTTCATATAAATAAATAAGAATAGATATGAAAATGACTTGTTTAAATACTCATATTGTGGAAGGAAAACAATTCATTTACTTCAGTTTTTCATACACTAAGCAGATACAACTGAAATAATGCCGATACTCATATTAAAAAATTCCAAATATGTCAAAAAGTGAGTCAATTTATAATGTTTTAAAAAAGGATTTTGAAAAATAATAATATTTGCTGATCTTCGCAGTTTTGTGTATTGAACGCAACTCAATAAACAATTGTGTTGACTAAAACGTTTACCCTTTTTTGGGAAAATATTTGGCGTGTGTGAACGTACCTTTAGTTGAATGTGATAAAAGGTTTTTATTTGTACAAAATTGATGAGAAAAATTATACAGGAATTCCATCAACGGCACGCTGATGTTAACACAAATTAAATCACTGTGTTACCGTTTCATTACTTTCTTAATGTGCCGTTTTCAAAATTTGTCTTTGTCCTCCCTTGAATCCTGAAATAATTTTAAAGTAGCTTTTGAGCAACCGGAGTTTTTGAGTTAAAAAATTAAAAAGTTAAATTTCTTTTAGAAAGAATCAAGCATTCTAAACATAATAAATATTTATGACACATAAGGATCTGAATAAATTCGAAGGAATATTGAAATAAGACATAAAGAAGGCTCCACCGGAGTACTGCAAGCGACACTATGGAGCAAATGAGGGTTATATATTAATCAAATGTGCTATATATTTTTGTGGCAATATGTTTTCAAGTGATCTTCTAGAATACAATTTAAAAAAATCCTCTAGCAGATATTTCTACTTCAAGCTTTGAACTGAATGTGTTTTATTTCAATGTCAATGAGGTAGAATGCAACTATTTAGCTTTAGACACAAAAAAGAAACAATTTGTATGAAATAAATGTTCTTGAAATTCCCCAATAGTTCTTTAGCCAAACCGGCATTGCAGGTCACGTATCCGCTTTATAAGCCCAATTATGTTTTTTATGCATAATGAGGCAAAGTTCTTCTAAAATGAAGCCAAAACTTAATTCAATGTTATAAAAAAAACTATATAAGTCTTTTAATCATGTTCTCCTCCAAAAACTATTCAATATTCACCTTTCAACAGACCACGACTAAATGCACAATGAAAAAAAATTCCAGTTTCGCTTTGCATTTCAGCTCAAATAAAATAATAAGTTAATAATCGAAATAATTTAACAATGATTTCAGAAAAAATGTCAGCACAAGTGTTTCTTGTTAATGGCAGCTGTGGTTTCTCGATCTTGCTAGTGAGCAAAATCTTAAAACATTTCAACACACACACACACACAAACACACACATGCGCAAAGCGAAAAGTGGAATTTTGACTTATTGAAATATTAAGAAAAGACAAAATGAAAAAGAAACCAGTCGAACCAGCTGTAAAGCTACAAATTAGTCATTTTTATCTTTAAGAAATACACAAGATTTTATCATTAGCATCGAATTAATATTCAGTGGAATTATTATTAATAAAAATCGAGTATGTGTCTTAAGTCTCAACTACAACTCGTCAATAACACTGACTGACTGGCTTTTAAACTTTATTTAAATATTGTCTAATGCAAAACTGAGTTGAAGTTTCAAAATTAGCAATTACAACAGCATCCGAGTTTTTTGTTTTACTTTTTTTATCATTTCCCATCCACCGTCTCTACAACATAATTGTTTTATACTTTTGTGTTTAAAGCTATTATTAGGCTTTTTTTTAACGCAAAGGTGTAAAAAGTTCACATTATACTTGTAGTAAAATATTATTAACCCAATTAAGTTTTGTGTTTGGACCTCTTACATATTTACTAAGCAATCATGATGATCTCGTGTATTGGCCTTCATGGATGATTCAACTGAATTTTCAGTTTTAAAATTAAATTATTCGTACGCACATACATGCACATGTGGCCACATGAACACTTTTTTTCCTTTTGTTATATTCGTGGCATACGAAAAATATCACAAAAAGTCAAATTTTTATTTATGGCTTGAAGAGGTTTTTAAATTATTGAATTCAAACAAAAGAAAAAATCTCACGGTTGGATTATGATTGGAAACCGGACGCCAGTTTGCGTTCCAACTTGCTGCAAATTATATTTTGGGTGGCAATTGATATTTAATCAGTTCCTACCCATAATCGATCTATTAAATCCACCACTTTCACTACTCAAGCGGTAATAAGACTCACATTGTAACACCCGTTATAAATAGCTTCGATCTGGATAACAGATTTTATGCTTCGAAAAAGTATTTCAAAGGCTTCTAACAGTTCTTTTCCAACACTTTTATACATGCCTCTTCCTGCGATCGCGTTGTGTAATCACAAATATTGCGATCCTTTTTCGGTTTTTGTCTGACAGGAAAGAGATAATTTCTGTTCACAGTTTTGCACACTATTATTGTCTCATGATTATTTTTCTTTCCAATTACTGATGTTTTTATTTTTAATTTGTTTAATTAAACTACTTAAAAAAAATCAATTAACTTTATATTAAAAAAATATATGTATTTTGTTGTAGTATTTGAATAAATATTCCATTCTCAAGCGCATGGGAATAGTTTCAAGAACTTTAACACGATACATCGGAAATATAAAGCTTATTGTATTTTCCTTTGTTTTGATGCTGGTGGAAATGAAATAAAAGACTTCAGTAAAACTTCAATCAACCAAAAACCAGTTTAAGTATAAAAAAAACAGCTCGTATATCGGATACAAAACAAATAAAATACCCACAGCAAAAATGCTTGGCATTTATAAAAAATTGCCATGTAAAAATTCCATTTTTATTCAAAATTAAAAAAAAACGAAAAGAAATATATACAAAAGCAGGGAAATTTATATTCACTTCATAAGAGTGTAATCAAAAAGCAGGCTTTTAATGCAGATGGAGTGTGTGTTGCCCAAAAAAAAAAAGTGCAACATGCTCACCAGACCAACCTTTACGTGGAGGCAAACCAAAAGAAACACACTTGTGCACCACAAACAACACACGTTCCGAAATGCTGAAAAATGCTATTCAAGTGCTTGAGCACAAGTGCTCGTACTTGCCAATGCTAAAGTGAAAGTTCATATGAAAGTGTTTATTCGGCATAAAAATATATTGACAGAGAAAATACAAATACTACTTCTACTTGAACATTTAAACACACAAACACACACGCACACACACACACATACTGATAATCACATTTGTATGAGTTTTGTTTCGTCTTAAATTTAACGAAGAAGAATGCAGCCACATCGACACACATCTTCAGTTTGAATATCTTTTACAGAAGTAAAAAAAGCAGCGCTTGTAATTATTTTACGTTTGATCAAACGTCTATCCCTCATACACACACGACTGAGCAGACATGTTGACAGAGTGCCTGACTTCATGTTGGTAATACGAGAATATCTGCTGGCGAGCCTGTGCGAATTGATACATTTGCGAGGTACTTTTGATTACAATGTTGGGTGCGACAGTTAATTCCCACGTCTTGTGAACACAATAAATAATTAAACTTATAGCCAGTGGAGTTGGCCGTTTCTTGTTGGAAAACTTGTAGATAATATTTAAATTAGTTAATCTTGCCTTGAGTTGTAACAACCATTCGAATTGCCTTCAGCGATTCATCTGTCCAACGCTATGCAAGAGAATAACTTAAATAAAATCTATTGCGATTGAGGAAGACGACAACGATGCCCTGCTTCGTTTAATCTGCCTTGGATTTGATGCGATCCCATGTATGTTTAGAAATTAATGAAAAAAAAACAAGTTTTATTCGATCGGGTCGAATCTTAAATAACCTCCAAATATTTAGAAAACAAAAAATCTATTTTGTAGGGGCTACTTTTTGGGGGGACGTGGGGGAAACATCTCACCTTTGCCATAAAACACTAAAAAGTAAATTTTTGGTGTTATTAAGTCTAAAAAAAATATTTTGATAGGGTCATTTGCTGGCAAAGGGAGAGGGTAACACAGAGGACGATCAGATAACGTCTCAGCTTCGTCATAATAGCTTAAATATGTAATTTTTTAAGGAATTTAGGCTTAAGTAATACAATTTGTTACATTTTTACACTGTTTTTGTATATAATAATTTACGTCAAAGCCCACTAAAGTGGGCGGGGTGCAAAAATTGATGTTTCTTGTCTTATAACTCTAAGTGCAATAGTTTGGAGCTTCTTTGACCTAAAAATCTACCATTTGCTTAACAAAATCATAAAAAAACGTTAAAAATTATCCTGGTCTTAGAGATTGCTTTATTTAGTTCTTCTTAGGGAACTTTTTTCCCTCTAGTCCTTCAAAATATATTTATACCAAGTTTCAGGGGTCTGGTAGTTTTTGTTTGCACTGAATAGCGATTTCCATTTCTTTTTTGGAGGGTATAAAAATGCTTGAGAAGTTAGTTTTTGACAGACTTCATCACAAAGAAGAATGTGATTAATTCGAGTATTTGTTATACAAGAACAAAAAGATGAGTTATCTGGTCCAAACACAGACATCAAGTGGATTACTTGTCCCCCGCATCACTAATCAATCTAATGTTTACTACATCACACTCCAGATGGGTATCAATACAGGCTTCCCATCCATAGACCTTCGCTCCAACCCCTTCCGTGGTTTTCAACCCGACTTAAAATCCTAGATCTAAGTGGATAGGCAACACCCTCAACTGTACTCAGAGCTCTTTAAGTGCTTGATGAAAATTAACTTTAATGGCGGTTTGCATATATTTTCTTCATTCGAATTAAATAATTATATTTTATAGATTTTGATCGCCAGCAAGATTAATCGATTGCATAATTTAAATTTGTCTGTCCTACCATAAAGTAACTTATCAATTGATTGGGAAATACGACTCCGATTCTAAAAACGTAACAAAAAACACTGAATAGCAGAAAAACGTGTAAACATATTGTCGTAAATAAAAATGTGTTTTAACACGATCATGCTCGTATTAGACGTTGCAGCATGAATGTGTATGTAAATAGAAACGTATTGGAATGGCAAGCGTTATTGTTAACCGTTGCGTAGCCTTCGCGTTTGACTTGTATTTAAATGAGAAGTTTAAGTTCCTTAAACACTATATTGTATGCTTACACACCAAATGAATGACTACAAAAAGCAAACATATTATTATTTATAATTCTTGCTTTTAATATTAAATTACTGGTCCAAATTTATTTAAAACACTCGTACATAAATACGATATACGAGTGTATGTAGAATAATTCCTTGAAATGTTTGATTTTGTTTGTTTTTCAAGTTTTTATTTTCTTATCTGTTTGCAGTTTTTTTACAATTGTTCAATTGTAAATAAATAACGTATAAAATTAAGATTTCAAACTTGAGAGGCTGTGATCATGGGAGGCTTGACGGCGGCCAGTTCGAAATGGCTGTCCGCTTTCATGTGTGCGCTTTTAATATTCAACTCTAAAGTAAAAGCTGCGGCCGATGATGTATTTTCATGTCCAAACGGTAAGTGTTGTTCTGTTTTGTTATTTTTTTCTTTTCTTATTAAATTAAATACAATTAATACAAGGAGTAGCCGTAAAATACATTAACGAGTGTTCGAAAATGTAAAAAGTGTGCAACGATTGCAAAAAGTACTTTCATAAATGCAATCATGTACGAGTACATACATTCACACACTTGTCTATAGGAGTAAGGAGTGGTGCCAATTAAACTGGTGGAATTTTGAAAACAAATTTCTATATAATATAACGGAATCAGGATGATGTAAATTAGTTTCTTGTTGTAAAATCTAGTTTTTTAGTTTTTTAATTAAACAAAAAAATTAATCTACATTGTCACAATGATTACCTGAGGTCACTCACTCTTGTTATATAAACTGTCACCGAAATATCAGTTTGATTATGTTCTGATCAAAAAAGTTTATTGCGTTTTCTTAAGTAAATATTTGTTTATAATGAATTTTTAAAAAATTTTATTGTGTAAACGTTCGATGTCGAGTTCTCTACCTACACGAAAATAACAATAAAACTTGTTTTGCTTTCAGTAACTCAGTTGAAAAATGCACCTGATTTTACAACATTCTTTCGCTGACTCGTTTTCAATAAAAAGTTTAACTGATTTTACAAATTGTTTGGCTGATTTTGTGGAGAAAGAGATTTTATTCAGTAATTTGTTTATTTAAATAAGTTTAATTACAACAGAGTTCAACACCAATTTTCGGTATATTTTTGTAAAAAATGTAGTTTTGTAAAAAAAATGTTTTTTGTAAAATATGTATTTTTGTAAAAAAAAATGTTTATTGTAAAAAAATTACTTTTGTAAAAAAAATGTTTTCTGTAAAAAGGATTCGTGTACTTTAAGTATACCTTTCGCCGGATTATCGTTTTACCAAAAATGGCAAATGGGTCTCAATTCCTCCATAATTGGATGGAAAAAACATATGCGATCCATAATAGGAAAACTGAATTCTCATTTCTCACTTATTTCGGATAAAATCTTTGTCCGGAAAAAACAAATTTTATTTTGATGTTTTACTTTTCTTTCAGTGAGCGAAAGGTAGAAAAATGTAGTCCGAAACAAATGTCTGAATACGGACCTAAATATTAAATCTTTGCTTTATTTCAACTAACATCGTTCCTTGCAAATATAATTTGTAGTTGTTGTAAATGCAAAATACTTCAAACAGCAACATGTTGGCTTGCATGTGTTTGCATGCATGTGCTGATATCTTCGTCTTGCAAATCAATCAATCGGTCAAACATTTACTCTTACTTGATTATATAACGAAATCAAAAAAGAAATCTGCACATACGAAACCACAGTGCAGGTGCATTTTTCATACACCCTCCATTAAGTTTTAGTGTTCACCTTAATTTACATATTTAATTGAATTCTGCCCGAAATAAACGTTAAGAATAATTAAAATCTCTGTTATCGCCAGGGGATCAAGTCTAAACAATTTTCTTTATCATTAATAATTTCCTTTCCAGAGATTTATTTTTAATTTTTAAACGCTAAGCGAGATTGGCTAAAACTAAACCAGATACAAATACCAAGCAGATTTTTTTAACGGATTTTCTTCTGCTTTGAATATAATGCCAACAAATACTTGCAGCGATTGCTGTTGCAGTTATTGCTGTTGTTTGTGTGTCATACAAACACAAGTCTTGTTGGCGTATCAATGTAAATATGTATATCTACGTACACTCTTTCTTACATAAATGTGTTAGTTGCGGTATGCAGCATATGTAAGTAAATATGTAAGTTGGTGTACATAATATACAAGCGTTCGTAGAAGAGTACGAGCACAACATGCAATGCGACTTACAGAAACATATCTGCTGTTTAAAATGTAGTTATTGGGTTGTTTTTAATGGTTTAAACCAGTTGAATATTTCTTTTTTTTCCTTTATTCTATAATTTTTCTTTATAATCATGTATAAATTTTAATTTTAACGCAATGTGGTTTAGTAGTATAATTTCCATGCAGAGTTTCTCAGCTAATTTAAAAACACATTGGATTTGCCAATGCAAAGAGTGCATATTTTGTTTAAAAATAATAAATAAAATAACAAAATATTCCAAAAAAGATCTAAAACGTATGATACGTTAAATCTGAAGATATTATAGTCATATTTTCATGGCATACGCTTTTAAGCCAATTAAGAGAAAGTTGTTCTAGAATTGTCAAACCAAAAGTTTTTTTTCAATTCTGGAATATTGAAATATGAGACGTGAAATGATGATGAAACTTAATTTCTTATCTTGTGAATACAACAGCAGCAAATATAAAAATTAACAGACAATTACAACTAAAACTGTTGGCGAAAAAATACATACCACAACAAACTATATTTACGTTCACAGATTTTTATAAATCTGCAGTGTTGCCACAACTTATAAAATTAAGTAAGGATATTCTAAATATTCAATTCTAGATATTCAGTTTGATGTTTTTCTCGTAGCTTTCAGAAGTAAATAAAAATGTTGTATATACCAGCAGAAAGTAAAACAGCGTAAAGCGGAAGTAGAAAAAAGGTTTTGCCAAAAGCAGGGTAGTGTTACTCTTGGCAATTGCGTATTACTCGTACTTGCAAACATATCCAATATGTTAACAAGCAATTTGTTGCTAGCAGAACTGTAACGTATTTAAAAGTGAGAAAAGAGAAACCCTAAATAAAGTATTTTTGAAAAAATTCTACCAGCAAACGTACACACACATTCTCACACTCATACTTGCAATATTACGTGAGTGTATATAAACAGGTATAGTAAACAGGTTCGTTGCTTAAGTCTTTTGATATTTTCACACACACAGAGTTTGTTATTGTTGTTGCCATCAATACGCTTCTTAGAAATGTTTCTTTGTTTGTATTTTCTATTTGAAGAAATATGTATGGATTCATACGTACGAGTTGCTGCATGTAGGATTTTTTCGTAAATAGGTTTCAAAAATAGGTTACTTCAATAAAAATAAATAGGCTTTCGTTTATTTACTCCGAATGAATTGCTGCTGAATAAAATGAATTCAAAAGAAATAAATATTTAATACAAAAACAAACTATAGTATCAGGATCAACTGGTTTTCGAAAAAAGCAAGCATTTCCTTTTTCCAAGCATTTTATTGAAAAGAAATCTATAACACAACACGAAATTAAAATCGTACAAATAACAGTCTTTAACTCATACTTACAACAATTTTCTTGTTGTAGGTTAAATTGCTAATAAATAATTATGGAAAAGTAAAAAACAACTAAAGAAATAATCTTTGTAGACACACAAGCACACACCACATTCTTGTTTGTTTAGTCAGCCATGCAGGTTTGCTTAGAGAAGGAAATTAACTGTTTGCAACCACTACGTATTCGATATCAGCATAACGAAAGTCCACAGCTTGTAAGCAACCGACTGTAAAATATGTACGGATACATTTTGAATACTTTAAATAATTAAAAAATCAAAATTCATAGCAGTAAAATAGCAATAGGAACCCTTTGGGTTCGGCGAACTTTTCTTAATTATTGTTTCAAATTTCACACGCAACTTATTCAACCGTTACTAAAGACAAAGCAAAAAAAAAAATTATAATCGTAATTGAAAAATGTCTTGGATATATCTACAACACACACACACACACACACACACACACATGTATATGAATATTTAGGCCAGCTCAATTTGTATACGCAAGTATTTAATCGATTTATACTGAACGAATAGCTGATCCGCAATTGAAATTCTGCAGAGGTGACAACCGACGTTCCATTTGGACTGCAGCAAGCAACCGCCATCGCTATTAATGAACGATTGCAAGAAATGAATTACAAAACAAACAGTTAAAGACTAAAATTGTCAATTTGTTTGCTTAACACCCCACCCTCATTTGAACGATTGCATGTAAGACCATGTTAACAAATTTACCCCACATTTCTTTTTTTTTTTAATATGTAGATTGCGTTGTATTAACGACTATTTTTGCTGTTGTTCTTCTAACCTCACTTTTCTATTTGTATTCTTCCAGCCAGTCCAGCCAAACAACAACTCATTCTAAATCATTCTGTGTGTTGCTATTCATTGTCTGTCTTAATCAACTAACTGTTAAAGTTCAGTAAATTTTCTTCTTCTTCTTCAACAGCACACTAAATATATAGACAAATTTATATACATACATATTTATTTAACGTGAGAGCTCTAATTGTTGGCTTTATTTTCTTAGAAAATAAATAAGATTTCTTTGAAAGAAATGAAATAATAAATACTTAAATTGTTGTTGGTGTCAAATATGAGTGACTATAGCAACAGCTTAAATAGTGATGGATTTAAGAGGTACGAGTATCGAAATTTGAATTCGCTGGTTTTTATTTTTAATTTTTCCAACGACTTGTACCAATTCGAAAATGAATTTCGGGTTTGAATTTTGTTAGATTTCAGAGCTATCTTTTTGGCAAGATTGTATTAGCAAGGACCTTTTCCAGTAGGAAAATATTCAATTATTACAAAGTTGAGAAAAAAATTTAGAAAACCATGTGAAATAACAAAAAAAAAATAACAATTAAGAAGAGATTTTTTCAAAACAGATGGAAATTACAAAGTACAAACACCTTAAGTTAAACCACACATAATTGAGGGCATTTTGCAATAAAGTAATCGATTTTGGACCATTACCCGATATTTTGATGGATGGATGGCTAACTATTCATTAGAGCTTTATATAAAAAACTCTACTATTTTCTCAGATGAAATATAACAAAAATATATCTAATATATTTGCAGCTTTTTTTAACTTTTAAAACCAGTTTAATAGAAATATTGCTTCCGTTTCAAATAAAATTACAATTATTTAGAATTTTCTAAAGTTGTCTTAATAACTAAGTTTCACTTAATATTCCAAAAGCAGCAAATAAAAAGCATTTGTAATTTATTTTCAATAATAATTTTACAATTTTTATCTATTCTGATTTAACAAAAAAAAAACCATGATTTCATACAGAAATACTAAAAGCCAAGGTATAAACAAATAGAATCAATGCACAATTTTGATGGATGCTAAAGCAAAGCAACTACAGGATTTCTTTTTAAACCAAAAACTTTATTTCTACACATTTATATTTCAAGTTGCTACAAATTTAGCAGAATATTTTTGGTACAAAATATAATAAAATATTGTACAAACTTACTAAAGAATTTATATATTTAAATATAAAACTGCAAAAAAAATTCATTTTCTAAATGTGATACTTGTTTGCCATGAAAATGTATATTTCAAATCTAAAATAAATAGTTTCAAGTCAACATACAAAAAAAAAATTGTGGTGTAAGAAGTAAATATAAACGAAATCGGACTTCACTTGAAATGTTTATACTCGATTTGGTAATAATCAAGTTTCATCAGTGCAACAGAAAACAGATTAAAAAAAATCTGCTTTTAGCCAACAAAATAAACTTGACTTTTAATTTTGTTGCATTAACTTTGATTTGGTTTCGTTTTCATTTTCGATTTTTTGTATCGTGTTTTTTAGCAAATACAAGTTTTTACTTAAAGCCAAGGAAAGTTTTAATGTGTTAAGGCAAGATTCCAATGAATTGTCATATAGGAGGCCTTGATTGACAGCTTTCATTACAAAATTACAAAGAAAGTAAAAAGCGCTTACATACGAATGCGTGAATAAAAACAAAGAGCTAGCACAGACGGACAGGCAATGAATGTCTTAAAATAATGGCACATTTGTTTTCAATTTTATTGTTTAAAAATTTGTGAATAGTCAGAAACATGCATGACCAATAACTTTATTTTATCATGACTCACTTGAAATGCATTACACAAAGTTTGAGGGAAATATTAATTTGTAACTCAACAAGAGTTTGTTTTATTGTTATTTGTTTTTTTTTTACATTCTTCTTTTTTTTGGTAGAAAGTTTTAAAATAGGACTCGATTCAACGTTTGTTTGCTCGGCTGCATTGAATCTATTTTAATTTGGCAGCTAATTTCTTTTTGTGGCATTTATGGCTTTATACGCACTACGCGTTCAAAATAAGTAATTACTCTTCGAATATTGTTTTAGGGTTTAGGTATTCATTCTAAGACTTTATACTGTTCAAATTATTAATTTTTGACTAAGGAAGCTTTTGAAGTAATAACTACTGAATAAGTAGATATAAATATTTTTTAATAAGATCCTCTTCAAAAAAGCTAAAAAGTTCCTTTGCAAAAGTACACTGTAAGAAATCATATTTCTAAAAAAAAGAATAACAGCTAAACAAATTTTGGTTTGAAATTACATTTCTTTAAATTCGCTTTAAAACAGCTTTTCGAAGAATGCATCTTCTTAAAGAATTTATGAAGGCCCATTTAACAAACTCCAGCTAACAACAAGTGCTTTTTTAAATAACTGTCATTTAATAAAAGTTCCCTTAAAATACATACAGAAACTAATTGTTTTAAGTAACAAAAAAATACTTTTGCGAAAAACACAATAAAAAATACACTGGAAAAAAATTAATTTTGTAAAAATATCTTTGAAATAAATTTGAAAAAAGTACCATTTCGAAATGGTACGCACAAAGTATGTATTAATAAAATTAAGTATGAAAAACACAGCCATTCAGAAAGCGCCTCCCCCAAACATTTATTTTTCAAAACAAATTTTAAAAGTAGTCTTTTATAATAAAGTTTATTTTTCAAAACAAATTTTAAAAGTAGTATTTTATAATAAAGCATCTTTTAAAAAGGTTATAGGTGTTTTCCGCAGATAAAAGATTGCTTCGCAGGCCATGTTGTTTGAATAACAACAATAACAAAAAATAGATTTTTTAACAAAAAAATCCTGAGGCTGCATTCGATATCGATCGAAATTTCAATACATTTTAAATACGAATTTCGATCGATATCTTTGTTTTTTTTAGGAGTAGGACCAGCACTCAGGGGATGACCCCTACATATGCAATGCATTGCGCCGGAAGTAAAAACGAGGGGATAGTATTGAGGGGACAGATTAGGAAAGATGAGACGATAGGCAATTTTTTTGTAGGTATTTCAACCTTTTTTTTTGTTTTACTTCGCCGGCTAGTTTTTGCTACAGGACCGGTGAAGGTGGATGCTGTTACTCTGCTTTTTAGTGCATGATAGTGTCAGTCGCTGCCAATTATGTTCAGTGACCAGTGACTATGCCTTCATCATTGAAACAGGCTGGCAACAACAAATACAACCACGCACTAATGCTGATCAGAAGAATTCAATACAATATTTCACGACTCAGCGCGGGCTCGAACTCAGGACCCTCCGCTTCATACTCGTAGTCTCGTGTTCTACTACTTCAGCCAACAGCCTCCTATTCTCTTCAAAAATTCCCTGATCTCCAAAAAGTATCGCTAAATTTTTAGTTGGCCACTTCGTCCGTTGGCTGCTCTAAACGAATGCAATATTTAATGTTAATTGTGCCTCCACAACAAATTATTTAATATTTCTGATTTTATGTGCGCGGATTGACGTGCATGTGTGTACGTATATGCATTGGATCATTTGTTTAATTAAATTTCGAGAAAGTGTTTATGGTGAAATTCTGGTGTTAATCGTCTCTGATTTTATAATGAAGCATAATGTTTGGTATTTACAATATATAAAATATTTGTTGTTATTTATTTTTAATTTTTATGTTTTTATTTGTGTGGTAAAACCTTTTAGTTTAACTTTTTCTCTTTGGCTTAGCCAGTCAAAAGAAAGCCAGCACCATGAAAATATAATTTTCAAACCAGTGAAGCCAACGCAATTTTATGAGCGCCAATTGATGTTCAAATACTTTTGTTTTTATTCTAGCATTAGTATTAAGTATTTATGTATTATAAAACAAATTATTTTTCTATTTTCAGGTTGGGAGCTGCGCGGTCTTCACTGTTACAAATATTTTAATATAAAACATTCCTGGGAGAAAAGTGCTGAATTATGTAGAAGGTAAAAAGTTTAAGCCGACGATATAAAAAATGGATTTAAAAATTATTTTTTTATATTAATAAAAACTTTATTTGAATATACTTGATCATTTCACAAACAGTAGCAACAACTGCAACAGTACAAAGTCAAGGTACAAGGTATTTTTAAGTCCGTTTGACGGATGTCAAACTGCACACAAATTAGAAAGCCAGAATGTAAACAAAACTAAAAGCCACAGCTTTCATATGTGGAGTTTGGCACTTACCGGACACCAAAACAGTAACAAATAACTCATTTGGCTTATATAAACACACGAATTTTAAAAATTGTCATTCCATCAATTCATCATATTGACAACAATTTCAGCCATAAATCACTTTTTTGCTAACGTTGAAAATAGTATTCTTCGTTGATTATTGACTTAAAGTTCGTTGAACTCTTTTGGCTGTTTAAGTTTATTTTTGTAGGCAAATAAATTTTCGCGGTGTTTGAAATTTGTGTCAAAGAGTATGAAAGTATTTGATGTACACCAGCAAATATGTGGCTATAATTTATATGTTTGATTTTTTTAATTTATTTACGTATTTATTTATTAACCACATTATGGTTTCACAAACCTGCCTGAGCGAATTCATAGTGCAGGGGAAAAGTTGAAAAGTGCAAAAAAAAAAATTGTAAATTAAACACACTCGTAGGGAAATTTCTTCAATTAATTAAAATATCATGAGATGGGATCGGATGGGATGTAATCAAAGATTTACAGACACATATCGCGCCATAGAGGTCAAAAAAAGTATTTTTCAAGTTCAGCTTTTTGCCTTATTTAATTATTATTATTGGCCTATTAATATATTAAAGTATTGTTCTCTTCACTAAACTGAACAGCTCTGAATTGGCCACCATTTCATTGACTTTTTTGTTAAAAAACATTTTTTTAACACTTCTAAAAATTGTTCTACCTCTTTGACTCCGCTACACAATGTACTTTTCGTTACACTTGTACTTGATTCCTGAATATGTAATTGGCTGACAATGTATATGTGCATATCTATGCACATACACATGTATATGCCCGTGTTTGTACAATTAATATATTTGTTTGTAAAAACTTTCAGACAAGTTTTTCTTAAAGAAAGTTTATTCAAGCGTGAGTGTTATTTTCTTCTTATTTTTTCGGTCACTCTTGTACAAGTTATTACTTTTTTTGTTTGGCCCAAATTTGTTTAAGAATTTCGAATGTTAATGAATGAATATTCAAAATGAAAACAAAATGCATGATATTGTAACAGCAACGAGAAAATGGTTTAAATGGTTATAAAACTGAAACTGAGATATTAAAGGTCGTCCAAAACAACAAATCTTAACAATAGAAGATCTTTTTAATTTATTTTCTGCTATTCAAACTTTTTTAGCTGAAACTTCAAGAAATAGAAGAAATTAAAAACAAGTCGCTTGCATTCAGATCATTAAAGGTTTTTTGTGAAAGAGTGCATGCGCAATCAGTGTTCAAACGGTTTTTGTTTTTTCAATTCATATATATATATATATGCATATATATATATATATATATATATATATATATATATGTATATATATATATATATATATATATATATATATATATGTCTGTCTCCCTCGATCGCTGAGCCAAGCAGTAAGTGAAATCTACTTGCTTTCTTCTTAAAAATATTTCTTGCGAATCTTGGAAACGCATTAAAACATGAACTGGTATTTTGAAAGGTTTTCAGAAAACCGATCATTTTGCTGATCATCTAAGACTGTGCTACAGTTATTGCAAGGAAATGCTTATGTTATGCAAATTAAGGCCGTGTGTGATTGACTCAACTACGCAATCGTGCGATCTGCCACATATGACAAGGGTGCTAAAAATGTGAATCGTGCGATTTGAAAAATGTTATGAATGTTTTCGTGAAATGATAGTTTCCATGCGATCAGGGTAATATTTATCGTCAGCCAGATGTTTTTGCATCAGACTTCTGCAAGATTTTCCTGTGAGTCTAGGATAGTGAATCGTGGCCTTTAATAAACTAACGAAGAAACTTGATAACCTTTTACAATTTTTTGGTTGCATATGAAATGAAACTGTTGTCAGAAAAGTAATATCGATTTCCAATGTACTGCATTAGAAATTCAAGGATATTTGATGTGGCTGTTGCTCAAGTGATTTGCTATAACACAAAACCAAAACTCTGGAAATTAACTAACGAATTGCACGCATGTACTTTTCTTTTCTTACATTACTTTTTTTTCAATAAAGGTATGGCGCAGAATTGGTGGCTATAGACACGTTTGCTGAAAACAATGATACCTTAACGATAGCACGCTCCAATGATCCCAATCATCGGGCTTCGGATAAGTACTGGCTGGGTTTGGCCTCTCTGGATGAGTTGAGAACCAATACCTTGGAATCAGCTTCAGGAGCTTTAATTTCACAATATTCCGGTTTCTGGTCTTTGCATCAACCCGATCCCATGTCCGGGGAATGTGTAGCAGCCACATTCGCATCCACTTTTCAGTCGTGGGACTTGGGTACCTGCGAAAGCTTATTACCATTCATGTGCCGTTCCTCAGCTTGTCCTCATAACTCGATGCATTGTGCCAATGGCAAGTGTGTCAATCAAAGCTTCAAATGTGATGGCTCCGATGACTGTGGTGATGGTTCGGATGAATTGGATTGCCCCAGCCAGTGTTATTATCATATGCAGTCTGGTGGCGACGTCATAGAGAGTCCTAATTATCCGCACAAATACAGCGCTCTGTCAAAATGCAAATGGACTTTGGAAGGTCCCTTAGGCAGCAATATCATATTACAGTTTCAGGATTTTGAAACCGAAAAAACTTTTGATACCGTGCAAATTTTGGTTGGAGGTCGTACGGAAGATAAATCGGTGTCCTTGGCTACTTTAAGTGGCAAGCTGGACTTAACTACTCAGCCTCTTGTGTCGGCCTCGAACTTTATGATTGTTAAATTCACAACAGACGGCAGTGTGGAACGTAAAGGTTTCAGAGCCACTTGGAAAACCGAAGCCAAAAGCTGTGGCGGTGTTTTAAAAGCCACGCTTCAGCGCCAAACTTTAACCAGTCCCAATTATCCTAAGCAATATCCAGGAGGATTGGAATGTCTATATATAATCAAAGCCCAGCCTGGTCGTATTATTTCGATTGAAGTTGATGACTTGGATATAAGCGAAGGGCGCGATTATATGCTCATACGAGATGGTGACTCACCCATGAGTCGTCCCATAGCTAAACTTACCGGCAAAACCCATGACAATGCTAAAGTCATCATCTCTACTGGCAGTGCCTTGTATTTATATTTCAAATCCAGCTTGGGAGATTCGGGCAAGGGCTTTAGCTTGAGATATATACAAGGTTGCAAAGCAACTATTACAGCCCGCAACGGTACAGTAACGTCGCCGGCTTTTGGCTTGGCCGACTATCCCAAGAACCAAGAATGTTTCTTCACAATACGCAACAGCATGGGCTCGCCCTTGTCTTTGAAGTTCGACAAGTTCATTGTGCACAAAAGTGACAACGTTCAGGTGTTCGATGGTTCGTCTACCTCAGGACTTCGCTTGCATTCTAGCAACGGTTTTACGGGAACAACAGCTCCGAAGCTGACGCTCACAGCTTCCTCTGGAGAAATGCTTATCAAATTTTCTTCAGATGCTTTGCACAATGCTGCTGGGTAAGTATTTTAATGGTTTTGAACTGGGAACATCCATTTAAGAGAATTAAAAATTCCAGCTGGTCGGCCACATTTTCTGCTGATTGCCCAGAGTTGAAACCTGGTATTGGAGCTTTGGCGTCTAGCCGAGATACTGCCTTCGGCACTATAGTTACCTTCACTTGTCCAATAGGACAGGAGTTCGCCACCGGTAAAAGTAAAATCGTAACTGAATGTATGAAGGGGGGTAACTGGAGCGTTTCTTACATCCCCAAATGTCAAGGTGATACTCAAATAACAAATAAAATAAGAGTAAGTTTTTAAATTGAACTATTTGCAGAGGTGTATTGCGGGCCCGTGCCACAAATAGACAATGGGTTTTCCATTGGCTCTTCGAATGTCACATATCGTGGTGTAGCCATGTACCAGTGCTACGCTGGTTTTACATTCAGCACGGGATCTCCTATTGAAAAGATTTCATGTCTGCCGGATGGCCGCTGGGAACGCAAACCAACCTGTATGGCTTCGCAATGTCCCCCTTTGCCTGAAGTCCCACATGCCAATGTTACTCTCCTAAATGGCGGTGGTCGCAGCTATGGCACCATAGTGCAATTTGAATGTGAAGGCGGGTATGAGCGCAATGGTCACCCAGTCCTGATATGCATGTCGAATGGGACGTGGAGTGGCGAGGTTCCGCGTTGCTCACGCAAACGTTGTTTTGAGTTTCCCAAAATTGAAAACGGGTTTGTCGTTGACTCCGATCGTCCCTATTTCTACGCTGATGATGCCCGAGTTCAATGCTTTAAGGGCTACAAGTTGATTGGCAGCAATATTATTCGTTGCAACGCAGATCAAGTTTTCGAAAATCCACCAACCTGCGAAGATATAAACGAATGCACTTCAACGCAATGTGATTTAGCAACTACTGAGTGTGCGAACACGGCAGGTTCCTTCCATTGTAAATGTCGTGCTGGGTTTGCTCCCACAACAGAATGTCGTCCAGTAGGTGACTTAGGCCTAAGTAATGGAGGTGTACCGGATGAAAGTATTATAACGTCAGCTAGTGAAGAAGGATATACCAAAAGTATGGTACGTTTGACATCAAGTGGTTGGTGCGGCGGTTCAGCTGAACCTGGAGCGAATTGGATTTTAATTGATCTGAAAGCGCCAACAATTTTACGTGGGTTCCGTACAACTTCGGTGCAGCGCAGTGACGGTAATATCGCCTTTACTTCGGCTGTTAGACTGCAATACACTGATGAATTGACAGACGTTTTCAAAGATTATACCAATCCTGATGGTACAGCAGTCGAATTTAGGATCCTAGAGCCAACTCTATCTATTCTCAATCTTCCCATGCCCATTGAGGCCCGTTATATTCGTTTTCGCATTCAGGACTATGTGGGAGCTCCTTGCATTCGTATGGAAACAATGGGTTGTACTCGTCTTGATTGTGTAGACATTAACGAATGTTCCAAGAATAATGGAGGATGTGATCAAAAATGCGTAAATTCCCCCGGAAGCTTTGCATGTGCATGTAATACTGGGTATCAGCTTTATACTGCAAATGGAACTGCTGGTTTCTCTATTGAAAAATCTGAAACCGGAAAACGTGATGGTGATATTTATCAGGGCAACAAGACTTGTGTTCCTGTAATGTGTCAATCGCTTCTGGAACCCGAAAATGGAAAATTGCTTACTGACAAAAATGATCACCACTTCGGCGACATTATTAAGTTCCAGTGTAATTTTGGTTACATAATGTCAGGAAGCTCGTCACTGCTTTGTTTGTCGAGTGGGCAATGGAACGGCTCTGTCCCAGAGTGTAACTGTGAGCACTGCAAATCAATATCATACTCTTATTTTTATAATTACCACCATAATATTTTTATTTTCAGATGCGCAGTGTGTTTCCTTACCAGATGACAAGTTGGAAGGATTATCAGTAGTTCGCCCGGATCCAGAATCTGTTTTAGTTCCATTCCGTGACAATGTGACTATTAACTGCAATTCAGCCGGTCGTCAGCTAAGATCCACTGCTTCTGCTGGATTCCGCCAATGTGTGTACGATCCTAAGCCCGGTCTTCCCGACTACTGGCTTTCTGGATCTCAGCCATCCTGTCCTCGCGTAGACTGCTATGAACCAATGCCAACACCTGGTGCCGAATATGGCCAATATGTCGATACACGATTCCAAAGCAACTTCTTTTTCGGATGTCAAAATACTTTCAAGTTGGCCGGTCAAACTTCTCATCACGATAACGTTGTGCGTTGTCAATCTGATGGTATCTGGGACTTTGGTGACTTGCGTTGTGAAGGTCCAGTTTGTGATGATCCCGGCCGCCCCAGTGATGGTCGTCAGATTGCCAAAAGCTACGAGCAGGGCTCTGAAGTATACTTCGGTTGCAACCGCCCTGGCTACATCCTTATTAATCCCAGGCCCATTACATGTATTCGAGAGCCTGAGTGCAAAGTTATCAAGCCTTTAGGCCTTACTTCAGGCAAAATACTAGACACCGCCATTAATGCAACTTCTGAACGTCCCAACTATGAAGCCCGAAATATTCGCCTCAGCTCAGCCACTGGTTGGTGTGGAAAACAAGAAGCTTTTACTTATGTAAGCGTGGACTTGGGTCAAATATATCGTGTAAAAGCCATTCTTGTAAAGGGTGTTGTAACAAACGACATTGTCGGTCGCCCCACCGAGATTCGCTTCTTTTATAAACAGGCTGAAAATGAAAACTACGTAGTTTACTTCCCTAACTTCAACTTGACTATGCGGGATCCAGGAAATTATGGAGAACTCGCCATGATCACTTTGCCGAAATATGTACAAGCCCGTTTTGTTATTTTGGGTATCGTCAGCTATATGGACAATGCTTGTTTGAAATTTGAGCTTATGGGCTGCGAGGAACCCAAGAAGGATCCACTGCTTGGCTATGATTATGGATACTCTCCATGTGTAGACAACGAACCACCAATTTTCCAAAATTGTCCCCAACAGCCAATAATCGTAAGACGCGACGACAATGGAGCCATCCTGCCAGTCAACTTCACAGAACCTACAGCTGTTGATAATTCTGGGTCAATCGCTCGGCTGGAAGTCAAACCGCAAAACTTTAAGACACCTTCGTATATATTCAAAGATACCGTTGTAAAATATGTGGCATTCGATTACGATGGCAATGTGGCCATATGTGAAATAAACATCACGATTCCCGACGTCACGCCTCCACTTTTGCAATGCCCCCAAAGTTACGTTATTGAGCTGGTGGATCGACAAGATAGCTATGATGTAAACTTCAACGATACACGGAAGCGTATCAAAACTTCAGATGAATCTGGAGAAGTTCGATTAACCTTTACACCAGAGCGCACCACAATTCCAATTGGAGCTTTCGAAAATGTTACTGTTACCGCCATCGACAAATTTAACAATAAGGCGTTCTGTAACTTCCAAGTATCTGTTCAGGCTTCCCCCTGTGTCGATTGGGAACTGCAACCGCCGGCAAATGGTGCCATCAACTGCCTGCCCGGTGATCGTGGGATAGAGTGTATAGCCACTTGTAAGTCTGGTTTCCGTTTTACGGATGGAGAACCCATTAAGACATTCTCCTGTGAAACTTCACGCTTATGGAAGCCAACATCTGTTGTACCTGACTGTGTGTCTGAAAATACGGAGCAAGCTGATTACCAAGTCACTGCGTCAGTAACGTACCGCGCCAATGGAGCCGTAGCTCAGTCTTGTCTGGGCAAATACCAGGACGTGTTGTCCCAAAATTATGCTGGACTTAATCAGTTACTATCACAACGATGCTCGGCCGTTAATGTTAATATGAATATAACCTTCCTTAAGTCGGTGCCCAGTTTAGTGGAAGAGAATGTTGTCAACATGGACTTTATATTGTCAATTTTACCTGCCATCAGACAGCCACAATTGTACGAGCTTTGTGGTTCAACTCTAAATTTGATTTTCGACTTGAGTGTGCCATATGCCAGTGCTGTGATCGATTCACTGTTAAATATTTCCAATATCGGAAATCAATGTCCGCCACTGCGTGCTTTGAAGAGTAATATTTCGCGTGGTTTTACCTGCAGTGTAGGAGAAGTTTTGAATATGGACACCAGCGACGTACCCAGATGTTTGCATTGTCCCGCTGGTACATACGTTGCTGTCGGACAAAACGTATGCACAAATTGCCCACGTGGCTACTACCAGAATCGAGATCGTCAAGGCACTTGTCTTCGCTGTCCGGTTGGAACTTATACCAAAGAAGAAGGCTCAAAGGCCCTGAATGACTGTGTTCCAGTTTGCGGTTACGGCACGTACTCTCCCACGGGTCTAGTTCCTTGTTTGGAGTGTCCTCGCAATTCATTTACTACCGATCCTCCAACTGGGGGATTCAAAGACTGTCAAGCATGTCCTCAAAACATGTTTACCTATCAGCCAGCAGCTTCTAGCAAAAACTTGTGTAGACAAAAATGTGCTCCTGGCACATATTCCTCTACAGGATTAGCTCCTTGTTCGCCGTGTCCTGTCAATTTCTACCAAAGTAACGTTGGCTCACAGACATGTAATGAATGTCCATCAAATATGCGCACCGAGGGTCCAGCCACCAAAGGTCGAGAAGAATGTAAACCAGTCATTTGCGGAGAAGGAGCCTGCCAGCATGGAGGCTTATGTGTACCAATGGGCCATGGCGTTCAATGCTTCTGTCCAGCTGGCTTCTCTGGAAAACGTTGCGAAATTGACATTGATGAATGCGCGTCACAACCCTGTTATAATGGTGGATCCTGTACCGATTTGCCGCAGGGCTACCGTTGCGAATGTCCACCTGGATATTCTGGAATTAATTGCCAAGAAGAAGCAAGTGACTGTTCCGAAAATACCTGTCCAGCCCGAGCAATGTGCAAAAATGAGCCGGGCTTTAAGAACTTTACATGTCTCTGCCGCAGCGGATATACAGGAGAAGATTGTGACGTTACTATTGATCCGTGCACTGCTAATGGAAACCCCTGCTCAAATGGCGCCAGTTGCAAAGCTTTGCAACAGGGTCGCTATAAATGTGAATGCTTACCTGGTTGGGAAGGTGTCAATTGCGAAAGTAATATAGATGATTGCGCCGAGAACCCTTGTCTTCTAGAAGCAAACTGTACAGATTTGATAAATGACTTTCAGTGTTCGTGTCCTCCAGGATTTACGGGGAAACGTTGCGAGGAAAAGATTGACTTGTGTTTATCGGAACCATGCAAACACGGTACATGTGTTGATCGTCTTTTTGATCATGAATGTGTCTGTCATCCCGGCTGGACGGGTTCGTCATGCGACATAAATATCGATGATTGTGGAAGTCAGCCTTGCGCCAATGATGGCACTTGTGTTGATTTGGTGGATGGCTATAGCTGTTCTTGTGAACCTGGATATACTGGCAAAAACTGTCAACATACAATCGATGATTGTGAATCAAACCCTTGTCAGAACGGAGCAACCTGTGTTGATCAGCTAGATGGGTTTACTTGCAGATGTCGTCCAGGCTTCGTCGGCTTAAGCTGTGAGGCGGAAATTGACGAATGTTTAAGTGATCCTTGCAATCCAGTGGGTACAGAACGATGCCTGGACTTGGATAACAAATTCGAATGTATGTGCAGAGATGGTTTTACGGGCGAACTTTGTGAAACTGACATTGATGATTGTGCCAGCAATCCATGTATGAATAATGCGCAATGTCGTGATCGCGTGGGAGGATTTGACTGTGTATGTGAAGAAGGTTGGAGTGGATTGCACTGTGAAATACAAATCACCACTTGCAATACAGTGTTGCCTTGCCAAAACAATGCTAATTGCATTGATCTGTTCCAGGACTATTTCTGTGTCTGTCCCAGTGGCACTGACGGTAAGAACTGTGAAACTGCCCCAGAACGTTGTATTGGTAACCCTTGCATGCACGGTGGTAAATGTCAAGATTTCGGTTCTGGTCTTAACTGTACCTGTCCCATGGACTATTCGGGTATTGGTTGCCAGTATGAATTTGATGCCTGTGATGCCCATGTTTGCCAAAATGGCGCAACATGTATTGACATTGGAGAAGGTTACACATGCGCATGTCCCAAGGGATTCACTGGCAAGAACTGCGAAGAAGATATTGTTGATTGCAAAGATAACTCATGTCCTCCGGGCGCCACCTGTGTCGACCTAACTAATGGCTTCTATTGTCAGTGTCCTTTTAATATGACCGGGGACGATTGCCGTAAGACAATACAAGTGGACTATGATCTATATTTCAGCGATGCCTCTCGGTCTACTGCAGCTCAAGTGGTACCCTTCTATACGGGTGAGTCCAGCAGTCTTACAATTGCAATGTGGGTTCAATTCGCTCAGAAAGATGATACCGGTATCTTCTTTACACTTTATGGCGTGGAATCTCCAAATATGTCCAGTAATCGCCGCCTTATGTTGCAAGCCCATTCCAGTGGTGTACAGGTATCATTCTTCTCCGAATATCAAGATGTGTTTCTGTCGTTTGGTGAATATACATCCGTCAATGACGGCCAATGGCATCATGTGGCCATTGTTTGGGACGGTGCTTCCGGTCAGTTGCAGCTAATTACAGAAGGTCTTATTGCCAGTAAAGTGGAATATGCCCAAGGTCAAATATTACCACAGTTTTTGTGGTCTGTTCTTGGTCGGCCACAGCCTGACGATTCTAAATTTGCCGTGTCCTATGCGGAAACTGGTTTTCAAGGAACCATTACAAAAGCTCAAGTATGGGCTCGTGCCTTAGACATTACTTCGGAAATACAAAAACAAGTTCGGGATTGCCGATCCGAGCCAGTGCTATACAATGGCCTAGTTCTGAATTGGTCTGGCTATGAACTCACTTCAGGTGGTGTGGAACGTACTGTCCCTTCAATGTGTGGGCAACGCCGATGCGCCAATGGCTACACAGGACCTAGTTGTCAGCAGTTACAAGTCGACAAGGAATCACCTGTTGTCGAACATTGTCCTGGTGATTTGTGGGTTATTGCCAAGAATGGTTCAGCTGTTGTGACTTGGGATGAGCCTCACTTCAGCGACAATATTGGTGTCACGAAAATAGTTGAACGAAATGGTCATCGCTCTGGTACTACTCTTTTGTGGGGATCGTACGATATAACTTATATTGCTTCAGATGCTGCTGGCAATACAGCTTCCTGCAGTTTCAAGGTGTCCCTTTTAAGTAAGTTAAGCTCGTACTTACTTTCTCTTGGATAAATAAATAAATTGTGCATTCTTTAGCCGAGTTTTGCCCGCCCTTGGCAGATCCTGTAGGTGGAGCACAAGTGTGCAAAGATTGGGGCGCAGGAGGCCAATTCAAGGTATGCGAAATTGCGTGTAATCCAGGTTTGAGGTTCTCCGAAGAAATTCCTGAATTCTATACATGTGGTGCAGAAGGCTTCTGGCGACCGACTCGTGATCCTAATATGCCACTTGTTTATCCCTCGTGCTCTCGTAAGATGTTTTTGCAAGTAGTCTGATCCCTTATTTACCTTGTTTTTCTCTAAACAGCTTCTAAGCCAGCTCAACGGGTATTTCGTATTAAAATGCTATTCCCATCAGATGTGCTTTGTAACAAAGCTGGCCAAGGAGTTCTTAGGCAAAAGGTTACCAGCTCTGTTAACTCTCTTAATCGCGATTGGAACTTCTGTTCGTATTCGGTGGAGGGCACCAGGGAATGTAAAGATATTCAAATCGATGTCAAATGTGATCACTATCGCAGTGGACAAAATAATCGTGCCAAGCGTCAGGTTAAGGATGGCGGTGTTTACGTTCTGGAAGCTGAAATCCCAGTGTTGAAGTAAGTTAGCGCAATGTCTTTTAGCAGGTGATCGCCAAAACATATTCTATTTTTATGTCTGTGTATGTTTTTGTATGTTTTAAATGTTTTGTGTTTCAATGACTGAACGGAGAGAGATTCTAATTTTCAATTTTGTTTAATTGGGACGACTTCAGTTGGTATCCTCTACCGAACGTTACCAATTTTAGCGCCCCTATTGAAAAGAATGCATGCCAAATGTATTAAATGTATGTTAATATTCCAAAACTTATAGTGATGATGAAGAGCCTGATACACGCAGCCGACAAGGACGCCAGCAAACTGGCGGCGACACATACACGCTGGAAATTTCTTTCCCGGCAGTGAAGTATGTTTAAAAATTTGAATGCTTTTATTGCTGCTGCTTTTTCACAATATCTTGTATATATATTTCCCCTTTCGTCCTACAAATTTAACCAAAAGTTCATAATGGGCATGGAGACACACATTTCCAATTAACAATATTAATGGCTGTGGTCTTAGAAATGTTGTCTTATAACACCAAATCATACTCATTAATGTGCCTAACAATGCCTAATTATAGTGTAGCTAAATACATGTATGTGTCTGTGTATTTTCAATAACATAAATTACTTTTTTGTAACAGCGACCCCGTTATACACACTTCTTCGGGTGAACGCTCTACTGTCAAGTCCTTGTTGGAGAAGCTTATATTGGAAGACGACCAATTCGCAGTGCAGGATATATTACCGAACACTGTTCCCGATCCAAGTTCTTTGGAGCTGGGCTCAGAATACGCCTGTCCTGTTGGTCAAGTAGTCATGATTCCCGATTGTGTTCCTTGTGCCATTGGCAATTTCTATGAAGTGACCAATAAGACCTGTGTTCCTTGCGAACGGGGAACCTATCAATCCGAAGCCGGGCAGCTACAGTGCAGCAAGTGCCCCGCCATAGCTGGCCGGCCTGGTGTCACTGCTGGACCTGGTGCCCGCTCTGCAGCCAATTGTAAAGAACGTTGTCCAGCTGGTAAATATTTTGATTCTGAAACCGGTTTATGTAGACCATGTGGCCATGGATTCTACCAGCCTAATGAAGGTTCATTCAGTTGCGAACTGTGTGGCCTAGGACAGACTACTCGTTCAGTCGAGGCCACTTCACGCAAAGAATGTCGTGATGAGTGTTCATCTGGCATGCAGCTGGGAGTCGATGGCCGCTGTGAGCCCTGTCCTCGCGGTACATATCGTTTGCAAGGAGTCCAACCATCCTGTGCCGCCTGTCCTTTGGGTCGCACCACTCCCAAGGTGGGCTCGAAATCCGTCGAAGAATGCACCTTACCCGTATGTTCGCCCGGCACCTACCTCAATGGCACACTTAACATGTGCGAAGAATGTCCCAAAGGTTTCTACCAATCCGAGTCCCAGCAAACCACGTGCATTCACTGCCCACCAAACCACAGCACTAAGATTACTGGAGCTACTTCAGCCTCAGAATGCACAAACCCTTGTGAGCAAATTGCCGAAGGAAGACCTCATTGCGATCCGAATGCCTATTGTATACTTGTGCGTGAAACTAATGACTTTAAGTGTGAATGCAAGCCAGGCTTTAATGGCACTGGCATGGAGTGCACTGATGTGTGCGACGGTTACTGCGAAAACCAAGGGAACTGTGTTAAGGATTTGAAGGGTACGCCTTCTTGCCGTTGCGTGGGCTCATTTACGGGACCACACTGTGGAGAACGTTCAGAGTTCGCCTATATAGCCGGTGGTATTGCGGGAGCCGTTATCTTTATCATAGTCATAGTGCTATTAATTTGGATGATTTGTGTGCGTTCTACGAAAAGGCGTGATCCCAAGAAGATGCTTTCGCCCGCTATGGATCAAACAGGATCTCAGGTTAACTTCTACTATGGAGCGCATACACCTTATGCGGAGTCTATAGCTCCGTCACATCACAGCACGTACGCCCATTATTATGATGATGAAGAAGACGGTTGGGAAATGCCGAACTTCTACAATGAAACTTATATGAAGGACGGTAAGTTAAAAGGGCGATATGGCCAAAGAATTGGCTTTATAAACTAACTGTTTCTGTTTTTAATGTCACAAGGACTACACGGTGGTGGTAAAATGAGCACCTTAGCTAGATCGAACGCCTCTTTGTATGGCACCAAGGATGATTTGTATGATCGATTGAAACGACACGCCTACACAGGCAAAAAAGGTTTGTGAATCTCAATTATTTACATTCATTAAAAAGAGTCCATTCATTGTTTTCAATTTTTTTTTATTTTAGAAAAAAGTGATAGCGATAGTGAAGTGCAGTAAAAGCTATAAATTGCAATAGGGCGAAAGTAATGAACAACGCAAGCTGTTCTCAAGTATTTTAAGAACAATTACTTCATAAGTTTTCAGTTCATTATTTGCAGCCAACTGTGCATGATTAACACAGTAATACATGCATGTAAATACATAAAAACAACAAATAAAAAAAGAAAGAGGTAAATAAATTTAATGAAAGCTTTATATTGATTTGTTGTAATTTTTTTATAAAATATTCATTGGAAAATGTAAAATTGTGTTTTATCATTCCTTTATTTTCTTTAGTAACGACATTATTTTCTCACCACTTTCTTTTATAATTTTTTATATTAATTTGTTTTTTGTAAGTAAGTAAAATTAGGCGAAAATTACTCAGCTTAATGTAAAGCTTTTAAAAAGCTGCTTAAAATCAAGTTTCGACAAAGAAAAATACAACCAAAACCAACTAATTGCAATATGTTGAGCAAAGAAATTTTATTTTTAAACTATTTAAATAATACAATTAATAAAAAAAAACATTTCTTTAACTCGTTCATATAGAACTTTTAATATGTAATATTTTCTTTTATAAGAGTGCATGTGCTTCTAGTTCGTATTGTTAATTTATAGTTTTTTTTTTAATTTTTGTAATTTAAATCTAAATTTAAAAATCCATATCAGTGTTTAAACAACCTAAAAATACAAATTATGAATGTTTTAGTCTATGTTGAGAATATACAATTTATTAATTTCCCTGAATATTGTTAGAATACGTTTTTGTACCATAAAACAAAGGATTAGTTATATATAAATTGTTTTCTTAATCTTAATATATATAGGTGTATTAATAATACGAGATAATTTCAATTATTTCTAAATCTGACTCTAATTTTTAATTGTATTTTATAAGCAAAATGCAATACAAAATAAAGAGAAATTCATTATAAAATAAATTAAATACTTTGTCTGTTCCTTTCATATGCAGTTCAAGAAAAATTGTTTATAAAAAAATATTCTAAATATTCCACTGTTAATAACAAATTTAAGTTGAAGACAAATTCTTAAAATAAATGTAATTTGTAAATTCACAGATTCGAACTTAAGTCGGACTAATAGCTTTCATCTTGTAATTTAATCTATAAAGTTCGAATAATAATACACATCAAGGGTAAGAAAATTTATTCGAAATAATCATTCACTAAATACGGGTTTATAGTTTTTATCGACTGTTCTCCTTTTTGTAAGCGGTGGGTTGAAAGGTTACAATTGTGGAAGATGCCGTTTATATTTTCCCCAATTCAGTGCTGTTGGCTTGTACTTCAAAGTTGTTTTAATTTCATTTGTTTTTACAGAACTAGAAAAACATACATATAAAAAACATAGATATATATATACACACACTTACTCATCATTAATCTTCCACCAATCAATACGACAAATAAACATGTACATTAAAAATTTTATTTGTTCTTAATCGTTTAAAAAGCTTTTAATTCTATTCACACAAAACATTGAAATAAAGGAACAATTAAGTACAACCCATAATACAAAATTAATATTATCAAAATGTAGCCAACATTCGTTATTGCTTAATTACATCTAAAACAATAAATAATACAAATAATTTCAAGCAAATTATATTAATTTGATGTGTTCGATATTGCATTTTTTCTGAAAAAAATGCCGCACTTAACTGAAACCGTAATTAATTATTTATTTTATCTAAATAAATTGATTTTTTCATAAGCATTTTAAGTTCAAATCGAAAGCCAATTGATCAAACGGAATCTAATATAAAATTTTCTTAAATAGTACAACGGAAGAGAACTTCATTCAATCTCAAACTGAAATTGCAATTCAATTCAACGAAATCCCCAATCGAGCTAAAAAAATTTTAAACTATTTCAAGGAAACTCATTTTGTGATATGAAATTTTAATGGGTCAAGAGTTCGAAAACAATATATTACATTTGTACGCCATAGTTTTTAATCTATTCATCAAAAGAAGTTTAATTAAAAAAATTTCAATGAATGGACCACATTTGTTTCTCTCTCTCTCTTTGTCTTACTGCTTCAAGAATTTAAAAACATTTTGAATATATCTTTTTTTGAAAGAAGTGTACACACTGCGAATCGAAGTAATCGAACGGCGCTAAAGGTCGCCATAATTTTCAAGTAGTTGTCGAAATTTGTTATCATTAATAGCTCTACTCAAGTACTATGAAGTATAACTTTGCAATTATTTCCTATATTTATAATCCATAGACAATCTACACACTCATCTCAAACGGTCGAAGAATCTCACTGAAGAATATTTCATTGAAATAGTTTGCGATGAGTCTCCTACGATTCAAATATGCGCTCGTGGACGTACATGTCGAATTCATTTACGACAAATTGTTGGTGGATTGGTGGGCTACAAAAAAAATATTTTAAAACCAAATGCATGTTCCGAGTTCATCCGTACATCGAGGGCCTACATTAAGTACTTGCTATAAACCAATTTCTTCAAAATAAAGTTTTTATTGAAAAATTTCTCGATTAGGTTTTATTTTTTAACTTTTATCATTTGTCTATCAACCATTTATATAATAAAATAAATCAGTGTTTTGCCCCTCCTGACGAACTGCGTGTTCGGTTCATGGCAGGTAGTGAATGCAGGCCCACGATATTGCTTTTGAAAAAGTTGCATGTGTGTATGTATGTACTCGTGTACTATAAAAATATGTGTATATATTTCTTCATACTGTAAGTGATATGCCCCCTTCAAATGCAAGGCAGCGTATGAATAACATTTTAAAAACACCTGGACTTTCGTAAGACTTCATGAGAGTGATTTGACTTCGAGGCCTTATTGACTTTAAGTCTCAACATTCGGGTATTAACAAATTTTATGTACATATTTTGTATAATTATTCCAACATATTTTTTTTATTATTTCAACATGTTACTATTATTATTATTATTTAAAATTTTACTAATTTAAAAAATGTTCGATCTCTGAGATTTTAGCTACAATTTTTTAATCATCTCCAGCCAAGTTCATAGAAAATGAAAATAAATTTTCTCCATTGCCGCTGCCGTTGTTTAGTTGATCTTCATGTAGAGCCGGTGTGGAGGCATTTGTAATAAATGCGGTATTATTTTCGCTGTCACTTTCCTGATGGCTGTTCCCTACATAAGCATCGCTCTGGTCACATGGATCATTGTCATCATCATTATCATCCTCATCATGCAGGAGAGTAACTTTTGGCTGCATAGCTGGCATTTGCTGATGTTGAAGATTTGAGTCCTGCTGTTGCATGTGGTCCATTGCAAGAGAAATGTGATGAATAGGCAGTGTTTGTGCTGTTGAAAACAAGGAATTCTCTTTGGTGGAACTTTTCTTTTCGTCTGTCATATTTTCAGCACAAAGATTACTATAGTATTTGTCTTTAAGATCAGTATCTCCCGAGAAAGGGTCCTCCATATTTTGCCCGTTATTCGGCATTTGGCTATTTATAACATTTAGAGTAGGTGGCACATGCAACATCGATCTGATATTGGAACGATGCCGCAAGCCATGATGTAATTGATGCAACTGTTGCTGCTGATCGTGATTTTCTTTGTCATTGCCGCCGTTTTGCAGCTCTATTTTACCCTGGTCCCCGCAGTTGTGAGAATCCTTTTGTTCTGTTACTCAAACATAAAACTTTTAGTTATAATTCAATGTAATATAAACAGCAGCAGCAATTTACCTAACGAAGCTAACAGTTTGGGCTGCAGTGGCATTAAAAAATCGTTTCCTGTAGTAGCCGCCCGTGGCTTTAAGCTTTGTACTGGTGGCACGTTTAAGAAGTCGGCTATACAAAAAGAAATCGTTTACAGACATCATATTATTGAATACAAACATTTATTAAGTATATTAACAGCCCAATTCATAAAAAATATTTTTGATTATTAAAAGAGGCTGGTAAAAAAAATTTTTGTTTAAAAATTCGTTTTATTAGCCTGTTATAAACCAGAAAACAAATTATTAATTGGGCCTTAAGAATTTAGTTTGGTTCGTCTACTGCTTGAAAACAACTAAGAAATTAAGCATTAAACAAATAAGGAGGACTTGAGTGAATTTAGCCAAGGAGCACATTTTTGGAAATGAAATGATAAAAGATCTACGCAAATACAAAAGTTGCATCCAATATATAATACACATTATTCTGTTTTAGGGAAAGACAGTGGCTTCTACTTACAACTGATGACAGATGGACCCGTTCTCAAGTTCAAAGGCGATGTATGTATAGATGCTTCCGACGGCCTTTTGATATTCCAACCTATTCCGGACAGGGGTGGTTGTGATCGTTCTATAATACTAACACCATTAACATTTACACCATTCATGCTGTCTGCTTGGGTTTCTAACCATTGAAAACCAAGAAACGGAAGACACAATAAAATGACCGCAAACGATTTTCGAAAATAAAATTTTGAACAAAAAATAACATATTTTGCCCAAATGATATACATACATGTCTATGTATGTAAAACTAAGTTATATATATATATATATGAATGTATGTATGTATGCACATGTATGTATGTATGATGTTTGAAGCAACAGAGACAAAAACAAATCTGTACAGCCTCCAACTACAAAAAATGTTTTGCTTGCAAATGCATTAAACGAAATCGTGTGATTGCATGTGTACTGGTGTTAACAACTACATTTACATATACATATTTGGAGTATAAATATGTATTACCAACAACTAATTGCAAGAGGCATGGCGTTTATCTTTCAGCTTCTGTCAAACTTACCGACTTTTGCTGTGGCAAATGTTTCCTTAAATAGCGGCGTATGATGGCCCTGAGGCATCGAACTTGTTACGGATGCCTGGGTTAGTGAGCCATGTTTTAGGCCATGGGTTCGTCCCCGCGTCGGGGGACCGGGTTCACGTTTGCGTCGTGGCTGTTCAACGGGTAAAACACGACGTCGTTGTTTTGGCAGTTTTGAACGCGCCTGAAAGCGGCAAAAATAAGATTTGGCAATTAATTGTAATGAAAATTAAAGAAACTCCAGCAAATCATACGTATTTGTAATTCAAAAAAATCCTACTGGCACGCGGACTAGAAGCGGCTAAGTGGGATTAAGTTTGAATAGTTTGTTTGCCCATATTTATTGTATGATCATTTATAAAATTGATCAAGTTTATTTTTATGTAAAAAATGTTTTCGCACAATAATAATATTGAGTAGCTTCAACTCGTGTTATTCGATTTTCGTGCCTCAATACACTTTTAGGGAATAGTTGGAGACCTTTCAAATGATATATAGTTTATTTAAGGAACTTTGGGATATATTATGTACAAAATGTATTTCTCCAGCCAATAATTAAATGCACATTTTTGGCATTTTTTTAAATCGAAAATTTTTTTACAGAGTTTTTATACGGGTAGCGTGCTAAAATTTAATTTAATTAAAAGCGTATTTAGCTTTGAAAAACAACACAAATTTATTTTTAATAAATTGCTGAAGTTATTCAAAGAACTGGGTATTAATTAATATGTAATATGTTGGATAAATAAAAACTTGAGTAACTTATGGGATTTCTAAGGGATTCTTAAAAATCAAATTGCCTTTTATTTACAACCGAATACACTGAACAAATTCGTTTTTGGTACGATTTCTGTATGAAAAATGCAAAAAGAAATGCTGCCAAAAATGCCTTTGCTGAAGAAAACTGGGATTTTCTTTTCAATTATGACACGGACCTGAAAGTCGGATGATATCCCCTATAATTATTGAGCCATACGTGTAAAATGGTATGAAACCCCGATTATCAGCCGCAACTCGGGGTTGTAGACATGTCGAGCAAAATGGTATCATTCTGTTTTTTATCATAGTGTGTAATTGTTTATCATTTGAAATCGTTTCATTGCAATTGAAATAGTTTTGTAATGTAAATACATTTTTATTGTAAAACAATTTGCACAAAAAGTCCTTGATAAAATTCTGCAGGAGTCGTATTGGTACTTTTCATGAAAGCATTTTTCGCAAAAATTCATATTTTTCAAAAAGCTTTTATGATCAAGCATACATAGAAATGTATGTATGTATGTGCATCGCTGTGTATGTGCATTAAAAGCTTTTTCGCAAAATAGTCTACTTCTAAGAAGGCAATAAAGCCATTTATTCACAATTTATTTACAGTGACAGCTCACGTGCTGCACAATTTGATTGCAGGTTTATTAAAGAAACCTGGATGGTGTTGTACCTCATCTCTACAGCTTCCACATTGATTTGACTATAGATGACAACTCCAAGACAGCCTACACAGTTTTCATGAATAATTGAGTTTTTAATTTGTTTGAATCTGGTTTTTTATGTCGTTCTTCTATTGTTCAACTTACCTGTGTGTGTGAGTAGAACATGGAAAAGTTGCTAACAATTACAGGAACCGGAAGTGCTATTGTTAAGACACCAGCCAAAGCACACAAAGCACCGACAAACATGCCAGGATATGTTTTAGGTGCCACATCGCCATAACCCACGGTGGTCATTGTCACAATGGCCCACCAAAGACCTAAGGGTATGCTTTTGAATTGGTTTTCCGGGTTGTCCTTCGCAATAACAGAAAAATTATGTAAAATATTTCACATTTATGAATAGACTTGCTTCTCACCTGCAACTTTTCTGCATAATAGGCTAAGCTGGCAAAGAACACAATGCCAAGCACGAGGAAAAACACCAAAAGAGTAAGTTCTTTTGCAGATGCCTTAAAGGTATGGATTAATATGCGTAGACCGGGCGAATGGCGAGTTAACTTAAACAAGCGCATTATCCGCACAATAGAAAATGCCTCCCATAGGCCCGTATATTCGCCCATCCTTTGCATAACGTCTGTATAAAAACTTAAAGTGGCCACAAAATCAATGATGTTGACAGGAGATTTAACAAATTGCCACAAATTAGGGGAAACCTAAAAGTGCATGCGGGTGTAACTCGTTGCTACAGTTTGTGCAGGAAATGTTACCAAAAAGAATCTACTTACAATAAAGCGTATGATAACCTCAAAGAAAAACCACACGTTACACACCAACTCCACATAGAAGAAGGCCTCATGTGGTTGTCCGAATGACTGGTGCCAACCGTGAGCATGACGAGCATCATCAGACTGGCGTTTCGTGCGACCATTTCTGCTTGATTTTTCCAAACTAAACGTGGCTATTGGCTTGGACAAAGCCGAGCTGTAATTACCACCGAAATGACTAGTGAAATTTGTGGCTTTAAATGTTGGCTGAAGATACGGTGATCCACTGCTGTCATTGAACTCTGGATCCGAGGACGCATTTAACGTGGGCGGCATGTTGTGGTGCTGAGGTGTGGTTGGCAAATATGTTGATGCTTGCTGACTATTGGTGGGTGTAAAGTCTACACGAAAGCCCGGATGGGTTTTCAGGCAGAAAGATATCACAGAAACAAATATGAAAAACACGGACATGCTGGCAACGACCTGAAAAGAAGAACGTTAGAAAATTTAATTGTTGCTGCTTTAACCGATTCCTAATACCTTGGCTCCAGTTGAACTTGAGGGCTCATCAAACAGAGCCCATACTTTTGGCTTTAAGCGCTGCCAGCAATTCAATTGGCCCTTATTTATTGAATCTTCGAAGCCAAATAATCTTGCCACCTGCTCCTCTGACGGTTTTTCATTATCAATATCTAATTTATCTAAAATTGCTAAGGTATTCTGAAATTTGATATAAAAAATTGTAACAATTTAACAATCATTTCATTGAATAATTATTTATCTCCTCCTCTCTACACACCTGAGTATCTCTATGTATACTATAGGTGGACCAACAACACGGTTCAACTTGATTCGAATCTAGTCCCCAAAATTCTAATTCTTCTTCGAACAGTGGACCACAAACATCGGTAGGATAGTGAAGCTTGCCAGTTCTGAACAATTTAAAAAAAAAGTATTACAAAATCATTTATATTTTTATGTAGAACTTGTAAAATACCTGTAATAATTAAGAATTTGTGTAAAAACTCCTGGATGGCGATCAAAAAAATATTCATTTAGTACCGGGTCGTAGTTGGCCAAAGCCTCTGTTAAGCGGGATAATCTTGTGGCGGGTATTTTCTTCAGTGTAGCTTTATACGTTTCATATCTGCAAAACATATTCACATCATTTTCAATAACTTAATAATTGTGTTTAGTTAAGATTTTGTCAGGATGAAATTAC
Organism: Linnaemya tessellans; assembly: GCA_951800035.1. Taxonomy (NCBI): domain Eukaryota; kingdom Metazoa; phylum Arthropoda; class Insecta; order Diptera; family Tachinidae; genus Linnaemya; species Linnaemya tessellans. The sequence continues at coordinate 1,753,467 of OX637533.1, read as the reverse complement.
GAAACTCAATATCGCAAGAAATTTTAGTTACTAATTGTAGACATTTTGATCGATATCGTACGGTGCTGTAGTTTGCCCCCCATACTAAGTTCGTTAATCAAAAATATATATTTCAATAATATTTTTAAAAAGATTTCTAGTTCCGAAAACCGCAACACCATATATTTCCTTTTTTTTTAATAAAGCCAATTAATGTTTAAATAATTTTGTAATTGAACAAACAGGTGCAGTAAAAATCAAGAATCATGTTATCACTTTAGTCTCGCCAAGTGACTGGTCCAAGCACTCAGTGGATGACCCCTACATAAGCAGTGCATTGCGCCAGATATAGAAAGGTGGGAATAGTATTGGGGGGACAGATGGAGATTCAGAATTTTTTGTAGATATTTCAACCTTTTGCTTTGCGGCAATTTTTTTTATTTTTTTGCTACAGGGCCGACGAAGGAGGGTGCTGTTCCTCTGCTCTTCAGTACATAATAGAGTCAGTCGTTGCCAATTATTTATGTTCAGTGATCAATACTATGCCTTCATCACTGAAACCGTCTGACAACAACTAACACAACCACGCTCTAATGCTGATCATAAGAATTCGACACAATATTCATGGCTGAGCGCGGAGTCGAACTCAGGACCCTGTGCTTCATAGTCTCGTGTTGACTACTTCAGGTAACAGCACCCGAGCATATCACTATTGCTGAAATTACTCGCTGAATGGGCTGAGGAGATAACAATTTGCTAAAAGGCCTTAAACAGATGCAATTGCGGATTAAAAGCCTCAAACAACATCATGACCTTATGTAACTTGTTGACACAACTATTTTTATACATAAACAAATCTATTTATTTATATTAACTATTGATTTTTTTTAATTGCCATTATCCTCAGAAGTCAAGCCCTCATTTGTGTCCTTTCATAACATTTTCATTTCATGCCAACGTTTACTTTTAAAAGCCATTAACAACAAACACATTCTTTATGTAAACATTTTTTGTTATTAATGTATTTATCTCTTTATTATGACAGTTGTTTATTTTAGAAATTTTTCGCTTGATTTATTTTATTTTTCAATCAAACAGCGGAAATTTTAGTTTGCCACAGCGTCAACAAGAATTTATTTAGTATGTGGAAATTTAAGTGCAAGCACATGTACACAGTTTTATTCGTACATACGAGTACAGCGCAATGCAAAATTGAGCCCTTCTAGTCAATAACTAAATTAATTACAATTTTTGTTATTATATGATTATTTATTTATTACATCATGAATTAATAAATATAAACGGTACATAATCTTGAACTTATCCCGATATTTTAATCAACGTCTTCTAAATTGCCAAAAGTTGACTGTATTTCCTAAAATGGGCGATTTTAACTCAATTGTATCATTATCACGATTTGTTTGCTTGTTCCGCCATTAAGTTTTTGCAATTCCATTCCGAATTCTCCAGAAATTTAAAATGTTGCATTTTGTATGGAGACATGAACTTTTTTTGTTGCAGTTACATGCATACAAAAACTTAAATTGACTTGTGCATATCAACACATACTCATACATACATCCATATACATATATGGGGGTATGCAGCCTTATAATGTTGAGATCAATACATACACATGCATGTAGACATGAAGAAACTAACGGATGCACACTTCCAGCACAGTTTTATTCATTCTTAAAATGTTAAAAAAAAAATATTGAAAGACCATAAAATTTTACAACTAAAAATTTGATTTTCATATGCAATACAAACGCGTGTGTACATGTGTACGTACCCTGGAGGAAACTTGGAGGCGAGTCACCACCATCGTCTACTATTTTGGCGACTGTTTGACGCCATTGTATATAACGAGTATACACTTTCATGTTTGCCTTTGATGAGAAATAAAACTTGATGACTGAAATGAATTAGTAACTTTTATTTTAATACTTAAAGCAAGTCTTTTATATATTTTTTTCATACAACTCCAAAAGACTACGAAAAGTGTGAACTAGAATGTACTAGTGAATAACTAGTACCAAAGTCAGTGGTTAAATGTCTGTAGTAAGTAGCATTGTCTGGGGTATTGTAAGTCTCTGGTACTGATGACTATGTCAGTAGTAAGATAATAGAATAATAGATATTGGCCTTTTTATTGTTTTTTTCGACGACATTTCCTGCAGGGTATACACACTCAGCCATATCTACATGTGTGTGTATGTACGTACATACATACATATGTATATAGAAACTATAAATCGATTTTATAATTAAATTTATCCAGTTGTAGTTGAATTTCATTCTCCTCGTTTGCCTTTGGTTTACTGAAATAAAGTAAACAAAAAAAATGTAAGGAAAAGTGCACTTTTATAATAAATCTTTAATGCAAACCATGTTAATTGCAATTAGAAAAAGCAGCGCGGAAAAGTAGAACATATCGCTCATACACCTAAATAGTGTCATAACAAAAAGATATTAGTTTCGCGGAGAACGGGTATAAAGTTTTAAATTTGCTTAAATAAATTTTCTTCTGAGGAGTATTTATATACACCTTAACAAGACCGATCAATTCCGTGTCATTAACTCCAAACCCGCTTTTATGAAGTTGTGACACTATGGAAGTAAATGAGCGATATGCACACTTGCACGAGTATGCGTGTGTGTAGGGTACATTTGTTTGACGATTAAAAGAAGGAAAGCAACTTTTTGAAATATTATTTAATTTTGACTTTATGAAGAGTTGTTTTCTAATTTCGTTCAAAAAGCCACGCACACACACGAGCATTAAATGCATTCCACCTCCCTCTCCAACTCGCATACACATTCACTTTTGTGGATGAACATGTTATTAAAACCATACATGAGTGCTGCCACAAGTGGCCAAAGGTAACAAATACTGCTGCTGTATTCCATTATTTAAAAGGGTCATTATAACCCAGTAAAGAATGCAACTTCCGGCGATGCAGTGTTATGTCAAGGATAGTTAGTGGGCAAACGCCTTCGCTTTTGTGTGCAACCTTATTAAATGATTTTAATATGGTACTGCTGGTTTGTAGTCTTTGACCTTGATATCCCAAATTCCTTTAAAGTGGGCTTGCGTTTAATGTGCTCGTGCGGATCGACAACACTCTACAGCACCTTAAATAAAAATTGTAAATGTTATATTTTTTGAACAAATTGTGCTGGAGCAGATACACACATACATGCATACTGTGAGTGGCATGTCCACATACATATTAAATTTTAATACACTTATTATATAGTTGCACTTCACTTCCTGTGTTACTAAAACGTTTAAAAACTTTTATGTTTACGTACTTAAATTAATTTAGAAAACTCATCCAATTACATGTTCCTATTTGTAGATTTTTATCATTTCCAAGTCGTTCATTCTAACTTGTGATTTTTCAGTTGCGTGAGTATGGAAATCTTTATTCATGTTTACGTATAAATAACGGTTGTGCAGTGATTTAAATGTGATAAGGAATCAAAATTCCTTATTAAAACTGTTTGTTTGGAGGAATCAATTCCAGCCAACACCAAAGAATTAAGCTCATTGGTCCGCACTCAATTGAAAATGTACGAGAAGTTTTTAAGAAGAGATCTAAAAGATATATATATTTTTTTTTAATTTCTCACTTTCTTCGCTGCAATGTTGTGTTGCTCTTAAAAATCGTGAAAGCAGTAGAACTGACCACTTTTCTTTTCATAGTGTTGTATCGTAACGACAAGGAACTGCCAGCAAATATTCAGTCATGTTACAGATTCCGCTTCCGTTGGGAGACAGAAGTGGTTCCGTATTTTGATTCTTCAGAAAACAAGAAAGAAAACTAATTTTCAGAATGAAATCTTTAATAAAAGTAGTTAATTCCGTTCATGATGCTAAAAGTTATTTCATTCCGCAAAATTATTTCGTTTATCGTTTTACGCAATCAATTCCGTTTTCAAACGGAGTCGGATCTGTGACATGGCTGATTGATCTGAAATGTTGTTTTGTAAAGGAATTCTGATGATGATGAATGCACCCACGTCATCTTACACAAACATATCGCGATTATCTTAATACGCTGAAAAATGTGTCGAACGATGTTTAGCATATTCATACGAACGCATGAATTACAGAACACTATTGCAGACATGGATAACAACGATAATATAGGATGTGAAGAAGAAAATACGGAAAATTCAAAATGTTCCAATTAATAACAAGTTAATAGGACAAATTTTCATATAAAGATTTGTTTTATAAATCTTTTATTAGTAAAAATGTGATAAATATTCTTATTAAAATATTAAACATATTATAGTTGATCGCATATAACTATTTTTTTAAAATTTTCTAGATGCCTTTGTTATTTACCTTGTTACATGAGTTTTTCTTACGAAAAAATAAGCTTCAGAGAAATTGGATAATTTCGGAATCAGAAAATGAAAATATCTTAATAAATTTACTAGATTTTGATGTAGTTTTGCAATTTGAAAATGTACTGTAGCATTCCGTAATTGCAAAGGAGCCGACAACATTAAAGGCCTACACAAATAAGTCTTCATCTCTGATGTAGTGCATAAGTGAGTGAAATGCACACATTTTAATCATTCGCAAGTATGTGTTTATTTGCATGCGAGCTAAACTTTTTATGCATGTAGTTGTACCATACAAATTTGCATGTTGATGTATTTTGGTCTATTTCTTTTTAAACGCCAAGAGAAAAGCTCACAACAACTACTTGTACAACAAAACTGAGAATACTTGAGTAAATCTTTTATTTCTTGCAAGTCCTCAAGCCACAAAGGGGGCAGACACAATTGAGTTTTCTTAGTTAGCTGCAGGCTATTAACTCAAAGTTAATATTTGTCTGCTTCTTCCGCTATTTTCTTCTTAAACCGGTAACAAATATTGTTTGAGTATGTGAGCACTTTATTTCATTAACATCATCATTTACATCATCACCATTTCTATCACTTTTATAATTGCAGGTCTAATATCTACAGAAGTCTTGGCGGATTAAGGACAGCAATAAATAGAAAATTTATTTATCTGATACTATTTAGCAGCAAATGAACGAAATGAAACTGCCTGGTTTTCACAATAAATGAGTTTTTGATTTCTCTACGTGTGCGCCGAAACAGGATATTTGAAATACTAGAAAGATAAGAAAATAGATACATCATATATTTCTCTTAAGACTGTCTTCGGCTCCGCGGAATCTGCTCCTAAATGAATATTCTCGCTCCGGAAAAGGATTTCCAAGATTGAGTTGCAAATGACAGTACTTTAAAATTTTATTTTTCGGTATTCCGAGCAGTATTAGAAAGAAGAAAATGTTGATTTGTTAACAGGTAAAACACAATTGTGACCGGGACTAGAAAAAATATTTTTCTTGACACAGAAACACCGACGCCAACAAAAATATTGCTGCTGCACATATTGCTTTTGCTTGTGTCATTTTTATGTTGTTTGTTTTTCGAACTATGCTCCTATACGAAGAATTACAAATTCAATGTTTCCTTCATAGGCTGCAAATTAGAAATATGAAAAATATATATTTACTGTCTTCTTTCATCTGTAAGTAGCAAAATGAGGTTAAAAGTTACTTAACAAGCTCATTATTCATGGCATGTTGACTAAATTGAATACATGTGAAATTAATTAGCAATCTAGAGAAAGTCCTTGGAACTACAACTACCTCATAATATCTGCTTGGAAGTCGTTCATTGCATTTTAATAAAATGATTGAGGCATTTAAAGGAGCGGACGCACACATACAGACACCAGTAAAATGATGACACAGTGGTAATAAATTTAAGCTTTTTATAAACAAAATGCTGCTTTGCATAATGGAAAACACTTTATATTTGAGAACAAAAAAAAAGATTTGGTTGCAACTTGCAAAATTCCAAGAATGTTATAAAATCTTGCCCAGAAAGAAATCTGATTCCATATAAAATCATTTGATTTTGTTTAAGCATCTCTGCAATAACAATATTTATTTGATAATTTTATATAATCCGTGCATATTTTAATTTTTTTACCAATACCAAGCAGCCTTTATAAACCAAGATATTTTGCAATGACAAATAATTTTTATTGAAGTGACACATTTCAATTTAGAATTGATAAACTGTGAGGAAAAGTTTTTCAATAAATGGCAATAACGCAAACCTTGTATTTTATTTCTTTTTCATGTTGTATGTCTATCAACCCATAATAAATCAAATAGCAATAAGTCGAAAGCTCCAATAATTAAACATATTTTCCGCTACAATTTAAAATTTAATTATTTGTTCTACACATAATTTGTTTGTATCAAATGAAAAAATGGCACAAATAAATTAAATTAAATGCAAACTACGTACATATTATTTAATTTATATACAATTTCTAGTCTCCAAAGACTCATAAAATGGTTTTCGTTTCCGTTTTTCAATACATATGAGATATGGCATATAGGTGATGCACATATGTATAGGTATAGGTATTGAAAAAGAGATAATATAAGAAAGGATTCTGCTGCTTGTATCAGCTAAGTTGATCTATAATGGCAATTTATCATTTATATAATTTTCACCGAAACTTAATCAATTATGAACCAAAACACTGCAACCAGCACGACACTCACCACACAGCTGCACAAATACACCGCTTTGTACATAGTACATACTCGTATTTCTGTGTATGAATATATATGTATATGTATATATATATATATATATATATATATATATATATATATATATATATAGTATATATATATATATATATATATATATATATATGTATATATACATATATATATGTATATATATACATATATATATGTATATATATATATATATATATATATATATATATATATATATATATACATATATACATATATTTATATATATATATATATATATATATATACATATATACATATATTTATATATATATATATATATACATATATACATATATTTATATATATATATACAGGCAAAGCTCGGAATAACGAATCGCGATTTAACGAAAATTCGATATAACGAACGTTGTAATTTTTTACATTGACTAGTTTATATAGCGAACGTCCAACATATTCTGTACTCGATATAACGAATGGTAAGCAAAAGCAGTAATAAAAATAAATGACAATCTACATATAAACAAAAATTTATCACTAGCTACCTTATATAGCGAATGTCATAGAACATTTTTGCTCTAAATAACGAACGCCAAAAAATTAACAAAGCCTTAACAGCAAAGCATGTACATAAAAGCAAAAGTAAAAGCAAAAAGACGTTAAGGTACCGTTTGTTTTTTTTTCACAACTTGTTTGAAAACAAATTTCTGTGAGATTTTTTATTACATTTTGAGCTGCGCACGCGTGTAAGTTAAATTAAAATGGGAAAGAGAAAAAGAATTTCTTTGAAAGAAAAAGTAAAAATTTTAGATGATTGTAGAAAAGGTATGAACCTTCGTGAAATTTCAGCTAAGTATGGAATTCCAAAATCATCAATATGTACACTAAAGAAAATGCAAGCAAAAATTTTATCTAATCTGGAAACAACCAACAATGGATCAAAAGATCGTCGTTCTTTAAGAAATGGTGAATATCCCAGTATGGAAAAAGAGCTCTATAGATGGTTTCTCAATCAAAGGAAAAAACATTTGCCTATAAACGGAATTGCATTAAAAACGAAAGCTATAGAAATACAGAAAAGGACTTCCAGTGGTGGTTTCCATGCAAGTGATGGCTGGTTGTCCAGATTTAAAAAACGATACGGAATTAGACTTCTTAAGGAATCAGGAGAAAAATTGTCATCAAGAACTGATTTAGTAAACCCGTTTAAAAAAGAATTAGAAAAGATTGTAGAGGAACATAATTTAACAAAGGATGCGCTTTTTAATGCAGATGAAACTGGTCTGTATTGGAAGATGTTACCAGATAAAACATTTGTACATGCTGGAGAATCTACTGCACCCGGAAGAAAAATATCAAAGGAAAGAGTTACCATTTTACTTTGCGCTAATGCATCTGGTACTAAAAAAATTAAGCCCCTTCTTCTTGGAAAAGCAAAAAAACCACGATCGTTTCGCAATAAAGTCCTTCCCTTAAATTATACCCATTCAAATAAGGCTTGGATGAATTCTGAAATTTTTAAGTTATGGTTTTTTGAAATGTTTGTGCCTGAGGTAAGTTTTAATGGCAGTATGGTTTCATTTATTGTTTTCACTACGAATGTGTACATAATTTCAATAGGTGGAACGATTTTTAGAAGCAAATAGCCTTCCAATAAAGGCCCTATTAATCCTCGACAATGCTCCTAGTCATCCTCCTGAGGAACAATTAGTAAAAACCACAAAAGATGGTAAAATCTGGACGATATTCATGCCTCCAAATGTTACACCACTTATCCAACCTATGGATCAAAACGTGATTCATCTGGTTAAGTTACACTACAGAAACAGTCTTCTGTCAAAAATTGTTTCATCAGGAACAGATGACATTGTCTCGTTTTTAAAAAATTTTAATCTCTTTGATGCAACCTTAATGATTAGTCTTGGCTGGGAAAATTTAAAACAGGATACCTTAGTCAAATGTTGGAATAAAATTTTGCAACCAAACAACGATTTCGATGAAGAAGATGATATTCCCTTAGCAGAGTTATTGCAGAGGGATGAAGTTGTCTGCATGCGACGCAGCTATCGACTTTTAAGTTCAGTCTTTCCGGACGTAAGAACAGTTCATGCTCTCTCAAATTTAATTTTTTAATTAGTCAAATTTCTCCAGGTAAATTTTAGCATAAATGATGTACATGAGTGGAATAGAGATGACAGGTATGAATGTGAAATCGAAGAAGAAGAAGAGAATGTTGAGCCTGTAGAACCTATAGATATAACTGAAACAAAAATAAGACACATTGATGCAATCAAGAGCTTTGACATTTGTATTAAATGGTGTCAAGAAAATAACATTGATTATTCAAAATCGATGGTAATTAGAGAAATCCACGAAGAAGCAGTCCAAAGAAGTCTACAAATTAATCGAAAACAAACATCAATTAACGATTTTTTCCAATTGCGGTAGCTCTACAAAACTTATTATACAACATAATTATAACTCTTACTGTTTTTCGCCTTTTTTGGGATTTTGTATTATTATCTTTTTTTTGGTTTTTTCTAATTTTGTATGAAATTAATGATTTTTTGTTAATCCAATAAAAAGAAAAAGTTAAAAAAAACTTCGCGATATAACGAATTTTTCAGTATAACGAATGGGCCTGACATTATATCGTTCGTTATACCGGGATTTGCCTATATATATATATACACATATGTGTATGTAGGAACTGGTTAATAGTAAGTTGAGCTCAACAGGCATATTATTACACCCATAAAAAATTTTGATATTAAAGTAAATATTCGTGTTTTGGAATTTGAAGAATGCATATGTGTGTAATTTACTCACCTTATACCACCAACATTTAGTATTATGCGATTTTCTCCATCCATTTCCCTGCTGCTTTATTTACGGTCTATGTATGTTATGTTGGGTGTTCTGTTGTTCTTTTAAAATGTTGTTCTTTTAGTTGTCGTTGTTGATGTTTATGTTCCAACGAAAATCAGCTGCATATCATTCCGATAACAAAACAAGAAAGCTTTAAGCCTTCAAGGGTTTGTTTGACAGTATAAATACATTTTGTTTTTACTTTGTTTCCTTTTTTATCAGTGTTTCAAAAGAACTCTGTACAAAATGGCATGCTGATATGTGAGGAAGATGTGTTAAATCTAACTGACAAACGATTATGCGTTGTTTTATATATTTAAGTAGAAATATACTTATCGTCATATGTTTTTAAAGTTACATCAAACAAATTTTATTGGAGAAGTAACAAGCTTTTTCATTTGAAAAATAAATAAATATCAGTTAAATTATAGGAGTGTCCAATTTTGCCTTAACATACATATATTTTTATAAGTTGATTTCAAATTCTGTTGCAGTTCAGGACCTTTTTGAAAACATAATTCTACAATTGCAATGGATTTTCAAAAGTAAAGTTATATAAGACACATATAAAGCTTTGATTTCGATGAAACTTTTATTTCGTTATTATGCTTGGACCTTGCCATTGCGTACCCAATCAGAATTGATCAGAAATATGTACTTGCTGGAAGACTAGGTATTTTGTTCGAAAAATCAGCTGGTTGCTCCAGCACACAAACATACATCCATAACACATATGTATGAATGTATGTAGATCGCTTTCGAACCGTCCATACAAGAAGTAGGTATACGTGGTTAACTAGAGCTCTTAGAGGACGCTCCTACGTTTTGAAGATCCTGAGTAATTTACCATCTGAAAAGATTATTCTATCAGTTTCGGCAGGTTGTCTTACACTTGGAACGATTATCTATGTAGGTAATAGGTTTTGTGTTTTAATTTTTGTAATATATATATATATATATATATATATATATATATATATATATATATATATATATACATATATATATATATATATATATATATATATATATATATATATATGTATGTATATATATATATATATATATATATATATATATATATATATATCTATATATGTATATATATATATATATATATATATATATATATATATATATTTATATATATATACATATATATGTATATATGTATACAGATGTATATGTATTTCAGTGGGGGTTGTTTTTTATCTCCTTTTTACGGTGCTAATAAGTAAGCGTATAAGTTCAGGATACATGTTAATTATTTAGCAACATGCTAATACAATATCTGGATAATACCTACAAAGGAAGAACTCAAACACATCAAAGCTTGTCACTGTAAAATATTCAAACTTTATAGTACACAGATGTTCATTGTTTTTTATTAGAACTACATACCTATCTATGTATGTATGTAGGACGTATGTGATTATATACATACATATACATATATATATATATATATATATATATATATATATATATATATAAATATACATATATATATATATGTATATATATATACATATATATACATATATATATACATATAAATATATTTATATATGTATTTGTATATACATATAAAATATGAAATATATGTTTGTATATATATATATATATATATATATATATATATATAAATATATAAATATAAATATATATATATATATATATATATATATATATATATATACATATATATACGTACATATATGTATATATATATATATATATATATATATATATATATATATACATATACATATATAGTGTTTTTATATAGGTACATAGTTGTATTTCTATGTACAAATACGTGAACATGTGTATGATTGATTTAATGGTGCGTAGCCACAACAAATATATTTATGTACATGCATGTTAACATTAACACATAATCTCTTTATTAGATAGATATACATAAATATATGCAAATATATTTTAACATGTGCAAATGCATTGATACGAAATAGTTCCCTTTATGTTTTCCTTCTGTTTTTTTATTTGTTAATTATGTAGCGTAAATAACAATTTTCTTGATGGGTGCTGCTGCTTGTATGTTATTATATATTTTTTTTTTATAAAATCACACTCACTTTCAGGACATTGTTGCGAACAACATACGTACTGACTTATAATGTTCTAACTTTCAAAGTGTGTATACATACACGCACATCTTCATGTTTATATGCTTCTGCAAATCATATGAACAAATTGACTTTATTTAAAATATATTAGAGACAGTATTAGTTGATAGTTTATTTAATTTTAAGCTTCTTCTATGTTTTATTTAATAAAGTTTTTATCTCAAAACTTCCTTTTCCTATTTAAAAACAACAATTTTTCCGCAACCACTCCAAGAGGTTTTCTTTATAAAAGCAACATCCAGAGACTAACTGAATACAAATGCCTGCAAGTATCCAGCATCACTTTGTGAATATTCATATGTATGCATAAGTAAAAAGCTTTTAACATGATGTGTCCACATAAATGTTTATGTACATATTAACACCATATTATACCTACTTGTCTAATACATGACCATTCGTATTCAACGCATTGGATTATAAATTTATCATATCCATATGAAATTACATATTTTTCATTCATATACCTACATACACTCATTGGAAGTAAAAGCAATACAGATGTATACATTTAGGCTGTATTAAAACACTGAAGCTGTTAAACCAACAACAAAGTAAATGGATTCCGAGGAAAGTATCTGGATGAATGTTCGATTTACATATATAATAGCATATACCAACTGTTTTAAAAAACTTTTAGAAAATAAAATTTTGGGACCATGAATAACTATTACAAAAGTATGGCAGTACTTCGCAAAATATGTATGAACAGGGTACCATCTGGTTAACAAATATGCCGGCAGTATTTTTGACGTCGTTGAGAATATTTTTAATTGACTTTGTATTTTGCAATTATTCGCCCTTCCAAATAATAGTGTGTGCTGCAGGCAACAAGTGAATTTTGCCTATATTTTGCAGTTTCCAATTTTTTATACTCTATTTTATTAAGTTTATATGCACATATTAGAAATATTAATATTTAAAGAAAATTCTCCAATATATTTCCGTTATTATTTTGGCTTTATTGGTCGAGAAGTAAAATAGCAATGTCGGCTGCGCGTATATTTAGTGCTATTGGCCAATTGTCCAGGAGGCAATTAATGCAAAATAAATGCAATCATAGTAAGTCTAAAGAAAAATAAATATTAGTATATTTTAAGGACGTGTACCTTATGATATTTGTTGTTTTGCACAAATTTTCTGGACTTTGAACTTTGTACCTTTTCAACACTCATATGCATATACATATGTTGTTCATGTGTGCGTTTTATTTGTTTCTGTAATTTTTGTTTTTGATGGTAAAAATGTTTTCTACTAGTGATTAACCAAAACGTAAGACTGATGTCGACTACAATTTCGGCCAACAAAAATATTCGAACCAAGGTGGTAGATGGTGTCTTGGTGGTCACGCTAGACTGCCCTGGTGCCAAGGTGAACTCATTGGGCGAAGCTATTAGCCAAGAATTCGAGCAAGTTCTTAAAGAGTTGGAAACTAATGTTCAAGTCAATTCTGCTGTATTGATATCTGCCAAACCTGGCTGCTTTGTTGCGGGAGCTGATATCAGCATGCTGGAGAAGTGCGAGTCTGCTGCTGAAGCGACTCGTATATCCAAGGATGCCCAGTACATGTTTGAACGTATGGAACGTAGTCGCAAACCAATTGTTGCCGCCATTAATGGTGTTTGTTTAGGCGGTGGCTTAGAGTTGGCCTTGGCATGTCATTATCGCATTGCTACGAAGGACAAGAAAACTAAATTGGGCTTACCAGAAGTGATGTTAGGACTTTTGCCTGGTGGAGGTGGTACCGTGCGTCTACCAAGGTTAACAGGTATTCCCACAGCACTCGATATGGAGCTGACTGGTAAGCAATTGCCTGCGGAACGTGCTAAACGCGCTGGTATTGTAGATTTATTGGTAAGCCCCTTGGGGCCTGGATTAGCACCCGCCGAACAAACGACTATCGAATATTTAGAAAAGGTAGCTATACAAGTTGCCAATGATATTGCAAATGGAAAAATAAAGGTAATATACAATAGGTTTCTAATATTGAGTACATATTTTGTTATTAACTGATAAAATTTGCAACAAAAAGGTCAACCGCGAAAAGACTGGTTTGATAAACAAAATTACCGCCTTAGCAATGGAGACCGATTTTGTTAAAAACAAAATCTTTGACACTGCCCGCAAGCAAGTAATGAAAATGACAAATGGTCTTTACCCAGCACCTTTGAAAATTCTTGAGGTAGTACGAACTGGGATAGATAAAGGCCCAGAAGCCGGTTATACTGCCGAAGCTGAAGGATTTGGCGCTTTGTCTGCCACATCTGAGTCTAAGGGTTTAATTGCTTTGTTCCGTGGACAGACAGAATGTAAGAAAAATCGTTTTGGAAAACCAAAACGTGAAGTGAATACTTTGGGAGTCTTGGGAGCTGGTCTTATGGGCGCCGGCATTGTCCAGGTCAGTGTTGACAAGGGTGTTAAAACTGTGATGAAGGACGCTTCCGATGCAGGGCTCTCACGTGGTATTGGTCAGGTTCAGAAAGGCTTAGAAACTGCTGTCAAACGCAAGCGTATTTCTGGCTTGGATCGTGATAAAATACTTTCAAACTTGGTACCTACTCTAGACTACGGCGAATTTAAAAACGCTGATATGGTTATTGAAGCAGTATTTGAAGACATTAAAATCAAGCACCGCGTAATACAAGAGCTCGAAGCTGTTGTACCCAAACACTGTGTCATTGCTACCAACACAAGTGCTATACCCATAACGAAAATTGCTGCTGGCAGCTCTCGTCCTGAAAATGTTGTCGGCATGCACTATTTTTCTCCTGTAGATAAAATGCAATTGCTTGAAATTATCACTCATAGTGGAACTTCTCAGGATACTATAGCCTCAGCTGTAGCAATGGGCTTGAAACAAGGCAAAGTAGTAATCACAGTAGGCGATGGTCCAGGATTCTACACAACTCGTATTTTAGCAACCATGTTGTCAGAAGCTATTCGGTAAGTTTTGGTTAAGAATAATTAAAATTGTTAAACATTGACATATTTGCATGCCTGCCCTTCATTGACTTTTACACCAAATCATCGGTTCAAACTAATAGTGGGTGCTGTTGGCTGAAGTAGCAGAACACGAGACTATGATGCGGAGGGTCCTGAGTTCGAGCCCGCGCTGAGTCATGAAATATTGTGTTGAATTCTTCTGATCAGCATTAGTACATGGTTGTGTTAGTTGTTGTTAGCCCGTTTCAATGACGAAGGCATAGACTGGTCACTGAACATAATTGGCAGCGACTGACACTGTCATGTACTAAAAGCAGAGTAACAGCACCCTAAAAGAGTAAAAGAGATTGAAATAGCTACAAAAAACTGCCTATCTTCTCATATTCCCTAATCTGCCCCCTTACTATTATCCCCTCGTTTTCAGTTCCGGCGCAATGCATTGCATATATAGGGGTGCTGGTCCAAGATAAAAAAAAATCGAAACTAATTCGAAAAATATTACAAAAACCTCATGTTTTACTATCAACAATATTGTAAAAGCCAATTAGAATTACGTAATAAACGGTATAGTGGGACTGTGCAGTCTAATAATCATTTAATGTAGAAGCCAATGAAATGAAGGATATTATAGTCATGCCTATCAGCAACGAATAAATCATATTAAATATAAAAATAATTAATTTTTTGTTTTTGATTTGCTTTTAAGTCTACTACAAGAAGGCGTTGAACCCAAGCAGCTTGACGATTTGTCCAAGAAATTCGGATTTCCAGTTGGTGCAGCAACTTTAGCTGATGAGGTTGGCATCGATGTGGGCTCTCATATTGCCGTCGATTTGGCAAAATCCTTCGGTGAACGTTTCAGTGGAGGTAATTTGGCTGTGATGCAAGACATGGTTATGGCTGGCTTCTTAGGCCGCAAATCTGGCAAAGGCATATTTATGTATGACAGTAAGACAAAGGGAAGTCGTCCAGTTAATATGGAAGCAGTTGAAATCTTGAAACAGAAATATGCTATGGTTTCTAAAGGAGCTAACACAGCAGAAGATATGACCCTGCGTATGGTATCACGTTTTGTTAATGAGGCTGTTCTGTGTTTAGAAGAGAAAATTTTGCACAACCCCTTGGAAGGCGATGTAGGTGCAGTTTTCGGTCTCGGGTTTCCCCCATTCTCTGGTGGTCCCTTCCGTTGGGTCGATCACTTTACAGCTGCTAAATTAGTTGACAAAATGTACTCATATTCAGATCTGTATGGAGCTCCTTTCAAGCCGGCACAAACATTGGTTGACATGGCTAAAGATTCCACAAAGAAATTCTACCCCAAAAACACTGGTGTCACTACGTCCAAATTGTAGATTGTTAAAGTTACCTACTCTTCGTTAATATAAAACAGAATTTTATTTTTCAAATGAAATAAGTTTCACAGATCGACTGCATTTAATCCAACAGATTATTTCATCTTTTAAAAATAGTTTTATTTAAGCACATAACGAAAAAACTCAAAATAAACTTTATATAGTAATTAGAAAATTGACTTTTGTATTTATTCAAAGGACAAATATAATTCTTTCGGTTGGTATTTCTACTTTAACGAAAACATAATAAGGAATTTTGTACGGGCTTGGGTCTATTAGCATCACTAATTTGAAAACGGGTTTATAAAATTAAATTATCTCGAATGGACATTTCCTTTCAACTGTTAAAAAATCATTTATTTTAATTTAAAACATTTTATATATTTTTATTTACAATAGTTTGAATAAATTATAAAAGAAAATTGAGAATAAAAACAACGTTTCGGATACAACTTCATCAGTGTTAAATATTGAGCAACATATAAAATAATGCAGAACTGTTTCAAATCTTAATTACTGGGAAAAAGTCCTCTTTTACGCAGATCTGCTTAAAAAATTTTTCTAAATATCCACATAAAATTTAAAAATCTACTTGCGCCAATCTCTGGAGGAAGTTCGTCTTGTTTTCGGTGTATTTAAGTTTTGACTAGTTGCATTCGCATTTGTACTTCTTTCAAGTGGAAATCGTTCTACCACATCATCGATTAATTCTAGTATTCCTATCTTCAGTTTACGTTTTTGCTGCGGTGTTAGACCGGCAATGTCCGGTAATATACTGCGGAAAAACTCCATATCAGCTTGTTCACCCGCGTACATATGCAGTTGGCCGGTGGTGGTAGCTTCGCTGGCATGGCACTCTGTTTTAATGCGTTTAGGTTCATTACCAAAGTCGTGTGAATCGCTACGGACATTCGAATTTTGGTAATTCATTTCTGGGACGCCGTCAGGTGTTCTCAGTTCAGAGAGTTGTACATCGGGTATAAAGTTTTGCAGGGTATTTGCACTGGCAGTATCGCTCAAAGCGGGCGAAGACCGGTTTTGTTGTTGTACATGCAAACTAGCTGTTATTGCCGGGTCGAAAGCGTCAATAGTCTCCTCATCATCATTATCAGACAGAGAATGTTTAACCTTCAATTGCTCATGGTCTTGAGAAATCTTGAAATGAGGTTGTGCCAACACCTGCAGCGTATCTGGATTTATATTGGTTTGTTGACTTAGCATTTGCTGTTGTGAATATTGGAATAAGGTTGCTAAGCTGCTGTTACCGTCAAAAGAATTCCTCGTTGATTTGAGAAAAGGTAATAAGAACGCCATGTGTTCAGTAAGGTAGTAAGGTTTATGTTGAGGATCTGATCCACTCTGCTGCTTAATATAGCGAGAAAGACAGGCTCTTAAATTACGCCATCGTTCCTTGCAATGTATGACTTAAAAAAGTAATATCTTGTAAAAATTTCTTAAATTCATTTGAGTGAAGTTTCTTACTTACCACTTTCCTTCGTTTCTATCGATATTTGTAGCCAGGCCTTTTCTTGGTTATCACGATTCCGATATTCTGGTACCTTTTTGTCGTATAAGCACTTGTGATTCCTGACAAGATTCACAAAACGTATATTAAAGTCCTCATCGGTCTGCATAGTGCGAGAAAAATTTTGTAAGTTGGATAAAGTGGACAGAGAGTGGAAAAATGGGGTTATAGTTACTGCTCGTTGTGTAGTTGGTATGGTGCTTACTGTTGCCGTACATAGAGTGGTTGTTGCAGACTGGGCAGCTGCAGACAAATTCGTTGGTGATGATGTTTCCATATTGCTACTGCTGTTTATACCGACAGTTGTAGGTGCTTTATTACTAGTTGTGGAATTGGTGCCTATGTTATTATTTAGTGTAATATCGGATTTATTATTTATTTTACTAGGATCGTGTTTACTATTAGTACTTGAGCGAACCAATGTTTTTGTTGTCATTGTTAGTCCAAAAGAAACTTCTGCTAAAATGGAATAACTATGTATGTATATCTGAAATGAAAATAGGTAGGTGCATATTATGTATTATTATTATTAATCCTTTATCTAACCCAAAAATTCATTAAATAGAAATACATATTATTATAAATGCTCTTTTTTAAAAATAGTTTTAAAACTGAATACCTGTGTATGTATGTACATATGTATATGTATACCTATACTATATACTATATATATATATATATATATATATATATATATATATATATATATATATATATATGTATATGTATATATATATATATATATATATATATATATATATATATATATATATATATATATATATACAGAACGAAGAAAAACCTGTGATCAATAGGTGACAAAGTTTACAAGTATAAACAAGTCACAAGAAAATGTAATTATTATTATTGTTTGTATAAAATGTATAATTAAAATTAAGAAATTTATTGTTTTTGTGTAGAAAATTGTAATTCCCTGAAGGTAAACAACAGAAATATTGGAACAAAATAAATGTAAAATTAAAAAGGAAACGCTTTAATTTCATTTACTATTAAAAAGACCTCAGCC